>CM065733.1:45160234-45167734 GCA_033310375.1 Conus canariensis | reverse complement strand
TGTACCACTCCAAAACAATACCTCAGCTTATAACTCCCTAAACGTGCTCGCTTCAAATTGATGAATCGGTTTCATGGCGGCAGGGTTTTAAGTAACCCCACCCCTTTCCCTCTATCTCGCTCTCTTTTCCTCTCAAGCGCGTGCGCGCGTGTGCGTTCATCAGGTCTCCGGAGCCGTGCGAAGACTCGCGCGAGCTGTGTTCTGATTGGTCACTCGTTTCCTCTTTTGACGCCCGGTCAGAGACGGATGAAAGCTTCGCCATGTTATTTTTAGACGTGGGAGAAAGACGGTGTGTGTGTGTGTGTGTGTGTGTGTGTGTGTGTGTGTGTGGCCGCGCGCAATGTGAGGTGAATGGGGATATAAAGATGCAACGTGTCCCTATTAATATTTCATGACGTGCACTGTAGGAAATGGCGCGGAGGGGGGGGGGGGGGGGGGGGGTGTTGGGGGGGGGAGGGGGGAAGGGGAGGGGGAATCGGAGAAGGGGGTGGTCGGAGACAGGGGGAAGTGTGGAGGAGGAGGAGGAGGTTTGGGGGGAAGGGGGGAGGGGGAAAGAGGGTTCAGATTCAAGTTTGCCATTGGAACTGGGATTATTATCGACTGTCCTTTTAAGGTGTCTTCAGTTTAAAAGAGTTAAGCAGCCAAACTGTCAGGAGTAAGTTTAGTTTCATCTTCATCGTACCAGTTTGGGTCTGAGCCTGTTTATTTTTCTTTGAAATCTCTCTCTCTCTCTCTCTCTCTTCTCTCTCTCCTCTCTCTCTCTCTCTCTCTCTCTGTTTCTGAGTTTCTGAGGGCATAATGTAGAATAAAGCTTGCTGTAACTTATCCATTTTACCCTCATCAAACTATTCATATTCGCATTCTGTCTGTCTGTCTGTCTGTTCTGTCTGTCTCTGAATCTATATTTCCCTCACACACACATACAGGACAGAGAGCGAGAGATAGATAGATAGATAGATAGAAAAAGAAGAGAGAGAGAGAGAGAGAGAGAGAGAGAGAGAGAGAGAGACTACATGAAAGGAAAATTAAATGAATAGCTTAGGGCTGTGGAGAGAGAGAAGAGCAGTAGTTCAAATGGGTCCTTTCACGGTGTGGAGGAAGAAGAAGTTGACCATAGCAATCTGCACAGAGCCATAGCAGATTCAAAAGAAACGGGTCATGAAATCGTTTCTCTTAATACCAATCAAAAATCAATGAGAAAATACCTGTTGTTTCTTCAGAGTAAGAGACTGATTATTTATTCAGTTTTTTTAAATTTGTTTTATTCATTTGTTTATTTTTCTCTTCATTTATTTATTTTGTTTTGTTTTCTGTCTTTATCTTCTGCGCCACCACAGTGACATCACACCCATCCTGCTCATTCCGGCTCCCTATCCACAGCCACACCCCCTGGCATGTCCCGCCACAGCCCCAACACCGGCAGTCCACATGGAGCGGCTAATACCAAGTCGGCATGAGGCAACCCACCAGAGGAGACACTGCGCTGCCGCCGAGTAACTTCGGTGGTTTGACTGGTATGAAAGCGAATCTTAAATGAGGCAGGGAGCAGTAAAAATTGATAACGAACAAGTAGGGTAACTCATGCTTCCCCCATGATGAAATTAACACACGCCCATAACTCCAAACGAATGCCGCTTACGACACCGAATCGCCTAGCAGACATGACAGTAAATTATCAAAAACTTTCTGTACGCTCTGTGTTGTCATCTCTGCTAGGCGATTCGGTGTTGCGCATAGCATTCGTTTGGAGTTGCGAGCGTGTCTTTATTACATAAAGAGCGTGTCTTTATTACAGCAAGAGTTACCCCACTTGTTCGTTATTTACTGTTAAACTTCGGGTGGTATCCAGTAGGGCCCTATTCTGATCCCACATACCCAGTATACAACCTACTAAGACCCCTGCTGATAAACAAAAATTGCTTGGTCGCGGAGCCAGCGTGAGTGAGCTTTCCTTCTTTGGGTGGCGCCACCACTGACGACCTCAATACGAACTCACAGGGGCCTAGACGTGGAACGGAAATCGAAACTGACGTCATCATAAGCACGAAGCCGAAGGGATTTAGATTTTGGGACTTTTTTTTTTTCACGCGGATCGATCAAGATGACGATGATGAAGATAACGCTTACGGAGTTTCGTTCTGGTCAGAGAGGCAGAATGACACGGCTGTGCTCTACGCTTATTTCATAAATCTCCCGGCCTCAACCAGGCCCGAGAGATACAGACACCTGTCGTGTTGGTTGGAAAATGTCAGCAGCGCTATCACAGATATATCCATTCGACTGTGTGGTTTCAGGCTTCCCAACTGAGCCCACTGCGAAGAAACTCTAAGTGGGAACTATAGCCGGAGCGAGAAATAAATGGTTTTGATGGGAACCGAACCCACGACCTCCTAGCCCGCCATCCGCAGCAAATAATCAGTGCATAACAGCAGCGGAAAGACTGGTTGTTATTAAACACACACACACACACACACACACACACACACACACGCACGCACGCACGCACGCACGCACGCACCACACACAACACACACACACACACACACACAACACACACACACACACACACAACGCACGCACGCACGCACGCACGTACGTACCCCCTCCCCCCCCCACCCACACACACACAGAGCAAGAAAACAAGTACGCAATAAAAAATGATAACAACAGTACTATTAATGATGACGATGGTGATAACAAATATATAATAATGATAACAACAACAACAACAACAACAACATTAACAACAATAATGATAATAACAACGACAGCAGCAGCAGCAGCAGTAGCAACAACAACAAAAATATTAATAATAACAATGGTGACGATAACAAAGACATGAAATTAAACAGAACAAAGAAGAAAATATTAAAAAGATGACAATTTTCATGACAATCTGTTTCAAAACGCACTGATTATCTTAAATAAAGTGAAATAATAATAATGATAATAATAATAATGATAATAATAATAATGATAATGATAATAATAATGATAATGATAATAATAATAATGATAAACAATAATGATAATAATAATAAT
Source organism: Conus canariensis (assembly GCA_033310375.1). NCBI lineage: Eukaryota > Metazoa > Mollusca > Gastropoda > Neogastropoda > Conidae > Conus > Conus canariensis. The sequence goes on along the minus strand of CM065733.1, from coordinate 45,164,692 downwards.
AATAATGATTATAATGATAATGATAATCATCATCATCATTATAAATCCACACACAGGTGATAATCATTTAGTCAATTGTTGCTCTAAGCCCCTCTAGGCTACGATTACTCATTTTGGTTTTGTGAGAGAGTGAAGTGTTTGCTATCTCTGTCCGTCTTCAGGTACCAATCATCCAGTCAGAGCGACTGTACACTGATATTATATTGTTCACAGGCCCATCTTTTTGCTGCAATCATTAATGGTCTATCGCTAGACTTGTTCCAAATCTCTCAACGCACTATCCATCTCACAGTCTGTTCAAACTTTAGAAGTGAGAACCTTGGAAGATTCTTCTACTCAGGAATGCGTAACCCATACCCTAATCCTAATCTGACTCGAACCCTAATCCTACCCTAACAGTAACCTAGCCTTAACTGTATCAAAGCTTACGGAAACCGTCATTGTTAAGTTGTGTTTCCGGTGCAGGGGCGTAAGAGTTTTTCTTATCCTTTCTCCAAAGATAAAGGAAAGAAGGTCCATCCATTCAAATGGTGTTCGTGCAGACTGACTGTGCCACTAGTGTGTATAAGCCCTATGGTAAATTCAATATGATGTCCTCACTATGTCTTCTCTACAGTCCTGTGGACTGGTGATTCTTTGCGGTGGTACCTGCTTTGATAGCACCGTTGGAACTGTTTCATTTCTAGGATGGTGGTCATGGGAGCAGACAAGGGCGATAGACAAACAGTCATTTGTTTTGTTTTTTGTTTTTCTGACTATTGCTCACACACACACACACACACACACACACACACACACACACACACACACACACACACACACACATACATACAAGAGAGAGAGAGAGAGGAGAGAGAGAGAGAGAGGGAGGAGAGGAGAGAGGAGCAAAAAATCGCTTTTCTCTTTTCTTTTTTCTATTTGGAGAGAGAGAGAGAGAGAGAGAGAGGAGAGAGAGAGAGAGAGGAGAGAGAGAGAAGGAGAGAGATTAGCAGTGCATTTTTTCTTTTTTTTCCCCCTCTTTCTGAGAGAGAGAGAGAGAGAGAGAGGAGAGAGAGAGAGAGAGAGAGGAGAGAGAGAGAGAGAGAGAGAGAGAGTCAATACGTTGACATTTTATTGCCATTACCCCAAAAGGTCTTGTGAGAAAGTAGGGGTAACAACAGTTTGATTTTGCTATCGTCAACGGATCGCACACAATACTTCATGTTTACGACAACGATCAAAGTATGAAAATAAACTAGAAAAGCAAGGAAACCTTACCAAAACACACTCCTGCAAGTCATCATTCAAGATATTGAGAGAGAGCTAGACAGAGAGAGACAGAGAGAGAGAGAGAGACAGAGAGAGAGACACAGAGAGAGAAAGGGAGAGATAGAGAGAAAGGGAGAGAGAGAGAGGGAAAGGGAGAGATAGAGAGAAAGGGAGAGAGAGAGGGACAGGGAGAGAGAAAAAGAGAGAGAAAGAGAGACAGAGAGAGAGGGGAAAGGGAGGAGAGAGAGAGAGAGAGAGAGAGAGAGAGAGAGAGAGAGAGAGAACAAAAGAGAGAGACAACAAAAGAGAGAGAAAGAAGAGAGAAAGAGAGAGAGAAAGAGAGAGAGAGAGAGTAGCAACATGAGAGAGAGAGAGAGTGAGAGAGAGAGAGAGAAAGAAAATATGAGAGAAAGAGAGAGAAAGAGAGAGAGAAGAACGATATGAGAAAGAGAGACAGAGAGATACAGAGAGAGAGAGGATGGGGGGGGGACAACGTGAGAGAGAGAGAGAGAGAGAGAGAGAGAGGAGAAGAGAGACAGAGGAAGAGAGAAGAGAGAGAGGGAGAGAGAGACAAAGACAGAGAAGAGAGACAGAGAGAGACAGAGAGAGAGAGAGAGAACAGAGAGAGAGAGAGAGAGAGACAGAGAGAAGACAGAGAGAGAGACAGACAGACAGACAGACAGACAGACAGACAGACAGACGGAACCAGAGAGGACAGCGTGAGGTGTGCATGACAAGACACAAAACAGTGATATATACAAAAAAGGAGGAGTCCCATGTGCATCAGCGATTTAAGCCTGAACTATTTGTCATCCGCACTGAGGTGTGGAGAGGAGGAAGCGGGGGGGGGGGGGGGGGGGGGGGGGGGGGGGGGGGGGGGGGGGGGGGGGGGGGGGGGGGGGGGGGGGGGGGAGGGAGGGGGGAGGGAGGAGGGAACGAGGAAGATACTGACACACACGAGGAGACGAGAGGAGGGGTGGGCTGGGGATGGGGGGGGGGGGGGGGCTAGGGGAGAGAACCCGGATCCACTCCCCCGACACACCGTCCTTGCTTCCAGGATCTCGTTCTCTGCCGTCAGCAGCTAGCTGTGACGCAAGCACATTACGTCGACGGCGTGGAGACTAATGTCCCTTGACGGAGGGCACAGCTTCGAAGACTGGTGTGTTTTCTGTATGGAGGATGATCTCTCGTTAACATTTGTCTGTCTGTCGTCTAAATGCTTGGTGGGAGGTGACTTGTATAAATCATGATGCTGTTTTTGGTTACACGTGTACACGCACGCACGTGCGCGCTCGCGCGCGCGCGCGCACACACACACACACAGGCACATACACACACGCACATACATATGCGTGCGCAAACACACACACACACGTACACACAAACATACACCACGCCGCACGCGGCACACACACAACACACAACGCTCACACACACACACACACACACACACACACACACACACACACCACACACACACACACACACACACACACACACACACACAGAGAGAGAGAGAGAGAGAGAGAGAGAGAGAGAGAGAGAGAGAGAGAAGAGAGAGAGAGAGAATGTTTTCGCGCTTAACTTTTATTGGTCATTAGAACCTTGTAACAGGAGGGAACGGGTCACTATATTTCTGGTGAACAGGACTTTGTGATAAGGATATTACATGAATGCAATAAATACAGCTAAAAACCAATGGGGAAAAGCCAGCCACAAATTACACACACACACACGCACGCACACACGCACGCACGCACGCACGCACACACACACGGACGCACGCACGCACGCACACAAACACACAAAAAACACACACACACACACACATATAAAAAAAATATGCCAAACCCAAACTTACAAAACCTACGCCCAAGTGAAACGCTAGGGAATGACGACTTACAAATTCACGTTGAAAGGTATATGTTCATGACTGATTGAATTTGAAAAGAAACAATGGCTTCCTGAATGGGCCCAGAGGAATTATCGTCTGTCCATTAATGACCAATTCTTATAATACCATGCTGTGTCTATGGACCCTGAAGGGTTCTCGTCACAATTAAAGCCTGAGTCTGAGTCTGAGTCTGAGTCTGAGTCCCAGACAGACAGACAGACAGACAGACAGACAGACAGACAGACAGCACAACACACACACACACACACACACACACACACACACACACACACACACACACACACACCACACACACATTGTATCCGTGGGAAAAAGTGGTATCAATTGGTGAACGGAAATTCACAAAGTTTAATATCTTAATATTGATAATTAGCTAAACTATACCAGTCACAAATACGTCTCCTCCTCTGCAAACGTTTAAAAATCGACTTCGTGTCGATTCGTTAGCAGCAAAGATATGATACTATGGGCATTCTGCATTACATCATGATGGGAAAGCTTTATCAACAGACATGATTGGACATGTGCGACTTACGTCAAACATTAAAACAGAGTTGTTTTTTTTTTACGTAAGTCCCGTCGATGCTGTGAACAAAAGACATCGAAAAAGAAGAGTCCGTCCATGCATCAAATAGCTGATGGAGCAACGTAGTCTTACCTTTTACACCAAGATCTACACACATGTCCATGCATCAAATAGCTGATTGATCAACGTAGTCTTACCCTTTACACCAAGATCTATACACCTGTCCATGCATCGAATACCTGATTTATCAACGTAGTCTTACCCTTTACACCAAGATCTACACACTGTCCATGCATCAAATAGCTGATTGATCAACGTAGTCTTACCCTTTACACCAAGATCTACACACTGTCCATGCATCAAATAGCTGATTGATCAACGTAGTATCAGACTTTACACCGAAATCAACAGGGTCGCTTCGATATTCCCCCATATTGACAGATCTCATGCTCAATTTTGCTCCTGCTCTCTACTCCCCACGTTCGATACCCCCCCTCCTCCCCCCACGCTCCCCTCCTGCCCAATACTCTCCCTGCTTGACTAAGGCATCTGTGTTTGCGCATGTGTGCGCGCGGAGTCTTTAGCTGTGGTATGGGAGTGACTTCCTTTCGTACCCCTTCCCCCAGAAGAAGAGCTTCTTTCTGTTGTGGGCGGGGGATTATCGAGCAGGGTGAAATGTCCAGAAGGGGCAATATTGGACAGGGGGCCATTCAGCAGGGGGAGTACTGAACAGCAACAAGGGGATATGGAGCAGGGTTAATATTGAGAA
>CM065733.1:45152734-45155234 GCA_033310375.1 Conus canariensis | reverse complement strand
GTGGAAGATAAAAAAAAATGCAAGCCACACAACAGCCATGAAGTAGTTACGATATATCGGTTTATTGTAAAAAAAATTTCAAGCAGCACTGGCCAACTGACAAACAAAACAATATGGAAGTCAGTGGTTGTGAAACTGAAAAGAGTTCGCTGAAAAAGAGTTCACTGGAAAAAGTTAACTGAGGGATAGGGGACAGAGGGGAACGTGCAGGAAGGCATGGAGACAAGGGAGGGGATAGGAATGAGGGGTGAAAGTGCAAAGGGTCAAAAGCAAAGAGTGGGAAGTGGTGGGTTGAAAGAGGAATCCCTTTTTGATCTTTAGTCGTGAAGGACGTTTTCTGTCTAGCTTGTGTCCAAGCTGAGATGGGTTTTAAACGCAAAGAAGCTGCATTAGAAGCTGTAATTCTTTGTCATGTCTGTCTTTTTTTTTTTTTTTTTGGTCTTGCCTAAAGAAGACCAAAGTGGTCGAAACGCGTCGTGTTTTGTTTTGTAATTTGTTTGGTTCTTTCGTTTGGCGGCATAGTAATTAAAAAAAAGAAATTAGGTTGGTTTTAATTTCTGCCCGTAGTCACCTCACTTTGAAATTACCTCTCTTTGATTTGTAAATATTGATATACATGTCGAGACACGTGATTCGTCTAATTCTGTCAGGCTTCTTGTTATTGGTAGATGGAATCGTAGGCTTTCACCTGTTGCAGTGGAGAAGGAGAATACAGTGACCTGCGTGCTTGTCTCCCTTAACATGGTGGTGATATTTAGTTTTAAAGGAATCTATTCAATAAAAAACAAAACAAAACAAAACAAAAATCCTTCAGGGGATTCGAACTTGTGATTTGGGGCACAACATTCGTTTATCACAACCTCTCGACCGCACAGCAAATGAAAGAATTCTTTAAGTATTATAAAGTTTGCTGCATCTCATCATTCACGGAGGTCGTAGTGTCGCAAGGTGTAGCATTACTTACCTCCTTTTTATGACCCCCCCCCCCCCCCCCCCCCCCCCCCAAAAAAAAAAGGTTAGTGTGTAGACAATAACAAATTTGAACTGAACTTCTTAAGTCTGAATGTTCAGCCGTTCTCACGTCCGTGGACGATACGAGACAGAAACTGAGATTTTTCTTCTTTATGCATTTAATAATAATGCTGGCCAACTTCGTGCTCAACTGTTTAAAGAGACAGCGTGATGAACCTGTGTGTGTGTGTGTGTGTGTGACTCTTGCTCACATGACGAAATAATCGTAGACCCACAACTCTAAAGGAATGCTTCTCACAATATCCAATCGCCTAGCAGAAATGACAGCACAGTGCACACAGAAAAAAACGCGAAGACATCTTAAAAACCAAAATGATGTTTTAAGCTTGTCCATATACTCTGCACCTGACACATCTGCACAGCAGCAATAACTGGAGATATGAACAATACAAATCAACATTGATTCAAGACTAGTACAGCCTTCTCGATCATGAATAGAGTCAGACAAACACATGGACGCACAGCAACAAACACAGGTAACCTGAGTTGGATTGGTACGACAGGAGACATTCAATGAGGCAGGGAACAGTAAACAGTAAATAACAAAACAAATAGGGTAACTCTTGCTTCCATGATGAAATAATTACAGGCCCATAACTCCAAACGAATGCTGCTTACGGTACCAAATCGCCTGGCAGAAATAGAATAATCACGAGGAATGACTAACGCCTCAAACATTGCTGATTTTTTTTTATATTGCCTAAAATTGTAAGTAGATTGGACTTTATATACTAAATATTTATATTATGAACTTATATCACGACATTTATATAATAATTCTGTATCATATATCTAAAATATTTATATCATAAATTTATATCATAGATATAAACATAGTAGATATTGGTACATGGATGTCGATGATTCTTTTTGTTCATGGGGACGACTTTTATCTTCTGTATTGTGACAGCCCAAAGAAGGCTCTGTATAATCCGTCAGGTTATAATGCCACTGAAAACGAAAACAGCCTGCTCGTTACATACCCCTTTAAACGGAACAACGGACGGAACTTGATACTCGTATTGCGAAACAAGTTGAAACGGATGGGCAAAAGCGAACAAAAAACAAACAGACAAAAACAACAACAACAACAACAACAAACAACTTCAAACAAAAAACCCGCCACACGATACGCTTAATAACTATGAACAGGCAAACACACACACACACACACACACACACACACACACACACAATAGGGACACAATAGGATATGATTAAAATAAACAAGGATGTTCACCTCACCTCCCCCCCCCAACCCCCCACTCCATCCCCTCCCCTCCCCACCCCCTTACCTTTTTCCCTCTGCCTGCCCCTAACATGCCTTTCTGTCCGGACGAAGAAATGATGGTTATGGTCCAGTGGTGTTTATGGTTGGCTGACACGGTCCGTCACTCCGGGTCGCACTGACTCAACTTGTCATGGAGGTTGTGTCACGTCCATACATAATAAATGCCTATTTCTCTCT
>CM065733.1:45140234-45142734 GCA_033310375.1 Conus canariensis | reverse complement strand
ACACCGCGTCAGCTTTCTGTTGCTCACTGGGGTCACTAGGTCTTTACAGTGAGTCACGTGCTGCCTGAGCGGTCTGTGCACTTTGTCTTATGTGACGTCATCAGCACAGAAGATGCTGAGAATTCTGAAGGATCTACTCTATACTACCTGGATCTTGCAGCTGTGTTTGAGTTTATTTTCTTTGCAGTTGTGTTAAGAGTTTATTTTCTTTGCAGCTGTGTTAGAGTTTACTTTCTTTGCAGTTGTGTTAGAGTTTATTTTCTTTGCGGTTGTGTTAGAGTTTCTCTGCAGTTGTGTTAGAGTTCATTTTCTTTGTAGTTGTGTTAGAGTTCATTTTCTTTGTAGTTGTGTTAGAGTTCATTTTCTTTGTAGTTGTGTTAGAGTTCATTTTCTTTGTAGTTGTGTTAGAGTATACTTTCTTTGCAGTTGTGTTAGAGTTTATTTTCTTTGCAGCTGTGTCAGAGGTAACTATTTTCTTAGCAGTTGTGTTAAGAGTTTAAAGTACAGCCGTAAAATCATTAATAATTTGAGCTTTGCGCTTGGCGTACGGGAAACGGCAAGATTAACCTACTTTGGGACAGGTTTTAAACTCTGGGAAAAAAACAAACAAACAAACAAACCCGCCATTAGTTTTCCTGTCAGCCCATTAGTGCATGAACATTGTAAACGTGCTGTCTTCAACTTTAAAAAAATCGTCTCTAGGTCAACATACGTTAGGTATGGAGGGTAAATGGAGCAATGATGTTCACGAGCATGCAGTGAGGTGAGCCAACGCCTCCTAGCTTTCTTTACTACTACTTTTTTTTTTTCTTCTGTTTTCCATATGATTTTGTAAAAAATAAGTCAGTAGAGTATGTTATGCTTTCGTACTCTCTTCTCCGTTTTCTATGTTTTAAATTGCTGAGTTCTGTTTGCCGTTCAGCTCTATTAGGTCAACGAGAAAAGATCGCTCCAAACACAGACACAGACAGACAGACAGACAGACAGACAGACAGACAGACACATACATTCAAACACACACACATACACACAGACACAGACACACACACATATACATATACACACACATACTCACACAACACACACACACACACACACACACACACACACACACACACACACACACACACACACACACACACACGTGCGCATGCACACATCTTTTGGTTGAGCATGGTGTTGGATTGTTTCTTCTGGTGAACTGAAGACGTGGGAAAGACAATCGTTTGCATAAAAGTAACACTGGTGCACATCTTCATACAAAATATTAATCAGAAGATTTCAGTAAAAATGAAAACTGAAACGCATACTGTCATCATTATCACGTTCATTTATCTGCGCTCATATCTCATCTGCGTTTATAAATGAAGTTAATATTTTCTTCTTCATTGGATTTTCTTATTATGACTCTGACATAGAAGACTTCCAACAAGTGTTCCTGATTTGAAGAATCACTTAAGTTTGTTGTGTGTCTTCTGGAATTCTTAACTGGCCATCAGTGTCAGTTTCCTTGTTGACCACAACTACGCACTTACTGCCCCTGTCCTAGCGATGACCTCTGCGGTCAGCCAGACAGTAAACAATAGCAGCAACACCAGCAACAAGTGAACCGAAGTGTTCTTATTCAAGACATACACACACACACACGACTGTCAACCATCCTGCCTAATGATAGCAATATATTGCGAAGTGAGACGAAGTAAGCATCTCTTTCCCCCACTCCTCCCTGCTCCCCCCCCCCCCCACACACACACTACCATGCCTTCCTCCCATCCCGCCGTGCTCTCCCCCCCCTCCCTCCCTCTCCTCCTCCCTCCTGCTGGGTTCTAAGGCTCCCTCCGGGACGATCCCCCTTCCCTCCTCCACTCCCCTCCCCCCCCCCCCCCTCCAGGCGACAGTGAAGACATTAGGGATTAATTCTGCGCAGACAAGGGGTCACGACGCTGAAGCGATGATGTCTCCTCCCTGCCCCTCAACCCTCCCCCCTTCCTCCATCCCCCCCCCTTCCGCACCAGCCCCCTCCCTCTCCCTCCTCCGCTCATTCTCTGGGACCCATCCTCCTCCTCCTCCTCCATCTCCCTGTCCCTTCCTTCCTTCCTTCAGTCCTGGCGCGAAGAGGACGGCGTTATTGAGGCAGGTTCCGCAGTAATAATGCACTGAGAGACTCACTTGCCGTCGTTCGGTCATGGCATCATTTGTCCATTCTCTCTTTCCGTTCTTTTGTTCGTTCGTTTATTTTTACTTTCCTTTGCTCCCTTCCTCCCTCTGTTTGATTGCTTATTTTTTGATGGATTCATTCAAACGCTCGTTTGCAATCTGATTGGAGACAGTGTCTAACTTCAAAAATAAGAAATTCGCACACATCACTCCCATCCCTACAAGTTGAGAAGAGAGAGAGAGAGAGAGAGAGAGAGAGGAGAGAGAGGAGAGAGAGAGAGAGAGAGAGAGAGAGAGAGAGAGAGAGAGAGAGAGAGAATTCATCTAGCAGCCCGTTTCATCG
>CM065733.1:45120234-45125234 GCA_033310375.1 Conus canariensis | reverse complement strand
GAAAAAGAAAATAGAGAAAAACAAAACAAAACAAACAAACGAACAACAACAACAAAAAACAACCCGAAACGTGATAAAGAGGGGGAAATTCAGAAGGATGGAGACCCCATTTTTAAATGAAAAGAAAACAATAGGAAAGTGCGTGTGGCGGAAAAATCGGACCTTGAAGGAATCAAATTAAAAAAAAAAAAGAAAAAAAAAAAAGAAAAGAAAAAGGGTGGGCGGCCTATCACAAGGTACCCACACAGCCAAGTGTCCAGTATCAATTAATCATGATCAACACATCAATACTGATCAACACACCAACTGTCGGCTGTCTTGGGCTGCCGTTTAATACAACACAGTGCCTTATCACCATGATCAGCAAATCAAACGTAGGCTGTTTTAAAAGGCACTTGAACCAAACTCCGCCAGTTAACATGGACAAACGAATTGCAGGACAAAACACGACGCGTTTCGACCTCTTAGGTCTTCTTCTTAGGCAAGATAAACAACACTCAGGACAACGAACATGAACAACGAGCAATCCCTTATCTTGTCAAATTCGGCGCAAGATGGGCGATGGATGTTTAGATTTCCGCCTGCAGTCGCCTCACTCTGCAGCTAACGAATGCATATTGTTTTCTGGCATCATACGACAGAGTGCAATGCCTTACTATTATCATCAACAATCCTCTGGGGTGCTATTAATATGTCAGACATAATAGCACAGTGACGAAATATCACAGACAGAAAACGTCATTTGTAAGTTGTTCCTGACGTCATATACTGCTTAACACTGCCGAATTATCGTACACATTAATTAAGTGTCGACTGAAGCTGATTATGACGTTATACAGAACAGCATACTCATCAAACGTCATTTCTAAGGTGATGATGACGTCACATAGAACTGCACAGTGCCCAGTTATCAGACACTCAACATCACCTTTAAGCTGCTCATGACGTCATACAAAACAGCACAGTACCAAAATGATGGCAAACACCAAACGTCAACTGTGAGTTGCTCATGACGTCATACAAAATAGCACAGTGCCCAGTCTTCACAGACACTGAACATCATCTGTACATTGCTGATGACAGCATACACAACAGCAAAGTGGCCAATTACCGCATGTACAAAACGTCTTCTGTAAACTGACCATGACGTCATACTGAACAACGCAGTGCCAAATTATCGCGTGCACCGAACATAATCTGTAAATTGACCATGACGTCATACAGAACAACATAGTGCCCAGTTATCACATACACTCAATCTCATCTGTAAATTGATATGACGTCATACAGAACAACACAGTGCCCAAACGCCAAACGCAGACACCAAACGTCACCGGCCAACTGATCATGACGTCATAGAAAACAGCACCATGACGAAATTGAAGCAGACACCAAACGTCATGTATAAGCTGATCATGACGTCATCAGAACAGCACCATCACGAAATTATCGCAGACACCAAATGTCACATGTGAGCTGTTGATGGCGTCCCTAATCGTCAATCCATCATTCACCGCCCCCCTCCATACCCCCGCCCCCCCTCTTCCCCTCCCCCCCTCCCGCCCCTTGAAACACCTGCTGCAAATCCTAATGATACTCAGGTGTGCCCACCTGAGGCATCTTCAACCATCTTCATGCTCACAATATGACAGTGCGTGCAGAGGACGTGGAGGCCGGACACACCACACACACACACACACACACACACCACACACACACACACACACACACACACACACACACACTCACACACACACACACACACACACACACACACACATACGTGTATATGTCCACGCTTACATGTGCATTTATGCCAACTTACCCATATATATATATATAATATATATATTATAACTGTAAAGGGTTACGTGTTCAATGGTAGTTCATAAGATGGCAAGTTTGTTTTAAACTATAACCGACTGAAAAAAAAGTAGTAAGTAGCATTTGGAACTGATTGATAAGCTGTCCAGAGTCCTAACCCCTTGAAATTATTTATCACTTAAAAAAAAAAAAAATCTGTCACTTCCTTTTTTCTTTGTCATGGCTGACATTTTCTAAGAATCAAGTGGATCCTGGGAACAAAGATCAGGACGACTTGGATTCTTCCATCAAATGTTGTCCGCTTGAGAGACGGGACACTGATTGCATTGCTGATATTTCCTGATCAACACTGCAAGTGTCTGTATCTCTCGGGCCTGGCGTTTACTGCACTAAACAGTAGAAAGCTCAAATTACACCCTTGTCAGTTTAGTATCTGAAATTCAGCGAAAATTTGATCTAAATATAACCTCTTTCCCACTTTTGGGGGTGGGGGTGGGGGGCGGGGGTGGGAGGGGGGGGGGGTTCCCCCTTGAAATCAATTCTGATTACAGAATTGATGGTCAGGAACGTTCTTCCGTCCAGTGCTCCCTATTACGTTAAAAAAAGTCTTATCAGCAATTTTTTTTGGACTGAATCATCCAGTATGTTTGCTCAAATTACATATAAGTAACCTCATCTATTATCATCAGGAGACTGAGCGCCACCATCCCCCCGCCAGCCCACCCCCACCCGTCTGTCACTTTCACCGGTTTCTCCCTCCTTCTACCCCCCCCCCCCCCCCCCCCCCCGCCAAGAAAAAAAGGTCATTAGGTTTTTTTTTCTCCATTTTTCCTTCTGTCTCAGGAATACCCAGGATCAAAATGCACGGTTGTTAGATTCTGTTTCATATGCAAATCCTGCAATCCTGAGTAATCAACTCATCCCCAAAGGGGGTGTCCTATACTCACAGAATCACACTCATTCACCAGTATGTTTTTCCCTCATTTCCTCACACCGTCTACAAAGAAAAAAAAAAAAAGAAAAAAGAAGAAGAAAAAAGATTTCTATGGCCAATGCCGATAAATGATGTGAGCAATACGACATGCCTACAAAATCATGACACTCTGTCCAGCCCCCCCCCCCCCCACCCACACACACACACACACCTTCTCTTTGATCTAAATATAAACTATAAACAGAGAGAGAGAGAGAGAGAGAGAGAGAGAGAGAGAGAGAGAGAGAGAGAGAGAGAGAGAGAGAGAGAGAGAGAGAGATCATTCTGATGCTAACGGTGCTGTTCGAAAACACTCTTCTCCGTACACCTCAGAACAGCAGAGCGGTGTTGTGAGGAGCTGAAGACATGTGGGAGTTTGGAAATGCATTATACTATGTCAATGATCACAAGGTAATTTCCCCCCAGATTTAAGAGTTATACCCCCTGAGCCTTCAAACTAAAGACCAAGTCTATGCCGTTATCTATCTGTCTATCTATCTATCATATCTATCTATCTATCTATCTATCTATCTATTTACCTACCTACCTACCTATCTAACTATCTATCTATCTATCTGTCTATCTATCTTCTATCTATCTATCTATCTATCTATCTATCTATCTATCTATCTGTTGAAGATGTTGAACAATTTTGTAGTGGAGGAAAACAAGTTTTAAAACAATTTTGTAGTAGAGGAAAACAAGTGTTGAACAATTTTGTAGCGGGGAAAACGAGTGTTGAACAATTTTGTAGAGGAGGAAAACAAGTCTTGAACAATTTTGTAGTGGAGGAAAACAAGTTTTAAAACAATTTTGTAGTGGAGGAAAACAAATTTTGAACAATTTTATAGGGGGAAACAAGTGTTGAACAATTTTGTAGTGGAGGAAAAGAAGTGTACAATTTTTTAGGGGGAGAGGGAACAAGTGTTGAACAATCTTGTATGTGGGAAAACAAGTTTTGAACAATTTTGTAGTGGAGGAAAACAAGTTTTGAAACAATTTTGTAGTGGAGGAAAACAAGTTTTGAAACAATTTTGTAGTGGAGGAAAACAAGTGTTGAACAATTTTGTAGTGGAGGAAAACAAGTTTTGAACAATTTTGTAGTGGAGGAAAACAAGTTTTGAACAATTTTGTAGTGGAGGAAAACAGATGTTGAACAATTTTGTAGTGGGGGAAAACAGATGTTGAACAATTTTGTAGTGGGGGAAAACAGATGTTGAACAATTTTGTAGTGGGGGAAAACAGATGTTGAACAATTTTGTAGTGGGGGAAAACAGATGTTGAACAATTTTGTAGTGGGGAAAACAAGTGTTGAACAACCTCTCTGAAAATCCAAGATCTCGTTAAATGATTTCTGTCCCGAGAGTACAGATCTTGACACGAGACGGGTGACCTTTCAACCGATCCAGGAGAGAGAGACAGCGCTTCAAGGGAGGTCACTCTGAGGTCACATCCGGTTCAACTGAAGACAGTTGAGGGACGTGTCCCCTTGTAGCAGCTGCTGCCCACGTCACGGATCTGGGGGAGGAGGGGGAGAGGAGGGGAGGGGAGAGGGGGGCGGGCTCACCGTGACTGTGTTCTGTGATGTCGATGGTCAAGCTCTCTTTCCACTGAGTGACCTCCCTTGATCAGTCAGGCGGAAACTGCCCACGATCCCGTCAGTCCTCAGTCCTGCCTGCCACGTGAGCTGCTGTTTGCATGTCTAATGAGATGGCGGGAGGTCAAGGTCACAGCATCATTTGTGTATCTTATTTTTATAATTGTCCGAAAAACCATGGGTTTTTCTTTAATTCATGAAGACTGAAACATGTAGCTTGGGTAAAAACAAGCCCAAAGACACACTAACACACAAAAGAAGATTGTAAAGTAACGCACATTTAGTGCACAATGAGAAACAGAGGAGTGAACTGTCGACAAACATGTCTTTTTAGACGTCACAAAGATCAGACATAAAGATACAAATACATCTCTCTCTCTCTCTCTCTCTCTCTCTCTCTCTCTCTCTCTCTCTCTCTCTCTCTGAAATATTCCTGAGGTGACTGTCAGTAGATGAACTGATCTAACCTTCTCCCGTCATGAAACATGTTAAGAACATGAACATGTTAAAGTCTCGTGTCCATTCCACATCCATTTTGAGGAGATAACTTACTGTGTGTTCGTTCTTCGTTTTCACTGTCTTCATTGTTATTTGCCTGGTGTGAAG
>CM065733.1:45105234-45110234 GCA_033310375.1 Conus canariensis | reverse complement strand
TTTTTTTTTTTAACTTTCTGCTATGCCATGTGTATGTATTCTTGTATCTAGTTATACCTGGCTTTGTATCCCCACTGTGCAGTGTGTAACTGTTCTTACATCTATGTTACTCTCGCCATTTTATTTCTACAATGCCAAGTATAACGATTCATACAATTATGATCTACTTGCAAAGTGAGGCGACTGCAGGCGGAAATCTAAACAAATGTGAAATGTTATAGTGATAATGCACCACCAAAAAACGTAGACAAACGAATCAACGCCCATCTTGCGCCGAACTGGATAAAGATAAGTGATTTCTCGTTCATTTTCGTTGTCCTGAGTGTTTTGTATCTTGCCTAAAGAAGACCTAAGAGGTTGAAACGCGTCGTGTTTTGTCTGGCGATTCGTTGGTCTACGTTTTTTGGCGGTGCGCCATCACTAGCATTTCAAATTGATACAATTATGTTAAACCTGCAATTTTATTTCTTCTATGCCTTGTAAAACTAACATCTATGTTAAGCCTGCCATTTCCTTCCAACAATGCTATGTTTAACTCACATTTATGTTAGACCTGTCGTCATATTCCCACATCGTCGTGTGTGTGTGTGTGTGTGGTGTGTGTGTGTGTGTGTGTGTGTGTGTGTGTGTGTGTGTGTGTGTGTGTGTGTGTGTGTGTGTGTATGTTAAACTGTCATTTTATTCCCCTATTTCATATATATATATATTAAACTGTCATTTTATTCCCACATTGTTATGTATAACATATATATCTATGTTAACCTGTCATTTTATTCCCACATTGTCATGTACAATTTGTATGTATGTTATTCCTACATGCCATGTACAGTTTACATGTATGTTACACCTGCCATTTTACTCCTACGATGCCACGCATATATATATATATATATATATATATATATATATATATATATATATATATATTCTTCTTCTCTTCTTGGCTTGGCTTTGGAGACGAAGATTATTGAGGGGGTTGTCCACGTCGGTTGCAGGCGGGCTGCATATATATATATATATATATATATATATAAGTTTCAACTGCCAGTTTATTCCAACAATGTCATGCATGACTTACATATGTGTTACTCCTACCATTTCATTCCTATTACACCATGTATAACACACCAAGACAAATATACAGCCGAAATGCGGGTAGGACCCAGGGAAGTACTGTCCTCAACCGCCGAACAAACCAGCTGGGAGCGATCTATGTTACAACTGCCATTTTATTCCTATTACGTCATGTATAACTCATGTCTATGTTACAACCGCCATTTCGTCCTATTACGTCATGTGTAACAACCGTTAATGATCCCTTTGCTATCATTTCCATCACGATCATTTCTTTTTCCACTGAGATGTGTTGCCTTTTTGTTCACCTGTCTGTCGGTCAGGTGTCCGTTTCTTCCTTCTTTGATTTTTTTGTGTGGATCCCACACTTACTCATCAATGCCCAACCAGGACAGTGAACAACCCCCCCCCCCCCCCCCGCCCCCCCTGGAAAGAAAGATCACAACCTGTGACTTGCTTTACTTACGGAGAGCCGTGAACAAGACAAAGCGCGACAAAACCAGAAACACAAAGATTACAGCAAATGGTGAGGACGACTGTGATTCTCCACGACACAGCCGAACAGCAGAGGGTGAAATGGTTTGGTCACCCCCTCACGAATGCCGATCTTCCAGCCAGCCCATCCCTGTGTTGCACACAAAGGCCATGTGCCAGTCCATAGCGCATGCAACATGCCATTCTCTGGTTGCAGGGCCAGAGGCAGACGGAGGGGGATCAGAGACGTCAACAAAAACCTTGGTGACCTATGGTATGACACCCACCACCTCACCTCTCACCCATCACCTATCACCTCTCACCCATCACCTATCACCTCTCACCCATCATGTATCATCTATCACCTATCATCTGTCACCTATCATCTATCACCTATCACCCATCATCTACCACCCATCACCTACCACCTATCATCTATCACCTACCACATATTATCTATCATTCTATCACCTATCATCTACCACCTATCATCTATCACCTATCATCTATCATCTACCACCTATCATCTATCACGTATCACCTATCATCCACCACCTATCACCTATCACCCATCACCTATCACCCATCACCTATCACCTATCATCTATCACCCATCACCTATCATCTATCACCTATCATCTATCACCTATCACCTGTCACGTATCCCTGAGTCTTGAAGATCGTTGGGATGCCACAGAAGACGTCGCAACCAGCTTCCTTCACTCCTGTCACAGTGGCTTTCAGACTGACTGCAGCTGCAGAGCTCTTTCTCCGCACGAAACCCTTGATGGTGCTAATGGAGGGATCAAAGTAAACTAAAGAAGGCAAGACGTCCCGACAACAGCCAACCTGATTTTCAATCAAATCTGATGTTAAGATGGAACCTGGCCAAAAAACGTACCCACTACATTTGGGAAATGATCCGGACCGAAGACGGATTCCGGAAGACTGTACCTTGTACAGCATGATTCCTGAGCTTTTGATATGGGAAGCTGTGAACAATCGGTGTTTGTGATGTTTGAGGGAGAATCGTCGATAATTTTTTGTTGAAGCTTAATCAAGGGGATCGTTGTAACGGTTGTTTGAAATTTAAATTGTGAATTTTTGGTCGGGAGTCAAATCTTGTTACTGTGGCGGACTGTCTGGATCTCGTTTAACGAGAAATATTAGAATCAGCTCTTATCGATCACTTCACTCAGCATTCCACGACCAATGACATACTCATCAAAGAACTGATCATAACAAACAGGCAGGGTGACTCTTGCTCCCATGATGAAATATGAACAGGCCCGTACGCTCCAAACGAATGCTGCTTACGACACCGAATGGCCTAGCAGAAATGACGACACAGAGCAACTGGATTCTCCGCTCAAACAACGGCTCCACAAAGTCATTCCTATCACAATACAGTTGACAAGAGTGGATAGAACAACACGCTGCCCGCCCGACGAAGAAGAACAGAGTGTGAAAGTGTAAACATGACACCGTTCATGACATGACAGTCTATGCTGACCATTGACTTCTGACCTCTGTCCACAGCCTAGCCACCAGTTATGCCCGCCAGGTGTCGCCTTTCGACTCCTGGCTACGACTCGTCAGTTGAACACAGCCTGGTGCTGTTAGTGTAGTCCATGGTATTCTCAGAGATATATAACCAACGGTTCTGTGATATTCTGTGATGACCACACCACCACGGGAAGAATATCGATCCAGCAGCATTCTAAGGAAGCATGCAATATATAACATTTCATAGATGCTTGTCTACCTCTCTGAAACTTTTTTTAACCACTCGATAGTTGTTTTTTTTTTCATAAAGAGCATCATGACCAGGGTTCATTCTTCTCTCTCTCTCTCTCTCTCTCTCTCACTCCATATATAATGCACACACACACACACACACACACACACACACACACACACACACACACACAACACACACACACACACGCACATATACATACATACAAACATACATGTACATTTTGTGCGCGTGCGCCCGTGCATGCATTCGTGCGCACGCGCATGTGTGTGTGCATATGTGTGTGCGTGTTGAGCGCACGCGTGCACGTTTGTGTGGTGTGTGTGTGTGTGTGTGTGTGTGTGTGTGTGTGTGTGTGTGTGTGTGTGTGTGTGTGTGTGTGTGCGTGCGCGCGCGCGTATGTGCGCGCGCGCATACTTGTGTATGTGTGTGTATGCATGCGCCCGTGAGTTGGCATGCGCGCGCGCACGCGTGTGTGTGTATGGGTGCGTGTGTGCATATGTGTGTATGTGCGCGTGCATACGTGCATGCGTGCGTGCGTGCGTGTGTGCATGCGTGAGTGCGTGAGTGCGTGCGTGTGTGTGTTTTACCTTCAGTGACGGGCAAAAGCGATTACTGAAATCCATCCCGATGATTATGGAAACATGGTAGCAATATGTGTGTATGGGTGCGTGTGTGCATATGTGTGTATGTGCGCGTGCATACGTGCATGCGTGCGTGCGTGCGTGTGTGCATGCGTGAGTGCGTGAGTGCGTGCGTGTGTGTGTTTTACCTTCAGTGACGGGCAAAAGCGATTACTGAAATCCATCCCCATGATTATGGAAACATGGTAGCAATATCAACGAAAAAAAAAACAAACAAAAAAAACAACAACCAACAAACAACTGTTTCCTCCGTGAAAAAGAAAAAGTAAATATCACCAGCAAAACCACTGTTTCCACGTGAAGGCTCAGCGACAGGCATTGAACTAACAGACATAACCCGAACAGCTCGGTGTAGGGCGATTCGGCCATCAAGGGACATAATTCCTGCCAGACGAGGTCACACTGACTCGCATTGCTGACCCTGTCTGCGCCAGACGGGTCTAAGGGAAGCAACTGCGGGAAAAAGTACACCTGTCCGCAACGGTTAGCTTGACCCCGTCTGTGATGAAGTGAACAGACGAAGGAGATGACATTACATAAATGCCCCGCACACCCCCACAGAGAGACGTGGAGTCTGCATGGGTACCCAGTCACAATGCTTGTATGCAGAAATAGGTTGGATACAGGTGTGCGCCCGCTCACATTTTGTTAAAAGCACGCATTAAGAAGTTTATACCTATATAGCCCGAGACAAACTTGCACGCAGATTTATGCGCGTGGGGTGTGTGTGTGTGTGTGTGTGTGTGTGTGTGTGTGTGTGTGTGTGTGTGTGTGTGGGAGAGAGAGAGAGAGAGAGAGAGAGAGAGAGAGAGAGAGAGAGAGAGAAAGCGAGAGAGACAGGGAGAGAGAGAGAAAGAGTTTCACAATAGTGAGTGCGTGCGCGCACACGCGCCAGCGAACGCATGTCGTGTGGTGTGGTGTGGTGTGGTGTGGTGTGGTGTGGTGTGATGTGGTGTGTGTGTGTGTGTGTGTGTGTGTGTGTGTGTGTGGTGTGTGTGTGTGTGTGTGTGTGCGTGTGTGTTTGTGTGTGTGTGTGTGCGCGCGCGAGC
>CM065733.1:45075234-45090234 GCA_033310375.1 Conus canariensis | reverse complement strand
CAAAAGTTTCTAAGCAAAAACAACATCGATGTCATCTGCATCCAAGAAACGCACTTGAAAGATCATCGACGTTTCTTCGTAAGAAGCTACGAGACATTTCGCCAAGACTGCGAAGACAGACACAAGGGAGGAATCATTACCCTTGTCAGAAACTCCATCCCTGCAGTGGAGACAAACAGATCAAGAAGACAAGAACTAGAACACCTGACTGTCAAGCTCTTGCTGCCCAGTGGAGACCTACGGATCACCAACTGCTACAGCCCATCAACCTCATCTCTTACGCTACACAACGTGAAGCTAGAAGCTTACAGACACCTGGTGGTTGGAGACTTCAACAGCCACTCGCAAAGCTGGGGATATGAGGAAATGGATGCCCGTGGTGAGGAAGTGGAAGATTGGATGATGGAAAACAATCTAGTACTCATCAACCAGGCGGACGACAAACCAACATGCTTCTCCAGAGCTTGGAAAACCACCTCCACACCAGACCTGGCAGTAGCTACTGAGGACATTCATAAGCTCACGTCCAGAGAAGTCAACACCCAGCTTGGACGGAGCGACCACCTGCCAGTCATTCTCAACATCTCCAGCTTAGGATGTACTGAGCGCAACATGGAACTTCAAACGAGCCAACTGGACCCTCTTTGCAGAAAAGGCTAACCACCACACCAAAAACATTGCTGCGCAAATGACCTGAACAAGAACGTCCAGAATTTCACTGATGCAATTCTTCAGGCAGCAAAGCAGGCAATCCTAAGGGGCAAAAGAAGACATTACCTGCCATACTGGAGTGACACACTGGAACAGCTTCACACCGAAATGGACAATGCCAGAGAAGCTATGGAGCAAACCCCCACTCCAGAGAACCTAGTGCGGCACAACAACGCCAAAGAAGCTTTCAACCAACAGAAGAAAGCTGAACTCCAAAAGAGCTGGAACGAGAAGACCAGCAGCCTCAACATGGAGAAGGACACCAGCTAGCTGTGGAATCTGACAAAAGCCCTGAATGAAGACACCAGAGCGGGACACAGCAAAACCGTCATCGAGGAAAACGGTACGCACCACACGGGAAGGAAAGCAGCAAACATCCTGGCAGACTTTTACAAAGAGGAAAGCAAAGCAACAATACCCAATGCCCGAGTGCAGGAAGTCGGCAAGGAAACCAGGGAGCAGCTGAAACACCAGAACCCTACACCGTCCATGATGTCAGCCTTCTCCATGACTGAACTCAACGAAGCCATTAAGAAACTAAAACCAAAGAAAGCCCCAGGGAAAGATGGTGTTCCCAATGACATGATCAGGAGACTTGGAACCACAGCAAAACAGAAGCTTCTTCTGATCATCAACCAGTCATGGAGCTCAGGGAAATTCCCAGACCGATGGAGAGAAGCAGTCATCATCCCCATCAGAAAGAAACAGAAAGACAAAACCAAGAAATACAGCTATCGACCAATCAGCCTCCTCAGTTGTCTGGGCAAGGTGATGGAAAGAATGGTGAACACAAGACTGCTGAAACACCTGGAAGAAAACCACCTACTCAGCAACACACAGTCAGCATACAGGAAAAACCACAGTACGGAAGACCAGCTTGTGTACCTCGCTCAACAGATCGAAAACGCCTTTCAGGAGAAGAAAAAGGTACTCGCTGTCTTTGTGGACCTGATCAAAGCCTTCGACAAGGTATGGAAGGAAGGACTTCTCCTGAAGCTGCTAAACAAGAAAGTGGAAGGGAATATGTACCGCTGGATACGCAACTTCCTCCAGTACCGCA
This sequence comes from Conus canariensis, assembly GCA_033310375.1. Lineage (NCBI taxonomy): Eukaryota > Metazoa > Mollusca > Gastropoda > Neogastropoda > Conidae > Conus > Conus canariensis. The sequence continues at coordinate 45,088,463 of CM065733.1, read as the reverse complement.
CAGCAAGAGTTCAACTTGATGGGAAAATTAGCCATCGAATCACTCTACAACAAGGTGTACCACAAGGAGGAGTCATTTCCCCTACACTCTTTCTCATCTTCATTGACGACATCGCTGAGAAGCTCACCAAGCACATCTCCAGAGCTCTCCACGCCGACGATTTTGCTGCCTGGAGTGCTGCAGAACATTTAACCACAGCCAGCTACAGGATGCAGGAAGCACTGGAACACGTCGGAAGATGGGCCTCTGACTGGGGCGTAGAAATCAATGCCACCAAGACAGTGGCCACAGTCTTCTCGCTGTCGCCACTGCCAGAAACCATCAGCCTGAAAATAAATGGAAGAGAGCTGAAACAAGAAGACAACCCAACATACCTAGGCATCAAGCTGGACAAGCGGCTTACTTGGAATCCGCACCTCAAGAACATTGAAAACGAAGCAGTCAGGAAGCTCGCCATCATGAAGAAGCTGGCCGGCACATCTTGGGGCGCAAACAGCAGCATCCTGCAGAAGGTGTATGTCGGTACCGTCAGACCAACCCTGGAGTATGGCAGTTCTGCATAGGCCACTGCATCCAAGACCAGCACCAGTCGCCTGAACAAAGTGCAGAATGCAGGATTGCGACTGATCACTGGTGGGATGAAGACTACCCCAATCCAAGCCATGGAGAAGCTTACTAGTCTACATTCCCTCGAAGACAGACGCGAGGAGAAGGTTTTCATCCACAGTGAAAAGTTACTGCGTATGCCTACCCACCCCATGCACACCGAGATGCAGAACCCCACCAAAAACAGGCTAAAGAGAACAAGTTTCAACCACCTGTCTGAGAGCCTGCATCGCAGAAATGAAGACCTGCTGCCTGTTTCACCAGCCGAAATGGAGATGCTTCCAGATTTTGAGGAACCAGACAATCACCTGGAAGATGTCGCAATCATCACCGAAGTTCCTGGCATTAAAAGAATGGACCGTCAAGCCCCTCAAGTAATGAAAGCTCTAGCACAGGAGATGATTGCCAGCCAATACAACCCCAGTGAGTGGACCCACGTCTTCACAGATGGATCCTCAGAAGGAGCAGTCAAGAATGGAGGAGCAGGGTTCTTCATCAGACACACCAATGGAAGATTGACGCACAAGGCCTTCCCTACTGGAAAGATCTCCTCCAACTACAGAGCGGAGACAATAGCACTGCTCCACGCAGTGAGGATCTTTCTGGGACCGGCCAGCCCATCACAGAAGGTTGTCTTCTTCACAGACTGCCGATCTCTGCTACAGGGACTTCAGAACACAAGAAATGAACAACATACGCAAGACATCAAGGCTGCCCTCCATGAACTCTCAAAACAGTCTGTCATTACGCTTCAGTGGATTCCGTCTCACTGTGGGATCATGGGCAACGAAAAAGCTGATGCTCTCACCAAGGCAGGCAGCAAAATGGAGCAGTTCAGCCACCCCGTGACCTACAGGGAGGCCAAGACCATCATCCACAACCAGTTTCAGTCCCAGTGGAAGAGAAGGCTGGGTGCACAGAGTGGTGCTGACCCGATCCACCAGCTCCAAAGGCACCAGCAGACAATCCTCTTCAGACTGAGGACCGGCCACTGCAGACTGCTGAGCCACCTTAACCGCCTGAAGATCACCTACACTGACCAGTGTCCATGCGGCACTGGACCCCAGACCCCTGAACATGTCCTCCTGCGCTGTCCTACTCACGCAGCTCTACGACACAAAACCTGGCCGGGGGGAGCGGAGTTACAGGCGCAGCTTTGGGGAGCCCGTTCTGACCTGGAGAAGACCGCGGGCTCATCATGGCGGCCGGGTTACAAGTCTGACGCATCCAGTTTCAATCGAACGCAGAAGAAGAAGAAGAAGAAGCACAAATCTTAATCTGTCTCAATATGTATTACAATACCAATTGTCTCTCATGTCAATGTTCTCGTGATGAAAGTCGGAGTCTTGAGTGCGAGTGACACGCGCGCACGCACACATACACACACAAACACAGACACAGTTACACTTACACACACATACAATTGCGCGCGTGCACGCACGCACACATACACACACACACACGTACGCGCAGGCACACACATACACATGCATGCACGCACACAACTACACACACACACACACACACACACACACACACACACACACACACACACACGCGCGCGCGCGCGCACATGTCTAGAAACACACAAAGAAGTTCATCTGTACGTTAAAGAGAGAACTCTGAGTGCTGATCGTTTTGGTCTATAAGAAGAATACAACACTACACTAAGCTTAGTACAAAAAACAACAACAAAAAACAAAACAAAAAACCCATTGCATATCCGAGAACAAAGCAAGTGTTTAGGTGTTTTAGACGTAATCAGCAGTTTCGAGTCGTAGTAGTCTCAGTCCTGCCAATTAACGGATAAGAAAAAAAAACACAAATAAATAAGATCAATATGAAACATGAGCTATAAAACAAAAATGACTGCATCTGTCGTAAGTTGATTCTGAAAATCATCAAGAGAAACAGAACTTAAAAAAAAAACAACCCACAAAGAGCATAGTAAGACAGAGAGAGCAACAAAACATTAAAACAAACACAATAGTAATGCAGAGAACAAGAAAAGCAATCGAGACAAACACCTAAAGAAAAGAAACAAAGTTCTATTTGGGACACAGAGAATGTTTAGACAACAGAAAGTGAACAGACCAGACATCAAAGGAAGCAGAAGAGAGAACACACGCACACGAACACAAGCAGAACAAACACAACGCCAACACAAAGAGAACAAAGGTGACACGAACACAAGCAGGACAAACAAACGCCAACACAAAGAGATCAAAGATGACACGATCACAAAGGGAACGTACACGACAGCAACACAAAGACAACAAACAAGAGACACGGGCCAACAAGTGGAAGAGTGAGAGAGCCGACAAGAACGATAATCACGGTACAAAGCTCTGACCTGCCGGCAAAATGGACGGGTCAGAATATGGTCAGGTCATCCACGAAGATCTTCCATTCCTTCACAGCAGTCAGTGATGTGCATCTTCCTTCCGGCGGTTTCCAGTGAAAAGAGCATCATCAAGTAAAACCTGGTGATATTTCCGTCATGCACACAGTACGTGGAATGTTGCCCAGATCCACCAGGTTCCTGATGACCTTGGGCCGTCCTTGCTCCTTTTTTTTTTTTTTTTTTTTAAATTTTCACTGCAAAGTTGACCGGGTCAGCAGTGAATGTCATGTATTCCTCGATACTGGGGTTCTCAGATTTTCAATCTCTGCTGATCTGCTGCAATAAGTATTAAGCAGTGTGATCGATCTGTTTTGAACAAAGCTGTTACTTTTTTTCTGTACTTTTTGAACTGTAACAGCCGAGTTTTGGCTTCGAGAAAGTCCTCAAGTTCTTAAGCAGTTGTGGAATTAGCAGTTGTTTTATGAATCTATAAAGCTGGGATTCTGAAGTTTGATCTAACTGAACTGCACATTTGACCTTTTAACGAATAACAACAGGTCGGTGATCAAAGACAGAGAAGGAGATCACCTTTTCAGTAACACGAAGACTACATAAGCATACTGCTTCTTGTACGGTGATACTGGAATCTGAACTCAGGATGAACCCTGGTAAGAAGTCTGGAAAAAAAATACCAGGCTTAAAATAGTTTCCAGGAAGCAAACTCTTGACCTAATTTGAACTAGTAACAGTCATAGTTTCTTCACTATCTAAACCACAGAAGGTATTTTAACACACGTGTGGAGTCATGACTTCAAAGGATTCAACAAAAACGTGCCAAGTGGAGTGATTCCATATGCTTTGGCAAGCGTCAACCATAACATTCGCCAAGACAACATATCTCTTTTTGTGTCGTTCTGTGAAGGTGCCGACACTTGAACAGGTAAAGGCTGTAATAACCGACTGCTTCGGAAAGATATCAGCTCTACTGCCGATTACGCTGTCGTTAAATCATCAATTTCTCAAAGTGATACATGAACATTATTCAGAACTACGTGCGATTTGTGCACACGTTTCTCTCGATAAAAAAAAAAAAATCTCACGAGTTTTCCTACACAATCTCACCGTTGAATTAAGGACGAACGTGTCTCCTTCTGTGAGTGACAAACACAATCGACAGAATTCAGAGACAGCTCCTTGTTTCAACGGACTTCTCACGCCCAACACCCACACAGGCTTTTCCTCACGTGAAAAGCTCTGACCGCTAATAGTCATCTATCTCCGATAAATAATCCCAGACAGCAGAAGAAGGCTGGATCGTCTCCACCTTCACTTCTGCTTAGTGCCGACACATTCTGGCAGCGGCAGCGAAGAAAGAAGTCCAGTGCTGGACGACAGACTATATCAGCTGAACACCATACTGACAACAAAAAAAGAGAGAAATTCACGGTACCCTTGTACAATTCCCCGGTTTGTTCTTAGAGTTCTGCGCTGAACGACGTACAAGCGCTGCGAAGAGCAGCACAGGGGTGACAGGGACGGTGGGAAGGGAATGAGGAAAGGGAGGGGGGGGGGGGGAGGAGATGAGTGGAGGGACGGGGTGGGGGGTTAGATTTAGGTGGAAGGGGGAGAATGGAGATAAATATGTAAGTTTGAGGTCAGGGAAGGGGGAAGGAGGGAAGGAGAGTGGGGGAGAGACGGAGGGTGACTTGGAGGAAGGCAGTGGGGGTGGGGGTTAGGTGTGTGTGTGTGTGTGTGTGTGTGTGTGTGTGTGTGTGTGTGTGTGTGTGTGTGTGCTCTCACAGAAGGGCCAAGTGGAGATAACAGAACGGCGGCGGGTCAGCGAACCGTGTCGGTCGGTGTGGCTGTCACCCCCCTGTCATGGTTCATCCGTCAGCAGCAAACCCACCAGACCGTTGGCGTGGCTGGAAAACAGAAAGGGGAGGGGGTCGGGGGTGGGGGGCAACCTCAGACACTGAAATAAATCAGAAAATAAGTGTAGTGCTACATATACAGAACCCTGGCCTGTCATTTTTTTTTTTTTATCTCCCTTCTTCATGTTTTACCAAGTCCCGGTTCATTTTATTTGCTTACCTTTCCAAACACCTACTCTGTCTTGACCTATGTTACAATTGTCTCATTTGCTCTATCTTTGTGAATTTTCATCGTGGAGATTAATAAACAAACAAACAAACGAACGAGCGAACCCCAAATGGGACCATTGTCATACGGAAAAGTCTGGAAGATTAAAGAAACGTCAGTGGTGTGTGTGTGTGTGTGTGTGTGTGTGTGTGTGTGTGTGTGTGTGTGTATGTGTGTGTGCCAGTCACTTGGTGAAAACCTGAGTTTCTCCAGTGCTGTCACATCAGAGACTTTCAACGCCAGACAAATGCTGACGTGTGCGAATTTCATCTGCGTGTCTTCTGCACACACACACACACACACACACACACACACACACACACACACACACACACACGCACGCACCACACACGCACGCACGCACACACGCACGCACGCACGCACGCACACACGCACGCACGCACACACACATGCTGTCAGTCAGCACCGTTCACACATCAGCAGAAACACAGGTACCCCAGTCATACATCACTTCCACAACAACCATTCACTGGCAGATCTTCGATGCATTCCAGCTGAAAACACCACCAGCCGCCGTGACAAAGTGGTTAGTGTCACGGACTCACGGCTGGGAGGTTGTGGGGTTCGATATCCATCATAGCCAGTTACTTGTGGAATTTTTCTGCCCCGACGGGCTCCCACCCAGAGTTGAGTTTGCTATAGACTCGATTGGGAAGACTGGGACCCACATAGTCAAGTTTCATCTACTTAATGGAGGCGTCTCTGACAGTGATTGCTCAAATTTCCTGACCAACACTGCAAGTGTCTGTATCTCACGGGCCTGTTTGATGCCGGGATAGATTACCAAAACAAGTGTAGAGTAGAGAACTGCCCTGTCATGCAGTCTCAGACATGAAGAGAAATCCGTAGAATCATTGTCATCATCCTCATTCTCATCGATCAGCGTTAAGAAATTCTCCAGCTCTGTGGCCTGTCATACCTGCTTTCATGGTGACCTAAGTTCTGATGTCCTTGCCACGTCTACGCCCTTGGTGAGTTTGTATCGGGGTCACCGGTCTTTGCAAACTCACGGGACTGTCGTTCGACGGACGTGGTGGCGCCCTCCGGAGGAAGAACTCACACTCACGCTGCCACCGCGACGAAGCAATTAATGTCGTCAGTAGAGGGATATAGTAGATGGTGTGTATGTGTTGGATCAGAACAGGCGCCACTGAACACCACCGAAGTGACTCGGCAGCAGTGCAGTGTCTCCTCAGGTGAGGTGCCTCATGACGACTTTACTCTGACTGCTGTTAGTGGATTACCGGTGCCGGATCTGTGGCGGAACAGGCTGGGCTGTGACCGTGGACAGGGAGCCAGAATGAGTGGTGGAGTGGCTGTAATGCCACTGCAATGGAACGAAAGGTGAGATCCACACACACACACACACACACACACACACACACACACACCACACGCACGCAACGCACGCATGCACGCACGCACACCACACACACACACACACACACACACACACACACACACACACACACACGCACACATTCACAAGCACACGCAAACACACGCACAGTTCTCTGTCTGTCTGTCTGTCTGTCTGTCTTGTCTGTCTGTCTGTCTGTCTGTCTGTCTGTCTGTCTCTCTCTCTCTCTCTCTCTCTCTCTCTCTCTCTCTCTCTCTCTCTCTCTAGCCTACGCAGCCAGCCGGCTTAAAAACAAACATCCATCTCCCTCTCCCCAAAACAAACAAATGCCTGTCTCTCTCCCTTCAGCCTCAAAATGGTCTGTGCAGTTCACTGAATCATGAAGCGCACTACCCATGGTCCTTGGCCCCTCCTCTTCCCCCCAACCCCCCACCCACCCATCCCTTATCCTCTGTCTTCGTTCACTTCTCTCCCCCTTCCCTCCCCCCTCCCCCCTCCCATCCTTCCTAACCTTGTAACGCACACAACAAAACAATATACATGACAAGATATTTTCGGCGCTATGATGACATATTTTGTTTCTAACACAAACGGTGTCACTCCAGTCGTAATTTGCAATTATGACGTGCAGATACTTGTGCAAGTATTTCTACATCAACTGCGTCATTTCATTTGCATTTTGTTGTTATGAGGTTCTCATGTCTGCGCAAGAACTCCCCCTCCCCCCGAAGAAAGCTAAACGGCCAAAATTTTGGGATAAGTACTCTCTCTCTCTCTCTCTCTCTCTCTCTCTCCTCTCTCTCTCTCTCTCTCTCTCTCTCATTTTTCCAGTTAGATATAGCGAAAAGACAAAATGTCGCTGTCGTGTTATCATCAGATGATGAACTTGTAAGTAAATCATTGCCAAATTCATCGCGGAAGCATTGAAAATTAGACAGATGAAGGATAGTGAAATTTAAGAAAATGCATTATAGGAGATGTATGAATGAATATTATCATTCATCGTATGTGGAAGAGATCAGTAAGATACAATGTCATCATTTGATTGAGTGGATGGTCGAATCAGTCTTATGATTTTTTAAAAACCTTACTGCGTTACTCCTGTGTGTGAGGACATAAGGAAATGTTACGATTTTATTTGTTTTTGTTAACCTTTGATTTGATACACACTAGGAATGACTGTGTACTATTTGTTTGCAGGAAAGGAAGAGGGAAATGTTATTGTTCTGTTACCCCCTTCCCCCCTTGTCAAACGACATCATTGGTAATGACAATAAAATATAGTGTCAAAGTGTCTCTCCTCTCTCTTTCTCTCTCTCTCTTCCACACACACACACACACACACACACACACACACACACACACACACACACACACACACACACACACACACACATCATTCCAGCATTCTCCATCCCCCCACTTACGAAATGAAAGCTCACTCTGCACGTGCTGAAGTACAACTGAACCCTTTTAATCATCATTGAATTGTGTGTCAGTACCGACATTCGGTATTGCACGCAATGTGTTACAATCCAATCTATTGTGTGTCAGTACCGACATTCGGTATTGCACGCTATGTGTTACAATCCAATCTTAAAAAAAAAAAAAAACACACCATCATCTTTTCCAGTGACGAATCTTGTCAATTAATGCTGCATTTACTGGATTAGAATTAGATGCTATATCATTCCCTGTTGAATTTAAAAACTGGAATCAAATTTCGTCATCAACTGTCATGCACACTGCGTGCGATGCAAATCATCATGTTGATGATTACAGGATGCAACAGTGCTTCGGGAAATCAGTGCTTTGATTTCTCTGCATCATTTGGGAATAAGCTCGAATGTAGTGTATTCCACATATTTTTCACATTGTTTGAACGCCATAAGACTCCCTCTTAATCCCCCCCCCCCCCCCCCCCCCCCAGGGACCTAACATTATTTGTTGCACTTAAGTAATGACGATGATGATGATGATAATGACGACGACAAAGACTACGATGACGACAACAATAACACAACAACAACACAACAACGACAAATACAACAACAACAACAGCAGCAGCAACAACAACAATAATAATAATGGTTATAATAATAATAATAATATAATAATAATAATAATAAGAAGAAGAACACGACCAACAATGATAATAATAACAATAATAATATAATAATAACAATAATGAAAATGTTTCTGCGGATACAACCAGAATCCTGCAAACAGCACTTACAAAAGTAATGAAATTCATAAATAAATCAAAACAACTGACCTATCAGAATATACATAACAAAATAAACAACGCGGAGACTATAATTTCCACCACATCAGTTCAAATCTGCTGACAAATGATACCATAACTAAACCAAAAGCACGACTAAACCAGCAAACTCCTCACGTACACACACGCATGCACAAATGCACGCACGTATGCACGCACGCACGCACGCACACACACACACACACACACACACACACACACACACACACACACACACACACACACACACACACACCTAGCAGCTCCAACTTGCACGATTCGGGGAGCAACATTAGATTGAGTATTCACACACACACACACACACACGCACGCACGCACGCACGCACGCACGCACACACACACATATTTTGGGCAGCAATAACAGAAAGAGTATGGCCAGAAATGTGGTCAAATTATGTTGAAACGACAGATTGTAAGGTGGAGAAACATTCAGAGTGCCTGAGGATGAAAGATAGATGGTTCCAGATTGCTGTGTTGACGTTGCACATAGAGTGACAGAAATACATTACGCACAGTGTGATGACTCAATGACCTTTTCGTTCGAAAATGCATAGGACCTCCTCGAAGCAAACGCTAAGCTTCCCTTTTTACACGCTATACTGATGTATCAGATCTATGCTCAACATTCAGACAGGACAGAATTTAGAAAGAGAAAGGGGTTAGTTACCGCCAAGGACACAGACAAACAAAGTAAGGGGTTAGTTACCACCAAGGACACAGACAAACAAAGTACAGGACAAAACACACAAAAAACTTTCTTTGTCTGTGTCCTTGGCGGTAACCAACCCCTTCTCGTTCTAAATATTGCTTCATTTTCCGCCCTCAGTCACTTCGGTTTGAAACAGGACCGAATTGCTTTTGTGATCCTTTGTGACGACAAGCATACGTCATCAACACACCCTTTATGTCATACTTGTGAAATATGGGAAGAGACGAGACAGTATGTGTCATATATAACTGGGGTTCACCATCAATCAGTGAATGTCTTCTCTCACTATAGATAGACATTTACATGGGAAAAGGTTACACAGGGTACTTTAGAACAATTTACACCTTTGCATAGCCAGTAATGTGCATATACACACCATTAACACGCGTGCATAACCGGTAACTTGTGTAGATAGCCGGTCGGTAGCATTTGTGTGTGTGTGGTGTGTTGCGTGTGTGTGTGTGTGTGTGTGTGTGTGTGTGTGTGTGTGTGTGTGTGTGTGTGTGTGTCCGTGCTTGAGCGCGCGCGCGCGCGTGTGTGTGTGCCCCCCCCCCCCCCCATTTCTTTTTTAATCTTTGTCAAGTCATTACTGTAATGACGGAGGAATTGTTAGCCTGCGCTTGTTTTCCCTCACTACAAATTGTTCAGCACAATATTGTTCGGTCAATCAGTGGGAGACTGCATCTCTTATGAGATAAAAGTAAAGGCTGTTCTGCACAATTCTTAGCTGCAGACAACGCTCGGGTTTTCAAACAGCGAAGCTGACCACTCTGACTGTTGGACACCTTCTGACCTCCCTGGCATCCTCAAATGGGTCCTCAAGCACAGGCTCAAAGATTATCCCCTATATCTTACACTGTCTACATGATGACTTTAGTTTGCCATCAACATATTTCCTTACCACACTTTCTTTTCGTTTTCATTCTCTACCCTTGGTGGCTGCAGTGGAATGCTGTTGGATTCTGTTTTTTGAATCCTTGGTTATGACAGAATTATAGACTGTGGCATATCTCCAGTTGATGCCATGGAAGCACAGACACATTCGGCTGTGGCTCCCTGATGAGTACAAAACAGCGCCGAAAGGCCTCAGAGCAGGCGATATGAACGATTATGTCTTCAAGGTGGATTACAATGGATCGCACATGCTGCTGCTACTCAAGGGTTTCATATTTACATATTCCATTATTTCGTTGTCTTTTTCTTTCTGCACCTGCTCCTTCCATCGTTCCCCGCAATTTCTATTTTTATCTTTGCTAAGTCATTAATGTAATGACGGAAGAATTGTTGGCCTGCACTTGCTTTCCCTCACTAATAAATTGTTCAACATAACACACACACACACACACACACACACACACACACACACACACACACGCACACACACACAGAGATATCTATCTATCATCTATCTATCTATCTATCTACACACACACACACACACACACACACACACACACACACACACACACACACACACACACACACACACACATGCGAATAAAAACAGCAGTCTTTTCGTGTCTTGTGTATATTTTAAACAAATTTTCGCTGTTGGACAGCTTCCTCAGGTCAGGGTACAATGACAAAAGCTTCACATTAAAACCATGTCATTTTACTTCATGTCAAGGTTTTTATCATTGTACCCTGACCTGAATAAACTGTCCACCAGCAAAAAAATTGTTATATATACAGTAGTCTGAAGTCCTGAAAAGAATGTTGTTTTTATTCTTTTGTTTTACTGCCTCGGGTGGGTTTTTTATTTATTTATTTATTTATTTTTTTTGAAATTATAATTTACTTTACAAGGTGCCGAGCACAGGACCTTAAGAGAGCATTATGGGAAAAAAAACAAACATAACACTTGTACATAACGCGTGAGCATAGCCAGTAAAATGTGTAAGACAGCCAGGAACATGTGTATATAGCCAGAAATTTGTGCACATAGCCAGTACGATATGTGCATTTTCGAGTAGCACTTGTTTATGAAAGTAATCATACAAGAAAATAGCCATAATTAAAAAAAAATAGCCACAAACACATGTAAATAGTCAGTACACATGCACACATAGCCAGTAACGTGTACGTAGCCAGTAACATGCTAAACGCAGTCAGTGACATGATTACATTGCCTATAACATGTATACATAGCCAATAACATATGTGCATAGCCAGTAATATGTGCACATAGGCAATAACAATGCACACAGCCAGCGACATGCTTACATAACTAATAACGTGTAAATAACTAGTAATGTGCTTATATTATAGCAAGTAATACACGCACACACACACACACACACACACACACACACACACACACACACACACACACACACACACACATATATATATATATATATATATGTATATGTATATATATATATATAATACATGTATGCAGCTAGAGGTATATTTACAGGCTCCAATATGTGTGCATGGACAACAATATAAGATATGAGTACACGGCCTGAAACATCTGTGCATTGTCAGTAACACATGGGCATAGCAAAAATACATGCACATAGCAAATAACATACGCACATAGCCGATTATATGTTTACATAGCAGGTAACATGTGAATATGCAAAACATATGCACATAGTCAGTAACATGTGTACATAGCCAATAACATGCTGTACATAGCCAGTGGGCATGCTTTCATAGCCTGTTACATGAGTGTATAACCAGTAGCACGCGTGAATGACCAATACTATGTGTACTTCGAGAGTTACATGTGTACAAAAACAGTAACATTTGTACGTGACCAATACCATGTGTACTTCGCTAGTAATATTGTACATGGCCAGTGCCATGTGTACAGAGTTATTATCAAGTGTACAGCCAGCGATGTATGTACAGAGCCAATAACACGTGAACAGAAACCTATGACATGTGTGTAACCAGTAACATGTGTACTTCGCGAGTTACATGCGTACATCACTAGTAACATTGTACATGACTAGTACCATATGTGCAAAGTCATTGGCATGTGTACAGAGCCAGGAACACATGGACACGAATCAGTAACAAATGTGCGTAGCCAGTAACCAGTATAACTTGTATACACAGCCAATAACTCGTGTATACAGCCAGCAATATAAGCACAAAGCTGGTAAACACATGCTTGTAGTCAGTAACATGTGCTACATAACTGGAAACACGTTACACTTCTAGTGGCATGTGAACCTAGCTAAAAGCACATGTGTCTAAGCCAGTGAGATAGTGTGCATAGCTGGTAACACGTTACACTTCTAGTGGTATGCAAACATAGCAACAAGCACATGTTTCTAAGCCAGTGAGATAGTGTACATAGCTGGTAACATTTTACACTTCTAGTGGCATGTGAACATAGCAACAAGCACATGTTTCTGGCCAGCGAGATGGTGTACATAGCTGGTAACACGTTACACTTCTAGTGGCATGTGAACATAGCTACAAGCACATGCTTTTAGCCAGAGAGATGGTGTGCATAGCTGGCAACATTTTACACTTCCAGTGGCATGTGAACATAGCTAAAACACATGTTTCTAAGCTAGTGAGATAGTGTACATAGCTGGTAACACGTTACACTTCTAGTGGTTTGTGAACACAGCAACAAGTACATGTTTCTGGCCAGCGAGATGGTGTACATATCTGGTAACATTTTACACCCCTAGTGGCATGCGAACACAGCTACAAGCACATGTTTCTGGCCAGCGAGATGGTTTACATATCTGGTAACATTTTACACCCCTAGTGGCATGCGAACACAGCTCAAGCACATGTT
>CM065733.1:45055234-45057734 GCA_033310375.1 Conus canariensis | reverse complement strand
GGGGTGGAGCTTTAGCAATAATTTTTCAAATTTAGTTTAGATTTCCGCCTGCAGTCGCCTCACTTTGCAACTAGATATGATGTTGATGATGTGAGCTTTTGTAATACCGGTATTGTCTCACGCTTTTGTATCTGTATTTTGTTCTTTCTTTTTTTTTCTTCTATCTTTCTCTTTTTCTCTCTCTGTTCTGTGTGACTCATATATTGGTCACAGACCTATAGTCTATTGGTTTACAACCAAAACTGGATTTGGAAAGAAGATATTATGTTAAAAAGCAAACAAAAACAAACAAACAAAAAACAAAACAACAAACAAACAAACAACAGAAACAAACAAAACAAACAAACAAACAAAAAACAAAACAACAAACAAACAACACAAAAAACAAAACCAACAAAAACAAAACAAACAAACAGAAACAAACAAAAGAACAACAAACAAACAAACAAAAACAAAAAACAAACAAAACAAACAAGCAAACAAACAAAAACAAAAACCCCAACAACACCAACAAAACCGGAACCACCAAATGTAACATTTCAATGAAGGACACCCCCTTCCTCCCCCCCCCCCCCCTTCCAAATTGTAATAGTTACATTTATCGTAGAGACTGCTACATTTTTGTACTCCCAGTTCTTAAAGAACAGGGAGTACTTTAGAATGGGAACGAAGAAATGCTGTGTGTGTGTGTGTGTGTGTGTGTGTGTGTGTGTGTGTGTGTGTGTGTGTGTGTGTGTGTGTGTGTGTGTGTGTGTCTGTGTGTCCGTGGTCAAAATGTGTTCCACTCGCTCCAGACAAAACTACTGGGTCGATCTTTCTGAAAATTTGTAGGTATATTCATTATGGGTCAAGGATGATGCCCGACGTTTTAGTTTACCGTTACAGCCGTTGCTAACGGCTGTAACGGCTTGTAACGCTTTTTCTTCTTTATGGAATATCTCAGAAAGTACTTGGCCGATCTTTGTGAAAATTAGCAGGTATGTTCATTATAGGTCTCGGATGATGCCCGATGTTTTAGTTTACCCCGTTATAGCCGTTACTAACGGCTGTAACAGCCTGTAACGGTTTTTCTTCTTTATAGAATATCTCAAAAAGTACTAGGCCGATCTTTCAGAAAATTTGTAGGTATGTTCGCTATGGGTCACGAATAATGCCTGATGTTTTAGTTTACCTCGTTATAGCCGTTACTAACGGCTGTAACGGCCTGTAACGCTTTTTCTTCATTATAGAATATCTCAGAAAGCACTTGGCCGATCTTTCCGAAAATTTGTAGGTATGTTCATTATAGGTCACGGATGATGCTCGATGTTTTAGTTTACCGTTACAGCCGTTGCTAACGGCTGTAACGGCCTGTAACGCTTTTTCTTCTTTATGGAATATCTCAGAAAGTACTTGGCCGATCTTTGTGAACATTAGCAGGCATGTTCATTATGGGTCACGAATAATGCCCGATGTTTTAGTTTACCGTTATAGCCGTTACTAATGGCTGTAACGGCCTGTAACGGTTGTTTTTCTTCATAGAATATCTCAGAAAGTACTTGGCCGATCTTTGTGAAAATTAGCACGTATGTTCATTATGGATCAAGGATGATGCCTGATGTTTTAGTTTACCGCTATAGCATTACTAACGGCTGTAACGGCCCGTAACGTTTTTTTTTCTTTATGGAATATCTCAAAAAGTACTTGGCCGATCTTTGTGAACATTAGCAGGTATGTTCACTATGGGTTATGGATGATGCCCGATGTTTTAGTTTACCGTTATAGCCGTTACTAACGGCTGTAACGGCCCGTAACGCTTTTCTTCTTTATGGAATATATCAGAAAGTACTTCGCCGATCTTTGTGAAAATTAGCAGCTATCTTCATTATGGGTTACGGGTGATGCCCGATGTTTTAGTTTACCGTTATAGCCGTTACTAACGGCTGTAACGGCCTGTAACGGTTTTTCTTCTTTATGGAATATCTCAGAAAGTACGTGGCCGATATTTCTGAAAATTTGTAGATATTCTTCTCTCATTGCTATAAGGCTTCTACAGATGTGCAGCTTAGATGGTTTCAATGCAGACTTTTGTACAGATTGCTCCCAACACAGAGGTATTTATTTCTGTGCAAAATTATTGAATCCCCTATCTGTAACTTCTGTGAAGTCGATGAGCAGACCATTGATCATATGCTTTTTGACTGCATTATTGTACAGAGGTTCTGGAGAAATCTGCAAAGTCTATTAAAAAAATAAATGTCAGCACTGTGACAACTTCATTATTGACAAAGAGTTGGTTTCATTTGGTACCAAACAGCATGTGAAAACGGATAAAGCTATTGATTTTGTTCTGCTCTTTGCCAAGTTTTACATTTACAAATGCAAATTACAAAATTCCCCTCCTGACCTACATGCCTTTCTCACAGTATTAGGACACAGATTCAAACATGAAAAATATTTGGCTTTTCTTAATCATAGTATAGGACAATTTGAGGAAAACTGGTTGCCCTATTACCCTATT
>CM065733.1:45005234-45047734 GCA_033310375.1 Conus canariensis | reverse complement strand
CTCTTGAACAGAGACTCGTCAAGATCTGAAGAAGCAATGGCAGCGCTCCGCCAACTGCCAGTGAAGCAATCTCTGGCAGACCACCCTCCAGTGCAGAGACTGCGAAGGCTCTGAAGCAGACCATGTCCGAAAAGCACCAGGAGCAGATGGAATTCCAGCTAACATCTACAAGAATGGAGGCGAGGTACTCCTGGCAAACCTGACTAACCTCTTCCAGTCCATATGGGAAAAGAGAGAAGTGCCCTAAGACTTCAAAGACGCCTCTATTGTACACATCTACAAGAGGAAGTGTGATAAAACGTCCTGTGATAATTATCGTGGGATTTCCCTTTTTGTGTAGAGCAGGAAAGATTCTTGCCAGGATCATTTTGAACAGACTCATCATCCACATAGCAGACTCCATCGTCCCTGAATCACAGTGCGGGTTTCACGCAGGCAGGGGCACAACTGACAGTGGTATTTGCTGTTCGTCAGCTGCAGGTGAAGTGTCGTGAGCAGAATCAGGAACTCCACATGGTGTTTGTTGATCTCACTACGGCCTTCGACATCATTAATCGGACTGGCTTGTGGAAAACACTTCACAAGTTTGGTTGCCCGGAAAAGCTCATCTCACTGACAGTTTCATTCTATGATGGCATGCAGGCGAGGGTGCAAGAAAACGGAGATACCCCTGACTCATTCTCAGTGAAAAACGGAGTAAAACAGGGATGCACGTTAACTCCTACCCTCTGTTCCATTCTGTTTGCTGCGATGCTGATTGACGCATTCCGGGACTATGACAAGGGGGTTTATATCCAGTTTCGTTCAGATGGCAAACTCTTTAACCTTCGACGACTTCAGGCTGAGACTAAAGTATCTGATGCCCTTATGAGGGAGTTCCTCTTTCCTGATAACTGTGCACTGACCGCGCACTCCCGTGAAGACATCCAGTGCACCACAGGTCTCTTTGCTAGGGCCTGTCAACGCGTTGGACTTACAATCAATCTTGGTAAGACCGAGGCTATGTTCCAGCCTTCGCCGTCCGGAGTTGGCAGTGCTTCACCACCACCTGTCGCCATCAACAACACAGAGATCAAAACTGTGAACAAGTTCTGCTGTTTGGGCAGCACTGTAAGCAGCAACAGATCTCTGGATGCAGAAGCGATGCTGCGCATCTCAAAGGCCAGCTCTGCCTTTGGCAGACTCTCAAAGAGTCTGTGGCAAGACCACGGCATCAAATTGCGCACAAAGGTCGCCGTGTACAAAGCTGTGGTTCTGAATGCTCTCCTCTACTGTTGTGAGACTTGGAACATGCACCGCCGACACATCCAACAACTCAAACAGTTCCATCCATGATGTTTGCGGAAGATCTGCAGTGTCAAATTGCAATACAGAGTGTCAACCTGCAGGTCCAGAGGAAGTGTGGCCTACCCAGCACCGAGTGTTTTCTCATAAAAAAAACAGCTCCGATGGACTGGACACGTTGTCCGTATGGAGGACAGCAGAATTCCAAAAATGCTGCTCTATCGACAACTGAAGGAAGGATAATGCGACCAAGGAAGACAAAGACACCTTGAAAGCCAACCTTAGAAGCTGCAGCATCGACACTGCTTCCTGGGAAGATGTTGCCTTTGACTGAACACTGAGTCCAAACGGTGTACCCTGGGCACAAAGACATTCGAGCGCAACAGAGCAGCCGCCATCCAGGAAAGGAGGAATAGGAGAAAACGGGGCCATCCCTGCAGGACTCCACTCCATGTAGCGTCTGTGGACGACTTTGTGCCTCAGGAAATGGTCTTCATTCCTACATGAGGACCCACATCAGCAGATAACCTGTCCGCCTACTTATCCGTCGGACATGACGGGAGAATTCATCATCGTGTTGCTTCATACAGTCGCTTGCTGTTCTAGGGCGATGGAGGAGTATCCGCATAGCACATAAAATGTAGAGCTTTCTATGCATTGCTTTAAATAGAAGTCACACGTTTATCCATGTGTTTTTGACTAGCTGCATAACCTAAGCTTGTTTATTTTCTTACGCAGCTTCACAAAGGTAGGTTCATAGTACACAACATTGCTTCCTGTTTGTCGTATGGTAAGCGTCACCTCTGTAATCCGTAAGCAAGAAAACGTATTCCAGTGCCCTGTAGTGCGAGTGGGGTCAAATGCAGCGGCTGTGGACGGAGGAGAGATGCTAGAGGGACGAGGGTGGGGTGAAGGGGAAGGAGGGTGTCGGGGTGTCGGGCTTTGATTTAACAGGTCATTTCATCATGGCGTCTGCACGTCGCAAAGGTCTGTCATTAAAGCAAAAAAAAAAAAAAAAAAAAAAAAAAAATTCAAGAACTTGAAAGAAACCCAGAAAAACACAAACAGATAATAGTGGAAGAATCTGAAACTGCACCGTCGACTCTGGCAACCATTCTGGCTTCAAACGAGAAGTGTTAAAGTCAGTATTTTGGAGGTGAGAACACCGCAGCACGCTAGAACTCATTTTTAGGTACCTATCGGTGAGAATCAAACTAGAAATTTGACAGAATTGCTGCACGTATATGAGCCTACTTGGGAGCCTTTGTGCAATCATGTGGACTGCTGTGTTACGAAGATGAAAAACAAAATGATTGTAATTTTGAGATCTTTCTCTTCACTGTTTATGGTTGAGGTTTTGTTTGTTTGTTTTTTTGTGTGTGTTTTTTGTTTGTTTTGTTTTTTTTGTCCAGCTGTGGCAACTATTAACTTACCTGTTCTTTCAAAGGCTGTAACATTTGAGGGATTTTTTCCGTCCAGTGTGGGAACAATAATCCTTGTCTGTTGTTTCACAGAATGTGAAAATTTGAGGAATTTCTTTTCTTCGTCCACTGTGACAACAATAATCCTTTTCTGTTGTTTCATAGAATGTGAACATTCACATATCGGACATTACAACTGCCATTCCATAAACTGTGTACGAGTTATCGAATGTGTACTGCTAATAATAAAGAAACTCTTGATTGTACACACAAAGACATCACACCACACCTTGACTTTCGCTGGCATGATGGAGAAAGTAAGAAATATCTCTCTATCTACCTATCTATCTTTTTATGTGTAAATGTACATATATAATTCTCTTTTCAAGACCCCAACAAGACACTAATTATTTTTGGTTATTGTGATTTCTTGTCAAGCTGTGACAAGTATACACACACAAAACCCCCTGCTCTCCAATACGGCAGAGTGCGTATGTTTCAAAACATTTATAGCATGAAACAGTAAACGAACAGTGCAGAAATCCCCCTTTGCCCGTCCCACCTTCAGATCGTGGTGCTGTGTAATGTCTTCTGACAATCTGTTCTTCTGAAGTCTTCAGAATAATACAGTGAAGTTTGTTCGCCTGTTTTACTTATTATCGGTTTCTAAGCCTGCGAATTGCAATACAGGCCTGTGTGATCTTTTTACAGTAATTTACAGCCATCTTTTGGAAACAATTAAAAAAGTATATAACAGCCTAGGAAACGAGCTTGATTATTGCCTATGTATGTAGGCGGGCACGTGTGTGTGTGTGTGTGTGTGTGTGTGTGTGTGTGTGTGTGTGTGTGTGTGTGTGTGTGTGTATGTATGTATGTGTGTGTGTGTGTGTGTGTGTGTGTGTGTGTGTGTGTGTGTGTATGTGTGTGTGTGTGTGTGTGTGTGTGTGTGTGTGTGTGTGTGTGAGAGAGAGAGAGAGAGAGAGAGAGAGAGAGAGAGAGAGAGAGAGAGAGAGAGAGAGAGGAGAGAGAGAGACGTCACGCCGGATGAAACGAAGCAGCCATATAGAAATTCGTTATAACCGGCGCGTCGGTTGTAACGAAAGCCGGATATAACGAAGCAATTTTGATTCGTTATGAGCGGCTTCGACTGTATGTATGTATCTGCATGTGTGTGTGTGTGTGTGTGTGTGTGTGTGTGTGTGTGTGTGTGTGCGTGCGTGCGTGCGTGCGTGCGTACGTGCGAGCGTGCGCGTTCATGTGTGTGTGTGTGTGTGTGTGTGTGTGTGTGTGTGTGTGTGTGTGTGTGTGTGTGTGTGTGTGTCTCCAGCACAGCATGCTCCAGGGACGATGCTTAGTTGCCCAGTGCACCCTCTCATGACAATATTGTGCCGCGGAAAGGTCGTAGAGCGTGTCACCCATCTTCTCTGAGGCCATTCTGTAGGATCCGTTCTGAGACCTGTCGATGTCTTGGCCGATTCGGAGCAGTTGAAGACACAGAGAGGAAGGGAAGCCGAAAATGGCCCAGCTGAAGACACAGAGAGGAAGGGAAGCCGAAAATGGCTTAGCCGGATACAGCAATTCGTCAGCCAGAGTTGTCATCCTTGGTCCCATGGCCTTGACCTGTCCTTGTGGAGTTAGTCAGCTCAAATCAGACTTGAACTTTCGCCGAATGGACTTTTCGGCGAAATCTGATACTTTTGAACATAGAGAAAAATTCACTTGCCAGAAAAGGTTCTGTTATGTCTGTCCTCGTAGAGAATTATTTCATCCCCTCTGACTCCCCCCTCTCTCTCTCCCCTCCCTCTTTCTCTCATACGCATATCTGACTGAAATAACTTGTTAAATGCACGCATTAAAATGAGTTAGAATGAACAGATACTCTTCTCTCTCTCTCTCTCTCTGTCTTTCGAACACACACACACACATATACACACTCGCGCGCGCGCGCACACACACACTCAACACACACACACACACACACTCTCTCTCTCTCTCTTTATCTCTGTCTCTGACTGTAGTATTGTAGAATTAGATTTACGCATTTGTTTTTCGAAAAAGAACTTAAAATGAACAGACAACATGTTTGTCTGCCGAAAAAAACATGCACATACATTATCATTAAGTTGTATTATCAAATTCCCGTGTTTAAGATAACACAATTGAGTGTCAGGAGGGAAACTATCAGCCCTGTTGAGTACATGACAAGTGTTCTCTCAAGTTCGATGTTAAGTTCAGCGGTTAGGCTAGGCGAAAGGCTTCACCTTTCGCCTGTATTCCAGACTACATACAACCCCCAGCGAAAGTAAAGCCCTTAAGGACATGGTGCCCAGACCAAAGTCTGCAGTTGTGGTGGCAGCATGTCTTGTCGTTGGCAGGGGTCTTGGGCTTGGTTCTGGACAGGGGACTGTCCTGTCTTGTTCTGGTTTTCGACCGAGACTGAAGTCCGGGTCCTCGTCTTTCTTCCTGCTGAACTGGTGTCCAGCACTTGGTTCTGGTTCCGTGTGAGCTGGTGTCCACTCTGTGGTGTTGGTCAGGCGAGTGAGGGCGTGGGTACTCTTCGCCTCTCCCCCTTCCCGCCTTCCGCTTCTTTCCAGATTGTTCCCTTCCACCATACCTGTCATCAACGCTCTGTGCATACCAGTCGTTACATACTCTCCTCTCTTCCATTTAGAAACGCCTGAAGATACCGAAGTGAAATTTAAAATCTTTTGGTGAGCAGTCCTTCAGGTTTGCCGACCCAGCCGTTTGGAACTCACTGCCTGCCACTTTCCGAAACCAGCCCACTGTTTTCAAAGCACAGCTAAACACGTATTTTTCAGCCAAGGATGTTGAAGAATGCTATTCCAATGATCCGCCGAGTGATGGCCAGGACAGCGGTTGGCTCATTGGGAGATAGATGGCATCGCTTGGCATGCACAGCAGACCTTCCAGAATGGAAGAACCATCCAGAGATCATCTGAAAGAGTGGCATGAAACCGGATATTGTTCTCCACTCAGGTTCATCAAAACAAATGATTTCAATGCAACTCACTGTACCATAGGAAAGCGGAACGAAGCAAGCACACTCTACCAGACTAGAAGTAAACTTAAAAGAAAAATGCTATTCCGCCGGACGAGAAGGACAAACAAATTACAAGACGTAACACGACGCATTTCGGCTGTTATGTCTTCTTCAGGCAAGACAAACAACATTCAGGACAATGAAAACACTGGGCGCGAAATCGGCGTTGCAGCGACCTCACTTTGAAACTAACTAAGCTAGTCTGTTCTGCAGCTTTAAGGAATCTGGATTCCAGACTGACGTTCTCGTCATGGAGGTTGGGGCGAGGGGATATTTTAGATTTCATGAAACAGCTCGGAATTTAAGGTAAGAAGAGGACCAGAGCCCTGAAAGCCGTGGCAGAGGCAGCCGAAAAGCGTTCCAGCTGGATAGTATCTGGTCGAGGAGGAACAACAGTGAACTTCATAAAGCTTAAATTTCCCATCTTAGAACAAGTGTCCCGTTAGCAGTGGCATAAGACTTCTGTCTAAAAGGTACACCTTGAGACGCCTATCCATCCAAAATTAGCGGGGTTCCAATCCTGGCAGTGCCAGATGGAAAAAAAAAGCACGGCAAGGGGAAGGTATCTAGGAGTCACGACCTGGATGCAGCCCAGTCCTCTTAGAATGTAAGGAGTTCAGGGCCGAAACACTTGTCTGAGGGGATGTTTGCTCTGTGGAAACCTTCTGCTGTCAACCTCTTTCTAGAGTAGTTTCTTCTTACAGGTTGCCAGGCAAGGGAAATTACTCAAGAGAGAGAGAGAGAGAGGAGAGAGAGAGAGAGAGAGAGAGAGAGAGAGAGAGAGAGAGAGAGAGAGAGTTTACCTGGGGTCTAAGAATCTATTTCCCCTGAGGACTCTTCAGACTGGGAACCGTTGAACAAACGCATGCCTTTTACGAAAAATAATGCTGGGCGTTGGTTCTTTTTCTATATTTCATTCTTTTTTCTTGGGAAAGTGAGACGAAGTGTTTCTCTTTGCACGACATATTACTTAGTGCGCACGAGATTCTCTACCGCCTTCGTGAACACAGGGTAATAGGTCCAGCATAGAGAACGCGTTTCTTTTCCTGTCTGTTTGTCTGCGTGTCGGTCTGTCTGTTTGTCCGTTTCCCCGCTCTTTCTGTCCTACGCCCTTTTCCCGTTGGTCTCCCTCTCCTTTCCGCTCTGTCCCTTACTCTCTCTTTCTCCGCTTCCTCCTGTCTCTTTCTTGGCGCGTGCGACCACGTGTGTGCGACAGAATGCGAATGCGCGGGTATTTCCTACTGCACACGAGATTTACACACAGTATGAGCATGGGGTACTACTACAGCTGCCACTGCTACTACTATTACAACAACAGTAACAACAACAACAACATCTACTACTACTATTACTGCTACTACTGCAATTACTATTCTACTAAAAACGACGATGACGACCACGACAAAAAACAACAAACAAAACAACAAACCCAGTCACCATCATTATTATAATTATCATGAATGCTTAGATAGCGCCTATCCTCGGTTAGAGACCAAGCTCTAAGCGCTTTACAATCCACATTCTCGTTTACACAACGGGCTGCCTACCTGGGTAGAGCCGGCTGAAGAGCTGCCTGCTGGCGCTTCATTCTGTCGTTTCCCGTGTCATACAATATCGTTCATTCCATTTCCTTACTTCCTTCATTCTTTCCCTTTCTCACGCAGAGTTCATGCTATGTGTAACGTGTCATCCATACCAACGGCCAAACTGGCGTTCTCTTCCGAAAGTTGGTGATGTGATTTTTCGTGTGTACCAGATGTTATGCGTGCGTTCACACACGGAACCTCTGTTTATAGACTCATTCGAAGGACTGTTTGGGAAATGGAGTCAGAACCAAGGTTAACTCCGAGGGAAAAATCCCCCTGTACCGAAACGGCCCGGGGGAGATTCGAACCCGCAACCCAAGGATAATCAAGATTACGAGTCCGGCGCTCTACCAACTGAGCTATTCCGGCCCATTATCATCATCATCATCATCATCATTATCACATGTGCATGTATGTCTCTGTGCACGAGCGCGCGCGCGAGAGCGTGCAAGAAATATTACCGAGTGCGCACGAGATTTGCACACCATCGTTAACACAGGGTAATAGGTCCCGCACAAATGCAATAACGATAAAAGCGTTACTACTACGACTGCTATTACTATTGTGTGTGTGTGTGTGTGTGTGTGTGTGTGTGTGTGTGTGTGTGTGTGTGTGTGTGTGTGTCTGTGTGCGTGTGTGTGATTCTCTCTCTCTCCTTTTCATGTACACACACACGAAAGAACGAAATACAAGTGCACTCACTTATAGTCTTCTGGTGTTGACACTACACACCAATTTTAGGTAACCCAATAGATAAATGAATCGATAAATGAATGAATGAATGGATTAGTTAAAAACAACAACAATAACAACGAATGAATAAATGAATAAATAAACAAAGAAACACATAAATGAATAAATAAAAAAACCGAAAAGGAAGACGAATGAGGTTTTTCTTCATTTTTTTTTTTACGTCTGGAACTCAGAGGTTTAGTCTACCAATGGTGATACTTTTGCGCATGTGATCTTTTTCTTATATTCCCATGACTAAAATAGCTATATTCTGTCTTCGTGAATGACGTGTAAACACGGCATCAGTATGCAAATGAATTTGTTTGTTATTTTTTTTTTTTTTCGCTTTCGTTTCAGTGTCTGTGTGCATTATCCGTTCCACCAGCATGTTATAGCCTCTTCCTTTAAGACTGGGATTTAACATACGTGCAAGTTTTTTTTTTCTTTACCATTAAAAAAAAAGATGTTCACACGCAGCACCTTGGTGTAAAGTCTTCTCCGAATGACGTAGAGATTTGTACAGATATGGACTTTAAAAAAAAAAAAGAAGAAAATCACTAACCTGACTATTTAACTAAAGCGGGGGATTGAACACAGAACTCTTGGGTCAGAAGAACAATGTTCTAAGCGCAAGGCCCACTTTCCCCCCAAGAAGAACATTTTGGCACAAACACATCGCAGGTTACAGGTTCCGCGGTACATGTTGATGACTGCTAAGGGCAGGAACTCTTGACACTAACCCCCGCAATTGAGGACAGTACTTCTCTGGGTCCCACCCGCACCTTCTGGTGTATCTTGTTCTGGTCTGCCTCTTGGCTGACCGTGGGGAAAGGTCCACGGACGGTGAGGAAAGACCCACTGATAGCGGGGAAAGTCCTGTTGACAGTGAGAAAGACTGTAGCCCGGGATTCTCTCCGAAGTGCACGTAAAGACCTCATGGCGAAAGCTTGTCCATGTCTGGAGTTGTACTGTCTTCACTGTCAGCAGAACAGCAACGAATGAGGCTATGGGGTGCATACGGCAGTTGCTTAAAGGTGGCGTTTTGTCGGTGGTGGGTTCTGCAGTTATGAAATATGGGCTTGTACACACATGGGATCCGGGAACGCACGCGTGGAGGTTCTGTCGTGTCACATCCAGTGGCCATTACACAAGGCACCTGCTAGGGAGTAGTTATGTCCCTTGACGTTTTCATGGAATGCCCTGTGCGTGCCTGCACCCTGTGCAAACACAGCACAGAAGTCCAAGGGTGGTGCAGGATTGCTCCCAGCTGGTTTGTTCAGCAGTTGAGGACAGTACTTCTCTGAGTCCCATCCGCATCTTCGGTGTATCTTTTTCATTCTCAGTCTACGGAAAGACCAATCCAGTACCTCTTTCCACCATCCTGCGACAAACCAAACGTGCGCGTCTGCCAGCAATGACTTCTCGTTTACAGTCGTCTTTTACCTGATTACTGAAGGCTGGAACACAGTACTTAGAATGTTTTTAGCGTTTATCACGTGCAAATGAGATTGTCATTAATTGGAAATCCTCGTTAAGGTCATATTTTCGGCATGTTTTATTTCTAGTTTCATGCTGCAGGTATGATCGTGCGCAGTTGACGGTGTGGTAGTGGTGATGTTAATCATGATGGACTATGTGGAGATATTTATTTGTGTGCGTGCGTGTTTGTGTATGTGATGTGCGTATGCTTGTGTGTGTGTGTGTGTGCTTGGGCGTGCGTATGTGTGTGTGCGTGCGTGGTGTGTGTGTTTGTGTAGATGTATGTGTGCGCTTGCGCACGCGCATGTGCAGTGTGTGTGTATGTGTGTGTGTATGTGTGTGTTTGTGTGCATGTATGTGATTGTGTGTGTGTGCGCACGCGCGTGTGTGTATGTATGTGCGTGTGTGCGCACACGCGGTGTGTGTGTATGTGTGTGTGTGTGTGTGTGCGCGCGCGCGCGGCGCGCGCGTGCACGCGCGAGTGTATGCGTATTATGGTATATTTTATTGTAAAATGTTAGATTGTGTTGCACTACATTATGACACTTCATTGTGTTGCATTATGTTATGATATTAGGCATAGTAACGCACTGTGTTGTGCCGCATTGTTTTCGGATTTGTTAAATGTATCGCCTGGTTTAACATTGCATTACACTGTACAGTATTGTTCTGTATTGCAGTAGCTTGTAACGTACTGCAATGTGTTGTATTGTAATGATACCCATCTTAATTGACTTGCATAGCACTGTGTTGCAGTCATTGTGTTGAATTGTGCTGTCGTTTACCCGCATTATATTGAATAAGATCGTAGTGTCTTGCAACATGGTGCTGTATGCCGTGTTACATTATACCACGTTGCGTTGTAATACAGAACTTTGATGTCAGAACACATTTTGTCTGCATGAACTTGGGGTTACTGCCCCGTAGATTGCGTTATGAGCTGACAGATTTTCCTGTTTATCTGTATACTGGCTGTCCACTCCCCCTCCTCCCGATCCCTGCCGCCCTCCTCCGACTTCTCCTTACCTCTCGAGTGCATGTGCGTATGTGTATGGTGTGTGTGTGCGTGTGTATGCATGTGCGTATGCGTGCGCATGTGTGTGTGTGTGTGTGTGTGTGTGTGTGCGCGCGCGCGCGCGGTGTGTGTGTGTGTGTGCAGATGTGCATGTGTATATGTGTGTGTGTGATCTGTGGGCTTGTGTGACTGATGAATCAAGCGAAGCTTTGGATCTCAATTAAGTTTCATCATGAGATGACACTACGTGAGGACTAATCCATAACACGTTATACCACGTCTGATGAGCAATGATATCCTAACATGAGGGGTCGCAGTTTAAAGAGATTCATTACACGAGTGATTAATATATAGAGAAGGGAAATAATTCGGGGGGAAGGTTATTCCCGAGACTCAGTGGATGGCTGGGCTACGAGTTATCCCATTGCGCCAGTCCGGTCTTGCGGTAATCTCTTGTTATTTGCCATGCACAACAGTCAGCAGCCAGAACGCTGTTTGAGAATAGAGGGGCCATACGTCCCAGAGTCGTCGTCTTCTCCGATGCTTTGTCAGTACTACATGCTGTTGGTATCCACTGGATGACGGTATTCTCTGTGGACTGCTGCGGAATGGCCGTGGCACAGAGAACGGAGTTGAGTTCATCGTATCGAGGATTTCTCTCACACTACAACATATTATGGCAACGAGGATGCTGACCAATTGGCAAAAGAAGGAGGACAGCAGCCCCAACTGGAGCAGGAAGTCTCCTTTGAAGAAGCCAAAAGCATTATCAAGAAGAAGCAGAAGAGAAGATGGCTTGAGCAGCACCCAGACTTCAACAAGGATACATACTACCTGCTGCCCAGACCTGACCAAGTGAACATTGTGAGAGTGAGAACAAGGCACTCCAGACTCAAACACTACATGTTCACAAAATTCCACATTGGGGAGTCTTCATGATGCCCATGTGGTACAGCCCCAATGACTGTAGAACACTTCCTGCAGGACTATCCATCACATTAAAAAAGCTAACAGCGACCTTTCCTGCCAACACATCGACGAGTGAGAAGCTCAGTGGATCTCTGGAAGGCCTCCGCCGTACAGCAGCCTTCGTCTGTGCCTCTGGGGTTCCTACCTAAGAAGAAGAAAAAGAAAAAGAAAAAGAATAATAAGAAGAAGAAGCAAAAGAAGAAAAAGAAGACGAAGAAGATTTGCCGTGCTTTGTATGTGCTGGTGTTTAATGAACATATTTTCGATGTTATGCATCAAACAGCGTTTGTCTTTTGTGATAATGAATCACGTGCAATTTCTTGGCAGACTGGTGTGTTCATAAGCTGCTTATAATAAAACTGTTATGTCTTTCCCCTCTTAATAGTCGTTTCATAATATCGCTGCTGCTTGTAATATACATTAAATACTGAGTACACCTGGTTCTGCGTTTGTAATTGCATTTCCCCCCTGATTTTATTCTTCTGATCGATTCCACCATATTGCTTGTGTGACCTGTTATTAACGTTTTAGTACAATGCATAAATCCAGGCAGTGAGAATAATGAAATTTTGGTGTGTGTGTGTGTGTGTGTGTGTGTGTGTGTGTGTGTGTGTGTGGTGTGGAGGGTGTGTGTGTGTGTGTGTGTGTGTGTGTGTGTGTGTGTGCGTGCTTGCGTGTGTGTAAGTGTGCCACATGTGTGTGTATGAATGTATATGTATAGACATATGTACGTATGTATATATGTGTGTGTGTAAGTGTGCGTACATTGTGTGTGTATGAATGTATATGTATAGACATATGTACGTATGTATGTTTTTATGTACGTATGTATGTGTGTAGCTTAGTGTGTCTGTATGCATGCATAAATGTATATATGTATTAATGTATGTATGTATGCATGTATACGCATATGTATGTGTCAATGCGTGTACACACACACACATTCGACTTTCTCTAAGTAAGGGTATTGTTTCTCTAACAGATGCGTCAACTATGTCTTCTTTGCGTTATGAAAAGGAAAACAAATCAATGGAGAAAGCACGTGTTCCCTCAACCTGCCGAGCCAAATAAAATGCCCAGCAGCATTGTGCGTGTTGTACAGTATTGTATTGAACTGCATTGTAATATATGTATCGCATTGTAATATACGTATTGCATTGCAATACATTGCAAAATACGTACTGTATTGCACTGTATTGTAACATACGTATTGTATTGCATTACACTGTAATGTACTTATTGCATTGCAATATACATATTGTATTGCACGGTACTGTAGTATACGTATAGTACTGCATTACATTGTAGTGTAATGTACGTATTGCATTGTATTGTAATATACGTATTGCATCATGTTACATTGCAATACACGTATTGTATTGCACTGTATAATAATATACCTATTGCATTGCATTACATTGTAATGTACATATTGCATTGTAATATACATATTGTATCGCACTGTATTGTAGTATACGTATTGTATTGCATTACATTGTAGTGTAAGTACGCATCGCATCGTATTGAATTGTAATATAGGTATTACATTGTAATATACGTATTGTATTTCATTGTATTGTAATATACGTATTTTATTGCATTACATTGTAGTGTAATGTGCGTATCGCATCGTACTGAATTGCAATATACGTATTGCATTGTATTGTAATATACGTATTGTATTGTATCGCATTACAACATACCTATTGCATTGTATTATAAGTCTGGTATGGTCTTGTTCTGTATTGTAATGCTTTATGTTATTATAAAAAAATAATGACTGTACTGTATTCATGGCTGTATGCTATCTTGAATAAAGACTTTCTCTCAGGGAGAAAGTGAGTATGCTCCTAACAGAAGAAGAAAGCAATAGCGATACATCTGTTCTGTAAACTGGCAAAAAGAAATTACTTTTAACTTAAGTCTTTTCTTTTCTTTGTCTGTGCGCTTGGCTCCTTTGTCCGCAAAACAAAACAAAACAAAAAACAACAACAAAAAAAAAAACAACCTATCTGTCCAAACCTAACACGACTTGAGTTCTAAATGACGTGATCACATGAGTGAAGAAGAAGTTGAGAAGACAGAAGCGAGTCTATGTTGAGCTGTGAACAAATCAACTCAAAGTGGCGAACACTGGGCGTTTGTGTGAGGATTGGTCTCTGTTGTTTCGCTATTTATCACGTGAAAAAAAACCATGCACGCGTTCTCCACTTTACACCGTCCACACACACACCACGCACACACATACAGGCGCGCGCGCGCACGCGTAAAGAGACCGGGTGGAAACGGACAAACACAAATGCACGCACACACACACACAGACACTCACGCACGGACACACACGCACTTTCTCTCTCTCTCCATCCACTCACCCATTTACACACACACACACACGCGCGCACACACAACATACACTCACTCACATAGACACGCGCGTGCACTCTCTCCACCCACTTACCGGTCTACACACACACACACACTTGCAAGCATACATATACACATACAGACGGACACACAGTCAGACATACAGAAACACGAAAACACACAAATACAGTCACACACATACATGCATAAACAAGCACACACGCACGCACAGACACTTACTCGAGCGAATGCACGCGCATGTGCGTGCGCACACACGCACCAAAACACAAACATACACACACAGAGATATACACACATGGTCAAACATACGCGCACACGGATAGACTCACGCACATACATACACGAGACGTACCTTCACACTAACAGAGAGAGAGAGAGAGAGAGAGAGAGAGAGAGAGAGAGAGAGAGAGAGAGAGAGAAAGAGCGAGATTAATTAGAGCTATATGCAGAGTGAATGTATCATGTTATATGCGAGGTGTAAGGCATTTAGTGTCGGAGTAATTAGCCGCCGGTGTCTTGCTGGTGTAAAGCAAACGAAACAAGCCTGTTTATTTGCCGCCTCCCATGGTTTCTTTCTTTCTGTCTTGTGTGCGCGCGGTTGTATGTATGTTCGTATGTATGTACGTACGTATGTATACATGTATGTATGTATACATGTATCCATCCCTCCATCGATCTATATATTTATCTGTCCGTCTATCTATCAATCCTTGTACCCAAGCATTTATCTATCCCTCTATCTGTCTTCGTACCTATCTATTTATCTATCTGTCTGTCTATCTAGACATCCGCACCCTTCTTCCCTTACTCTCTTTCTGTGTGTGTGCGCGCGCGGTTTATATTTGCACACGCTTGTTGATTCGTATCGGACCTGTAGAAATAACAATCCTGAATCTCTCTCTCTCTCTCTCTCACACACACACACAAACACACGCACGCACATACGCGCGCGCGCGCACTGACACACACTAACCGCTGGCGTGCACACGCATACACCTATGCGCCAACCATCACTCCCCCCCCCCCCCCCCCCCCCGCCATTCAGACATACGCACACTCGCCGTGATTATACAGCCAATGTGTAGACTTTATGGTACGCCTATCACAACGACTGACTCCATTCACCAACCAGAGGCTGCCACTTGGGTTTTGTACACCTGGCTTCGTATGTCTGCAGACTTTACCTTAGTATAGACAGTCAGTCACTGGGGAACCAGGCCGTTCACTGTTGTCAGATGCAGACGTGCAAGACAAAGCAGCCACCTGTGTGCCTGTGCGTCTCAACCTATTGCAGCAGCAATGCCGGGTCTCGGCTGGCATGTGACCGCACGGCAATATCAATACGTCCGTCAAAGTCAGGAAGAATATGGCTTAGGTGTGTTAGAAGTCGAGACAAACCAAAACTTTGCGAAGCTGAACGGCAAATTGCTATTGTGGTGTCGTGGGTGAAGAAAAAAAATGGAAAAAAAGAAAAAACGGAAAAAAAAGCGTTGGGTCTTTTAACAACAAATCGACACTCACAAATTAAAAAGTAGCCGCCATGGCATGGTGCAGTGGTTAGTCTCACGGGGTTCAGGCTGGAAGATCGGCGGTTCGAGTCCCAACAGAGAAAATTATTCGTAATTTTTTTTTGACCCGGCATGCTGTTCCCAACAGCTGAAAGTGCTGTTGATTCTAACACTGAAACCATACCGTCGGGTTTCACCCACCTAATTGAAATATGACACTGACATTGTTGTTAAGTAGCTGGTAAAGAAATAAGAAGGGAGGGCGAGGTCATCTGCGTATGTTGGATCAGAACAGCTACGGCCAAACATCATCGAACACACTTGGCAACAGAAAAAAAAGAGCTAAACTTCAACAGCGAGAGAGGAGATAGAGAGATAGACACCCTATATTACATGACTACAATTTCCTTTAATAGCAAGAAAGGTGAAAGGCAGACAGAAACCCTATATTACATGACTACAATTTCCTTTAACACATTCACCACTAAATCTCAAACAGCAAGAGGACGAAGGTGGGTAGAATTCCATACTTACACGGCTTCAAGTTCTTTGAACAAATTCAACACTGACTTTGTGTTAGACGTGGGCATGGCACTGAAGAGAAGCAGGAGTTCACAGGATAGGAGGGCATCTGACCTGACATCGTGACTGTGAATTCTGAAGTCTCGTTCTGTGATCCACATTCTCAAGCAACTGGCTCAGCCTCTTCGCCACGTTAATAATGTGAAAGTTAATCGTATCTATCTTTTCAGCAATTCGAATGATGTTAATCCAGATAACCATGTGAATCAGTTTATCTTTATAACACGTAATGTATGTATGATAGCAATAATGTGAATCGTTTCTCTCCTGATCATAAGGTAAATCATGTTCGTCCCGATAACAATGTGTCATTGTTATATCAGTTAAATCACGTTCAGATGATAACATCGGAATAATGTTCGTTTGATAATGGTGTAAATAACGCTTGCCCCGACATTCGTGTGAATATGTGAATTATATTTATTCTGATAGCTATGTGAATTGTGTTTGTCCTGAAAGCAATGTGAATAATGCTTACCCTGACATCTGTGCGAACCACGTATATATCCTGAGAACAATGTGAATTACATTTATCGTACTAGAAATATAAATCACATTCGTCGCAATAACAATGTGAATCCCGATCATCCTGACAATGTGAATCACGCTCTGAAATCAGCCTCCACCCCCACCCCCCTTCTGCAATCCCATTCACGTCAGGCACTGAACCCCCTCCCCCCCACCTCCTAGTCACACCCATGTCATGCCCTGAAATTGATGCGCCCTCATTCCCCCGTACCGCAACGTCTGTCATGATCTGAAATCTGCGCCCCCTACCCCAACTCATGTGAAGTCCCCAAATCTGCACCATTTCTTCTCCCACCAACATCACACCCTGCATCTGCGTCCCCTGCACCCATGTCATACCCTGCATCTGCGTCCCCTGCACCCATGTCATACCCTGCATCTGCGTCCCCTGCACCCATGTCATACCCTGCATCTGCGTCCCCTGCATCCCCACCCATGTCATACCCTGCATCTGCGTCCCCTCCATCCCCACCCATGTCATACCCTGCATCTGCGTCCCCTGCATCCCCACCCATGTCATACCCTGCATCTGCGTCCCCTCCATCCCCACCCATGTCATACCCTGCATCTGCGTCCCCTGCACCCATGTCATACCCTGCATCTGCGTCCCCTGCACCCCCACCCATGTCATACCCTGCATCTGCGTCCCCTGCACCCCCACCCATGTCATACCCTGCATCTGCGTCCCCTGCATCCCCACCCATGTCATACCCTGCATCTGCGTCCCCTGCACCCCCACCCATGTCATACCCTGCATCTGCGTCCCCTGCATCCCCACCCATGTCATACCCTGCATCTGCGTCCCCTGCACCCATGTCATACCCTGCATCTGCGTCCCCTGCACCCCCACCCATGTCATACCCTGCATCTGCGTCCCCTGCATCCCCACCCATGTCATACCCTGCATCTGCGTCCCCTGCACCCCCACCCATGTCATACCCTGCATCTGCGTCCCCTGCACCCCCACCCATGTCATACCCTGCATCTGCGTCCCCTGCATCCCACCCATGTCATACCCTGCATCTGCGTCCCCTGCACCCCCACCCGTGTCATACCCTGCATCTGCGTCCCCTGCATCCCCACCCATGTCATACCCTGCATCTGCGTCCCCTGCATCCCCACCCATGTCATACCCTGCATCTGCGTCCCCTGCACCCCCACCCGTGTCATACCCTGCATCTGCGTCCCCACCCATGTCATACCCTGCATCTGCGTCCCCTGCACCCATGTCATACCCTGCATCTGCGTCCCCTGCACCCCCACCCATGTCATACCCTGCATCTGCGTCCCCTGCACCCATGTCATACCCTGCATCTGCGTCCCCTGCACCCCCACCCATGTCATACCCTGCATCTGCGTCCCCTGCACCCCCACCCATGTCATACCCTGCATCTGCGTCCCCTGCACCCCCACCCATGTCACACCCTGCATCTGCGTCCCCTGCACCCCCACCCATGTCACACCCTGCATCTGCGTCCCCTGCACCCCCACCCGTGTCACACCCTGCATCTGCGTCCCCTGCACCCCCACCCGTGTCATACCCTGCATCTGCGTCCCCTGCACCCATGTCATACCTTGCATCTGCGTCCCCTGCATCCCCACCCGTGTCATACCCTGCATCTGCGTCCCCTGCACCCATGTCATACCCTGCATCTGCGTCCCCTGCACCCATGTCATACCCTGCATCTGCGTCCCCTGCATCCCCACCCATGTCATACCCTGCATCTGCGTCCCCTGCACCCGTGTCATACCCTGCATCTGCGTCCCCTGCACCCCCACCCATGTCACACCCTGCATCTGCGTCCCCTGCATCCCCACCCATGTCACACCCTGCATCTGCGTCCCCTGCACCCCCACCCATGTCATACCCTGCATCTGCGTCCCCTGCACCCATGTCATACCCTGCATCTGCGTCCCCTGCACCCCCACCCATGTCACACCCTGCATCTGCGTCCCCTGCATCCCCACCCATGTCACACCCTGCATCTGCGTCCCCTCCATCCCCACCCATGTCATACCCTGCATCTGCGTCCCCTCCATCCCCACCCATGTCATACCCTGCATCTGCGTCCCCTCCATCCCCACCCATGTCACACCCTGCATCTGCGTCCCCTGCACCCCCACCCATGTCACACCCTGCATCCCCACCCATGTCACACCCTGCATCCGCGTCCCCTGCATCCCCACCCGTGTCATACCCTGCATCTGCGTCCCCTGCACCCCCACCCATGTCATACCCTGCATCCCCACCCATGTCACACCCTGCATCCGCGTCCCTTGCACCCCCACCCGTGACATACCCTGGATCTGCACCTCCTCTACCCCTATTCCCCCATCCACGCCACGCCTCGCATCAGCGACCGCTGTACCACCACCAATGTCATGCGCTGTATCCACGTCCTCCATACCCGCTATAATGTCCTACACTGCATCCGCGACACCCTCACCCCCATCTATGTTGCACCCTGCATCCACGTCCCCTGTACCACCACACGTCATATCCTGCATTAATTCCTTCCCAACCCCTCCCACGTATGCCCGTGTATGTCGCGTCCTGTGTACATGCCTCTCCCCCCCGTTCATTCGCCCATCCATGTGCATCATTCATCCATGCTCTCCCCACCCTCCATACACCTCCACCCCATGTCAAGCCCTGCATACACACTTCCTCCTCCCCACTACATCCACCCAGGCGTATTCACGCTCCCTAACCCTCCCTCCTCGCCCATACGCTGTATCTGCGCTCCCTCTGTCCCAATACGCCCACCCACGTTATGCCTTACATCCGCGCCCCTCTGCAATACACCCACCGTGTCACGCCCTTCATCCGCACCCCTGGGCCTAAACACGACACCCACGTCACGCCCTTCATCCACACCCCTGGGCCCAAACAAGACACCCACGTCACGCCCTTCATCCACACCCCTGGGCCCAAACAAGACACCCACGTCACGCCCTTCATCCACACCCCTGGGCCCAAACAAGACACCCATGTCACGCCCTTCATCCACACCCCTGGGCCCAAACAAGACACCCATGTCACGCCCTTCATCCACACCCCTGGGCCCAAACAAGACACCCATGTCACGCCCTTCATCCACACCCCTGGGCCCAAACAAGACACCCATGTCACGCCCTTCATCCACACCCCTGGGCCCAAACAAGACACCCATGTCACGCCCTTCATATGTCCCCCGCCACCCCCCCCCCTCCAATACGCCCACCAATGTCACGCCCTTCATCCGCACCTTTCCGGCCCAATACTCCCACCACGTCCAGCCCATCATCCGTGCCCCCGTGCTACCACCCACGTCACACACTTCATCCACGACCCTGTACCCATGGTAGCTTGAACCCACGTCTCCCATACCCTCACACATCATACCTTTTGTTTGCTGCTCCCCCAACCCCTCCCATGTACGTCCATCCGCGAGTTTTCCACCCCCCAGCCCTCCCTACGTTTGGCCATCCATGTCACGCCCTGCCTATGCCCTCTTCTCTCCATTACGCCCACAGAGGTGAATCACCCCTCCCCACCTCCCGCCCATCCATTCTTACGCTGCGTCGCGTCCACTCAACCCCCCCCCCTCCAGTTTGCTCACCGACGTCACGCTCTTCATCCGCGCCCTCTCTGCCTCAGTACCCCCACCCACCCCATCACGTCCTCCCTCTGCCCCAGCAACCCTACCCACGTCACCACCTTCATCCGCTCCCCCTCTGCCGCAATGCATCCACCCACTTCAGTCCCTTCATCCACCCCTTCTGCCCCAACACGCCAACCTGCATCACGCCCTTCATCTGCCCCCTCTGCCTATACGCCCGCCGACGTCAGGCCTCTCATCCGCGCCCCCTCTTCCCAAATACGCCCATCCTGTACGTCACACCCTGCATCGACCCCCCCCCCTCTTCCCCCAAATACGCCCACATATGCTGGCCCTGAAATCTTCAAGTTCCCCCACTAATGTCATGTACTGCACCCTCATCCGTGTCCCGCCCCGAAATCTGTGCATTCTGTACGCCCACTGCCCTGCATCCTCCCAAATTCATGTCATGCTCTAAAACCCGCGCCCTCCCCGTACCCAAATCCATGTCACGCCCTGAAATCGACCTCCTGAACCCTTCCGCCACCCCACCCATGTCAGGTGCTGAACCCCCCACTCCCTGTAGTTCCACCCGCGTCACGCCCTGAAATAGATGCACCCCATCCCCCTCCATACCTGTATCTTAACCTTCATCAGGATCTGAAATCGGTGCCCTCTACCCCCACCCATGTGAAGCACCAAGATCTGCACTCCCTGTACTCCCACCAGTGTCACATCTGCATCTGCACCATTTGCACGCCCACCCATGTTACGCCTTGCATCCACACCCCCAACCCCCCCCCCCTCCCATGTGATGCCCTGTATGTGCACCTCCCCTACTCGCAGTACCCCACTCATGCCACGCCCCATATCCGAGAATACCATACCCTCACCAATGTCATACGGTGCATCTGTGACCCCCTCATCCCCACCCAAGTCACGCACTGCATTCACAACACCCTACCCATGGCATATCCGGCATCCACGTCCCCCGTGCCCCCACACGTCATACCTGCAGTCATGCCTCCCAAACCCCCTCACATGCCTGTCCATACATGTCGCGCCCTGCCAGAGAGCCCCCCCCCTCCCCTCCCGTTCACAATCCATGCAACATTAAGCATACAAGCTCCCTCCTCCCCCAAACCTTCCTTATGCCTATCCATTTCAGGCGCTGTATCCGTCCCCCCCCACCCCCCTTCCAGTTTGCCCAGCCATATCATGTCCTGCATCCGCGCCCACCCTCCTCGCCCATCCATGTCACACCCTGCAATTGCGCCCCCTTCTGCACTAATACAGCCACACATGTCACGCCGTGCATCCGCGCCCTTCTGCTCCAAGATCCTCACCATTTCACGCCGTATATCCGCGCCCCTTAAGTGCCAATACGCTCACCACGTCACGCCCTTCATCTGCCCCAATAAGAGATAGATGTCACGCCCCTCATCCGCGCCCCCTCTGCATCAATAAGACACCCACGTCACACCTTCATCTGCTCCCCCCCCCCCTGCCCCAATACACCTCCCACTTTACGCCTTTCATCCATGACCCCCCTTCCCCAACACACCCACCGTATCATGCCCTTCATCTGCACCCCCTCTGCCCCAATATGCCCACGTGATGCCCTGCATTCTCCCTTTCTGCCCCAATAAGAAGCCCACGTCACACCCTTCATCCACGCCTCCTCTGCCCCAATAAGAAGCCCAATAAGAAACCCACGTCACGCCCTTCATCCGCGCCTCCTCTGCCCCAATAAGAAACCCACGTCACGCCCTTCATCCGCGCCTCCTCTGCCCTAATTCACTCATGCCATGCCTTTCATCTGCGCTCCCTCTGCCCAAATATGCTTACCCGCGTCACGTCCTTCATCTGCGCCACTTCTACCTCAACAAGACACCCATGTCACGCCCTTCATCCACTCCCCCTTGGCCTCAACAAGCCCACCATCTCACGCCCTTCTTCCGCACCCCATCAGCACCAATACGCCCACCATGTCACGCCCCTCATCCACACCCCCTCGGCCCCAATACGCCCACCCATGTCACGCCCTGCTTTGTTGCCCTTCTGCCCCAATAACCCAAGAATGTTGCGCCCAGTATCCAAGCCACATCTGCCCCAGTATGCCCACCCACGTCACACCCTACATCGACGCCCCCTGTACTGCCCTGAAATCTTCACTCCCTGTTCCCCCACTCATGGCTCGCCCTGAAATCCGAGTCTCCCATACCTTAATCCATGTAGGGCCTGGATCCGTGCACCCTGTACGCCCACCCGTATTGCGCCTTCCCTACCCTACCCCCACCCGTGTTGCGCCTTCCCTACCCTACCTCCACCTGTATCACGCTCTAAAACCCGTGCCCAGACCCATTTCACGTACTGAATTCGCACCCCCCCCCCCCCCCCACCATCTCCCTCCTTTAATCTTCCCACTCAGGTCAAGCGCGGACCCCCCCCCCCCCCCCCTTCCCATATTCCCAAGCATGTCACGTCCTGAATTCTACGCGCCTCTCCTCCTCCCTCCGAACCTTAACCTACGTCATGATTTGAAATCTGCGTCTCCTACCACCACCCACGTCAAGCTCTGAAA
Source organism: Conus canariensis (assembly GCA_033310375.1). Classification (NCBI taxonomy): domain Eukaryota; kingdom Metazoa; phylum Mollusca; class Gastropoda; order Neogastropoda; family Conidae; genus Conus; species Conus canariensis. Next base: position 45,025,019 of record CM065733.1, on the reverse strand, counting down.
TGGGGCCGGAATAACGCAGCGGTAAAGCGCCAGACTCGTAATCTTGGTGATCTTTGGGTTGCGGGTTCGGATCTCCGCCGGGCCGCTTCGGTACAGGGGGATTTTTCCCTCGGAGTTAACATTGGTTCTGACTCCATTTTCTATACAGTCCTTCGAATGAGACTATATACCGAGGTTCCGTGTGTGAACGCACGCATAACACCTGACACACACGTAAAATCCCATCACCAACTTTCGGAAGAGAAGGCCAGTTTGGCCGTTGGTATGGATGACACGTTACACATAGCATGCACCCTGCGTTAGAAATGGAAAGAATGAAGAAAGGAAATTGAGTGAACGATATTGACAGGATGACACGGGAAACGACTGAATGAAGTGCCAGCTGGCAGCTCTTCGGTCGACACTACCCAGGTAGGCAGCCCGTTGTGTAAACGAGTGTGGATTGTAAAGCGCTTAGGGCTTGTTCTCTAGCAGAGGATAGGCGATATATAATTATTGATAATAATAATGACAATAATAATAAATCTACACTCCCTGTACTCCCACCCATGTTACACTCTGCATTCACACCCACTGTGGCCCCGCCCATGTGTTACGCCTTGCATCTTCACCCCCACCCACGTCAAGCCCTGACATCCGCGCACCCTGTACCCCCACCCATGTCACGCCCTGCATCTGTGCCTCACCGTAAGACAGCATCCGCGACCCGTGTATCCCCACCCATGTCACGACCTGCATGTGCCTCACCCTAAGACCGCCGACTGAAAGAACGACAGGCTGAAAAACCGACTGAATGACTTGACTAGCCGAATTAATGACTGAACAATCGGCTGAAAGGACTGACTGAACGATCCACTGACTGACTGAATGACTGAACGATCGACTGAACGAAGGACTGACTGAACGACCCACTGACTGAACGAATGACTGAGCGATCGACTGACCGACTGAACGAAATGAATGACTGAACGACCGACTGAACAAATGACGGACTGAACGTCCGACTGATTGAACGGGTCTATGGCAGAACGACCGACTCACTGACTGATCGAATGATTGACTGAACGGCTGACTGACCGACTGAACGAATAAATGACCGAACAACCAACTGACCAGCTGAACGAATGAAGAACTGAACGATCGACTGACCGAACGAATGACTGACCGACTGAACGAATAAATGACTGAATGGCCGACGGACCGAATGAAGGACTGAACGATCGACTGACCGATTGAATGACATGACGACCGACTGAACGAATGAATGACTTGACGACCGACTGAACGAATGAATGACTTGACGACCGACTGAACGAATGAATGACTGAACGACCAACTGAACGGAGTGTCTGATCGACCGACTGACGAATTAATGACTGAACGAGCGATAAACTAATAACTGAACAAACGACTGACTGAACAGCTGACTGACCGACTGAACGAATGTATGACTCAGCGACCGACTGAGCCAACGACTGAATGAGTGACCGACCGCACCAATTTACGAACGAACGACCGAACGATCAACTGACCGGCTGAACGAATGACTGACTGAACGAGCGACCGATCGACCAACCAACACACGAAGAAAACAACATCGAACGAACGAGCAAATGAACGGAAGGACGAAAGAACGGAAAGAAGGAAGAAAAAACAAAACAAAACGAAAAAAAATAGGGTCACAAGTAGTAAACCAAAGAATGAAAGCAACAAACGATTGTAACACAAACTCGTCTAAAAGCATAGCAGGTGATGCGCGGGGAGTTGGTGGGAGAGAAAAGAAAAACATACATGTTGTTCCAACTCTATGGGCCATTGGTTTTAAAGTAAAACATTCAGATTGTAGATGCAAAAGCAGAAAACCTAAAATTTTCCATTTGTAATACTGTGATTACCTCATCACTGGGCACACACATCGCAAAACATTGCTTAGCGGTAAACTGAATTAATCGAGAAATGAATACAATACGGTAATCAAATAGTAAATCAATTACTAACTACCAAACTAAATAAACAAATAAATTAATAGGTAAATGAAGAAACGAATTATCACACACACACACACACATATATATATATATATATATATATATATATATATACACATCTCTCTCTCTCTCTCTCTCTCTATATATATATATATATATATACACATACATATAAACCACACAGTGAAAAAGCAAACAAGCAAGTTCTTTCCAACCTTTCGGGCTGGGCCTTCCTTAGGGACTTCTTTGTATCGGTACCACTGAAAAAATCAATCCTTAACTCTGCCTTTCTTTGACCGTCACCAAGTGAATTACAGCTGGTTGGCACAGGCCCCCAACAGAGAACAAATCGAAATTTGCCAGTTAACAGAAGTGATCCAATATTAAACATTGCACCCGTATAGACTCCCATCACCAATCCCACCTCCCCCAACACTCACACAACACCCACATAAGGACCCCCCCCCCCCCCAAATACACCCCTCAACATACACACACACTCACACACACACCCTCACACACACACGTTCACGCGCATGCACACACACTAACACACACAGAGAGAGAGAGAGAGAGAGAGAGAGAGAGGAGAGGGGGGGGGGGGGTTACCGGTTTTCAGTAACATGTCGCAGATTCAATTCTCTATGAACACTTCAAACGAATTCATCTCACCTATGTGTAGTTCTTGCGAATATCAAACTATGTGTATAAGTGAGCAAGGCAATATATTTATGAAGTAAGTCACAACTAGAGTATTATTTAAAGTATGCTGACCACATACATACCTACTCCCGAAGAGGTGGAGCAGAGTAGGAAGAGGGGAAAGGGAAGAGGGTAAGAACATGAAGATAGGGGAAGGACGGGTGGCAAGAACAAACTCATTCAAAAATTGGAAGGGGGGGAGGGGGGGGGAATTTTGTGCGTGCGCACGCCCGTATGTGAGGAAGGGAATGGAGAGGTATAATCTCAGATAACACAATACAAAAAAGGGGTGGGGGGGGGGAGCTGTAAAGGTGATGGAAGGAGGGGGGGGGGGGGCGGTTAGGAGGAAGACCAGCAAGAGTCATCACCAACAAGTATGTGCATAAAAAAAAATCATATAGGAGAAGCTGGTAGGGAGGAGGGTCAAGAGCCTGGGAGGGGAAGGTTTAAAAGAAGGCTTGAATGAAGGGTGTGGCAGTGAGGGTAGATAGTGAAGGTAGGGAGGGGGTAGAGGCGAAGGGAGATCAATGGTGGGGGTACTGTTGGAAGGGGAGGTAGGGGAGAATGGAGGGCACGGGGAAGAGTCCAGGTGACCACGTTGAAACCTTCTGGGTGAACAGTACGTAATTTGTTATACCAGAATGATTTATGTCGAAGTTATCATTGTCCTCTGAAAAAACTTTTTCTATTACTTTATGTCTCAGATGATGAAGGGAGCGATTAGTCTGGTGGAAATGTCTAGTTACTAGGGTTCCGGTGTTCTTTTTGATGTTCTGTGTTGGTAAAAACGAGTTTTTGATGAGTGTTTTTGTTTCCCCAACATACTGGCTGTGTGGACATTTGCTGCAAAACAGTAAGGTGATGTTGTTGGTTGTACAGACCATGTGGTGTCGGATGGTGAATGGTTCTCCTGTTACTGTACTTCTGAAGCTGACCGTCTCTACCAAGTGTTCGGGACAGATCACACATTTTCTACCACACTTGAAGAATCCAACTGACGGGTGGGAAGTGTAGAGGGCATGAGAACATTTCTTAAGCTCTTGCTGTTTCTTTCTCCCAAAATAGGTGGGACTGGAATGGCCTTTTGGAGTCTAGGACTGGATTGTAACAGGGAGTGAAGTTCCTGTAACAATTGACGTAGAGATGGGTTGGCTGGATTGCGAGTTACTATGACGGGAGTGCGTTGGGTGTGCTGCTTTGGTTTATACTTCAGGATGGAACATCTTGGCTGATGCTGCGCTTTTACTACAGCTGTAGTCAAGCATCTTTGACTGTATCCTCGAAGACGCAGTTGTTCAGTGAGTAGATGACATTGTTTTTTGGAAACCATCTAGTTTCAAGCACAGACGTTCAAGCGGAGAAACTGGCTGTACGGTAAGTTCTGTTTGCAGTGGTGTGGGTGACAAGAGCTGATATGAAGACAGGAGTGGACGTCAGTGGGCTTGCAGTACAGGTCAGTATATGTATGTATCCCTCTTCCAGTTTTAGCAGTATGTCCAAAAAAGTAAGTGTAGTTGCAGAAAAACTAAAGGTAAACTTGATGGTGGGATGTATGGTGTTGATGTATTGTAGAAATTGGTCCAGGTCATAAGAAGATCCCAACCAGAGGAGCAGGATGTCGTCAATAAAACGTTTCCACAGGTCTCTCTGGATGGGCAAGCACAGGGCTGTTGTTCAGTAAGCTTTCCTCCAGCCAACCCATGAAAAGGCTGGCCACTGCATGGGCCATAGGTGTCCCCATGACGGTGCCGGAAATTTGGTGATCTATTTTGTCTTCAAAACGAAAGAGATTGTTGTTCTGAATATGTTCCACTGCTAGAAGAATTTGCCGAGCAGGCGGAGCGTTAGGAAGAAAATGCGTTGCAGGTGGAGTTGAAGAGCTGTTATCAGGTCATGATGGGGGATGTTGGTATGCAGGCCTACCACATCTATTGAGACCGGTAACTCATCACATACATGCTATTCCACTCTTCGATGGTTCACAGCATGTGGGTGGAGTCTTGAACATAACTTGGTAGCTTGTGAACCAACTCGGCTGACCAGTGGTCCACTAATTCAAACAGCTTTTCGGTGGGCCCACCGACTCCAGACACAATAGGACGACCAGGGGGTTCTTTAAGAGTCTTATGTATTTTGGGGAGATGGTAAAATATTGGAGTTCTGATTTTCCTTTCCTCACAGGCAGCCCATCTGTACGTATTTTCATCTATGTAGTGTTCCATGTGGAGTTGTCGAACGATCTTGTTTTGTTGTTGTTGTTGAGGTTTTGCTACCTGAGTGGTTGGACCCTGTTTAACCTGTTCGTAGTAGGTTTTCTCCAGTTGTCTGTAGGCCTCTTGGACATAGTCACTGGTGTTCTGTACGATTACTGCTCCTCCTTTATCCGCTGCACTTACCCGGATGATCGTGTTTCTGACCATTTTCAGGAGATCCCCCAGAGCTTGTCTTTCTTTTACGTGTAGGTTGTCCCGTGGTCTTTTTGGTGGATAACTGGTTGTGCGGGTTTGCAAAATGTTGCAGTACGCATTCAGTGCTTTATCCCGCCCTGTTGAAGGAAGGTATCCTGTTGGCTTGTAGAACATGGGTGGTATGTTATAGATATCTGTACACACACACACACACACACACACACACACACACACACACACATACACACACGTGTATATATATATATATATATATATATATACATAATTATATATATATATATATATACATAATTATGTACACATACACATATATATGTATATATGTACATACAAACACACAATTAGGAGAGAGAGAGAGAGAGAGAGAGAGAGAGAGAGAGAGAGAGAGAGAGAGAGACAGAGAGACAGAGAGAGAGATTGTGATAACGACAACGATGATGATGATGATGATAATAATGAGCATGAGAAGGAGCAGCAAGACCAAAGGGAAGACACCTTCAGAATGATGAATGATATACGAGATGGCACGAGCAGAACGGGAGATGGATGAAAAATAGACAGGAACAGAGGTGCAAAAGGTCAAACCGATGAACTGTAGTCTGGAGAAGAAGAGGAGAACGTGGTCATGAACAATGACGGTCGAGAGGAGACGACAACAACTGGAGAAGAATCCACGATGGACTGGGGGGGGGGGGGGGAGGGGGGGAGGAAGAGAACGCCAGAACGATAAATGAATAATGGGCCTGGGACAAAAAAGAACAGAACGAGAGACTGATGGCTGATGGAGCGAACTCTCGACGTATGATGAATGAGTAACGACAAAACTTTAAGCATGACAAATGACGGACGGAATGAGAACAGGAGAACGTGGCGATTGTGAATGGCAGACGGGATAGAAAAGGAGAACGCAGGTGTGATGAATGACGAGGAGGACTGAAGAGAGGAAATGTGATGAAAATGAATGGTGGACGGGATGAGGAGAGATGCGCGTGCTAACAGTGAGTGTTAGACGGGATGAAAATAAGAGCGTGACAACTTTGAGAAACACCTGGATGACGACAACACAAAACAAGCCTTTCAATCTGTGAAAAACTGACCGACGCAAATTAAAGTCAGCACCACTCAGGACGAAAACGTTAACTGTCTCATTCTGAAAGAAAACATCATAAGAAGGTAGAGGAACTTTGCTTGAGCTCTATAACAAACAGAGCAAAAGAGATCTAAAGATGCTAACAGTTCAGGATTCATCAAATGGAGATGACTTTTCAACAATCTGTCGAAGAAGTCATAGCAGCACTGGAATCGCTGAAACATGGCAAGGCTGCAAGCACTGACAACATCCCTGCCCAACACTTGAATTTGGTGTATCAACTGCCATCTGCAACAATATCTAACACATCAGCGAGTGGCTAACGCCAAAGAGACTCAATCACTTATTGTCCCATTTCCAAAGAAAGGAAATCCTCAACACTGCCAGAACAACCGCAAGATCAATTAGACCAGCGATGTAAGCAACGTAATGTTCAAAATCCTTATAAACTGATTACAGTTGCAGACAGACACCGCTGTATCTGAAAGGCAGAAGTCTCCTCAAACAGATCTTTAACCCTTCGCCAAAGACACCTGCGAAACCAGAAGGAATTCTATCATGTCTTCACAGACTTCAAAGAGGTGTTTGATAGAGTCCAGAGGTGCTATAGGCCTGTATGAAGAAATTTGATCCTGGGACAAAGTTAACCAACATCTAGCAAGTGTACCCCAAAGTCACTGGCGCAGTCCTCAGAAAGGGCGCGACTGGAAAGTGGTCCCATATGTCAGTTAGGATTCGTCAGGGCCCCTTCATTCTCCAAAACTTTTCAACATAGTCCTGGAATGCATCTTGAATGATCCACTTGAAGATCATGTCAACACAACTGACACTGCAAGAATATCTCACGAAACTTCACTTTGCAGATAACTTCGATGGCCTGGTGGGCAATAAATAAGAACTCAGTGAGCTTGTTAAAACACTGGATGAAACATCTACGAGACAAAGTATGGTTATCAACACCGAGGAAATCAAGGTAATGGCCAGCCTATATAACACCACCCCCAGTGCCGATATAACCGTGAAAAGAAGCCAGGACCTGTTAAACAGTTCATACATCTGGGATTTATTTTCAGTGATGAGGGATATAAATTAAATATCCTCTCAAGAGCAGTAAAGACATCAGTTCTGTTCAGATTGAACCCTGTATGGAAACACAATAGCATCTCAGTGAAACACAAATCTGGCTTATGTATGCACGGGTGCATTTTATTTTCCTACATGCATACGCGACAAGGACCTGATTGAAAGAACCCAACCACTGAAATGAGATACCATTGCAAGATACTATACGTCTGGTATACTGATCATGTCACCACTGAACAAGTGCCCAGACCATCAAACAGCACACCGGGCCATACAAAGATTTGCTGACACCAGCAAAGCAAAGAAATTAGGTTGGCATTGTCATGGAGATCCAACGGCCCTGCTAAAATAATCATCCAGGAAAGTGTTGAAGGAGCGAGACCAAGGAGAAGACAGAAAAAAAATGTACTGTCAACATTGCAAAATGGACAGTGAAACCGTCTGTAGAGCCCAAGGCCTCAGAACACAACCGACAGAATCGCAGGAATCTGGTGAACAGTTCTTCAGTGCGATGCCCCAGTGACTTCACACGGACCTAGAAAAAAGAAGTTGGATATCAGTGATATCAAGCCAAAATTATTCTTGTATTTTTAAATCATCAAGAAAACCCAGAACGTGTGCGTAATTCTAGGATTGCGCCATCTGTTAAGATAAAAAAAAGTATTTTGAATATACGGCTGTAATATGTTCTTGAATCTCAGAAAATCAGATGTTTATGTATGTCCAGCTCTTTTCAGACCTGAATCGCCAGAATCTAAGAACATTTTATTCGCTTCTGAATTCAAGACAAAAAGACTTCGAACAGTAACAATTAGCTTTTGACAACTTACCTTATTCTGAAAGAGACAGTAAGCCAGCTTCATGGTACGAATTCAATATAATTTGTTATGTACAGGATTGCTAAGAGCTAATTTCAACAGCTCTGCTGTCTGCAGATTGTATTCTATTCATCAAGCTGTGCAGGGTTGCAAAATAAAGCTGCTATTCATAAATCAATTTTGATCGAACGAGGATGGTGACTGTAGTAACGGACGTTGTTTGTTGTTTGTATCCTGATCCCATGGTTGCTGTCAACATTTTTTGACCTTTTCCTTGCTGTTATTATCAAATTCTCTGCACGAAATTGCCAATGCAATAACTAGTCAAGTGAGCATCCCAAAGCATCGTCTTGTGAATGTTGTGTTTTGTCATGTAATACTTGATGTTGTATCAATGATGTCGGATTCTCCCCGTTAAAAATCATTATCGGTGTTCTCTCTCCTGAATGTGCAAGCCCATGTCATTCCATGTGCATGTTTCATGTATTTATCTCCAGTTGATGAATATTCTGTGCATGATTTATTACCCTCATCTTCCCAGATTTGCACTGTCTTGATGGAAATATTGTCTGAATATCATAACGTATGTTTGTCTTTTGATGGCACTTTAGGCAGGTCATACGTAGGAGTAGCACATACACAACGGAAGCAATAATGGCACATTGAAAGGTATGGATATTCTGAAAGGATGAACTAGACTTTGCCAAATCTTACACATTCAGATTCTTCAGATTTAGAAACTGCTGATTCAAAACTTTGCGTATTCTACCAATTTTCACATTTTACAGCAGTTTTGAAAGATATTTGTTATTGTAAGCTTTTAATGACAAATACGACAATTTGTTTTTATAACACAATCACAAATAGTAAAAGTAAGCTTTATGACATTCATAGTCAACGCCACACAACATTAAAGTATCAGTCAGTGAGAAACGTAAACACAAGACAAAAAGGTATAAGTAAAAAAAAGAGAAAAAGAAAAAAAAAAGAGAGAGAGAAGAAGAAGAAGGAGGAGGAGGAGGAGGAGGAGGAGGAGGAGGGGAGGAGAGAGAGAGAGAGAGAGAGAGAGAGAGAGAGAGAGAGAGAGAGAGAGAGAGAGAGAGAGAGAGAGAAAACAGCGACTAACACGAAGTGAAGCCATATCCTAGCATTGTGCAAGAAACTATAAGAATAAAAATGCAGTTAAGACATGTTTGGCAAAGTCAATGAAAAACAGTACAGTTCGTCAAAACAACACAAACACAATTCATTCGACACCTCTCCATACCCATCTTTCCCCCTGTCCTCTCGCTCCTCTACAAACGCATCAATTTACAAGGTTGTGCGAAAATGCCTACTTAAGCACCCCCCTCCTCCCCCGCGCACACAAATATACAAAAGCACAAGCGCGCGCGCAGGCACACACACCGCGCGCGCACACACACAAACACACACACACACAAACGAGTAAGCAAGCCCGCACACGCACACACCACAACGCGCGCGGCACACAAACACACACGTGCACACATATATACACACACATTTTTGCGCGCGCAGGCAGTAATATATGCATATACAACTAAGCGTGCCCGCAAGCGAAACACACATCTCACACACACAGACGCACTCACACACACAAACACACAACGCGTGCGCGCAAAGACACACGCGCGGGCGTGCACATCCGTACATTCATATATACAACCATGTGCGCGCGCGCACGCACACATGTACATATTCAACCATGCGCGCACGCAAGACGTACGTATCACACGCACGCACGCACACGCGCGCGCATGTCCTCACTGGAAGCCAGTACAGTGTGTTGAGTAGCTACTCTGGCACACCACTGCTTGCTCTTTACTCGATTCTCGCAGCATGCTTTTGAATTGACTGGACTTCATGAATTTAAAAAAAAAAAATAGTGCCGACCTTTTTTTTTTCTTCGAGCTTTTCATCTCATGTGCATCAAACCTTTATTTTTTTTCTTTAAGCACCTGATGCACTATCACTACATTTTTTTCCTAGGTAATTTTTTCAAACGATCTTTTGGCATTTTTTGACAAAAATAAAATTCCAGCGATACATTAACGCAAAAAGAAAGACTTCGAATGTTCATTAAATTCCTTGTCCGTAATAGAAAAAATATGGTGTCTGATGAACAGGCAGAGCCTCGTCTTTCTCTCTTCCAACTCTTGATATCAGGAGTGAGGCTTGGCGATAAATTGTTCTCCGAGAATGTCTTACAAACTCTTGTGCTTTGTCAGAAGATCTCATGCTAACAATGCTTCCCAGTTTAATAAGATACAATGGCAGTTTGTGATTGTTCTTCATTTCTTTTAATTTTTCACATGCTGTGCACATTTTTGAATTCAGATGTTTCTGAATGACGAACATAGGAAAACGATACGTTTCTGGTTTTTAGCAACAACTCTGTTGCGATGATTAAACGTGAACATGATGAATGACAAAAAGGAGAAGAACGTGAAAATGGTGAATACCTGATGGGAGAGACGAGCGTGAAAATAGAGTGATTGATGATGGAAGAACGTGGAAATGATGAACGACTGGCGGGAGAAGAATGAGGAAAGATGACTGACTGACTGGAGAAGAACGTGGAAAGGACAAATGAATGACTGGAGAAGAGTGTTAAAGTGATAAGTGACTAACTGGAGAAGAACATGAGAATCAGGAATGACTGACTGGAGAAGAACCTGAAAACGACGAATGACTGACTGAGAAGAACCCACGTTGGCTTAAGGCTGTGTCAGATCAATGGACATAGGCTAGAACACCAAGGCTACATCAAAATGTTGTTATGCTCTGCATAGTTATGCGGGGATAGTCTTCAGCCGTGACAAGCTCCTAGCATAACATTATCAGTCTCCAAAAACCCTCAGAGTCGGAGTGCGGCTGCCCACGTGGCAGGGTAATCAACAACAGTCACACACGTGATGTTCTTATCCCTAGCTGATGCATTTCTACGATAGTGTTCAAGTGTTTCGGCTGTTCGGATGACCCCTGGAGTCTTTTAGCCAGGGTACGACAACAACTGAGAAGAACTTGGAAACGAAGAATGAATGACTGGAGAAGAACGTGAAAGCGATGAATAACTGATGTCAGAGGAACGTGAAAATGACTGACTGACTGGAGGAGAATGTGAACACCACATGGTGTGACTGATGGAACAAGAGCGCGAGAGTGACGAGTGATGAACGGGACGTGAAGGCAATGTAAGAATGATAAAAAAGGAAACATATAGAATAAATGAAGGGAAAAGGAGAGGAAGACAAAGGTGGGATGGGAGAAGAACGAGAACATGATGAGAAAGTGTCTGGACGAAATAAAAACGTAAGAAGAACGTATGATGGACGGGGCAAAAACGGAACGTGAGAACAGTGAAGGAAGTATGAAGGAATACACGTGAATGATGAATAACAGACAACTACAAAGGAGATGTGGGATGAAGTGACAGAGGAAGACACAAAGAGGAGAGTGTGAAAATGATGTGCAGTGGACAGGACAGTAGCATGAGGAGGGTTCAGGAGAGGGAAAAGGCAAGAGGAGCATGAAAATGATAGATGACATGAAAACCGAACGGCGTGAGAATGATCTAGCGGTGGACAAACTGGAAGAAAATGAAACGAGAGAACAATACACCTTTCACGAGGTGAAGATAAGAAATGGTGATCAATGATGAACAGGGGACAGGGAAAGAACAGAAGAAGTGAGAAGAAAGCGTCAGGATGACGGACCACTTCAAAGTAAGATTTTGTCAGAATAAGTCAATAAAGGTAGAAATAGACGAAGTGATGACGAGAATGGTGACAGACGGACGCATTGAGGAGATAAACACATTAAACGGACGAGGTGAAGAGAGAAGAACGTGAAAATGATGAATAATGGACGGGGGAAGAATGTCAAGAATTTCAGTGGTGGATAGGACTAGAAGTAGTAAATGACATATGGGATCAGAAGAATGAGAAGACGTTAACGGATGGGATGATTGATGAAGGACAAGAACAGGAGAACGTAAGTATGACGACAGAAAGACAGAAGGAAGGAATATGAATAACAGACACAATGAGAACAAGAAACCATGAACGTTATGACTAAATGACAAGAACGAGAATATGGTGAATGATCGACGGGTCCAGAACATAGTAAGTATGAACGGATTGAGAATAAAGCGTGAGAATGACGAAAGAGGGACAACAGGAGGAGGAAAGGGGGGGAGGGTGAATAACGGACGGAAGAAAAACTGAAGAGTGGTGAAAGACAGGGGGAAAAGTAGAACGTGAAAATGATTAAAGATAGATGGAAGAAGAACGTGAAAAAGTAATGGGAGACTAACGTGTGAGTGATGAAGGGCAATTCGGAGGAGACGGCAAGCAACTGAGGATGACGCATATGGCCCTGATTGGAAAAAAAAAAAGGCAAACGCGAAAACGATAAAAGAATGGGACGACAGGAGAACAAGAGATGAATACTGATCGAGATGATTAAAGCGTCAGAGTCATGAAGGATGGGACGAAAGGAGAACAAGAGATGAATACTGATCGAGATGATTAAAGCGTCAGAGTCATAAAGGATGGGACGACAGGAGAACAAGAGATGAATACTGATCGAGATGATTAAAGCGTCAGAGTCATGAAGGATGGGACGACAGGAGAACAAGAGATGAATACTGATCGAGATGATTAAAGCGTCAGAGTCATGAAGAATGGGACGACAGGAGAACAAGAGATGAATACTGATCGAGATGATTAAAGCGTCAGAGTCATAAAGAATGGGACGACAGAACAAGAGATGAATACTGATCGAGATGATTAAAGCGTCAGAGTCATAAAGGATGGGACGACAGGAGAACAAGAGATGAATACTGATCGAGATGATTAAAGCGTCAGAGTCATAAAGGATGGGACGACAGGAGAACAAGAGATGAATACTGATCGAGATGATTAAAGCGTCAGAGTCATGAAGGATGGGACGACAGGAGAACAAGAGATGAATACTGATCGAGATGATTAAAGCGTCAGAGTCATGAAGAATGGGACGACAGGAGAACAAGAGATGAATACTGATCGAGATGATTAAAGCGTCAGAGTCATGAAGGATGGGACGAAAGGAGAACAAGAGATGAATACTGATCGAGATGATTAAAGCGTCAGAGTCATAAAGGATGGGACGACAGGAGAACAAGAGATGAATACTGATCGAGATGATTAAAGCGTCAGAGTCATGAAGGATGGGACGACAGGAGAACAAGAGATGAATACTGATCGAGATGATTAAAGCGTCAGAGTCATGAAGAATGGGACGACAGGAGAACAAGAGATGAATACTGATCGAGATGATTAAAGCGTCAGAGTCATAAAGAATGGGACGACAGGAGAACAAGAGATGAATACTGATCGAGATGATTAAAGCGTCAGAGTCATAAAGGATGGGACGACAGGAGAACAAGAGATGAATACTGATCGAGATGATTAAAGCGTCAGAGTCATGAAGGATGGGACGACAGGAGAACAAGAGATGAATACTGATCGAGATGATTAAAGCGTCAGAGTCATAAAGAATGGGACGACAGGAGAACAAGAGATGAATACTGATCGAGATGATTAAAGCGTCAGAGTCATAAGGATGGGACGACAGGAGAACAAGAGATGAATACTGATCGAGATGATTAAAGCGTCAGAGTCATAAGAAGGATGGACGAAGGAGAACAAGAGATGAATACTGATCGAGATGATTAAAGCGTCAGAGTCATAAGGATGGGGAAAGGAGAACAAGAGATGAATACTGATCGAGATGATAAAGCGTCAAAGTCAATAAATGGATGGGACGAAAGGAGAACAAGAGATGAATACTGATCGAGATGATTAAAGCGTCAGAGTCATAAAGGATGGGACGAAGGAGAACAAGAGATGAATACTGATCGAGATGATTAAAGCGTCAGAGTCATAAAGGATGGGACGAAAGGAGAACAAGAGATGAATACTGATCGAGATGATTAAAGCGTCAGAGTCATGGGGGGAAAAGGATGGAAACACGAAATGTCGGATGGGGGAAAGGGTGGAAACAATGATGTCGGATAGGAGGAAAAGGTGAAAAGAATGAATGTCGGATGGGGGGAAATCGAAACAATGATGCAGGGTGAAAGGGTGAAAACGAGATGAATGGGAGGGAAAATGGGTGAAAACAGAACGATGAAAGGAACGAGATAAGAAGGAAAGGAAGAGAGGAGTGCGAAGCCCACTGAATTACTGACCATGGACAGCGTGGGAATGGTGCAGTAATGGGCAGAAGAAAACAAAGGAAACAAGAATGATGAGTGTTTTGCAAACAGAGAAAAGGAGAAGGTGAGAATGGATGAAAGGGATACTGGATGACAGAAGGGGGATATGAGGGAAAGAACGTGGGAACCATGGAACATGAAAATCGGACATCGTCAGAGTAATCCAATGATGAACGGAATGAGGAAAGGAACGAGAGAAAAACGAATGCTGGACGCGATCAGAAAACGAAGAACGATGGAAGAATGACAAACGACAGGACGAAATTGAGAAGAGAACGTGGAGATGGTGTATTACGAACGTGATGAAGAGGAAGACGCGAAACATGATGAATGTCGGATGAAGGGAAAGTGAAAATGATGAATGTTTGACTTGCGGGAAAGTGTGAATGATGAATATCGGACAGGGAAAACATGAGAAATAAAGCATTTTGGATAGGGGAAACGTGAGAATATGAATGTTTGACCCGGGGAAAAGTGAGAATAATGTGTGTCTGATTGGGGGAAATGAATGTCGGATGGGGGAAAGGGTGGAAACAATGAATGTTAGACCGAGGCAAACGTGAGAATGATGAATGTTGGCTGGCAGAAACGTGAAATCAGGACAGCGACAGATTAATAGTGGGCACAATCAGCACAGAATGAGACGGAATGAAGAGGACGGGAACGCCGTAATTAACAATGAATGGTTGACACGGCAAGACGAAGAGAACATAAACACGTGGAGTGTAGACCGTGGGCAGAACATGACAACAGTAAATGAAGAACACGATGAGAAGAAGAGAGTAGAGAATGATAGCTGACAGACGGAACGGTAACTGTGGAACGTGGTGAGGATGAATGATGGCCAAGTGGAGAATAGCAGAACGATGATCAATGCATGTGAGGACAAGACAACGCGAAACTGATGAATGATGCTCTGGAGGAGGAAAGGAGTGTCAGAGAATGATTGATGGATGGGAGAAGAACATATGAATGATAAATGACGGGCGGGATAAGAAGGGGAGAACTGGATGGAGTTGAACATGGTAAGTCCATCTCGCTGTTCAATACCACCTAAAGAAAAGTAAAGGTGTAACACCGGAAACGACTGTATTATCAGTTCGTAGCAATGCAGAAGAATAAGTCAGCAGTATATGAAGGGAATTGTTTGCAGCAGATTCCCCGAAGTTTGAGTATGGCTGCCTTCATGGTGGGATAAAAAACGGTCATATACACAAAACTTCACTCCCTTTGTTGGGTAGATGGGATTAATCCTTGCCTGTCTATACAGAGAGTGTCCGCAGCAGTATCAGCCTGCGTACGCAGAAGAAGAATAAGTTTGCAGCAGAAAGAGTGAAAATGGAGGAGGAGAGGAGGAGGAGGAGGGGGGGGGGGGGGGGGGGAGGGGGGGGGAGGGGGAGGGGAGGGGGGGGGGTAGTCCGCAGGACTTCAAAGGTTGGATGCGTGGTTGGAAAAGACTAAATATGACATGAGAATGGGGAAAACAGAAACATGAATAATGCACAACAGCAGGCGTTGGCGGTAATGGAAGGACTAAAGACTTAAAGCAGTGGGGGCGGAAGAAAAACTGAAGGGTCTCAGGTTCAAATCCATGAAACATTTAGAGAAGACAACTGCAGTGGAAAAGCGAGAAAATGCCACTGGACGGAGATGGACACTGGTGGTGGTGTGTCCGGTCCTCTCAGCATGTCCACAACATGTTGATACGATAGAGTGAAGGGCCTCTGAAGAACATCAAGGAGTGAACTTTAAAAGTAGGGAATGGAGAGAAAACTGGACTGAAAAGTGCAATATCCTGGTGTGAAAGAATGCAAATGAGAAAGACAGGAAAGTAAGTAAAGAAAAAGTGTGATGAACATAAGAAAATCCTACGGAATGGAAATTGGAGAAAAACTGGATATTTAGAAAGAGCCATAAGCGGCATCTACCCGAACTGTATATTTTGAGTGGATTGACGTAAACATATTTGGGCCGTAAGCATTTGTAAAACAATACTAATTAATATCGAGTCACCAGACTGATTATCAAAACATGCATGGATCAAAATGAGGTCAAGGTTTCTTTAATCAATGTGATCGAACATAGTTGCTTCAGGAGCCCCACCCTCAACCTTTCCCATTATTACCAATTGTCATGTGACGTAGCCTCACATGGCGACATGTGACGTTCCGTCGCATACGCCCTTATTTGATATAAAGCATTTCCCTAGGTAGGGAAAAGGAAAGGTAAAAGAAAGGACAATTTACGTGGCCTGACCAGTGTGATCAATGTCGCTGGTGGCTATGAAAATCGCTCAGTAAAACAGACGTAGGGTGATTATTGGTTGAATCACTCAGGAAACTGGACGGAGGTTGTCCATTGGTCAAGTAACCAAGGGCTGGTAATGCGTAGAGTTAGATGAGTACTCACTGAATATGTACTCAGGAAGAGCGCAGGAAGGAAAATAAAGTATAGGAAGGAGATGGCTTGGGGACACTGACCAGACAGGTTGTTTGGAACTGCAGAACGGAATTCACCTGTAATCTACCATTAAGATTAAGATTAAAATTATAGACCCGTCAACAAATCTACCATTACCAGGTGAGGTATAGACAGATGGGGAGAGAAAAAGAGAGAGTGAGTTACGAAAAGGAAAAAAAAAGGGAAAAGAATTTATCATTATTCAGATTTTGAAATAGATTACTTACACGGACTTCATTCGTGTTTCGCCCTTCCCGGTGCTGTGCAGCACCATAATGGAATAGGCAAACTGTGGCAGCACCAGTAATGGAATAGGCGACTGTGGCAGTGGCACAACAAGTATTTGGGCTCCAGTGCTGTGGCAGCACTAGCACTGAAGGCAAGGGAAAAGTTCTGGGTAGCTGAGGCAGCACCTAATTGACTCCACAGTTGGAGAACCTAGTAGAAGAGGACAACGACTGCGGCAGTCGTGAGAGAACTTTGAAAGCGTCTGTCATGTTGACCCACTATGATTTTTGATTGTCCCCCTGGGTCGGAACTCAGATATTGTTCTTGTATTTTAAGCCATCTTTGATTCTTCTTTGGAAAGTGTATAAATTGTTTCTCCATTGAGGAGGAGAAACCGGTAAAAGATGTACTTGTAAATTACTATGTATAATGAGATGAAATTTGGTCCCAGCTAGTGGATCTGTGGAACGTTTGTACCTCCACTGGAGAGGAGGAACGGAAGATAAATCTTGGAAAACAAACTTCTTGTATATGCTGGAAAAGTTGATTATCGTTTAGTAAATTATTCCCCGGAGAGGAGGGGGAGAAGAAGAGTATTGTAGTGCGCCTTCTGGTTGTTTGGAGCGACTGCGTGTGCACGGAGTGAATGCTGAGCTGAGTGCGTGCATATATTTGTGCTCAGTGTGACACCAATACCCACCCCGTTAGTCAGCTCAGAGTAAAACATCCAGGCCGTTGTGAGACGAGTTCACATACGCCTGGAGCTTCATGTGGTGATGTGTTGATGTTCTGATGGTATCGGTGTAGTGCTGCATAAACCCTCTACCATCCCTCTCGATCCCCCCCCCCCCCCCCCCCCCACCGGCTTTCCTGTTACGGTTATCCCGTCTGCCTCACTACCTTGGGGAGTGTCGACGCTCAACCTGAGCATGACCTCACACCGATCCTGGCTCGGGTGCCACTTCTCTGCATCGGGTCTATACTGAATCAGCTTAAATAGTAGTTTGACGGATGTGCAAGAAATCTCAGCAACAAAATATTTTTGGATACTACCGGCGGTATCACAAAAGAAACCGCATCAATGATGAACTGTTGAACACTACGAACATATCACAAGCAAAGTGTTTCACGGAACAGCAACGAAATGATCACTGAGCTGCACCTTGGTTACACTCTGAAAGAGTGAACAGCACAAAGCCTGAAGAACTCAGAAACAAATTCTAACTCAACCAGATGCAGGACCATGGTCACTTTAAAAGAAAAGAGAAGTGTACGGTGTTGACTACCTCCAGAAAGAACCGGTCGATTAGTGGGCACTTGTATGGTAGCCTGTTTGTTGATCTATAGTACAGGGAGCGAAACGAAGTCGACCCTTAAGTAGAAATGTCACGCAAGAAGTGAACATAGCACGTGGAACGTACAACGGAGAAAACGTTTAGGACACTGTGTGTGTGTGTGTGTGTGTGTGTGTGTGTGTGTGTGTGTGTGTGTGTGTGTGTGTGCGCGCGCGCGCGCGCGCGTGTGTGTTGTGTGTGTTTTGTGCGTGCGTGTGTGCGTGCGTGCGTGTGTGTGCTAGTGTCTGCGCGCGCAAGCAAACAAATAAAACACAAACAACAAAACTGAGAAGTCACTCCCGTCAAAGGAAAACTTAAGATTTACATATGGTTTACAGGTACACTTTTTTTCTTACGCATTTTTTCGTAATTGATGAATAATGTGTACATAACTTATTAAACTGAAGCTCAACAAGTAATAGCTTATGGTGTAGGGGTGCACTTCGTCATAGCATTTCCATGCTGCAGTGCTTCAGTCGGATCAAACTAAGCCATGTTAAGTGCACCGATCACTCTGATCATTTCGCTCTAACTGTTCGGAAAAAAAAATACGATAACAAATTCCTGCGAGATTATTCCAATGCAGCAAAGATACATCCAAATGCCTGATTAATGAACAGCACCGCAGAATGAACAGCAAGTACCTGTTTCAGTGGTTAGGCTCTATCTATTCGCCACATTACAAGAAATAACTAGCATCATCTTACAAAGTTCAAGGAAAAAAAGAAAAAGCTTTCCAGACTACAGGAAAATGAACAGACCATAAATACAGAAAAGCGGTTGGCGACAGTACAGAGAAAAACAGCAACATCATTAAACCCAAATTTCAAAAGAAAGCAAAGTGAAAGACAGTGACACATAAGAAATTACGAGCACCGGATTTCTAGAAGACAGGGGCACATTGACACTGAAAGATCCTCACCCCCCACTCTCTCCCCTGCATTTTAATGGAGCGAATTAAATAGTATCCAGAGTGTTCAAAGCACAGATTAAAGAACGGGCCACAGAGGCCGAAAAAAGAGAGTGAAGAAACAGGGACAAAAAAAAGTTACAAGAAAAAAAAGCAAAAGAAAAGAAAGAAGGAAATTAAGAGCATCATATCGCAAGAAGACTGGAAC
The DNA here is from genome assembly GCA_033310375.1 of Conus canariensis. Classification (NCBI taxonomy): domain Eukaryota; kingdom Metazoa; phylum Mollusca; class Gastropoda; order Neogastropoda; family Conidae; genus Conus; species Conus canariensis. Next base: position 45,005,489 of record CM065733.1, on the reverse strand, counting down.
ACAGTTTGTATTAAAAGATCCCTTCCCACACCCCACCCACCCCTTCTTTCGTCATGGGGTTTTCACTGTACAAGGTCAGTTCTAGGTGCGAGGTGTGCTGCAGACTGGCTCACAGGATGACCAAGATGACGGAGGTGAACACTAAACACATCAAAGGGATAGTCAAGCAGGTTTAGAAAAGTATCATACAGAAAATCCTCACAGAAGAACTGTGTTCACATTTTGGCAACATTGGAAAGTTGTTTCAGGATACTC
>CM065733.1:44995234-44997734 GCA_033310375.1 Conus canariensis | reverse complement strand
CTGAAACGACAGAAGAGCGAGATGGGAAAATATCCTTTGTTCAACGTGCGACCGGCCAAGGGGAACAACAGAGACAGGGGCAATACAAGCATGGTAAGAGGATCCGAAAACACGCCGTGCAGCACTGTTCTGGATTTTAGTGAGGCTAGATCCTCAGGCCTTGAAAAGATTTTCCGTTCTCTGGTGTACAGTGGACAAAGGAGTGCATAAAGTAGAGACAGCTTCTTCATCAAGATAGGAACTCAAGGAACAGATTTTTTTAGCGCTCGACGTGAAAGGTGTGACTAACGCAAGGGATGAGAGTTGTTTGAGAGTTTCGTCAACTAATTCACTCAGATTCTCACCCATTGAGAAAACCTAATTTTGCCTTGCCTTGTTTACATGCTAAAGTAATAACAGATCTATGAAAGAAAGAAAGAAAGAAAAATAAAAAAAGGAAGAAAAAAGAAAGAGGGGGAAAAAGGGGGAGTGGGGGGGGGGGGGGGGGAGGAAGAGACAGTTCTAAAAGCGATGCTGAGACAGGATAGACAAGGGTTATGGCCGTCATAAGTCTCCCCAAGGCGCTGCTATGTCATGGAACAAGGAGCCAAACGTCGATCATTTCACACGATGCTTCTGAAGTCCATGATCATTGCTATAAGTGTTATATTATGTGTATTTTATACGTCTTTCAACATCCCATCCTACATCGCAAATCCAGTATGGTCCAATGAGAAGAGAAGAACAACTTCATGGTTTAACAGTTACACATTTTAGTGCAAAAGGGGAGCTGGGTGTGGGGGTGGGTTGGGTTTGGAGGTACAACAAACAAAAAAAAAAAGAGTAGAGAGAGAGAGAGGAGAGAGAGAGAGAGAGAAGAGAGAGAAATCGACTTTGAGGGAAGGCAAATAAAATACAACTTGATAAGAAAAAAAAAACAAAAAAAACGAATTGAGCGTGCATGAATCTGCACGAGATGGTCAAAGATCGCAGGAAATGAGAAACAGAGAAGCAGCCCTGCGTTTCCATCCCCTAGTGCCCCCAGTTGACTGCCAGGTTTCAGCATGAAAGAGTGATCACAGAAATATGGTTCTTTATTTCCATGCACAATGACTGCCACGACTTATGATCCTGATGATCTTGATGAGCAATGATTCAATTAATAACATCTACCATTAAAAAAAAAACAGGACCGCGAACAGTATCGAAAACAGACTGGAAAAAATAACCGAAACCGCTGTTCTAACCACCTAAAAGACAGAGCAGAGAAAGCAATCGCCAGGTCGATGGTGTAGTTCAGGTTTACTTATGGCAAGATCCAATGGTTGACGTACTCAGCATGGCTTAGTTTTGTATGTCCTAAGAAGCCTATCGTCCAGCTAGCATAACATGCATTGATTTACATGACTATATGTACGTATGCTATTTGTTGCCCCCCCCCCCCTCTCTCTCTCTCTTTTGTGTGTGTGTATGTGTGCGTGCACGTGCGTGTGTTTGCGTGTGTGTGCCTGCCTGCGTGCCTGCTTGTGTGTTCGTGTGTGTGCGCGAATGCGCGCGCCACGTGTGTGTATGCGCTGAAAGAACTTTCTGTCCTTTGCGTGGTGACAGCCCTAATATCGCTCCTGCTGGTCGGCTGGACCACAACAAAATGACATTGACTGAATCAACATCACAGGCAGCGGATCAGGGGACTATTTCTCAAGGTATTCCAAGGTTCTGAGCTGATGGTGAAAACAGATGCTGCCACATTTTGGTTGCCCACACCATCAGAGAGGACATGCTGCTGGTGCCAGATGAGCAAAGATGTTTTACATCTTAGGGAGTAAGTAACGTAATGCCAGGCGTGCATCGGGTATTCTGCACTTCACGGCGAAAGTAGCATAGTGCACCGGGTGTCCTACACTTTACGGCGAAATTAACATATATGCCGGGCGTGCATCGGGTGTCCTACACTTTACGGCGAAATTAACATAATGTCGGGCGTGCACCGGATGTTCTACACTTAACGGAGAAATTATCATAGTGTTAGGCGGGTACCGGGTATCCTACACTTTACGGCGAAAGTAACACGTACAGTGTCAGGCGTTCTTCGCGCATTCAACATCTTACAAGGAAAGTAACAATGCCAGGGGTGGGCTGGATATCCTACACCTTAAGGCGAAGGTAACATGGCGCCACAGATATCCTACATATCACGGATAAAGCAACATGTTGCAAGGGGTGCACGGATAGCCTGCAACGTCCGGTAACAGTACCATGGATACCAGTACACACTTTACGGCGAAAGAAACATGGTGCTAGGTGTGCTCGGATAGCCTACATGTCACGCAGAAAGTAACATGGTGCCAGGTGTCATAGATAGCCTATATCTTCCGGGAAGGTAACATGGTGCCAAGTGTGAACAGATATCCTACACAGAAATAATATGGTGCCAGATATAAACGGATATCCCACACTGAAAATAGAATGATGTGCCAGATAGGAGCGGACATCCTACACCCAAAATAACAAAGTGCCAGTC
>CM065733.1:44982734-44985234 GCA_033310375.1 Conus canariensis | reverse complement strand
GGAACAGTGCACTCTCAGCGTGTTGAAGCAGGAATGAAATAAAGTACATGGCCCCTCTAACGATTGGCTTTATCCTCACATCTGTATATGACCTCTTGCTCTCGAATACAAACCTGATGAAATGCTGGTAAACAGATGATCCTGGTCTTTCGGCCATCCCGGACAGACAGGTTCGTACCACGGTAGCACCAGAAGATAAAAAAAACTTCCTGGCAGCAGAAGGACATCTAGGAGTCATGACAGAGATGCAGCCAAGCCCCTGTGGTGTGTACGGAGGTCAGTGCCGAAACTTGTGTATAAGGATGGGGGGGGGGGGGGGGGGGGGGGGGGGTCTTTTTTCAAGGGCTTCTGTTGTCAAGCTCTTCTTGCAAGTTCGCTGTGCTTTTCATCAACAAAAAGACAAGGTGTAAGGCGATTCAGCTGCGTCAGATTGCTAACTCATAAAGTACTGTCTTTAACATTATAATTGATAAAGAAGGCTGTGTTAACGTTTGTTCAGTTATCCTCTTTCGTGAGGGGCAATGGCCTGTATATATGAATAAAGGATCTGAATCTGAATCTGACTCTCTCTCTCTCTCTCTCTCTCTCTCTCTCTCTCTCTCTCTCTCTCTCTCTCTCTCTCTCAAAATGTTCGCGCGCAGCGTCAGAAAACAAACAACATTCCCTTAATTCACAGTGAGCATGGGAATTCAGTAACTCATTAGTTATCTCAGTCACAAAAACCCACCTACACATGGCTAACAAATGACATAAAAAGTCAATTCCTGCACAGAACCATCTTTTCTCACTGGGAAAATAAAACGGACAAGAAAATGAATTGCCATTATGACTCCATATGACATGTGCTACTAAACATAGCACACAGACGAAAGGTAGAGGTCCGGTGGAATACATGGGGAGGGACAGAGCCATGCAGGCCTTGTTTGCCTGATCTAGAACGAATGTCTCTACTTTGGAGGAACTTTACTGTTTCCTCAGGTCAGTCTGATAGCGTCAGCGTAGCACTCTTAACGCAGTGATACCTTAAATGGCGGAAAAATTATATCACAAACTGGCGCATTTTTAAAGCACTCATGATGAAAAAAAAAACACAACAAAAAACAAACAAAAAAACCCCAAACGAACCAAAAGACCTCACCCACCCCCATACCTCTATATTCCATTTCTTCCTCGAAAGCTAGTTACCTCTTCTAGTCTTGTACTGCTATAAACATTAAATTGCTGAAGATACACATCCTTTCAGAAATAATGAAAACAACAACAACAACAGCAACCATCAAAACCAAAAACAAAACCACTTGCTATCATGTTTAAGTATTAGGCCAGATGCAGCTAGCAATTGTAGTTGTATGCAACGTACCAACACAGTTCCCTCCACCTGCAAAAAATGTACATAACACGCAGCTACCTTCATAGAACTGAAATAGCAGACTTTTAACCATAGGTTGCTTCTGTTATTCTATCTGTATTATTTCGTAGTCATGAGTATAAGCATGAGAATGCCTGATGCAGCGTCTAAAGACAAAGCCCCGAGCGTCTTCGTTAGTTTCCAACTGACAGTTCTATATCCAACATGGAAGTAGTCAGAACGAGGCTAGGTATGACAGAAATGTCCCCCATGTATTGTCTGCATCTACCCTATCTATCAGAGTAATGTCTCTTTTACCGTCGGTACAACACGGTAACTAAATCTTACAGATACTACACCTCCCTTTCGAGTTCACGCGGAATCTCAGTCACATTCCTCAATCTCACACCTATTGTCCCACCCCCACCTCCACCCCTCCCCCTCCACTGCTGTCCCTATCTCAGTCGTGCCTGCCCTCTTTCTTTCATTCCCTCACGTACCGCTGCTAAAAGCAGCAACCATGCCTCGACCTTGACCCCCAGGGTAGCATTACATACACACCTGAACGAGGATATCCAGAACGAGGCCGTCAAGAAAGAGGCTATCCAGGATGAGGAAACCCAAGACGACCTTAAAGCCACTGTGGGGGTACAGTTTCACAGTAGAGACCCACCCTAACACGTAGGGCGATAGCCTCCCAAGGACCTTGACCGTTTCTGTTTTTGCCATGTCCTTCGACCTCTCACGACACGCTGTGAGATTATTATTTGTATGCGATACCGGTCGGCAGATGTTTCCGGTTAGCTAGCAAAAGCAACGAAACTGATAAGGAAATAGACGTTGAACTGCAAATGGCAAGGTTATTGTTTTTGTATCTTTAGTATGGACGTTTACGTAGTGTCACATGTGGGTGTCATCTTTCGGGCCTTATTCGCTTCATCTCGCTCCAAGCTTTACAAAGTGGGTCAACTTTGACTTCACATTGAAAAAAAATTTATCGATTATCGATGCATCACTTATTCAGTTCGATTTCTAACGATAACGTTTACACAGTCCCAGATTTTAACCTCGAGGCAACGATGATGACGCTTTCAGGGGAAGTAATTAAAGAGGATGTGAAACACTTCAGCGATGGTGAAAATAAACGACCAG
>CM065733.1:44977734-44980234 GCA_033310375.1 Conus canariensis | reverse complement strand
CTTTTATTAATCGTTACTGCATTACTTCTGTGTGCGAGGACATATGGAAATGTTACGATTTCATTTGCTTTGTTAACCTTTGACTTGATACACACTGGGAATAAATGTGCACTATTTGTTTGCAAGGAAAGGAAGAGTAAATGTTATTGTTCAGTTACCCCCCCCCCCCCCCTTTGTCAAAAGACCTATTTGGTAAAGACAATAAAATATCAAACTGTCAAAAAAAGGTGTGTGTGTGTGTGTGTGTGTGTGTGTGTGTGTGTGTGTGTGTGTGTGGTTGTGTGTGTCGTGTGTGTGTGTGTGTGTGTGTGTGTGTGTGTGTGTGTGTGTGTGTGTGTGTGTGTGTGTGTGTGTGCGTGCGCGCGTGTGTGTGTGTGACTCTGTGTGCGTGTGTGTGTGTGTGTGTGTGTGTGTGTGGTTTAAACCCTCTCCAAACCACTCCTCACCTTTACACACCACACACCACACACACACACACACAACACACACACTGCACGCGACAGACCGATCTGACTGCTTATACTGGTGACCTCAACGGGACATGATCCAGAGCACAGACGTGGTGAGGTGACCAAAACTGAGTGTACAATGAGAGCAGGGCACGAAGGGGCCACAGAATCGAAGACAACCTACTTTTAAGCCGATCAGCTGGATGAGGAGGGTGAAGATGATGGGCACTACCCAGGTAGGCAGCCCGTTGTGTAAACGAGTGTTGATTGTAAAGCGCTTAGAGCTTGGTCTCTAGCTGAGAATAGGCGCTATATAAGTATTCATTATGATTATGATGCTATGGATTTCCTTTCAATTCTGCTTCACCATGGCTGGTGTGAGTGGTTGAAGTTAAAACGTAAAACAGTGACATTAATTGAACAGGAACTTTTTGGTGGGGTAACGGATGCTTGGGGTTTGGGGGGTGGGGGCGTGGGGGGGGGGGGGGGGGGTAGGAGGGGAGAATGAGTGCAGTTAGTCTGAACATGAGGTAAAACTGTGTCTTGGTTGATTTAAATGAATGTTTAAAGTTAATAACGTTATGAATGTCGGATCAAATGGGGACACACTGGGATAATGTGTTGTAAAGATGAAGGTCTGAAATAAATTAAAGAGAGAAATATAGATGCGAGTGTTAATTGTGAACGCTTGTATGTGAATACTGCAATGAAATAAAAGAAAAAAAACAGAATCAGCAAAACAAATCTAGGCCGTGGCATCAGTGTACTGAAACTCATGGTCGATATCTGTCAGTCCAATAACTGTTTCAGTACAAGACTAACAAAAAATCCTGGGATAAAAAGCGAATAAGTAACTCTACCCACGGAAGACTAAGAACATGTACACTTGAAATTTGTTATAAAGGAATTTGTGACGGATCTGGGATAGGTAAGGGTTCAGTAGGCTTAATATTTGAGTTTTGGACAAAAAAAAAATACACAGTGAATTTCTTTTAAACGGAAGGATCAAGGTTTTAAAAAGGATGGCTGAGAGGAGAGAGAGAGAAAAAAAAAAGAGAAGAAAGGAAAAAGGAAAGAGAAGGGATTTTTAAAGATAGAGAGGGGATTTTTTTTTCTTTTTTTAGGAAAAAAAAACGGATTTTTTTTAAAAGAGAGGGAACTCTAACAAACAAACAAACAAACAAAAACAAACAAACAAAAAAAAGCGCGCGTGTTTGTGAGATACATTTTAATCAGGTAATAGAAGGGCTTAATGTGCTCAGAAAGATGACAGTGCTCGGGCATTTTCACACATATCTAAGAGGCATATCCATGCGTGACATACATTAAATGTTCTTTTTTTTTTTGTTTTTGTTGATAGTCCATGTTTGTGACCATGTCTTCACATCTGCTTTGCGGGGAAAAGAGAGCCGACGACTGAAGAGAACAGACACTTGACCTCACGACAATGACGTAGTGATGACGGGACCCAGTCGACCAATGGGAGGCCATTGCAGAACCTACACGCTTTTCAACAGCTAGGCGGCGGAGAGAATGCTCGCCGACCTTACCAAAGAAGGACGTGTAACAGGTGAGTCCCATGATCCGCGATTCGATTACTGTGTGGGAGTCGGTCTGATGCATCTGTCGCTCAGACACTGTGATGTTTAATGTCCGTAGCATTGGAGCATTGTGACATGCATTCTGTTTTTACTGACCTTTTGTTAGAACGGTGGTTGAGGCATATTCAACAAGCAGTAGGCCTACCCGGTGGCATTTTAGGCCTTCTGATACTTCCTGCGTCGTCTCTTTATAGACTGGCTGTAACGACGCCAACACTGTTTTTTGTGTTGTTGTTGTTTGTCCGTCGAGACGACGAAGACCATCTAGTCATCCTGGGAGCGAGGGTGAGTGCGTAGATGGCTGGTCAGGCCGATCTGCGCCCGGAAAGATCAATCATAGTACGGACAGGGGATGGTGGCGGCAGTTGCAGATCTGTTGACTTTGGTCTTCCTGATCATCCTGCGCTGCTCAGCTGCAGCATTTCTGTTGCCTCCACAGGTCTCTGCGCC
>CM065733.1:44965234-44972734 GCA_033310375.1 Conus canariensis | reverse complement strand
AACTTTACTTATTTGTTTACACATTCTTCTACTCAGAACTTTGTGAGATGTTTCAAAACTTCTAAAAAGAGATCATCACCATGGGTCTAAATCAAATGAAAGTGCTGCAAAAGCCACCTCTGTCCTTCTTCCCCTACCCATTCACTGTGTATTATTCTTTCTGACAGCTCTGTCTGCACTGATAAACCGAACATTTCACTTTGGTTTTAGCTGTGAAAATGGTTCCTGAATCCAAAACAAGACTTTTAAAATTATCTTTTGTGATTTCCTTTCTGCTCAGGAGGTCTTTGTCATCCACGGCATAAAGCATCCCGTGCACTCAGAATTTATGATCTGCACACGTATCGCAAAAACGAAGGCTGTAACATTAGTCTCACATTGATTCCTGGTCATGTTGGTACTTGAAATAACGAAACTGCTGTTCAGCTTGCCACGAATAACTTGAGAGGTGACGTTTCAAATACATCCGTTCCTTTCACAGACATTAAACCCCAACTCAAAGACACGTCGTATGATTTTGTTAAGGCTACGATCTGGTAAAAGATTAAGAGTAATACTTTTTGGAAATTTAACTCGTCATTATTAAAGGACGAGGACTATTTGGATGAAATTAACAGAGAAATTGAGAATGTCAAACAAGAATATGCTGTAAGCCCATATGCAAGAGAAGCAGTACACACGATTCCTCTGACCGAATTACAATTGACAATTTCTGATGATTTATTTCTACATTTGTATTGATGAACTTAGGTCCAAAACTATTCCATACGCAACTACGAAGAATAAAAACACGGATGAAGAGGAACGTAAAATACAGCAAGACATACAACGGCTCGAAAGAAAAGAGACAAAAGGTGAAGAAGAGATCAAAGCTATAGAGTTAAAGAAGGAAAGACTGAAGGTTATTCGAGAGAAAAGAATAGAAGGGGTACTGTTAAGATCGAGGGCCAGGTGGATAGCTGAAGGGGAAAAAGTGACGAACTATTTCTGTAACCTAGAAAAAAGACATTTTATAAGTAAGAGTATGGCTAGATTAATTGATAAACATGGAAATATTCTAAATGACCAAGCAGAGATTCTTCACGAGGTTCACGGATTTTATGAATCACTGTTAAAAAAAATACGGAGTTGACGACTGTGATTTGGATGAACTCATTGAAAATATTCCACATTTAGACCGTGACGAAGCAAATGATTTAGACGGCGAAATCACACTGGAAGAGGCATGCATAGCTTAAAGAATGTGAAAAACAACAAAAGTCCTGGCACTGATGGTTCACAACAGAATTTTCTAAGTGTTTTTTGAGCAGAATTGTTTTTGTTGTCAGAGCTTTAAATGCAGGATTTCGAGGGGGGGGGGGGGGGGGGGGGGGGGCTTTCTTGTGTTCTAAGACGGGGTCTAATCGTATGCATACCAAAGGGAGATAAACCAAGACACTTCGTGAAGAACTGGAAACCAATCTCGTTGTTGAATGTTGTATACAAAATAGGGTCATCATGTATAGCCAGTCGTTTAAAAGATGTGTTAGCTGGTCTCATCAATGAGGATCAAACAGGTTTTATTAAGAATAGATACATAGGGGATAACATTAGGCTCATTTACGACACAATTGCTATTTGGAAGAACACAACTTACCAGGGCTTTTATTAAACATTGACTTCGAAAAAGCATTCGATTCAGTGAGCTGGGATTTTATGTTTAAGGTATTGAAAGCGTTTGGCTTTCAACAGGGCTTCTGCAAATGGGTTGAAACATTCTACAAGAATATCAACTCGTGTGTCCTTGTTAATGGTCAAGTTAATAGTTGGTTTGAGATATACCGCGGATGCAGACAAGGTGACCCACTATCGCCATATTTATTCATATTATGTGTTGAAATTCTCGCATTACTGATTCGGGAAAATGCAAACATACGTGGAATAGTTATAGATACAGTCGAACATAAGCTTTCTCAATATGCAGATGATACAGAATTTCTTTTAGCAGGTGACAAAAAATCATTTGAAACATGTATAAACGTACTAGAAATGTACAGTCGTATATCAGGGTTATATATGAAACCTGCGAAAACTAGCGTTGTTTGGTTGGGGAGCTGTGAAAATTATGCTGTTCGTTATATGGACCATTTGGGTACGGAGTGGAACCCAAAGCATTCAAAATTCTTGGAATCTGGTTTACCAACGATTTGCAAAACTGTACAGATATTAATTATTCTGAAAACTTAGCGGACGTGAAACATTTTGTCAAGATTTGGGTGAGAAGACAACTAACTCCTTTGGGCAGAGTGGCAGTTTGAAAGTCGCTTATTTTATCAAAACTCATCCATTTGTGGATATTACTACCTAACCCACCTGACACTTTTTTCAGACTCTACAAAGTTACTGTTACAAATTTGTGTGGAATAAAAAACCCAGACAAAATAAATATAAAAACTGCACATAAAAGTATCCAAAATGGTGATCTCGGATTACCAGAATTGAAAACGTTTGCTTCTTCACTAACACTGACATGGGTGCAAAACTCCAGAATGCACACCACAAATGGAAAACTATTACAACATCTAACTTTCCACTTTTTTTTTTTTTTTTTACTTTTTTTTTTTTAGCATCCTGACGATGTGTATTCAACACTCTGCAGATAACGCTTCAACGGATCACTAACCAACATAGCAGGAGCAGTGGGACTGCCACTCATTACTCTACCCAGATCCGTTACAACGGGATTTTTCGCTTTTCTTTTTTCTTTCTTCGTATGTTTTTTTAAAATTTTTTTTTATAGTATTATTATTATTATCATTATCATTATTATTTTTTTTTAATGAATTCCAATATGGATGGCATTAATGATGTACACAAACATGATATAGGCTATAAGGTTATAAAACGCATGACATAAACCATTGCAGCTCCATCGACTCATGGCATTCGGAGAAAGTACACTATACAGATAAACTTTGTTTCCCATTGTTTCATGGAGGCTCCAAGGTCATGGACAACATTAAACATATATATGTATGTGCGTGTCTGCGTGCGTGCGAGAGCGCGCATGCACATACATGCACACACGCACACCCACCCATCTACCCACCCACCCACACACACACACACATACACACACACACTTAGGTATACATACATATATTACAGATCATGACAATTAATCCTCTAGCAGCTTAATGTATGGTAACCATTTTGTTTGGTAGGTAGCCTGCTTCGTCTTCATCAAGTACATATATTTTTCCATTTTATATCGGTAGTTCAGCTCCTTCAAAAAACATGTTTAGATTAGGCTTTGTTTTGTTGATTCTACATTTATAAATGAAATATTTTCCCATTAAAATTATTAGGTTAAGCATATCATCGGTTTTTGTTTTCTCATTCGTACCAAATAATATAATCTCCACATTAAAGGATAATTTTTCACAGTGGGAACAATTAACTTTCAGAGCTCTTTCAAAGTCTTTCCAGAAAACACAGGTAAACTCACATTCCCATAGGTAATGATTAATGGAATCTTTCTCTCTATTACAAAAATTACATTTGTTACTATAGATAATTTGCATACTTTTCAGCACACTATTCGTTACCAAAATTCTGTGGCATATCTTAATTTGAAACCATTTTAGTTTTGTTTCTTTAATTTTGTTGATCCTTTTCAGTACCTCTGTCCAGTCAATAGGTATATTAAGACGCTGTTCCCACTTAACAAAGGCACTAATGTTAAGAACTTCATTGATTTCCACCATAATATCATAATAAGTACGAGTACCTTTAGTAACGCTACAAATATTTTGAAGTGCTAAAGTTTTATCTTTACTAATGTTACTGTCCAATTTGAATCTTCTTTTCTCTGCATAAGCTTTGATCGAATGCACGCAACTTATATAATTCAGAAAATTGACCTGAAATCCTATTTTCTCTGACAGTTCGTAAAGGCTTACAAAATTAGCATCATCATCGAGTAAATGTTTAACAAGAAATATGTTTTTCTGCATCCATTTCTTGTAAATGAATGTTTTTTCTCCCACTAAACTTTCCACTTTTAAGCTATGTTGAGAAATATGGACCAGAAATACTTTCTTCCTTCTGTAAATCAAATGCATTTTGGACAGAGGTATTTCTGGCATACGAACAATTTTTCTACAAAGTAAACTGTAAGAATTCTTATGAACTCCTCGGATAAGCAGTCTTTTATACAAACAGAATACAAGTTGGGAAAAGTATATTTTGGGAAAAGCATAGATCAACAAGGGCATATATTGCATTGCTCTTTTTTGCTTGACAAAGGCCAGTTGATTTAACAATTTAAACGTAAGTATGACGTAAACATTAATTTTGTCACTTTTCAGGCTTTAAAGCAGATATAATTGAATATATACAAAAAAAAAAAAAAATCAAAGTTGAAAATACTAGTAAATGTTTAAATGTGCACATATGTTACAAAACGTCAAGATCATATTATGATATTTTTATAGATAATCATACACACCCAAAAATTTGTACGAACTGGGATATAAAACTGAACGTTTGAAAATGACAGGAAAAACTGTTTTCTCTATCTGAGTAAAATTTCTGACATAAAAATGAAATGGTTATAGTTACGAATAATACACAGATGTCTTGGTACTTGTGTGGTGCTGAAAAAAAAGGGTATATTGAATAGTGATATTTCTACTTTCTGTATCTCTGTTAAGGACAGTATTTCACATATGTTTTGGTACTGTACGGTCACACAACGTTTTTGGGAAACGCTGATAGATTTGGTGAATGAATTATGTATGTGTCCATTTAATTTGCAGATAACTGAACCATTAGCCATAGTTGGATTTGATAAAAATAAACATACGGATCATGTATTCTATTTTATTATATTATTTGCGAAACAGTATCTATATCAGTGTAGAACAGAACAAAAATCACCCAGACTGCAAGTATTTCTTAATAAACTAAAATACATGTATAAAACTGAAGTATACATTGCTCGAAAAAATTTGGTATATAACGATTTTCTTTCTAAATGGCACCCATATATGCCCATGTAAGCAGGCCCAGAATGAATTATGAATGAATATGACATTGTACATTTTACTAGTATGACTATTGGACCCTAGAACTGTTGCATCGCCTAAAACAGCCCCATTGGACATTATGCAGGACCTTAAAAAACAAACGAACAAATATGTTAACTTTCATAATACACTTGGCTTGCCTCATGTGTTCTCACTCCCCCTCTCTCTCTCTCTCTCTCTCTGTGTTTACCACGTAATTATCGTTATGTTTGATAGGTGTCTTTGTTCTTTTTTCTTTTATCTTCCATTATGTTCTGTTATATGAACTTATTTGAATTGGAAAAAAAAAATGCATGAGCAGAAAAAAATGTGTACAATATCATATTTATTTTGAGAAGCGTGCTGCGAGAAATTACTTTTGACTCTTTGTGTGTGTGTGTGTGTGTGTGTGTGTGTGTGTGTGTGTGTGTGTGTGAGAGAGAGAGAGAGAGAGAGAGACTTTCAGACTTCTTCAGACTTCAGATTTTTATTCAGAAAGGCCATCGGCCCATTTGAAGGGGAATGAGCACAATCATTCACATTATAATGTGTAAGAAACAAAATCAATAGTCACGAAACAAAAAACAAAAACAAAAAGAAACAACTATACCAATAAGAACATCAACTAAGACGTCATTATTTCTCTAATCTTAGACGCCTTACACAAAAACATACCTAAATTCCTAATTACCTTATAACTGTTAGAGCTAAGTAGTAACTGTAATCGAAACATACACGGGCGCCTATAATATTTCTGTGGGATAAATTTTTGGCGGAGATCTTCCAAGGCTGGACAAAGGAACATAAAATGTATTTCATTTTCCTCACCTTGCATACACAATGGACAAACCAAGTCAGTTCGTGTATGTTTCCTGTATCTTAAGTAATGAGTCCTTATTTCAGAAACACCGACTCTAAATTTAGCAATTAATCTTTTCAAACACATGTCCAAATCCAGTTTTAGATAAGGCTGAATATATTGGAAACTAGAATAATTTCTGTATAAATCATACCGTTCACTAGTTTGGATATGGTCATCCCACATTTGCCATCTACAGTCAATCAACCTTTGGCGAAAAGCACGAATAAACTGTTTTTGATTTCCAACACCCTGAGTCAGCCAAACATCCCCAAAGCCATGCTTACACAGAAACAAACGCACATTTGAAACCCAGTTCGTTTTCCCCTTTACATCCAATTCAAACAACATCTCATAAGACTTACGAGGCAACCTATAATGATCCATGCATAAGAGCTTTAACCAATACCGCACACATCTAACGGCTGAACCAATGAACAGTGGATATCTGTTGGACTCTCCATACACCAAATCATTAGAGATACGCCTGTCGAGACCTAGAAACCTCTTCAAAGCAAATAAATGCACAGCCTCACAGTGAACAACGGCATTATCTAACCCCCAAATTTCAGCCCCATACATCAACATAGGCTGTATCTGGGAATCAAATATTTTTAAGAATAATTCAAGCGAATTATTATTCAAAGCATGCAATCTTCTTATTACACATATCAAAGCATTCTTTGCCCTACATGCAAGGTCTTTACAAGCAAACGTAAAACTTAGGCGTGTAGAAAAGTAGATCCCCAAATATTTATAAACATTCAGCACAGGTATAGTAAGTCCATCATACTTCCATCTTTCCCTCGCCGCCAAATAACCTCCCTTTCTAAACACCACAATGTTGCTTTTACTCATGTTAACTTTTAACTCTAATGAGGATGCAGCCCTGCTCAGATTATTTAGCTGACGTTGTAAGCCAACTATTGTTTCTGAAACCAAAACAACGTCATCTGCCAAAAGTAGGATAAATAATTCTAAACCATCATTTGTAAATCGTCCACCATGCAGGCCATTATTGATTACCTCAATGGCAAGCTCATTTATGAAAATTGAAAATAGTACAGGGCTACAAACATCACCTTGCCTTACTCCCGCAACACAATTAATATAATCTGTCAGACTGGACCCACTTCTTACCCTTGTTTTAACAACTTTGTACATAGCTCTAATACAGTTGAATAATTTCCCCTTGACCCCATTTTTAAGTAATACTTTCCACAGAAGCTGTCTGTTTATGGAGTCAAAGGCTTTTTCGAAGTCAATAAACGCAACATAAAGTTTACGATTTAAAGAAAATTGTTTCTGAACAAACGCGAGGAGAGTAAACATATGATCGATAGTACAGTAACCCTTTTTGAACCCAGCTTGATGTTCTCCAGTAATATTATTACATTCAATCCACTCCTGCAATCTTTTGTTAATGACAGTGCTATACAATTTACTACTAACGTCAACTAAAGAGATACCTCTATAATTATTAGGATTATTTACATCGCCTTTCTTGAATATCGGCAAGGTTACAGATTCTTTCCAGTTTTCTGGGAAGATACCATCATCAAAAATCCTATTGAAAAAAGCTAGTAAAAAGTC
>CM065733.1:44955234-44960234 GCA_033310375.1 Conus canariensis | reverse complement strand
TGTTGTACAAATCATTCATCACTTCAATGAAATCGCCCTGCCTTTTGTTTGGACTGGCCCTTTTCACTGTTTATTTCATCATAAAGACAGAGAAGGTCTTGCTGATGTGAGTTACAGTCCAGTGGGTACATAAGTTACTTAGCTTGAGTTGGGGCTGCCCAAGGGGAGGAGAGGCGCACAGCTCTCTCTCCTGTTTGTTAACGTCATCACCAAGTATAGGCCTGCTCTGGTTGACGGCGGGACATAGTATGAGAGTAAGCGTGGAGTACAGCCCTGTCATGCAGTCTCAGACCGCTACATCATCCTAATCCTCATTGATCAGCATTTAAAAAAGGTATCAAATTCCATTATCCTTCGTGTCCTGCTCTCATGGTGACCTCAGTTTTGATGGTCTCTCCACCTTTATGGCCTTGGTTTAGTTGCATCGGGGTGACCAGTCTTGGAAAATACATAGGGGCTGTTGTTGCATGGATGTGTTGGGGCCCTCTAGAGGGAGAGCTCACTCACGCCGGTTCTGCGGCGACTAAGCAATTATTATCGTCAGTAGGGGGCTTAGTAGGTGATGTCCTGCGTGTGTTGGATCAGAAGAGGTACCTCTGAACACCACTGAAGTGACTCGGCAGCAGTGCAGTGTCTCGTAGAGTGGGCTGCTTCTAGACGACTTGACCTTGACTGAACAAACAACACCATTATGTTTCGACCGTAAAAATATACCATACTATGTTAAGTTTGAATATGAACTGAATGCCTTGGGTTGCAGATTTGAGACATACAGTCTTCATTCAGAAAGGAAACCTGGTTCTCATCCTCGTTTAAAAGAAATCAGTGAACAGTGCTTCATGTGGAAAATTCCACATCTGCATAAGACAGTAGATAATTTTAGTTAATCTCTTGCAAATTGTTTCCTACATTTGCAAATCAAATTGTCGATTACGAGGCTTTTTCAAGAAACTGGTTTAGTAAAAAAACGAGCAGCTGAGCTGGTGGATATTGCAAGCACTATTGAGAACAGTCGTTGCTGTGATCAACATGGCTGCAAAAGCATACACCAGACTCGGAGTGGTTATGTGCTGTTGGACAATACCAGGTTGTAGGTGGAGCACAGGATGGTGGGGATGACGTCAAGAAGGTCCAGGAGGATGAGAGAGTGCGGGGGAAATAATAGAACCCACTGGGGCAGTCAGGAAGGAGTACCTGCTGTCAGCTGTGGGCTACTGTGTTGGCGTCGGCAACGTGTTCCGCTTTCCCTACATCTGCAACATCAATGGCGGTGGTGAGTCTCTCTCTCTCTCTCTCTCTCTCTGTCTGTGTCTGTCTGTCTGTCTGTCTGTCTGTCTCTCTCTCTCTCTCTCTCTCTCTCTCTCTCTCTCTCTCTCTCTCTCTCTCGTGTCAGAAATGTTAAAGCGTTGTCATGCAATTTCTTTTAGTTTTATTCACGTGGTGTGGTTCTTGAGGACATAGCTAAGGACCACTTTCTCGAAGGTATTCTAAAAATTCGTCGTACAACATCAAGAGTATGAATTTAGCTGAACATGCAGTAAATCTCTTGTCTAGATTTCTGGATGGTAACATAGACTGCAGCAAAAATCATTTAAAAAAAAAAAAAAAAAAAAAAAAAAAATATATATTATATATTAAAAGATCATTTTGCCCCATCATCAGGTTTAAAACGAATTTAAGCAAAACACGAATCGTATGGGTTGGTGCAATTGAATCTTCTATTTCTGTGCAAGAAACCGAATTTGATTGATATCCGTTTGTTTTCAATTGCTTGACATTTCTTTCTGCAAACAGAAATAAAATGGCCACTCTCAACAATTAACATACACTTAAAAAGACAGAACAACTGCGTGCAATTAGGTAAAAAAGACAACTCATACCATTAGCCATCACCGTTAGAACGAACCCTAAAAATGCCCTAAACCTTACATTTACCTAGAAACTTTATTGACCCATCTCGCCAATTCTAAACGAGCTAAATAAAACTTTTGATCGGGTAAGCTTTCTGTTGCTCTTCCTGATACGTCTGATGCTAATGTCGGCGTTTTTAAGAACGCATCTTTTCGCCCTTCTTCTGATGCTAAGGTTCGTTCTTTTAAAGAACCTTTCTTTTGCCTTTCCTGGTGCATGTGATACTAATGTCTGGTCTTAAGAACGTTGCTATTGCCCTTTTTTTCGTATATCTGAAGGTCGAGTCCAGTGTTTTAAGAACGTTTTTTTCGCCCTTCTTCTGGAACATCTGATGCTAACGTCCGTTTTTTTTTAGTTTTTTTTTTAAGAACCTTTCTCTTGCCTTTCCTGCTATATCTGATGCTTATGTTTGGTGTGTTAAGAACTTCCCTATTGTTCATTCTGGTATGTCTGATGCCAATGTCAGGTGGTGTAGGAACCTTTCTATTACTGTTCGGTGTGTTAAGAACTTCCCTATTGTCCATTCTGGTATGTCTGGCTTAGAAGCCGGTTTCTCCCAGGCTGCTGACTGCTTTCTATTGCGCTTCCTGGTATGTCTGATTCTAATATCCGGTGTTTGGGAAACTTTTCTCTTGCTCCTCCCGGTATGTCTGATGCTAATGTCTGTTTTCAGGAACTCTTCTATTGCCCTTCTCAGTGTGTTCAATGCAAGTGTGTTATTTTTAAAAACTTTTTTTTATTGCCCATCCTCGTATTTCTGATGCTAATACCGGTGTTTCAGGAGGCTTTGCCCTTCCCGGAGTGTCTGCTGTTCCTGTTCCATGTTCCACGGGCCCTTCTGTAACCTTTCTTGGTGTGTCTGATGTTCCTGTCCTATGTTCCAGGAGCCTTCCTGCTGCCTTTCCTGATATGTCTGCTGGTGATTGGAACACCCGTGTTCTTCCTGGAGATAGCGTTGGGACAGTTCAGAGGCAAGAGTCCTCTTCACGTGTGGAGCGTCTGTCCTGTGCTCAAAGGTAATGCCCTCTCCGTCTTTGTCTGTCTGTCTGTCTGTCTGTCCGTCTGTCTGTCTGTCTCTGTCTGTCTGTCTGTCTTTCTCTCTCTCTCTCTCTCTCTCTCTCTCTCTCTCTTCGTTTCAATCTAAGGTCTTCTATACACAAGAAAAACAAAAAAAAACCTGTTGCTGGACTGCTCAGGGAACGAAAACCAAAGCTTTTTTTTTCTTAGGTATTCTACACTTAAGAAACTAAAACGTGACGAGGAAACCAAGAGCAAAGGATAGACATGGTTTAAATATGCGTGGAATCACCCTTGTTCAGTGGGTGTAAAGGAAGTGTGAAGGCAGTTGTCTGTTTCTTGGGTAACCTATGATTCGGACTGGTGCAGAAGACAGAGAAATGGGTACAGACTATGGTCAGTAAGCATACAACTCCCCTTGTTCCAACCTCTCTGGCAACGTCGTTGGCTTAGAAGCCGGTTTTTCCCAGGCTGCTGACTGTACCGGCAAACGTTTCAGTCTTGTGCGTGTGAGCTTCCTCCATTTCCCTTTTTTTTTTGAATGGCACAGTGAGATCCATCAGAATCATTAGTGTTGACGAACGGGAGCAGGAGTATAACATCCAGTGCCACGCCGCTGGACGTTTCATTTTCTGTTCTGTAAGGTCTGATGCGCACTTCTTCCATCCAGTAAGTTCCATTTCCGTGGTTCGGATGTCACAGCTGTTCCTAACATAGTTTGCAGCCTGTTACCGCGTAGAACTGTGTTGATGGAGCAACTGTACGTGTGAAATTTCTTCTGTCAGTTTTGGTCACGTGTATGATGCCTTGAAGCATTCGGTTGTGCCTCCAGCGTCTACCGTCCTTGCGTGAGCAATGCTGGACTTGTTCTACTTGTGTTTGCCCAAAGAGACGGCAAGTGAAAGGAGGAATGAATAAAAATCAAAGTCTACTTGAAGAGGAGGAACAAAACGTGGGATGGGGTGGGCGTGGAGGAGTGGGGACAAGGGGTGGGGGTGATGGTGGTGGTGGTCGGGAAATTAAACGTGTATGTGTGAGGTTAAGTATCAGGATGCGTACGTGTGTGTGTGTGTGTGTGTGTGTGTGTGTGTGTGTGTGTGTGTGTGTGTGTGTGTGTGTGAGTGCAGGCATGCGTTAAAACTGATATTCACCTGCTCAGTTCTCTGTAATATAAAACTGTTTTTTAATTGAAAATATCGTTAAGGAATTGACGTAAAACTTCTTTGCAGTCTCTGTTCCAGATTCATCAAGGAAGTGTCACTGCGTGCGGACGAGTCCATAATTATACGCTACACCATATCCGCAAAGTTTTGAGATACCACTGCGCATGATTTCAAGCGGATTGATGATTTAAGAAAAGGGTCTCGTGGCTACGACTTAGCAGATGTCTGACCTGCGCATTAGTCCAACACACTGGGCAGACCTTGGGTACCTACCTAACATTGGTTGTGCCATTATTATCATTGCATGTGGGTGTGGTGAGTGTACATGCGTGTGTATATGGATGTGTGGGCACGGGCCCATGTGGGTGTGCCAGTGTATGCGATGCTCGAGCGCATGTGTATGTGAGTATCATGTATGGGTATGCGCACGCTCGCTCGCGCGCGCGCGCGCGCGCGCATGTGTGTGTATACGCACGTGCACGCGCACGCGCGTGCTCGCGCATGTGTATGTGTGTGTATGTTGTGAGCGCGCGCGCACGTGTGTGCATGCATGTGTGCAGAAGTGCTTGTGCTATGTCATCCATAATCGCTAATATGCCATCATTTTGATGGTTTCCACTCTGCAACGTGTGATCATCTGTAATAGACAGTAGTCGGGGTTTTCTGTGTTTTACAGGGATTGGTATATCCAGTGGCATTCTGGCGGCCATGGTGTTCTGGTACATCAGCCTCATCCTGTCCTGGTCCCTCTATTACCTGGTCTCCTCCTTCCGGGCCACCCTTCCCTGGACACGGTGTGACCAGTGGTGGAACACCCGCCACTGCAGGACCTTTGCTGACTTCGGCAACGCCACGTCATCTATGACGTCAGTGAATGGTAGCATGACGTCACAGGAAGACATGACGTCA
>CM065733.1:44907734-44952734 GCA_033310375.1 Conus canariensis | reverse complement strand
CGGAACACATCCCAGTCAGTGGTCCTGTCCTCAAAGTCAAAGCAGAGGAGTTGTTAGCAACTCCTGGACTACAAGAATGGAAATGTAGTGATGGTTGGCTACACCGTTGGAAGAAAAGACATGATATCGTCTTCAGATCAGTGAGCGGCGAAAGAGGAGCTGTGGACGAAGTCTTTACGGACAAGTGGATGGAGGATGTTCTCAGACCAATGCTGATGAACTTTGAGCCTAAGCATGTGTTCAATCTCGACGAAACAGCGCTGTTTTGGAGGCTCCTCCCTGACAAAACATTTTCGTTCAAGGGAGATCAGTGTCTCGGCAGAAAAAAGTCCAAGGACAGAATCACTGTCATGCTTTGTTGTAACATGGACGGTAGTGAAAAATTACCCCTTCTGACACTTGGCAAGTTCATGAAACCACGGTGTTTCAAGGGAGTGAAAAAGCTGCCAGTGGAGTACCAGGCCAATCGCAAGGCTCAGATGACTGGGGAAATTTTCCAAACGTGGCTGCTCTCCTTTGACAGAATCATGCAAAGACAGAATCGGAAAGTTCTCCTAGTTCTGGACAGTTGTGCGTCACACAAAATTCCACAGGGTTAAGAGCAACGGACGTCTTATTTCTTGCACCCAGTGCAACTTCCAAGCTGCAACCATGTGACGCTGGTGTCATACAGAACTTGAAAGTGAAATACAGAACGAGAAAGGTTCTCAAGCTGGTAGCTCACATCAACACTGGAGGCACAACAAAAGACTACCAGTTCAGCCTCTTGGATGCAGTATGTACCCTGTAGCAGACATGGGATGAGGTGACCCCAATGACAATCAGCAACTGCTTTCTCAAAGCGGGCTTCAGGCATGACAAAGACACAGAAGCTTGCACAGAAGAACATGACCATAGCAACCATGAGACACAGAAACCCATTCTGAAGAGACTATTTGAAGAATACAACATTCCACCAGAAGAGTACTTCACTGTTGATGACAGTGTTGCAACAATGGGGTCAGCATCCTGCGCCACGACTGTGCCAGCTGCATCAACATCAAATGCCCCAGAAACGTTCAGCACAGACGCCTCAGATGAAAATGACAACTGTGCAGAACAAGAAAAAAGACTTTCAAGCAAAACTGCTTTGGAATGTATTACAAAATTACAAACTTACTGTTTGCACTCAGACTGCAATGAAGCAGTCATGAAAGCATTTGAAGCGTTCAAATATCATTTGGAAAAGCATGTAGCAAGTGCTAAAACTCAAACTAGAATCGATGATTTCTTCTTGAAAAGCAGCACACCTGAGAGTAGACATACAAAAGAGGAGACCAGAGCAGAAAGTAGACAGTGGAAAGGAAGGACAAAAGATGAGGAAGAATTGAAGGAAGGGGATGCAGGAGAACAAAATGGAGAAAGCAAAGGGCAGACAAGAGGAGGAGGCGGGGAAAAGAAAGGGGAGACAAGAGCAGAGGATGGAGGAAAGAATGAAAAACAAAGAGAAGAGGATAGAGGTAAGAAAAGAACAGGAGACGATGATAGAGAAAAGAACAGGAGACGATGATAGAGAAAAGAACAGGACACGATGATAGAGAAAAGAACAGGAGACGATGATAGAGAAAAGAAAAGCGGGGAAGCAAGAACAGAGGATAGAGAAAGAAAAGGGGAAACAGAAAAGAGAGATGGAGGGAGGAAAGGGGGGGGGGGGGGGACAAGAGAAAGGGATGGGGGACAGAATGAACAGACGAGAGCAGAAGATGGGGAAAAGAATGGGGAGACAAGAGAAGAGTTTAGAAGGGAGAATAGACAGACGAACGAGGAGGATGAAGGGAAGAAAAAACGAGAGAAAGGATGGAGGCAAAGGGAGACAGAAGCCAGAATGACAAAGAGAGAAAAAACCAGGGCCAGACGTGGACTTTATGGGGTTTCAATCCGCGCCCCCGCAAAGTTTCGAACCAACCAATGCTTCTTGGCGACAACGGCAGTCTGAGAGACTGGGTCTCCAAAACCTCTCGATCTGCCTGAAAGACCGGTCAGAAGAGAGCTGGGAATACCCGTTGAAGTCAACGCAATTGTGGGTGATGGAAACTGCCTTTACAGGGCTCTTAGCTATGAGGTGTGTGGCACACGGGATTTTCATGAACAGCTAAGAGATGCAATTGTTGACTTCATGTGTCGCAATCATGAAACTTTCACTGTTTATGTTGGGCAAGACCTAGGTAGTACCTCTCTGGAAACACTCAACAGCCTCGTTCCTGGGGATCGGATGTGGAAGTTATTGCAGCGGCAACACTGCTCCAAACACCTGTTGTAGTATACACAGCTTGCACGGAGACCTACAGGGCGTGGCTTCCATACCAACCGTTGTTTCAGTTACCTGGAACATCCGTTTGTCAGGAAAAGGTGTACCTTTAGAATCTCCGTCAACACTTTGAGCGTGTGGTTCGAGTTGCTTAGTGGCCTGACAAAGGTGTGAAAGAAAGAGGCAGACGCAACATTTCTGAAAGACCAGCTGATGCTTTTTATGTTATGGTGTACTCTACAGAGCAGGAATTGCTCCAAATTAGCATTCGTGTTATGGTTTATGTTTAAAACACCTCTTGGACTGAGGACTCGTCCGAGAATGATAGGTGATTCGTTTATTTATAGGTGCATTTGTTAATATTGGGAAATTTCCTTACGATTATGTTGACTTTCACTATTTACCGTTGCGTTCTAAAAATCTCTCTCCCTCTCTCTCTCTTTCCCTCTCCACACCACATCATACACACACGAAAATGTTGATCCCTCTTTCTCTATGTCATGACGGCCAATGGCTCCAAGAATAAACCTATGCTCTCCCTTGTCGCATTTTTACTCGTCTATCGTGCTTATGCGTTTGTGTATGTGTGTGTGCGTGTGTGTATGTGTGTGTGTGTGTGTGTGTGTGTGTGTGTGTGTGTGTGTGAGAGAGAGAGAGAGAGAGAGAGAGAGAGAGAGAGAGAGAGAGAGGGAAGATAAGAAAAAGAAAACGTACTAGATGTTTTATGTCACAGGCCAAAGTTTACTTGCGAAATCAAACCAAAAAGTCGTCTCTCTCTCTCTCTCTCCTCTCTCTCTCTCTCTCTCTCTCTCTCTCCGTGTCTCTGTGTATGTGTGTGTCTCAATCTCTGTCTGTCTGTCTCTCTTTTTCTCTAACACTGACGTACACACACACTAACAATTACAGAACGTGCAGAGAAAAAGAGAACCAAAGGAAAAACAAACAAAAACTCGGATATTAGAAACACTCTAAAAACATTTTTTTAGAACTCTCGATTATAAGAAACCTCGGCTGTAAGAAAACTCGGTTATTAGAAACAAAAAAAATTCCCCCTCAACTTTCTTATAACCGGATTGTACTGTAGTCACTTTCTCTCTCACTCTCTGTCTCTTTCATGCACATGCACGCACACACATTTACACGCATGCGCGCACTCACGCACGCACACACAACACCACACACACACACACACACACACACCACACGCACACACACACACACACACACACACACACACGCACGCACCACACACACACACACACACACACACACACACAACACACGCACACACAAACACAACACACACACGCACACACACACACACACACACACACACACACACACACACACACACACACACACACACACACACACACAACACACGCACACACACACCACGTGTAAAAGAAATAAACAACGATAACCAGACTCTGACAAGAACTGACAGAGTCACGAGTTCTGTTCTTTATTGATCAGTGTTGACGTTGGGAACTATTCATGAAGAAAATAATGAGAAATAAGTCAATTTAAGTCTGAATAACGCTGACACATAATACATGTTCAACGTGAAAAAGATTGTTCCGAGCAATCCTTTTCAGGTTGTGGCCAAATGCACGATTTCAAGATGGACGAAATTATCTCTAATTAGCATGAGATCAAAGATTACGTTTACCAAGAGTACAACAGTTTGTTCGTCTCACAGAAAGTACATCTTCAGTTTCCGTCAAGAAAGAAAGCGTACGCAAAGCATGACAAAATGATGAGAATGCTCTGAAATGTTGAAAACACCTCTTCATTTCCATTCTGATCCAATAAAAAAAAAGGACAAAACAAACAAACAAACAAAATATTCACCTTAACATATAGTCCGGAATGAACGGTCGCACAACCCCTTTCAAGCGAATCTTACCACACATTTTCTGTCTCGGCCACATCATAATTATACACCACGACTAAGAGCATCCCACCTAAATATGATTTATGGGCATTTAGCATCTAGTTTCTTGCCGCCAGCTGGCTCATTCAGACGTTTAAAAGTTACTCAGTGCTTCATTGTGACTGAATACAAAAGCTGAAAACTGCAGACCAGCTAAAAAAAAAAAAGCACTGGGAATTCCAAAATCTTTGCTCAAGTTCGCATCATGTCAAAAGCGTGGACGTTCAGTTTCAGATTCGCAAAACGTATGTATTAGAGCTAGCTAGCATGAAAATGATCTTCCAAAACAGTATTGTAAATGTGTGACCAACGCTGAATGAAGCACAGACTTCATGTTTTTACGCATAGGTTTCCTCCTTAATGACCGGAGAACTTGTAAAATATTTGCAAGGGAAGCAGTTCATTCAGTGTGTGGCACTGACATTGAGGTATTACGTTTTTGCTGTCTTTAACGGTAACCAGTCCTAACTAAGGAAAAAGAGCTCCCTCCGAAATGACGAACAAAAACATTTATTTGTTCAGCTTCGCCGTCAAAACACCTTTTTCCGTTAACGTCAATGGCTAAAGTTAAGATCACTATACACCTGCCAGACAGACCTAGTGCTGTCGACGACTGTGTGCTGTAAGCCTTAATTATCAGTTTCAAGTTTTGGATTATCTGTTTCAGGGTTAGTAAGTACCAAAAGCAGCGATGACGTCACCCAGAGCGAAAAAATTGTGACGGCAGCAGAAGAATTTTGGCAGTGAGTTTCGTCGCTCCTCCCTCTCTTCTGCTTTCCTTCTCATTCCCTATAACCTCCCTCCCTCTCCCTCTCTGTCCCTCACTCTTCCCCCCCCCCTCCCGACACATACACGCACCGTCACCAATGAGCAACATGGTTCCAGTGAAAAGGTTACTGGTTGAAAACTTTTTAGTGTGAAAGCCATCTGGAGCAAGGTTTGAGGGACGGTGGAATCCATCTTAATGGATCACATACCCATGTAGCACTGGGTAGACAGGAGGGTTTTCGGGAAGTTTACTGGAGCAAGGTTTGAGGGACGGTGGAGTCCATCGTCATGGAATACATACCCATGTAGTGCGGGGTAGACTGGACGATTTTCAGGCCGAAAAAATCCGCTCCTATGAGGGGTGCAAATACTTGACTGTCAGCTTAGCATGTATACACTCTAACAATTTGACAGTGCCCCCCCCCCCCCATATTTGTTAATAGTAGCAGTAGTAGCAGTTGTAGTAGTAGCAGTAGCAGTAGTAGTAGTAGTAGTAGTAATATGCTGCTGCTGATGATGATAGATGATGATGATGATGATGATGATGATGATGATGATGATGGTGATGAATGATAATGATCATCATCGTCATATATCATCATCAGCAGCAGCAGCAGCAGCATCGTTATCATCATGAGTGTTGTCGTTGTTGTTGTTACCATCATCATCATTATCCTATTGCCACTGTTCTGTCCAGACACAACGTACTACAAATCTCAGGTGGTCTGTACGAATCAGGTGATGTGGTGTGGTACCTGGCTGTGGCGCAGACGGTAGTAATCATCTTCATCTTTCTGGCACTCTTAAGGGGCATCAAGACGTCTGGCAAGGTGAGGCTGTTCACGGCTTTGTCATCGTCCTTATCATCACTGCCATCATCATTATCGCCATCATCGACAGCTGTGGTATTTGTCAGTACAGCCATCTTCATAGCAGCCATTATCGCCGCCATTGGGACGATTGTTTACAGTAAATCTACGAAGATGTCAAACTTTATTTTTGCAGTTTAGGGTGGAACAGGTATGTTCTTTTTCTTACTCTACCTTAACTCCATCGGGAGTTCCTGGGGCACCACACTGAAGCTTACATTTACCTTACCGTGATGTTGAATGTCAACCCATCACGCCGTTTGTTTGATCCCATTCTTGAACATCACCATTCTAATCTCAGAACAGGGCATACGAAGTTTACTATCGACCACTCTGTCAAGCCAAAATTATCGTTTCAGCCCATTTCCTACCAGCTGTCCTGGTCGTTTATCCACCTTGCCGTGGTGAGATGGCTTGTGTGTCTGGACAGCTCCCAGAGCTAGTTTGACGGCTGCCTGTACAGGTTCACCCCAGCCGAACAGGTCTGCGCGGGTAGATTCCATACAATGCTAGGTTTCTTGGTCGTCCAGGTTTGAGGTGTTGCAAAAGGGTGAACAACTCGTATACATGAAACCGCAGTATTGTTACTGAAGCGTCGACAATTTTTACAGGACTGGACCTTGGTGAGGGAGGGCCTTCTGACAGAAGGGATGACACCATGGTGTGAAAGCCATCTGGAAGCTGTTGAATCAGCCCCCCCCCCCCCCCCCTTCAAAAGAAGCGATGGAGATAGCTGCTTGAAACTCCAGGGTGACGAGACAGGAGAAACAATACAAGGAGCGCGGGAGATTAGGAATGACGCCATCTCTGTCCTGGGACTGTGCCAGAGTTCTTCTCCACTGATACTGACCCTGCTAAACAGATTGTTCCGTGTTGTGGGTGTGCCGTCTGTTTCAGTGACATCATCGGTTACTACAGCATCTCCCGCAGGTCCACAGCACTGAACAGTGTCTGTTGTGGCAGGCTGTCGACGATGGGACGCAATGGGACAATGTGAACTGGTGTCTGGTACGTCGGTGTGAGAGATCTTCCGCCTGAAGAGACGCGGGAAGAGCTGACTTGTTGGTGACCTGTTGCCCCACCCGGTGGATGCCATCTTCAGGCCCTGTCTGCAAACGCTTCCTCCAAGCATGTGACATTTGAACGGCAGCTTGCCTAGCTTAGAGAGTCTGTTATCTGCTATATGGCCGACACGACAGAAGAGTGATCGTCTTAAATACCAGTTTTGCTTTGGTGTCCAAGGTTCCTTGCTAGTTTCCAAGATGATCTCGTCTCTCTGTCAGGACTAAAGACACCGGAAAAGGGTTCAACAGTCAGTGGGGAACACGAACGGCTTGTGAAATGACACGTCGTCTTTTTCAGTTAGTGTCTAAGTAGTATTCAGGAAAACGTGGATTCAGCTCTGATGTTGGTGGAGAGCTGACTGGTAGCATCAAATTTGGTGTCTGACCTACGATCTGGGTACCGTATGTATGGGTACCTCTTTCCACATTTACACACCTTTTTGGCAGAGCCACCTGCGTAGATTCGGGTCCAGTCCTTCAGGACTCTGGGATTTCACATGAAAAGAAAACAGCATACTTAGTATGAAGATGAAAATCTCACAACAGATTGTGTGCGCCATGGTCACAGCTCTTTACGCATTGCTGACAGTGCTACTGATGATGATGATCGAATGATGATGATGGAATGATGATGATGATGATCGAATGATGATGATGGAATGATGATGTTGATGATGATTATGATGATGTTGAACAAATGATGATGATGATGATGACGGTGATGATAATGATGATGGTGATGACGACGACGACACAACAGATGGTGTACATCACGGCCACAACTCCTCACATATTGCTGACAGTGTTACTGCTGCTGCTGCTGGTGACGATTATGACTCATGTGACATACACTATGGACACTGCTCCAAATTTTATGCCGACAGTGTCATTGACGACGACGACGACGACAACGACGACGACAGCGACGACCACGACGATGATGATGATGATGATGAATGAAGATGATGATGATGATGACACAATAGGTGATATACGTCACGGCCACAGCTGCTTAAGTAATACTGACAGTGGCACTGATGATGATGGTGATGATGATGATAATGACGATGATGATAATAGTGACATGATGATGATGATGATGTTGACGTGATGATGATGACGATAATGATGATGATGACTTTGATGATGATGATGATGATGATGATGATGACGACACAACAGGTGGTGTACGTCACGGCCACAGCTCCCTACGTATTGCTGACGGTGTTGCTGGTACGCAGCGTCACCTTGCCAGGAGCAAGGGAGGGAATTCTCTTCTACATCACGCCTGATTTTCAACGGCTTTTTGACTATACTGTAAATATTGATTTGTTTGGTCACTTGTAAATAATAGTTGCATTGCCTTGGTCTGTTGCTTTAAACTAAAATGTTTCCAGCATAATTTGGCTCCACTAAATAGTGAGAAAAATATTTTTCATATTTGAATTGTTGGTATTTAGTACTGCCGTTCTTTAAAAAAATCGCTTTTTTGTTGTCCAAAATAACCACTTTCTTAAAAAGGTATTGTGAGTTGAAAAAACGGAATCTGTTTGAAAAGGAGTGCTTTGTATTCATTCATTTATTTGATTTTCTTCAAAACTGTTTCTCAAACAACTTTATTTCAGAGCACCTAAGGATATATATATATATATATATTTTTTTTTTTTGGGGGGGGGGGGGGGGGGGGAAGAAAAGGAGGAATGTAGACATTTAGCAAACCTTGGCGTTCATCCTCTGTAAACCAAGCACTGTTACTTGAAAACAACAACAACAGTAATACCAGCAACAACATTATACTCAATAATCATAGTACATCTCTTACTTGCATTCACTTCCGGTTGATTACATCACAACAGGAATTAACAATGTTGATTTTCGTTGTAGATGTTGTCTTGTTGTATAATTCCTGAAGTATTTTGGTGGCATCACTTTCACACTACTGCTTACGTGTTGTTAACGTTGCTGTCTGTGTGTGTTTTACGTCCGCAAGATCTGGATCCAAGCTGCCCTCCAGGTGTTCTATTCCGTGGCCATTGGCTGGGGGGTGAACCAGACCCTGTCTTCCTTCAACAAGTTCAACAACAACGTCCTCAGGTGTGCTGGTTTTCATGGCAACGCTTGCTTTTTTTGTGTTATTTCTGTCTACTTCTCTATTTGGCGAATGCGTTTCTTTTCCTCTATCAGGTCCATTTGTCAAACCAGTATTTATGCAGTTTGGATGTGTACTTGGGTACTTTAATTTGTTCATCATGTTTATACTTCATACGACGTGCTTTACTTGGCACATTTGATGGTCTGAATTGTAAGTGTTTTAAAAGCTGAAGAGGTCTAAATGTTCTGGAGCATAACAATCTGCATCACATATTTTACTGGGTACATTCCATGGTGAAAACAGTGTATGTTTTAAAGGATAATTTACACTGCACCTTTCACGGGATAGTCTGCATCTTATAGTGTAAAGGGTGGGAATTTGGGAGCATAATAATCCATGAGATCTGGATACAGTTGATAGTGTGAAGTGTATATATTGTGGAGCATCACTTATATGATATGTTTTACTGGGTGGTGTAAAGTGTATGTACCTTGAAACATAACTCATTTCATATCTTTCATTTGGAACATTTGATGGTGTAAAGTATACGCATTTTGAGGCGCAGTAACCGACACGTTATGTTTGACTCGGTAAATTTCATGACACACAGTGTTTGTGGTTTAATGCATAACCCTCGAGATATGCTACGTGGGTATATCTTATGTTGTGTAATGTATTTTCATGCATAGTGATGCACAACACCTGTTCTACTAGATACATTTGATGTTGTAAAGTGTATACATTTTGAAACATTCGTCACATATGTTTTGCTGGGAACATTTGGTGGTATAAAGTGTCAATGTTTTAAAGGATAATAACGTACACAGTATGCTTTACTCGGGACGTTTCATAAAGTATATCAGTTGTGAAGCACAATGACTCAAATGATATGCATTACTTTCATAAAGCAAATTTCACTTACACTGAATCATTACAACTCACATATGTTTCTTGTGTACATTTTGTAATGTAATTTGTATGCATTTCTTGGTACGTTCGATCTGTTTCAGTGGGTAGATTTCATGATGTAATATGGCTATATATTTTGAGACATAATAACAGACATTGTGCTTTACTGGGTAAATTTCCTGGCAAAATGTGTCTTTTGAAACAAAATAATCCACAAGATATGTTTTATAAGGTACATTTTATTATGTATGTGCATGTTGTATATATGAATCGAAGAATAATAATCCACACGACTTGTCTTACAGGATATATTTCAAAGTGTAATCTCTGTGTGTGTACGTGTGTGTGTGTGTGTGTGCGTGTGTGTGTGTGTGTGTGTGTGTGTGTGTGTGTGTGTGTGTGTGTGTGTGTGTGTGTGTATTTCGACGTGTAATAATCCACGCGGTGTGTTTTACAGAGTACATTTCAAGGTGTAATGAATATTTCTATTCTAACACAATTATTCACACGACATGTTCCACAGGATACACGTCAAGGAATAATGTGTTTATGTATTGCAGGGACAGTTTGATCATCACTTTGGTAGGGGAGGGAACTAGTGTCTACGCGGGGTTCGCTGTGTTCTCTGTCCTTGGTTACCTGGCTCACCAGTCCTCGTTACCTGTGGATCAGGTGGTGTCTTCAGGTAACTATGTACAGTCGTCTGGTGAAAACAGGCGAAGGTTTTCTAAAGGAAGCTATGTACATACGTTGGTCGTGAGGGAAGGGTGTTCGGATGCACTAATTGGGGGATGTATGTATGTGTGTGGGTGTGCGCGCGTGTGTGTATGTGTGTGTGTGTGTGTGTGTGGTGTGTGTGTGTGTGTGTGTGTGTGAACGAGGATGTGCAGAAAGTATACTTATATCTGTTATGTGAGAGAATCCTACGCAAGTATGAGTGTGTGTGCGCGCGCGTGCGCGCGCGCGCGCGCGCGCGCGTGTGTGTGTGTGTGTGTATGTGTGTGTGTGTGTGTGTGTGAGGAGAGAGAGAGAGAGAGAGAGAGAGAGAGAGAGAGAGAGAGAGAGAGAGAGAGAGAGAGAGAGAGAGAGAAGAAGAATTCTTTATTTACGAGGATAAGCACAGGTGTGGGTTTTTTTTTAAACATCCGGTCAGAGAGAGAGAGAGAGAGAGAGAGAGAGAGAGAGAGAGAGAGAGAGAGAGGAGATCTTTGTTTCTTTGAATGTTTGTGAAGTAATGGGTGGTTGGATGCTTACTGTTAATCAGTCGATCACATGGTTGGTTGGTCAGTAGGAAAATGGTTGGTTGGTCTTAGTCAGTCCTGTGATTTCATTAGCTAATTGTTAAGCTGATTAACTGGTTGGTTGGCTGGCTGTTTGTCTAGCCTGTATGATCGGTTGGTTAATTGCCGGTTGGTGACCATGACTTCTACCCTCTGATCACAGGCCCGGGTTTAGCCTTCATAGTGTACCCTGAGGCCTTGTCCCTGATGCCGCTCTCCCAGCTTTGGTCTGTTCTCTTCTTCCTAATGCTGGTCACAGTGGTCTTCGACACCCAGGTGAACACGGATTGATATATCAGTTCTCATCATCTTCATCATTGTCGTTTTTTCACATCCATTTTCATCATAGTTATCATTTTTGTCAACATCATATTTGTCATTGTATCAGTCAGGTTTGCTTCAGGCCACAGGAAGTCACGTGATCAGGTTATCTGAAAATCAGTAGCCGTGGTCCAGTGGTTAGCGACATGGATTCTAGCATAGCAGACCATGGGTTCGAGTACATTCAAAAGCATTTTTGTTTTAATGTCACTTCTGGCAGCCTGTCAACCAAAGTTGTTGAAATGTCAAAAGTTCAAAGGAAAAGACTGAAACCACAGGACTGGATTTCATCCGTGTAATGCATGCATATTTGGGAGTATGTCTCATTTATAATCATTACTGCAAGTATTAGATATCTCCAGTCTGGTTGACACCGAGTATTATGTTACGAAAGGGAGCGTGGAGTCCTGTGCGGTCACGTAGTCTCAGACCGAAATGGAATTCCAAAGATTCATCATCTTCGTTAATCATGATTAAAAGGAAAAAAAAAACCGCTCAGTCTAAAATTCCAATTGCCTTTATGCCATGAACTCGTGGTAAGCTCGGTTTAATGTCCCCTTTCCATCCATGCCCGTAATGAGGTCCTATAAAAATCCTCCATGTTGTCGAGTTTTTATAAAGGTGAGTTTTTTTTTAATACTGAGTTTGTAGAATGGTGAGATTCGAAGCTTGATTTTCTTCCTACACTGTTCATGAACGCTACGTTTCATGAGGCGCACAACGCTTATTGATTCAAGCTTTTTGAACAGTAATTATCGTAGCTACTACTATTTATTCTTATGCAATTACTATACTGCTGCTGCTTCTGCTGTGCTGCGTAATAATGATTGTGTGCTGTATTTTCAGCTTTTCCCACAATTCCCACAAGCACCATTCTATTTGTGGTGGTCACAGCTGTTGTGGTTGTTGTTGTTGATGATGTTGCTGTGATGATTCTGTGTTCTCCGTCGTGAGATGTCCACAAGGGCATTCTGTTCACCGTAAACAATCCTTAGTGCAGCACTTGCTGACGGTTTTGTTGTTGTTGTTGTTGTTGATGATGATGATGGCGATGATGATGATGATGATGATGATGATAATGGTAACAATGATGATGATGATGACGACGACGACTACAACGGTGATGATGATGATGATGATGTGCCCTGTGTGTTCAGATGGCCACAGCGGAAACTCTGTTTACCATCCTCAGTGACCAGTTCCCACGGACACTTCGTCGTCATGGAATGTTGGTCAGGGTTCTTGTCTCTCTGGTCGTCCTCTGCTTTTCACTCCTCCTTGTCACACAGGTAATCCTCGCTCGCTCTCTTTGTCTCTCCGCCTCCCTCCTTCTCTCTCTCTCTGTGTCTCTCTCTCACCCTGTGTGTGTGTGTGTGTGTGTGTGTGTGCGTGTGTGTGTGTGTGTGTGTGTGTGTGTGTGTGTGTGTGTGTGTGTCGGTTTCTCTCTCTTTACTCAACTCAACAAACATGGAAATCGACTGATTAATGCATGAACAGAATATCCTAGTCTTTATGACAGTAAAAGGCGAATGGCACTGATACTTCGATTATGTTTGTCAATGTGGACGATTCCAAGTTTATATCGTCATGCTTGATGCCTGTGAGTCATCAATTCAAGTGTCACAGCTGATCTGCACGCACGCATGCACACACACGCACACACACACACACACACACGCACGCACACACACTGCATAGTGGGAAAGAAAGAAAACAGACAAATGTAATAACTTGCAGCTAATAAAGCCACAGATAATCGACACAGATGCACACAAATGTTACCACCTGAAGCCACCACAACACTGAACAATTAACAACAACAACAACAACACACAACACACACACACACACACACACACCAGATGTCTATAAGCACCCGCAAATAACGACCCCATAGACACTAGAGCACCATAAACCACAGACAAAATTTAGTATTGACGGAGTATGAAATCATACAAAGTCGTTAAGAACGATTAGAGGAGTCCTTTTTCGAGTTGCGCAATTTTCTTTGGTGCTATACTATACTGATGAAAATGACGGACATTACCTTTGCATGATCTGTAATGGAAATGAGCCATTGATCAGTTCGAAATGAGACGTATTGACAGAAGGCTAACATTGATAGAGTTTGGTGCACCATTTTTCTGAAACCTCACTTTAACTAAACGGACTGAACAGCTTGACAAAATGACAGTTTATCGTGTCAGGATGAACGTCTTGTTAGTTCCCTATTTCTATTATTATAGAGAGTTTCAGTCGTCAGGAATGAATTTCTTGAGTTTCAGATGCTGAAGATGACCTTCTAGCTGTTTCCCAGCTTGACAATATAACAGAGAGTTTCAGGTGTTTAAAATGAGCTTCTTGATGCTTCTATGCCTGACATTATAATAGGGAGTTTCAGGCACAAGGAATAAACTTCTGGCTGTTCACCTGCTTGGCATACTGATAGCTGTTACGATAGAGCGTTCCAGGTGTCAAAGTTGAAGTCCTTGCTGTTTTCAGCATGACGTTTTGATAGAGCTTCAGGTGTCTGCGATTTCCGGCTAGTTTCCTGCTTGACATTGTGACAGAGAGTTTCAGGTGTCAGGGTCGAACTACTGGCTGTTCCACGGCTTGATGTCATAAAAGACAGTTCAGGTCCCAGGACTGAACTTCCAGCTGTTCCCTCGCTTGACGTAATGATAGTTTCAGGTGCCTGGGGTGGCATTCTGGCTGTTCCTGTGCTTGACATAATGATAAAGAGTTTAAGGACTAGATGATGAACTTCTTGCTGGTCCCCTGGTTAACATTATGATGGAAAGTTTCAGGTGTACGGAAGCCACAATCACCACCTATACAATTCATAAGAACGGCAAACTGACATTGTTATGACTCTGGATAGAGGTAACAATGTTTAATATGAAAAATCGCAAAGATCGTGTTTAAAAATCAACTGATCGAGCGAACAAAAGTTATGATTGCTCTGTAAAGAAGAGCGTGGCGTGCTAACATGGAATTCGGATCACAGAAAACAGTACAGTAGTTAAACGTGAGGGACACAGTCACAGAGGGAAAAAGGTCGTCACAGAGGGTCGGCTCCTGGCCCAGTCCAATGGATAATAACTGGAACGAGTAATATTGTTTAATATTGTAGGAATCTAAAATATCAACGAGAGAGCGTCTGCCCAGGAAAGGATACCAGAAGCACGATGGTAAGCTCTGTGGTTGTGAGGACACCCTAGATTTGAACACGAACTGAACGCAAACACGCATGTCGAAAGGACGTCACTGTAAGAGCATGACAGAACATATTGGATGCGTATTTTTTATGGCTTTTAAAATGAAATGAAACTGTTTCTGCTACTTCTCGCGAGTGGTTTGTCTGATGAGAAATGATGCTGATATTCATAATCATCATCTTGATGGCTTGTAACTAGAAGCGCGTGAGTGATGATGTTGCTGTGGACGTGGGAAACGATGACACTGTGATGGCAGGGAGGAATATACGTGTACCAGCTGGTGGACTGGTACATCGCCGCCTACACCCCCTGCATCGTCGCCTTGTTCGAGTGTGTGGCCATAGGCTGGGTCTATGGTGGGTACTGTCCACATGGACGTTGACGGCAGGAGAGAGAGAGAGATGAGAGGAGGGTAGAGAGAGAGGGAGAGGAGAGAGAGGAGAGAGAGGTGTGTAATTGTAGTTTTGATGTATGGTGTGCCCCGTTCACCAGTGTGGTGTCCCTAAATCCATTCTGTCCTTTACCTGAACGTGTCTTCACAGGCTAGATGCTCAGTGATTTCATTCTGTTCAGAGCAGACAATAGGCGGGAGGCTGGTTACGGCCGGTTGATGTGTATTGACCATGTGTTTGGGGTCCCTGATGAAAAAATAGATTGGTTATAATATATTCTGTGCATATGTGAGGTGTCTGTTAAAAACTACAAGTTTGGTTTTAGTATTTTTCGTGCGTGTGTGAGGTGTCCCTAATGTCAGCCTGTCAGTCATCGGTATTTCAATTTAGTCTGTCACAGGCTTCATACATGTTATCCACTTGTCACTTGTGTGGTGCCCCTTAATTCAGTAAGTCCCCCAAATGGGAAGTTTGTCTCATAGGCTAGGTATATAATGTCCACGTCAATACCACCAGCCTTTTTTTTTTAAAGTGTCATCGCAGTAAAATATGTACCTACTTGTGTGGTGTCTGTATCATCAGTCTTTTCTTTATAGAACATGTCATCAAAGACTGGGTGCACAGTATGTGTCTATTCGTGTAGTGTCTGTAGCTCCAGTCTTTCCAACAGATACATTATTATTACAAACGAGGTGTACTGTGTGTATCTGCTTACGCTGTGTTCACACACACACACACACACACACACACACACACACACACACACACAACACACACACACGCACTCACTCACTCACTCACTGCATGCATTGAATTTCTCTCTTAATGTAGGAAGAGAATACAGGGTGTGTTAAGAGGGTATGCCTGTGTGCGCGCGCGCGCATGTATGTGTGTGTGTGTGTGTGTGTGTGTGTGTGTGTGTGTGTGTGTGTGTGTGTGTGGAGAGAGAGAGAGAGAGAGAGAGAGAGAGAGTGTGTGTGTGTGTGTGTGTGTGTGTGTGTGTGTGTGTGTGTGTGTGTGCATGCGCGCAAGTGTGTCATATAGTTTCCTCTTGTAGTTTTCTAATCCAATCTCTGCTTTCTACATAACAGTCACACCACAACCTCTCCCAGCAACAGTCTGCTGCAGTGCCCATTACTATCACTAAGGCCAGTGCAGATCCTCAGAACTGTGTCACTCGCATTGCAGGTAACTAGATTCTTCCCGTGTTTGCATCTCTATCATTTCAGGGGCAGACAGGTTTGGGGGAGACATCCAACTGATGATTGGTCGAAAACCTCCAATGATAATGAAGATCCTGTGGTGCTTCGTATTACCTGTCTTCTTTGTGGTGAGGACAAAACCACAGTCTGTAGGAGGTTTCTGACACGGACTGTGGGTTAGCTTGGTTAGACGGGAATTATTTGGAGTGCTTGGTGATATTGGAATAATTTGGAGTACTTGGTTATATTAGAATAATTTGGTACTTGGTTAGATGGGGATAGTTTGGAATGCTTGGTTAGATGGGAATAATTTAGAGTGCTTGGTTATCTATGAATAATTTGGAGTACTTGGTTAGATGAAAATAATTTGGAGTGCTTGGTTATAAGGAATCATTCGGAATGTTTGATTGATGTGAATGATTTGAAATGCTTGATGATATGAGAATAACTTGGAGGGCGTGGTTGGATGGGAATAATTTGGAATGCTTGGTTATGTAAAATAATTTGGAGTGGTCAGTTAGGTGGGAATGATTTGAAAAGCTTGGTTATACAGGAAGAAGTTGAAGTACTTGGTTAGATGGCAAGAATTTTGAATGCTTGGGCATGTGACTTTTTTAATACGAACTGAGGACGACGTTGAAGTACTAGTTACAAGGGACTAACTTGGAATGTTTTGTGATATGCCTAATGAGAGACTGGGACTCTTGTAGGCTCTACAGGTGGTTGCTCTGACTTTTGGTGATTGTTACAGCCTCTCTCTTGGTGATTGCTACAGACTCTTGGTGATTACTACAGACTTTACTGGGGTTTACTGGGATGTGTTTTCCACTCTCAAGGTCCTGTTGGTGTTTACCTTGGCAACGTACGAAGCCCCAGTGTACAGGGACTACCAGTACGACTCGTTGGGTGCAGTGATCGGTTGGATGATTGCCACCAGTCTCCTTCCTCCCCATCCCTGTTGTGGCACTGCTTCACCTAGTCCGGGCAGAGGGTTCCTGCTGCAGGTGAGGATAGGGGAGAGTGGTGTTTATGGGGTGTGGGGTGGGGGTGTCGTGACGTGCTGTGGTGTGGTGGGATGCAGCTTGTTGTGATGGAGTGGTGTAGTATGATGTGGCATGGCTGAATAGATGTTGGTGTTGTGTGATATAACGTACCCGTGGTATCATATGGCATTGTGTAGTGTGGCATGGTGTGGTGTGATTTTGTATGGTGTGGTGTGGTGTAGCATAGTGTGGTGTGATGTGGCATAATATGTGGTGTGATGTGGCATAATATGTGGTGAAATGCGATGGTGTAATGTAACGTAGCATGGTGTGGTGTGATGGCGTGTATATGTAGTGTGATTTAATGTGACGTGACATGCTGTGATGCGATGTCATAACACCAACGAAACCAAGCAAGAGACTTAAAGTATTGATTTTAACCTCTAAGTTCAAAAGCAATATTTTTTTTTCTCTCTGTTCCAACATTAGTAGGCAGTGAAGCTTACCTGCCCAACGTTACTACAGCGTCCTTTACAGGGAAAGGTCCCGAAAGAATTTGTTTGGTAAATAGAATACTCACGTTTACAATTTTCCTCATTCATTTAAATCATTCTAAGGAAAAGAAATACTGAAAGGTTCTACTCTGTTCTGTCGAATGTACTCTTAAATTTACTTGTCGTGTCAAGTACTTACAAACCATACACAATAATCTCTCTGTCTGTCTGTCTGTCTGTCTCTCTCCATTGTCATGATCTCACACTAAAGAGGAAGTGAATTAAGTCCATACAATAGACGTCTTCTAAAACACGATATTCCATCAACATTTACCTCAACAGCCCATAGAATGGAAGGTCAGTTCGACACCCTGCAATTTGCTGCCGGATTTTCACATAACCTGTTTCGCTGTGATGTTGGAATATCATGAGTATACTCCATCAAAGAACCCAGCTGTCGACACACGCATTCAGGGGCTTCCTCATCTGCTAAAGAGACATATTATATCGTTGTGCAACTGCAACAGCTGCAAGACCAACACAACCCCAAAGTTCAAACGTTTCTGTTTGGCTTCTGTTACAATTCAAAAGGGAGACAAAAGAGGAGGAACTTTTGCAAAAGACATCAGCAATAATGACGAGTTGCAAGCCTCCTTTTACTTACCGCTTTTAGATCTTTGTATTTTCGGTCAGTGTAGTGCTATTGTTGATTTACTTAAAACATTTGGAAAGTGAACGTATGCCTAATTGTTCAGTATTGTTTTTGAATCGATTGATAATGCGATTGGAATATTCAAGATTACGTTAGAATGTTCACTAGGTTTCCGTAAGTTGCTAGTGCATTACTGAAGGTTCGAGAATGTCGTAGAAGCTGACCGAATTACATTCGCATACGTTCGTCACGATTTCATTGGTTAAGCTTACGATATGCAGAATATCTAGAAAAGAATAAATGAGTATGTTCGAGAATATTCTTTAGATAACGATCATAGGAAAGAATGAGAGCTGTGCGACTGGGTGAGAGAGAAATGAGTTTTTTTTTTTCTCTCCAAGAGTTCTAGTCATTGTCAAGCATAAAAGTGTTCGAGTCTTCACTGAGTTTGAGTCTAGTCGATGAAAAGCTGCCATTGGTCGAGTTTTGCCTGCTGCATATACGACCGAGTTCCTGTACGACTTATTGAACCTACAAGGTCAGTGGATTTTTTTTTTGTTCCTACATTCTTCAACGTTTGTAAATAAAAGGATCCTCTTCGTTTCAATACCGCCTGGTGTATTTTGTCGTCTGCAAGTCGAACACCTACCACAGGATCTACAACGAGCACTTACAAGCTAGGCTACTGCACTTGCCTTGTACTGAGGAAGTCATCGCTTTAGCTAGTAACAGCTTCAAATTTTCAACTGCTACCAAAATTAGTCTTCATGCGGTCATGTGAGTTTGCTCAAAAACCTTGTCATCACGAAAAGCACGTGAAGCACGAAAAGCACGGTGATATATTGAAGCATGTGCAAACATTAATGCAAAATCAGCACAACTCACTCTGGGTAAACTTACTCATTACTGGTACGCTCCTCGTGAATCATCATATAAGCGTCGAGAAAAATCTCCGAACCATGTGAATTTTTAACCTGCTTTGATAACACGTCCAGAGCCACCCCAATCACAAGATGATTTAATTTGATCACGGGCTTTATCCGATTCAATTCAAGGTACACTTTTCTTCATCTTAAAAAAAAAAAGATTCTTCAATGTTTTATTTCCAATGCAAATGTGGCGTGTTTATTTGATTCACGTCATCAACAATTATTTGGATGTATTTTTTCTTGAGTCAACATTGTGTGACTGATTTTTTTTTTTTCATGATTTCTGTCTGGCATATTTTTCCCCTGTCAAATAAGTAATAAGGCATAATTCACACAAGCACAAGCACAGGTGCAGACACAAGGCACAATGCTTCTTGTGCCTACGTCACTGTGGAGATGACGCCATAAGCAGCATTGCTTTGGAGTTGTGAGGGTTTACATGTCTCACCACTGAAGCAAAAGTTGTCTGTCTTGCTTACTTTTTGAGTCTGCATGTCCTGTTATATGTCCAGTCCCAAAATGATACTGTTGTGCAGAGGCTGAGGAAAGCCAGCAGACCGGATGAACAGTGGGGGCCCGCAGATCCTCATCTTGAAGCGACATACAGAGTCAAAATGACGACACGTCTGCCACGTCAGAGCTGGCTTGACGTCATCCGAAATTAATTGTTCGGCAAAGCCAGGACCCAGAACAACATCTGTCACGTTTGACTCCTGTTTGGGACTTTGAAGTTAGATTGGAGTGATGTTTTCACACTTTAAACACGAGAAGACATAAACATGTAGAACAGCCAAGTCTAATTTGAACTATCCCTAATGATTTGAGCTCACTTGGCTTGCTAGATCTGGTTACCTTTTTCAAATGAACAAATATTATCATAATTCAGTCAAATTTTGATTCATAATTGCGGCAAAGACTTGTTGACCGTAACTGGTGGAAAGGGCAGCACCATGCATAATACTTCTTATGTACTCGTTGCTTGGTGGAATATCTTTGCCCTGTCTGTCTGTCAGTGTCTGTCTATCTATCCGCCTATCCGTCTGTCTGTCTGTCTGTCTGTCTGTCTGCGTCTGTCTGTCTCTCTCTCTCTCTCTCTCTCTCTCTCTCTCTCTCTCTCTCTCTCTCTCTCTCTTTAGGTGTAGTGAAAAGTAATTTCAGTGTATTTTGTGCTGCTAATCAAGTTATCGTTACAGGCAGCTACATGAGTCTTTACCTTAGGTTTGGGTTGACTTAGTCTTGAAGCAGATTTATCAAATTCAGTGCCAGTTCAAACACCACAATCTTTGTGTCCTGTTATTAATGCAATTTGTCTGCCTATACGACTCACGTGGAATGCGTACACGCCACAGCAAGATAAAAGGGTAGCGGGTTGATAGGACACGTGGGGAGGGAGGAGGCATGCAGAAATAAATCCATCCAACACCTTCCTCTTAGGATTATACAACATCTTGCTGCAGATTAAACAGGGCACATGTTCGAAGAAATCCTGAAAAGAAAACCCAGAGCAATTGAAAACAAGGAGGGGAGGGTGGGGGGGGGGGGGGGGGGGGGGGGGGGGGTAAGAGTCCTATTATTAAGGTCACGTCTTCAACTTGGCCTAATTTTGTTATAGCAATTCTGGATAATACAACAAACTCACAGTGTGTACACGAAGTGCAGTGCTATAGCAGCGGATGATATTCTGAGTGCGTCATTCCTGAGACTATGTTGATTGATCAATTATTTCTCTAGCTCTAGCTTCAGCTACCTATGACGTCACCCACGTCACCAAGGCCCTTTCCTCCCCTCTTTTTCTATCAGTTTCATTTTCATTGACTGACAGATAGCGTACGTATTTCAAATATGTTTCATTAACAAGCTAATGTACGTATGACGCAACATTCCTATAAATGTGGGAACGATGTAAAATGTGTCATTTACTCTTATTGTTTTGTAAAGGTCTATTCTTGTTGAAACAGGAAACATTTTCACTTTCTGGTTCAGTGCTACTTACTTTGATTGAATCATTGTAAGGATAAACCTAGGCAATACTATTTAGCTAGACATAGCAAACTATGTGTATGTATGGACTGTCTTATTCTATTTTTGGTAATATGTTTGTACCTCAGAGTGGTAGGAGTTATGACCAACTATCAAACTTTTATTAAGTGTAAATTAATTTTTGTTACAGTATTTGCTTAGAAATATCATTATACATGTGCTTTACCCGTGAATGAAGCAGTAATTGTAACTGGTCAAAATATTTAAGAAAACGTCAGTTTTCTTCAATTAAAAACATTGCTAAAACGTTAATCACAGATTTGTGTCCCTTGCCAGTTCGTGACGTGTTCATGCAGTGAAAGGTCAGAGAGGTTGGCCAGTTTTGTTGTGCTAGCGCTGAAATTGCCAAGAAAATGCCTATGTTAAAGTTTACCATGCCACACACACACACACACACACACACACACACACACACACACCGCGCGCGTGCGCCCGCGCGTGCTCTCACGCACTCACATACACATACATGCGCGCAAATGCGCGTGCGCCCTCGCACTCATGCACGCATGCATACACACACACACACACACACACACACACACACACACACACACACACACACACACACACGGTCACACACACACACACACACACACACACACACACACACACACACACACACACACACACACACAACGTGTGACTCAGTGTTAGGCACACTTGCAACTGAACACATTGCTATACATACATCAGACGTCGTTGTACTTTGCCAGTTTAGGTGAATAGTGAGATGAAAATTCTAACCACCATTCAACAGACCCACGCTAAAGGGGAAAAAAACCTTTTGGAACAGCTTCCATGAGAACTGCTTAGATGCTGAGATGAAGGCAGGAATAAGTAATCAGTGTGTAACGGTGCATAGGAGATTAGTAGAGACTGACAGGCCCTGGGAGAAAGGAAAACGTAAGGCTTTTATTGTTACAATTAGCTAAAAAAAAATACCCATCGATATTTTTTTGGACTTGTTTCAGTAGATAGTTTTAACAATTCTATTACATGGATGTGAATTATGGCGGCATGACGATCTAACAGTTATAAAAAAAGAACTCTGCGGCTTAAGTTTTTAAAGCATCTTCTTCATTTAAACTGTAGTATTATGGCAGAGCTGATCATAGAGAGCTGAGAATATGTTAAATCTCTGTGAAAATTCAACCTCAAATTATTAGATTTTGAGAGAACTATAAAATAGGCATTCTGGCTCACCCACCTCCGCCAGCTCCAACCGGCTGAAGCCGGTTTCGCTGTTGCTCCGCCGGCTTACCCAGAATGCCTATTTTATAGTTCTCTAATAGTAAACACTTTACAAACATACATAATGTGTAGGATTATCTGTTTTTAACACTAATTTAGAAAACTTTTGAGACTTTAGTTTTTGCTTAATCCTTCGTTTTTCTTGATCGTCTTCAATAACATCATTTTCACGCATACATTCATCAAATGCGTCTCTGTCTTTCATGTGGAATAAAACTACAGTCTTTAATTGTTCTCTAAAGTCTTTTAAAACTGAGTTATATTTTTGACATAAAATCCACACACTTATCCCAGCATGTCTTCCACTGAAAGCCAATTTTGATAAAGTGTTTCTCTTTTTAACTATGTCTCTTTCTGCCGAACAGTCATCTATAATAAATAGTGTCTGAGTTCCTTCAAACTGTCTATAAAAGTGTTCTAAGCACTCGCTAAGTTTATTGCTGGGATCAATCAAATAGATTTTATCATCCGTCCATATAAACCTTCTGTCGTGATATGCTTTGTTCCATTTAAGTGTTGGGCAGAAAATTACTATATGATCAAAATTATAACGATAAACTGTTTGTAATAGGTCGAGGACAAATATTGTTTTTCCACAACCAGTCTGTCCACAAAACAATGAACAATGAGGGGTTTTTATCATAAAGTTTAACATCGGCATTGACACCAAAGTCGTCTGCTCCATAGTTTTATAACAGAATTTAATTTACACCAGTTAGTGTTGTTATCATACTATCCGTCAAAATTTGATCAGTACAATAAAATCTTATAAGGTCTAAATGTGTCAGATTAATCCAACTCAGTTTTGTCAGATTGTTTCTATTAAGACTAACATTGATTTTGTTGCTTGTTGTTACGACCTTAAAATTTTCACCATCGTGACGAACCACAACAGTAACTTTAAGATTGTCAACGTCTAAGTTTTGCCAGCTAATAAGAATTCCTTCCATAAG
Organism: Conus canariensis; assembly: GCA_033310375.1. Lineage (NCBI taxonomy): Eukaryota > Metazoa > Mollusca > Gastropoda > Neogastropoda > Conidae > Conus > Conus canariensis. Next base: position 44,929,094 of record CM065733.1, on the reverse strand, counting down.
GTTGTCACTGACACCCACAGCTCCATTCCTCCCCACATCTTTTAAGACAGAAATTTCAAGTATTATTGTGAACGTGTCTCCTAATAACGTGCGTGGAAAGAACTGTACTTTTGTAGTAGCTTCCTTCAAAACTGATTCTCTTCTGTGGAGGATGTACTGTTTGCTCCCAAACTTCTTTATTTCGATCTCTTTCCGACTATTGTTCTCTGGCATAAGACTTACATGTAAAGGGCCAGAGTTCAATGCTTTTCTGAAACTTTTTTGACGGTCGAAAAATGTAAATGGGCTTACGAATTCAAATTTTATGTCCCATTCTAAATATGGTTCTAAGTGCCATTTGCTGTCAGTTTTTCGAACTATTTTATATTCATACTGACCCGCATTATTTGCTTCTACATTGCGTAGTTGTTCTAGTTTAGGAAACCTTTTGCTGTCGCTAACCTCTTTGCGTTTATAATAACCATCTTTAGTGTACTCAAAACCATACAAAGTGCCTATCTCACCGTTCTGTTCAAAGTCCTCAACGTCTGCAAGGTCTTTTAATTCTAAAGTTACACACCTCTCAGGCGCTAATGTAACTCCTGATTCTTCTGGTCCACGTGACATTTTTTAAAACAACGTATTATTTTATTTCTAAAACAATGTGCAGGTTATCACATTTCACGACTTTCCCTGTTTTATCTGTGATCTTTATATTAAATGATCTGACCCCCACAAGCTAATCTTTTAAACTGTAAATTAGGGAATTGTATAATTTCATAATCGCAATATGCAGCTTTCCCTGATGGAAGAGCTCTTAAAACAGCTCGTCCAAATGAACATAGAGTAATGAATGTAATGCAAGATCGAGCGGATATTCTCCCTCATAAGTAGTTTTGTCTGATGTAACTCTAAAACCATGATTGTCAGTTGCAAAGCCTAACATTTTAGCTAGCTCTACATCAAAAAGGTAATGGTCTACTTCTTCTTCAGGTTTGAATGTCAACATTATTTTCAAATTTGCATTGTTAAGTTTGAGAGTAATGTCGAAGTTACTCATTGCTTCTTTTAGCGAGCAAAACCCGTAATAACCATCAGGTATGGTTAACTGGCTAACTAAGTTTCCTCTATTATCAAATTTTTTAATCTTATTATTTTCCTTGGATTCAGTTATATTAAACCATACGACTTTGTAAAAAATTTCATGGAGTGCGACCCTTTGGGTTCCGCAGTTATTATCAATAGCATATTCTAAAAACGAAGGACTGTCTTGAGTTGCTATTGTTACAAACATTTTTAAAACAATTTAAAAATGAGTGCATTCAAATATACTAATGCAAAATATTCTGTTGGGCCGCACTACAATCTTAAAAATATAACAACTGACACCCTTGACATTTCTGTGACTCAGTCTGACGCCTTTCAAGTAAAGGTTAGTACTCCATTAAACAGATATCTTAACCCCCTATTAAAAAAGACTACATCCCGAAAGTGTGGTTCAGTCATCCGATGCAGTTTTATCAGAACCAGTTAAACTTTGCTGTGTTTTGCGCATCAACTGGGTGTGGAGTGTCGTATGCTGATCATTTAAATCATCCTGATCCTTTGGTGAGGTCAGTGTATAGATTTCATTTTTATTACACCTTCAGACGTATTTTATCTGAACTGCAAGCACCATTACCAAATGACAAAACGTTTAATCCATTCAGCAACAGAATAGATTACAAGGCTTTTGAAAGGATCTGTAACGAATTTGATATTGACCCAAAGACAGACTTTAGACAAAAGTTGGATCTTAATCATGGTTTAGGCACCCTTTATTTTTGGGGCGTGCACAGAAAGTATAACTATGATTGGAATCCTCCTTACACATCTTTCTCTTCAGGCACAACTGTTCACCTCGGGTCCATAGAGCAAGAGCATAAAACAGCATGGACAACATTTATTTTGGATACTTCTAAGGGCCTAACTAGAGCGGGAATAGAACGAATAAACGACTCTATTCGTACTTATGTTTGGTGTTTGCTAGGTTCGCAAGCACAGGCAAGATCTAACATAACTGATCCTTCTACTGGCTTTGATGCCCAAAAACAGTATTTAGCAAATTTAGAGGACGCCATTAATTCTGCAATTGATTTGCCTTCAAGTATTAAAAGGTACCAAAATGTTTTACAATTTGCAAGATCGAAAGTAGACTTTGCTGTCGGCACTGGTTTATATATGCTGCCTTCTGACCTCAGACTTCAGATAGGAACAATAATAAACTATAATAATGAAATCCTTGTGGCTGGCAATGAAGAGAAGGTTGGACAAAACGACATAAATTCTGAGCCAGTAATATTACAAACAATAAAAAAACAAGCCGACCCCCCAAGATTAAGTCATCCAATCCCCAAGGCCCAAAGCCCAAAGGCCATTGAAGACGCGGACTTTGTTCGTGATGACCATGAATATGAAAAGACGGCACTTGTTATTGGATTAACTGCCCTAGGATTACTTGGTCTTTATCTTACTAAAGAGTAACCCAACTATTAAGACAACTAATGCCCATAAGTGCTCAGCCATAAAGCCAACTACTTTACTTGCGGCAGACAAAAGCCAGCTAACGATCCCTCCTATTATACTAGGCAAAGAATCTATTGCTTTACTGGCTAATTTTTTTAGTAAGTTTGCAAGGTGATCGAGTTGTTTTTTTACCCATGATTTATCTGACGACGGAGTTGGCGGGCCTGGTGGCACTGCTCCCCCACCACCACCGCCTGTAATAGCCAACACCAGTGTACTTATTGCAAATCCTAAGGCTGTTATAACACTTGCTAATGTGACACCTTGCTCTCTAAACAGTGTTCTTATTCGTTCTGCTAACGTTGTGTCTTCATATAAAATTCTTTGGATAGTTTCTCTTATTCTGCTCACTTGAGTTCGTAATTGTTCTCGGTTAGTAGACAGCACTTCTAGTCTTGCTGATCTCTCTTGTTCAAGATCTTTTAGTCTTTGTGTTATTCTTTCTTTAACACCAGGTCCTAAGTTGTGGTCATCAGCCTCAACTAGTTTTTCTTTTTCTCTTTTTATATGCTCATCTAGTTCACCCAGTTTTGCTGAATTGTTTGTTAATTCGCCTCTGATGCTTCTCAAAGCATGATCAAGGGCCGTTATTTCTCTCATAGGTAGCGGCGGATCGTGCATAGTTTTTAATACTGTTTCTTCTGAAAAACTGGTTTCTGCTTCTATTATTTTGTCTGCTGTTGGGCTTAAATCTTTAAGTTCCATGTTTTGTATTTGGTTATCTGTTGGGAGTTCTTTTAGTGTGTTTTGAAGTTTAGCAACTGCTTCCCTATCTAATTTTTGGTTTAGTAATGCCAAGGCGATTTTGTTCGCTCACACTGAGCCTTTGTCTAATTGTACTCTTTTTTAAAAACTTTGATGAGTCTGGTTTAGTTGTAAGCTGAACAAGTTGTCCTTGCTCGTTTTTAAAAAACAAATGGTCATCTTTTGTTTCAAAATCATTAGGGTCTATAAATTCGGGAGGTTCTTGGCCTAAACTTTGATAAAATGATTTGACCTTACTTTCTGTTAATTCACGCCGCAATGATTGTAATGGATGTGTCAAAGGAGTCATTTCACTCATGTCGTCTCCAGGATCAAAAACATCATAATCTTCTTCACCTTCAATGCCTGCCATGTTTTTAAATAATTAACTTTTTATTTTGTTTTATAAAAAAATGTCACAAGCATATGGCTCGATTCTTGACCCGCATAGAAGACTGAAAGAGCCCTTTGGCGTGAAGGGAAATAAACAGAATATTATTGTTCCAAATAATCCATCTACTATTGATTCAGATCAAATTCTTACTGTTAAATTTCCAGACCTAGGAGCAGATGAAGTGATTGTGCCGGGATCTGCACGGCTTACTTTCAAAATAGAACTTGATTCAGCAACAGACCCAAACAGGACAGTAGTCCAGAATCTGGGACGGGCAATCGTTAAGAAAATTTCTATAAAACTTGAGGGGCAAGAAATATTTTCTTTACACAATGCAGACATATTTCTAATCTATTGTGATCTATGGCTAACCGCGAATGAAAGGGCTGACCTCGCGTTTCAAGGAATCGAAAGTGATGAAGCACTAAAACACAGAATAGACGCCGAAGATGCTAAAGACGGTAACAAGCCCGAAGCTGTAAATTTTGCGTATGGAAATCGCTTTTCCATCCCCTTGGATTTTGAGTTATTAAGCGCGCATGCGCCATACTTTCAAGGAGCATTAAAAGACAGATTGTCATATGAACTAACTTTTAATGAATACAAACGTGTCATTAAATCTACAGACACTGATTCCAAGTACAGCATTTTCGACATCTCGTTAGAGTTTGACATTGTTAGCAACCCTAACTTAGCAAGGCTGATTGAGCAACAATATCAGTCAGGATTAGCAATATATTACGAAAGAGTGATTCATCATACTAAATATCCTAAAAGCAGGGCAGACACTATATGGAATTTTAGTTTTAGTGCCGCAGCAAGATCCCTTAAAGGTATTTTATTGCTGTGTAAAGATGAAGAACCATACGAAAGACAAACTGAAAAGTTTATTAATCCTAAAATAACTAAAGTACAATGTTCAATTGAGGGTAGTCCTAACCAAGTCTACGGTAGCGGGCTTAAACCTTATCATCATTTTGATGAAATAAGAAAATTGTTTGGAGGCGGGAGGTCTAGAAGTCCAACAGTAGACCTTGTGTCTAAAGATCTACACCTTCACAGTGTTAGACTTGATGATTATTTAACAACGAAATACGGTTTATGGATTGACCTAAGGACGACAGAGGATAATCATTTGCATGGGAGTGGGAGAACAGTTAAAGACGTAATAAACATTCAAATTGATAAAGAAAAAGAGAGTGATAAACCACTTAATGTATATTTGTTTTTAATATATGATGCGCAGCTGAATATTAAAGATAACAGATTAAAAGATATCCAATACTAAATTATTTTTATTTTTTAAAAAAGCATGTCTGTTCAGGTTTATCCAAAAGTGCCCAAAGAAGAGAACTCTGTTGCTGTAGACATAAAAACTTTCAGATTAACAAACATAACACAAATGCAAACCCAACTAGAGCAGGACCTTTCAAAATACAGTAAAACCAAACGAAGGTATTCTGCTGTCTTTAATGCTGTTACATATGTTAATACTGGAGCATCGACCGCTAGTGCTCTATCAGCAGGAACAAGTGTAGGTCTCTTAGCAACAGGCGTAGGTGCGCCGGCAGCTTTACCTCTGGGTGGTTTGTCTTTAACTCTTGGCCTGTGTTCATTAGCTGCAGGTGCTGTCAGCAAAAAAATAAAAGCTAAACTCCAAAAGCACACAGCTATGGTTCAACTAATAACAGCTAAACTTAGTTCCTTCAAACTGACAATAAATAAAGCACTTGCCGACTCGAACATCACGGATGAAGAATTTAGTCGCCTACAGGCTGATTTTGAGGACTACAAAAGACAAAAGTTTGATCTTCAAAAAAAGGCAAGGGCAACTTTTTCTCAACAGCCAGACACCGACCAGATAAAAAAGGAATGTTTAAAAAAAGTAAACGAAACATTAAACTCTGTTCTAAACAGCTCACATTAACAACACCAAAGGGCGTTTATACTTTAGTTTATGAGTCCAAGCACAAAAAGACCGTTGATATTGATTCTGATTAAGTATTTTTTTTTAATTTAAATAAATATTTTGAGTTAGAAAAGAAGCTCAACATGGATAAGATATATGACAGTTTTGACTCTTGGTTAGATGCAATGGAAGAGGAAGAGCGTTTGTCAAAAGCTTTAAATGAGGTCGTTTTAGAAGTTATTAATCCAACAAACGTGCAGGCAAGCGTTGTACATGCTATTTCTCAAGTTCCAAGTAAACTAACAATAAACCCTCCAGTTAAAGTAAGGGTAGTTGTTTTAATCGACTATATAACAATAAACGAAGAAAATCTAGAAGTCTGGGTCTCAACTAAACAGCAGACTATTCTTTCTTATAATGACTTAACACCCGGTTGGGCAGATCAACTTCTTACACAGTTTAATGAAGCCTCTGAAGCAGCTAAAATGAGAGGCTCTGGTTGGTCAGAGGGTGAAGTCCTAGACATCAGATTAAGACAGGCTAAGTATGAGCCGATTGTAGGCAAGTCTTACATTCCACTGCCTCCAACATTAGTTGCAAAGAAAGCAGTTTTGAACATAAAAAATTCAGACGACAAATGTTTTATGTGGTGCGTTCTTGCTAGGCTGCATCACGTTGCCAAAAATGCAGAGAGAGTATCTAACTATTTACAGTGGGCCAATGATCTTAACTTTAACGGCCTTGAATTTCCTATGGCTGTAGACAAAATTGATCAGTTTGAAAAACAAAATCCGCCAATAACTGTTAACGTATACGCATGGTCTGAAGAAACCAACCTTCTGCCAATTAGAGTGTCAAAGAACAGTCCAACAATAGGCGAACCAACCAAAACTCATGTAGACTTACTCCTAATGCAAAGCCTTAATGGGTTGCACTACACTCTAATACGCACAATGAGTAGATTACTAGTGCATACTACAAAACAACATAGCAAACAAGAATTTTGTAGAAAATGTTTAACAAGAATTCCGTCCGTTCAAGCTGCGAGCGAACATGTAAAACATTGTCTCAGCCCAGTTGGCTGCAATACAGAACTAATTATGCCAAGAGAAGGCAGTAAGGTTAGTTTTAAGAATTACAAAAAACTCCAGAGGTCTCCATATGTTGTTTACGCAGACTTCGAGTTGCTTATTGTTCCTTATGAGGGGCCAGCTCCAAAACATTTACCAAAAACAGTTATAATGAATAACCACCAGATTTGTTCATTTGCCTTTATTGTTGTCAGGTCAGATGGTGAACATTCAAAGCCAGAATTATACAGAGGACCACATGCAGCAAAACATTTCTTAAAACGCATGCAAGAAGTTCGTAATGCCTGTTCTAATAATCTATTCTTATCCGATCTTAAGATGACCCCCGAAGATCAAGATCGCTATGACTCAGCCACTCACTGTTGGATTTGTGGTTTAGAGCTAACACCTAAAAGTTTAAATCCAACAGTAAGAGACCATGATCACATTAGCGGAAAGTTTAGAGGAGCAGCGCATAACAATTGCAATCTTCAACTAAAGTTTGATCCTAGGACTTGGAGACTTCCTATATTCTTTCACAACTTGCGAGGTTACGACTCTCACCTTATAATGCAAGCAGTAACTAGCGCCTTTAGGGTGTCATGCATTGCGCAGTCATCAGAAAAGTACATGTGTTTCACTTTAAATAATTTATCTTTTTATGACTCTATGCAACACCTGATGGGGAGTTTAGAGTCACTGGCAGGATCCTTAAAGTCCTGCCCAATAACAGAAGAATATTTTGACCCAACTCTTGTTAGAAAGGGCGTTTACCCTTATGAGTACATGAACAGTTGGGAAAGGTTTGATAACCCAGCCCTTCCACCTAAAGGCGCGTTCTTTAGTAGTCTTAGAGGAAAGGACATCAGTGATTCTGATTATTCTTATGCTCAAGATGCGTGGCAGAAGTTAGAGTGTAAAACGATGGGAGACTATCATGATTCCTATTTAATGGCGGATACCTGTTTGTTGGCGGACGTCTTTGAAAATTACAGAAAGACCTGCATGAAACATTACAGCTTGGATCCTGCGCATTACATTTCTGCGCCCGGGATGAGCTGGGACGCTTTCTTAAAATTTACTGGAGTACAAATTGATTTATTGTCTGACCTGCCAATGCTTCAGATGATTGAAAACGGATTGCGTGGGGGAATCAGTATGGCGTCGCACCATTACTGTAAAGCAAACAACAAATACTTGGACGACTATGATCCAAGTAAAAGGTCTAACTATCTTATGTATTTAGATGCAAACAATCTGTATGGATGGGCAATGGCGCAATCACTTCCATTACGCAACTTTAAAATGTACACAGGAGGTGTAAAAGACATTCAAAAGTTTTTAAAATGGCTACCTACTCTAGAAGCTGATCGTAAAAGAGGTCTCATTCTAGAAGTTGATTTAGAATATCCTCATGAACTTCATGATTACCATAATGACTATCCATTAGCGGCAGAAAGTCTAAAGATGGCAATGACAGAACCGCCTAAACTTGTGCCTAATCTTCGTGACAAAAAAAATTATGTCTGTCGTTACAGACTTCTTCAATTTTATTTAAGACATGGTTTAAAGTTGACAGCTGTTCATCGTATAATTGCTTTTGATCAAGAACAGTTCATGAAACCATACATCATGAAGAACACTGATCTCAGAACTAAATCCGCAGATGCTTCAGAAAAAGACTTTTTCAAGTTGATGAACAACAGCTGTTTTGGAAAGACTATGGAAAATCCGCACAAGCATAAAGATGTTAGATTGGTCACCAGAGAAAACGTTGCAATTAAGTTGACTTCAAAACCTAATTATCAGGACTTCAGAAGATTTCATGATCAGCTTTTTGGCATAATGATGAAAAAAAAGAAAGTCAAATTGGACAAGCCCGTTTTTATTGGGTTTACTGTTTTAGAGCTGTCGAAGCTTTTGATGTTAGAATTTCTTTATGACTACTTTAAACCCTTGTATCCGGAGTCCAGAGTTCTGTACACAGATACAGATTCCTTTGTAATCGACATCCCTACTGAAGATTTTTACAAAGACATGGAATTAGAAGTAGCAAAAGAGCATGCTGGATGGTACGACACATCTGATTACCCTAAAGATTCGCCTTTGCATTCAGATATTAATAAGAAGGTTTTAGGTAAGATGAAGGATGAATTATCTGGAGAGGTGATCAAGGAGTTTGTTGGTTTGAGGTCGAAAATGTACAGTCTTTCAAGCCAAAAAAAAGTTGTTAAAAAAGCAAAGGGAATATCTCGTAGTGTTGTGCAGTCAAACATATCACATGACAATTACAAAGAAGCATTGTTTGGCAATAAAACTTTTCATCATGACAATTACAAGCTGCGATCTAATCTGCATGAGATTAACACAACAGTTGTAACAAAACAGTCTCTTGACCGCACTAACACAAAAAGAGTATTTGTTAATCCAGAGTTTTCATATGCAATTGGCCATTGGAGAATAGTATAATCATATGTCTTCAGGCTTATATGTTTCAGCAATCGCACGTTCAATTATATCATCATCTAATTTAGCAAAATTAATATTATTTATTAATGCTAGATGTGCTTTAATTTTTTTTGTCATTTCACAATATTCATGTTTCCATAAATCAAAATCAAAATAAAAGCTTTGGGGTTTAAAGCGATTGCCTGGCGATTGTTCTAGCCAGAGATTGTCAATCTTCTCAAATACTTCTTTAATGATATACTGATACTCAAATAAATCTTGCATTAATTTTAAAGACTTTTCCTTTGCCATTTCTGCCATTTCCCTTAGAGCTTCCATTTTAAACCCAAATGTATTTGCGTAGATTAAAACAGTTCGTTAAGCTTAACTATATCACCACCCAATTCAACCAAATTATTATCCATTACTGCTAAATGCGCTCGAATTTTTTTTATCTTTTTAATATATTCTTGCTCCCAATCAAAATTTGAGGTTTTGTCTAGCATGGCATGATCAATCTTCTTAAATATTAGTCTAATAGCAAGATTATAATCAAATATTTCTCGCATTATTTCTAAGGACTCTTCCTTCACCATTCTTGCTTCCAGTGCCATTTTACGTAAGGATTCTTCCTTTTCCATTCTTGCCACCATTTTAATTTAAATTAAAAAATAATTAAGCGACTGGAACTGTGTCTGGAGGGATTATCTGCAGTTCTTCCTTCACAAAAGATCTTCGGGGGCTGGTCGTTTTGTTGTGTCAGTTTCTCGTAAATAATACACGGGCGGATTCATTTTCACAATTTTTTTTATCTCATATGGATCAACACTCCAAACTGGATCTGTTGCCCTGATGCGAGTGTCCCCTTCCGCTTCTCCTGGCGAATAAAGGTATCTCACTTTCAAACCAAATGGTAATAGTTTGCTTGATGAAGACTCTCCTTCAACAACATTTATTGTTTGTTTTCTGATTGCTTGTACTGGTTTTAGACCTTTAAATTCTTCATTATTCATTGCGCGCAAAACTGAGGGCAGCCTTCTAACCCATTCTGTGTTGCGAGAATTGTCAATCAGCTCTCTGTGATACTGGTAGGAGAAAAGTCTTTCAGATAACTGTTTGTTAAAGTTTTCAACCAAACCCTGTGATCTGTGAACACCCGGAATGCCTCTTTTAATGGTAACTCTATGTTTTAACAATAATTGATTCACTTGTCCTTTAAATTCTTTCCCATCATCGACTTGAATCATGCGAGGATAAGTTAAGGGTCCTCGTTGATATATCAGTTGTATAGCGACAGCAACAGCAGAAGCACTCTTTTGTGTTAATGGTTCCGCATCTTTGTATCTTGAAGCTATGTCAATGACTGTAAGTGCGTACTTAAATCTTTTTCGTCTAATCGTATCATGGGGTAAATATAGAAGATCCATTTGATGGGTGTCGTTTGGAGTTATATTCACAAAGTGTGGTCTCTGTATTTGTTTAGGCGCTGGTAGATAAATTTGCCAAATCGCTTGTTTAGATAACCATTCCTTTGCTGTTTGTTCACTGACTCCAGCTGCTTGGCTTAGCTTTTTAATTGCTGTTATTCCCTTCCAATATCCTTTTGGCGAATAATAGATCTTGTTCATTTTTTATTCAGCCAATATTATGTGCAACAAAATACACAACGGTCATGCCAAAGGCAATAAACAATATTTCTTGCATCTTTTGTTTTTCTGATGGTTGATAAAAATCGCTGAATTTTGGTGGAGGCAATGTCTCGATTGGCTTGCCTGTTACAAGATAATATTCTTTTATTGCTTGATCAACATCTTTAAATGTGTAAGCTGCATGTCCCTGTTTTTTCAGTTCATCGTTAATAAAATCTAACTGCTCAATTCTCTGCTTTTCATACGCAGCTTGTGCTGCGGCTAGTTGCTCCATAGCTTTGTTATGTCTTTTTCTCTCGCCGTCATCCCGTAGTTTACTAAATGCATAATTACTTCCGCTAAAAGCAAGCGCATTAACCACAGCGCCACCAATCATCATTACGAGTGAAGCCATTTTTATAAATGTATTTTTTTAATTTTACATATTGATACTGTCTGGAATTATTCCTTGCTTAACTAGAAAATCTTTCGTAGCAAATGAAGCTGTAATAACAGCAATCAGCTTTGCTGAGTCTTCAAAGTCTAGTTTGCCAAGATCTGCTGGTTTTATTTTTAACAGGCTTTTACCAAGCATTGTGTATCCTACACTTAGGCCTCCAATAACAGCAGAATGGTATACAAGGTTAGTAATAGTTTTTTCGGTGCTCATTTTTAAAAAATAAAATAATATTTATTCATTAATAAAACATGAACTGCGATGATTTACTTCCTGAACTTACAAATGATCAAGTTGATGACCAAGCTATTATGCGCCAAAAGGAAAGGCTGTATTCTTTGGCGGCGTGTGGAAAAACAAAACAGTACCTTGGAAATGAATTCAGCATAGAACAGATTCAACAGATGTCGACGCAAGACATTGTAAAGTATCACAACAGGTATGAAGCGCAACTGGGGTCAAGAATGGTAAAAAGTGTTGGGCAAACGGTTCTTAGTTTGTACACTAAACTAGTTAGTAGATTTGCTCCCATTGATTCTGAACAAGATTTTATGTATGATTTAACACAGGATCCCGTTTTAACAAAGTCATTAGAGTCTCTAGGATGTGATCTATATTACAGATTTGGAACATTGTTATCGCCATTAATCATGGGATTAATTACTTTTAATCATATAGATTTTGTTTCCCTTCAAAATGACCGAGCCAGAAAATCAGCAGAATCAGAAAACATTGAATCAGGTGGAGAAAGTGACCAGTAAAAAGCCTCCTCATCCTGGGTGCGTTGCAGCAGGAAAAAAATTAGCAGAGTGGAACAAACAAAAAAAATTAATGTTGCAATCACAGAATATAACTCATAATGAAAACATAACACCGCCAACGCCAACAGTTGTTTCAATGCCAGCTGTAAATACACCAGAACAAGTTGATTCAAGGCCTGCAACACCAAAGTCTTTATGGAATATTGAACTTAAAACAATTGTCATTTTTGGCGGCATTGCTGCTGGGGGTGGTTATTACGGTTATAAAATATATAAACAACGCCAGCAAAAACCAAAGCAGTCAAAAAAATCTCAACCACTAAATACAGAAGCCAAACAAAAAAGCATGCCAGAACCGCCAACAACAAAAGATCATTTTGATCCATTTCAGATGGAATAATATTTCAAGAACTTAATAAATAATTATAAATTGACTTGAATAAGAACTTGGTTGTACATAGAAGATGACTTAAGTAAAAACTTAAAGTAACTTAAGTTAAGAACTTGAGGTAACTTGATTAAAAACTTAAGGTAACTTGATTAAGAACTAGATTAAGAACTTGGGGTAACTTGATTAAGAACTTGGGGTGACTTAATTAAGGACTTGGGGTAACTTAATTAAGGACTTGGGGTGACTTAATTAAGAACTTAATTAAGGACTTGGGGTGACTTAATTAAGGACTTGGGGTGACTTAATTAAGGACTTGGGGTGACTTAATTAAGGACTTGGGGCGAAAAGTGGAACTGGTAGGACCACTTCTCATTTGATATGTCAGCCACTTGCTTTGTGACTGAACAGGATGTGCGTGGGCGCTGTGCAGTGATTCGTTGTCGGGCTGGCCTGCAACTACTAGTTAAGCGCGATGAAGAACAGAGAAAGAGGCAGCTCACGCTATAGCAAAGAACGTGTTAGCGCACGCCCGCTGTGCGGACAGACCTATCATTTGGTGAATAGTTGACCGACCTTCCCTGACTGACTCAACACTTTAAACATTGCTGTTGTGTGCGCGCTGCTGTGTGTGTGTGTGTGTGTAAAATAGTGTAGTAAAAATGTGTAGTCATTTGAAGTACTCCCTTCGTTGGATTAATAAACTAAGAAAGACGACAGAACTCTTTGAAAAATATCCGGAACTCGCAAATCTGACAATTTCTATTACACAAGCCATCGCGTTGACGCCAAAGATACATGCTGCTCTAAAAACCCACGCCGGTGTGGCAGCTGACTGGATGTGAAGAAAGTATGTACATTGTCAACTAACTGACTGTGTGCTGTGTTCTGTGTAAACAAAGGCCTCTTGTCTGTGTTAAGTCGTAAACCCCACACACCAACAAACCGACACGCACACTGAAAACAGCGAAGTGGTGGCTTCCCATTCGAGAATGTTCAAGAACATTTGTGACAAAGCGCGCCGCGAGCCCGGTGAGAAAAGAAACGCAGTAGGCGCGCGAGGCGTGTTTTATTGATAGGGAGGCACACAGTTTGTAAACAGGACGCTCGGCCTGCTGACTTACTGCGTCGTTATAATTGTGTTGTCTTGGTCTTGCAAAAAAGCTGACAGTCAACCGACTGGTAGTACAGACTGTTTGGGGGACGCAGACACTATTTATTATAGATGACTGTTCGGCCGAAACTGGCTTTCAGTGGAAGACATGCTGGGATAAGTGTGTGGATTTTATGTCAAAAATATAACTCAGTTTTAAAAGACTTTAGAGAACAGTTAAAGACTGTAGTTTTATTCCACATGAAAGACAGAGACGCATTTGATGAATGTATGCGTGAAAATGATGTTATTGAAAACGATCAAGAAAAACGAAGGATTAAGCAAAAACTTAAGTCTCAAAAGTTTTCTAAATTAGTGTTAAAAACAGATAATCCTACACATTATGTATGTTTGTAAAGTGTTTACTATTAGAGAACTATAAAATAGGCATTCTGGGTAAGCCGGCGGAGCAACAGCGAAACCGGCTTTAGCCGGTTGGAGCTGGCGGAGGTGGGTGAGCCAGAATGCCTATTTTATAGTTCTCTTTTTGGACATCCTTGATGTAATTTCCAACTGTCAAATACTCGAATATAACTTACAGGGTACTTTATGATTGTCATCAATTTTTCCTTAAAAGATTTCTGAGTAGTCTGACTGTATTAAAATATCTTGGTTGAAACAGGCTGTGATCCTTTTGGAAAGCTCAACAATTTCCCAATGCTAAAAGTGTTCGCAGAGACATTCACTTTGCACTGAAAGATCATGTTATTTGCTCGTGGCATGAACTATTAGATTCAAGTACTAGATGCGTACTTTACACAAATCATAAACCTGGTTTTAAAGAAGAAAAATATATTTATCCCGCTTCCAGATCACTATGCATATCCATTTATTGAATTCAGATATAGCAGTTGTAAAACTTATGCTTGAGGTCAGACGAAGGTTTAGACTTAACCACAAAGGACGCCTTTGTTAAGATTATGGTAAAGGGAGATAGGAGACGAGTATAAGTTTATTATGCAATGCCTCAAATGTGCACATTTAAGAACACATTTCATATTCAGAAAACGGGCTTGTGTTTAATCGTTTTATATTTTTTGCAGATCATCTTCTGGTGGTAAAAAGACAGTTAATAAACTCATAAAATGAAGTTGTTTTACTCTTTTGCCATTTAGTCTCCGCTGAGTTTGTTGAGCGGACATTGTAAGTACGACTAACCACACCTTGTTAGCTGCCACATGTGCTATGTACTTCTGTGGTTTTCATTTCATTTACGTGCTTCATACCCCACCTGGTGCTAAAGGATAAATAAACCTTTGGATCTGTTAACCTTGTGTGTGTGTGTGTGTGTGTGTGTGTGTGTGTGTGTGTGTGTGTGTGTGTGTGAATTTTACGATCCTTTCTACGACGTTTGGTGGAATAGATTACGTAACTTTTACGTAATCCTGCTAACAAACGAACAAACAAACAACAAACAAACAAGCAAACGGACTCCAATCGAAACATGACACCCTCGGCAGAAATCGCAGGTAAAGACATTGGCAAAGAATTGTCCGGACGTCTCGGAGAGAACACGTAGCATACCCCTGGCCTGTCCATAAATATAACGTGCTGGGCAGACCTGGAAGCTTCTCCTCAGTTCTGGCGGAGCTGGCGTGGTACGGGCACGTGGGGCACCATAGCTGCCTGTGCAGGCCACAGTGGAAGGGGCACGTCCCACAGGCACACCCCGGACGTCCTGGTGTATGACGAGTATCATGGAGCTGTGGGGATGCCTGTGAGATTTGTTTCAGAAAAAAGTTCGTCTTATAAATCTAATGAATAAAAAGAAAGAAAAAAACCGCTTCGCTTACCTGTTCAAACCCAGCGCCGTGAACAGAAAACTGTGACGTCACTTGTGGGGCTGCCGCCTAAATTCTGTCTTTCATGGATAAATCATTCATATTCTCTCTCTCTCTCTCTCTTCTCTCTCTCTCTCTCACTCTCTCTCTCTCTCTCTCTCTCTTACACACACACACAAACACACACACACACACACACACACACACACACACACACACACACACACACACACACACTCGCACACATACGCGCGCGCATGTTTTTGACAATAGTCTCATTGCAAATGGATAGACGCCGTCAGTCAACCAAACACCACTCATCTATTTTCGCTTTGTTATAAGCAGACCAGCACACCCACCTCAGGACAATGCGTCATACACACCACCATTCTTCGCGTTTCAGCCTCGGGGGGAACAATACAGGGCTGATGTTTTCAAGCTTATCAATAAACCAGCATGGCAACAGTCCTGTCAATGACATAAAAGCTGTACTTTGATGTGTCAGTGGACCCACACAGAAATAGTCTTGTGACTGACAGACAATAACAGTAAATAAGCAGGGTAACTCTTGCTCCCATAAGGAAACCTAACACAGAGTAACTTTTATTCAAGACTGGCACAGCCTTTTAAACTTGAATAAAGGCAAGCAAATACAAAGACGAACAATCTAATAGTGGGGGAAAAAACAAGCGCAGGCCAACAACTCCTCTGTCATCATAGTAATGACTTGGTAAAGATTTGGACTTGGGGGGTGGGATGGGGGTGGGTGGGGGGTAGGTTGAAGATGAAGAAAATGGGAAAATGAAATTAAGAAAATATATCATAGGTATAAAAACTCTTCACTACCTGCCAGACACGTTATACTTTAATGTGACAGTAATCCCACATAGCAACTCCATAGTAACCCCACATAACAGAATTTCCGTAAATTACATGCAAACTGTACTTTGACGTGACAATAAACACACAGAGGAAAATACCCGTAACTGACAGACAAGCTATACCTTGGCGTGTCAGTAAACCCACATAGCAAAAGTCCAGTAACTGACAGACAAGCTATACTTTCATGTGTCAGCAAACCCATACAGCAAAAGTCCCATAAGTGACACACAAGCTGCACTTTGGTGTATCTATAAGCACACACAGCAAAAGTCCAGTAACTGACAGACAAGCTGTAGTTTGACACGTCAATTAAGCAATACATCAAGAGTTCCGTAAATGACAGACAAGCCACAGTCTGACACGTCAATTAACCAATACATCAATAGTCCCGTAACTGACAGACAAATTGTACTTTGACATGTTAATTAACCCGCCAAACAAGAGTCTTCTAATTGACAGACAAGCTATATTGTGATGTGTCAATAAACACACAGCAGAATTTCTGTAAATGACATGCGAGCTGTACGTTTATGTGTCAACATCCCACACAGCAATTATTCCACAACCGACAGACAATTTCTACTTTCACGTGTCAATAAACCACGTTGCAAAAATCCTGTAACTGACAGACAGGCTATATGATTAATGTGTCGATAAACCCACACAACAATAGTCCAGTAACTGACAGACAAGCTATACTTTGATGCGTCAGTAGAACCACTCAACACTTGTCCCATTACAGACAAGGTATACCGTGATGTGTTAACAAACCCAAAGAGCAATAGTCCCATTATTGACCGACAAACTACACTTTGACGAGTCAACACGCCCAGCAATAGTCCCGTAACAGACATACCAGCTATAGGTTGACGTGTTTGTACTCCCATATACAAATTTCTGTAACTAATGCACCAGCTATAGGCTGACGTCTTTGTATTCCCATATACAAAATTTCTGAAACTGACATACCAGCTATAAGTTGACGTCTTTGTACTCCCATATACAAAATGTTTGTAACTGACATACCAGCTATAGGTTGACGTCTTTGTACTCCCATACACGAAATGTTTGTGACTGACATACCAGCTTTAGGTTGACGTCTTTGTACTCCCATATACGAAATGTTTGTAACTGACATACCAGCTTTAGGTTGACGTCTTTGTACTCCCATATACGAAATGTTTGTAACTGACATACCAGCTATAGGTTGACGTCTTTGTACTCCCATATACGAAGTGTTTGTAACTGACATACCAGCTTTAGGTTGACGTCTTAGTACTCCCATGTACAAAAAGTCCTGTGACGGACACATCAACCACAGCTTGACGTGTTGGTAGTCCCATATAACAATAGTCCTGTTACTGACATACCGGCTACATGTTGACATGTTAGTAGTTCCATATACCAATAGTCCCGTAACTGATATAGCGGCTATAAATTCACGTGTGATTGTACTCCCATATAGCAATAATTCCGTTAACGACAGAGCAGCTATAGTTCTCCCAGCCAACAAAGATCAGTTACAGGTTGACCTGTCAGTAACAGTGCCGTACCTGACTGACAAGCTATAACTTCGTCGTGTCAATAAACCTGCACAGCAATAGTCCAGTAAATAATAAACCAGGTCTAGTTTCACGGATGAAGAGTCCCAGTCAGCAACAGTCCCCAAACTGACAGACCAGCTACACTGTGAAGTTACTGGCAGACGGACCATAGACTTACCTCGACGTGTCAGTAAACCCACAAGGCAATGGTCGCCTAACTGACAGACTGGCGATCGTTTTACGTGTCAAGACTCCCAGACAGCAGTGAGAGAATAGGTATGGCAGCAAATCTGTTGATCAGTTTGAGAACTTTACTTACTTTTGGAAAATGGGAACCAAAATAATGCTGAACATAAGCCGAAAAGATTTCCCTTTTCATCTTTCGTCATTTAAGACAACATCGATCTTGTTTTCATTCAAGATTAATTGGATTTTAGGAGGAAGGAAACTAAATTAAGAACGAGATTTTTTAAACATAATTTTTTTTAATCCATATATGCCTTGGGCTATGTTGTTCGTTCAGCTTTGTTAACCTCTTTGTGATAGACACCTAGTCTGTTCCATTCATCTGTTGATGGGTACGTAATAAGTGACAGACCGACCGTGTTTCACGTGTCAGTTATCCAAAAAGCAACAGTATAGCAACAGAAGGACTGGCCATGCTTTGATGTGTCAATAATTCCACAGAGTGAACAAGCTCAACAATCAACTGTTCGGGCGTTTTACATGAATTGTTTTTTTTACTAGCATTCTCTCTTTACTTCGTGTGTTTTCAAACACTGTATGCGGCGCATCTGTTACTTTTTATATGTCGATAACATTTCCCTTCATTCTATTTATTATTCCCTCCGTTTTGTTTCCTTTTAGGATTTATGACTTTAAAAATACTACAAATATTTCTTTGTTTTCTTTTTTTTTTATGATGGTTTTGTTCTTTAATGTATGATTTTTTTTATGATGATTTTGTTCTTTAATGTATGATTGCCTGTTCTTTTTGCATGTCGATTCGTTCTTTTATTCTTTGTTTTTCATTGTATGTTTTTTGCCTTTGCTTGACTGACCGTCTGGTCCTTTCTCTTACTTGACAATATTGCAGATTCATCATGCAGCCCTGATCTAGCACACGTTTTGGCTCTACCGATTTACTTGCTCCGTTTTTCAAGCAGCCGTCTTGGGTTTTTATTCATACTGACTATCTCTGGATGTGAACAGAAAGTTTTGGTTTTCAGTATTAATGTATGAAGCCATCGTCGAGAAATCTGATTCTGGCAAGAATTCTGATTCTCTGGCCTGTTCTAGACTGAAGGGAGTATAGGTCTGCCGGCTTGGGTTCCCCTTACCGGAGCAGCATAGAACATTGGATTTAATTTTTTAAGCGTTTGCTTCTTTTAAAATTCAAACTCCAGCTGCTACGAGCAAATTCGTCGAGTAGAACAAATTACTCCATGGATTCTGTTTGGTCAGAGAGCACAGGAGGAATGGGCACTGTTGTCGTCAACATGGCTTCTACGTACACAACAGATCTGGAGGTGGATTGCGTGTTGCTGAACAAAGCAGACCTTGACAAGGACACAGCAGATGGTGGGGTTGATGTGAAGAAGGTCCACGAGGACGAGGACAGTGCAGGGTGGGACAAAGCTCAGTGAGGCAGTCAGAGGGAGTACCTGCTGTCCACTCTGGGCTACTGTGCTGGCGTGGGGAACTTCCGCCGCTTTCCTTACATCTGTAACCAGAATGGGGCTTGCGAGTCTCTGTCTGTCTGTCCGTCTCTCAAAATTGCTAACCCTTTTCTATTAAAACCGATTAAAAGTTGGAGATTTTAAAAGACCTGATTTCAGAAGTCAACAAAAGACATCTACAATTTTACCTTTGTTTTTATCTCTGAGCCCTAAAACGAGGTAATGTACATGAGCTTTCATTCAGATGTGAAAGGAGAAACTTCCGGCAAGACTTGATCATTGTTTATTTTAAACGTCTAATGAATCATCGTTTCACGTCACTGTTACATGGTCAGGCAAAGAAGAATTTATATGAATGATACTCTAGAGAACGTGAAACTTGTGTAACTGCAGGATGTTTACGAAAGAGGAAGAATTGCATGACACGTGTTATTTCGGACGAATTTCATTTTAAGAGGGTAGTGGACTAAATATGAATACTTTTTTACATCCAGCCCTCTGGGCAAGTAAAAAAAAATCCATATATAGCAAGAAGCAAATCAAACAAAAGGCATGAAAAACAGCACCAATAAACTGCATGAGAACCTTTGTGAAAAAAGAAGAAGAAAGAAGAAACAATATAAACGTACCCCCAGTTTATCCTGAATACGCGTGATATATTCCATAAAGAGGAAAAACCGTCTTGGGCTGGTGTAACCGTTAGAAATGGATATTCTGGTAAACATCAGCCATCATCTGTGACCTGCAAATTTTCAGAAGGATCGGCCGAGAACTTTCTGAGATTTTCCATCAAGAAGAAAACCATTATGGGCCGTTAGTAACAACTATAACGGTAAACTCAAACATCGGGCATCATCCGTGACCCATAATGAAGATACCTACAAATTTTCAGAAATATCGGCCACGTACTTTCTGAGATATTCCATAAAGAAGAAAAACCGTTAGGGGCCGTTGTAGCTGTTAGTAACGGCTATAACAGTAAACTAAAACATCGGGCATCATCTGTGACCCATAATGAACATCCTACACATTTTCAGAAAGATCGGCCACGTACTTTCTAAGATATTCCATAAAAAAGAAAAACCGTTATGGGTCGTTATAGCCGTTAGTAACAGCACACACGCACTGGTTCCCAGAGTTTCTGGGGAGCCGATGCGCTTCAAGCAGAGCATCCATGTCTTTTGACCCCACAGAAAATCCGAAAAAAAGCCTAAAAAAACAGTAATGTTACCGTTTGTGGATGTGGACGTTAAGCATGTTTCTTACAAACAATCTGTGACTAATTACGTTTGGTTGCCGAATGCCAGAGGTCACGCAATGTTGTGTGTTGACATCTCTCACGCCAGCTGTTAAAGTTAGTGTCTGCACTGCATTTGTCTCGTAATTCAATAAATAAAGCGCGTTTTGTGTATCTGTCGTCTTGCTCCATATACAAATCGACACTTTTCATCTAGTCTTCGCCAAACTGAGCATGGTCAATTTCTGGTACTCTGTTATTCCTGTCCGATGTTTCAGTAGCCTTTCTGGTACTCTATCGTTCCTGTCCCATGTTTCAGTAACCTTTCTGGTACTCTTTTGCTCCCATCCCATGTTTCAGAAACCTTTCTGGTACTCTGTTGCTACTGTCTTATCTTTCAGAAACCTTTCTGGTACTCTGTTGATACTGTCTTATGTTTCAGAAACCTTTCTGGTACTCTGTTGATACTGTCCTATGTTTCAGAAACCTTTCTGGTACTCTTTTGCTCCTGTCTCTTGTTTCAGTAACCTTTCTGGTACTCATCCCATGTTTCAAAAGCCTTGGTGGTGCTCTATAGATTCTATTCCATGTTTCAGAAGCCTTGGTGGTGCTCTATAGATTCTATTCCATGTTTCAGTAGCCTTTCAGGTGCTCTTTTTTAGTGTCCCGTGTTTCAGAAACCTTTCTGGTTCTCTTTTTTCCTGTCCCACGTTTCAGAAACCTTTCTGGTTTTCTTTTTTT
>CM065733.1:44897734-44902734 GCA_033310375.1 Conus canariensis | reverse complement strand
GGACCTAGGGGAATGGAAACCAGACACATCCAGGTAAACATCAGTAGAGTCTGTAGCAATCAGAGAAAGTCGGAGAGGACATCAGTAGAGTCTGTAGCAAACAGAGCAAGTCGGAGAGAACATCGGTAGAGTCTGTAGCAATCAGAGAAAGTCGAGTGAACATCGGTAGAGTCTGTAGCAATCAGAGAAAGTCGGAGTGAACATAGGTAGAGTCTGTAGCAATCAGAGAAAGTCGGAACGAACATCGGTAGAGTCTGTAGCAATCAGAGAAAGTCGGAACGAACATAGGTAGAGTCTGTAGCAATCAGAGAAAGTCGGAGAGAACATCGGTAGAGTCTGTAGCAATCAGAGAAAGTCGGAACGAACATCGGTAGAGTCTGTAGCAATCAGAGAAAGTCGGAACGAACATCGGTAGAGTCTGTAGCAATCAGAGAAAGTCGGAACGAACATGGTAGAGTCTGTAGCAATCAGAGAAAGTCGGAACGAACATCGGTAGAGTCTGTAGCAATCAGAGAAAGTCGGAGAGAACATCGGTAGAGTCTGTAGCAATCAGAGAAAGTCGGAACGAACATCGGTAGAGTCTGTAGCAATCAGAGAAAGTCGGAACGAACATTGGTAGAGTCTGTAGCAATCAGAGAAAGTCGGAACGAACATCGGTAGAGTCTGTAGCAATCAGAGAAAGTCGGAGAGAACATCGTAGAGTCTGTAGCAATCAGAGAAGTCGGATGAAATCAGTAGAGTCTGTAGCAATCAGAGAAGTCGGAGAGAACATCAGTAGAGTCTGTAACAATCAGAGCAAGTCGGGCGAACATCAGTAGGTCTGTAGCAATCAGAGAAAGTCGGAGAGAACATCAGTAGCGTCTGTAGCAATCAGAGAAAGTCGGAGAGAACATCAGTAGAGTCTGTAGCAATCACAGAAAGTCGGAGAGAACATCAGTAGAGTCTGTAGCAATCACCAAAGGTCGGAACAAATATCAACAGAGAGTGTAGCAATCACGAAAAAGTCGGAACAAACGACAGCAGAGCTCACAAGAGTAAGGGAACGTTGGGGGTAAACTGCAGTGGGCCTGCTGGAGTAAAAACCAAAGGAGAAAAGCGTAGTGGGTAGCAATTATGAACAGTCAGGGTAAACTACAACCGTGCCTGTTACACTTGCCGTGAGTCAGTAGCCTCCAAGACTTCAAAGTAAATCAGTAGGGCCTGTTGGGGTTACGGTAAGTCAGTAGGGCTTGTTATTCCGTCCCCATGGTTCATGCCAAAAGCCCTATAACCCAGAACCCTAAAATAGGTCCCATAAAATCAAGCACTTCAAACTAATCCTCGCACCATTTCGGAACCCATTTTCAAAGCTCTCCTTTAACTCCTCAGTCCATCTTGGAATCCATATAAGCAACGCTCGTCAATCAGTTCATAAATGAAGAATCACACCAATTAATCAGTCTGTGAAAACTGGGCGCTAGGCATTACTCCATGTTACCAAGCACAACAGATAGGCCATCACTTCATGCTAATAGCAGATAGGCCATCACTTCATGCTAATAGCAGATAGGCCATCACTTCATGCTAATAGCAGATAGGCCATCACTTCATGCTAATAGCAGATAGGCCATCACTTCATGCTAATAGCAGATAGGCCATCACTTCATGCTAATAGCAGATAGGCCATCACTTCATGCTAATAGCAGATAGGCATCCTTCATGCTAATAGCAGATAGGCCATCACTTATGCTAATAGCGAGGCTAAGGTACTCCAAAGTGGTCCTACAAAGGAAAATCTTAAATGAGGCAGGGAACAGTAAACAGTAAATAACAAATAAGTAGGGAAACTCTTGCTCGCCATGATGAATTTACCATACGCCCATAGCTCCACATGAATGCTGCTTCACCTACAGCCTGTGTGTTATCCTTACCGCAAAGAAGACAGGTAGCACGAAGCACCAAAGGATCTTGATTATCATTGGTGGTTTTCGACCAATCATCAGCTGGATGTCTTCTCCAAACCTGTCTGCGCCTGAAATGATTGACATGGGACAACAGAAAGAAACCAATGAATAATGACAATATGGAACAACACAGGTCTGAGGGTTGAACCAATGAATAATGACAATATGGAACTACACAGGTCTGAGGGTTGAACCAATGAATAATGACAATATGGAACAACACAGGTCTGAGGGTTTGCACTGATCTCAGTGATGGTGTTATGGACATTGCAGTAGACGTGTTGCTGGTAGTGTGTGTGTGTGTGTGTGTGTGTGTGTGTGTGTGTGTGTGTGTGTGTGTGTGTGTGTGTGTGTGCGAACTTTTCAAAGCAGACATGGGATTTGAAAACTGCGAAGGGAAACCATCACACACACACACACACACACACACACACACACACACACACACACACCACGCACACACACACACACACACACGCACGCACACACACATGCACGCACGCGTGCACGCATGCACGAACACACACACACATGCACACAAACACGTACACACACACGCACACACACACACACACATACACACACTCACGCACGCACGTATGCACGCACACACGCACACACACATGCTCGCACACATGCATGTACACACAGACAAACACACACACACACACACACACACACACACACACACGTGCACGCACGCACGCACGCATGCACGCTTCTCTTAAAATGCATTCTGTCCTCTCCCTATACAGAGAGAAATTCCGTTTACGCGGTGTGTGTGTGTGTGTGTGTGTGTGTGTGTGTGTGTGTGTGTGTGTGTGTGTGTGTGTGTGCACCAAAAGCTATGATGACATGTTCCGTGTAAAGGACAGGCTGGGTTTACGGGACACCACAGTAGCGAACGGGGCACGCCGTACACCAAACTTTTATAACACACTTTTCCTGCTATCAGCGCCATCCCATGTGGACAGTACCTACCATAGACCCAGCCTATGGCAACACACTCCAGCAAGGTGACGACGGTTGGGGTGTAGGTGGCAATGTACCAGTCCACTAGCTGGTACACGTATATTCCTCCCTGCCACGACAGTGTCATCGTTTCCCGCGTCCACAGCAACATCATCACTCACGCTTCTATAGTTACTATAATCAAGATGATGATGAATATCAGCATTATTTCTCATCAGAGACAACCATCCATCTCACAACAAGTAACAGTAACTGTTCCATTCACCTCAAACGTGCATCAAATGTGTTTTCGGTCATGCTCTTGTGGCGACGTCTTCTCGACATGCCTGCTTATGGTAAGTTCGCGTTCAAATCTTGGGTGTCATCACATCCACAGAGACTACTGTCAGGCCATGTTCCTGGCATCTTCTCACGGACAGACGCATCTAATTGACATTCTGATATTATATTTTAAAGAGTACGTAAAGGAATTAGTCATTCATGTGATGGATTTCTAGGCTGGGTAATCTGCCTATCTGATATACTGATCTTGTTCTCTCTGTGGCTGTGATTCATTCCCCTACGTCCAGCTGTTGCACTGTGTTCAGAGATCCGACTTTCATATTTACTCTCCATGCTCCTGTTTACAGAGCATTCGTAACTTTTGCACCCCCCCCCCCCCCCAAATACCCGGATCAATTAATGATTGAACACAGGCTTGCTGTTTTTCATGTTAGCACGGTTACCTCTGTCCAGAGTGAGAAGAATGTTAGTTGTCACTTTCAGCAATGTTACTATTATCCAGAACTAACGAAATGCCACTGGTTATTTTGATGGTGTTCAAAGATTCGATTCCAGAGGTCGAGCAAAAATTGTGATCAGTCAGTTTTGAATATACCACTGTCCAGAACTGGATAAATGTCTTTTTTTTTTTTACAGTATCATCTCTCTTCAGGATTGAAGCAAATGTCATTTGTCACTATTTGTTTTTTTAATTTTTTTTAAATACAAAACCAACAATATCAAGAGCAAGAAAATTGACATGTTACTTTCACCATCATGAAAAAGCCTTTTTGCTCTCAATGATGGTCTCCCCCCTCCTCCTCCTCTAACTTCATGGGTATCCACTGGGGCACCACATGAAAAACAAAGGTACTATTGTTCGAAGCAACAAGTCGTATCCTTCTCGCTTTATATAGTTATAACTTTCTTAAAATAACAAAGCACTTTTGAACTCTATATGGTGATCGTTGTGGACCTCGATTGCATGCACATATATGGGACACGTTTTTAGTACTACGCACACCTTCATTGACAAAAAAATCCTTTCTTTCATTTTCCTTTTCTTATTTCGTTTTTGAAATGATATTTATTTCTACATGGCTACTGTCATATAGACTGGGATGTTCTATTAATCAATCAATTCACTGATTCGCATGTCTGTTTTGTTTTTTTGTTGCGTGAAGAGAAAGAGAATGGGGGAGAGAAATATACAGAGAGAGAGAGAGAGAGAGAGAGAGAGAGAGAGAGAAGAGAGAGAGAGAGAGAGAGAGAGAGAGAAGGAAGGAAGAGGGGTTACCTGTGTGACAAGGAGGAGTGAGAAGCAGAGGACCACCAGAGAGACGATAACCCTGACCAACACTCCATGACGACGTAGTGTCCGTGGGAACTGGTCACCGAGGATAGTGAACAGAGTCTCCGCTGTGGCCATCTGAAAGCACAGGACATCCTCCTCCTCCTCATCGTCCTCTCCTCCTCCTCCTCATCATCATCATCACGATCATCATAGTTATCCTCCTCCTCCTCCTCCTCCTCCTCATAGTCATCAAAAATAAAGCATCAGCTCTGACCAGTGTTGCACTACGGTCTGTTGGAACTGATCACTGTGAATAGAGACCAGAGTCCTGTGTCCATATGAAAACGGAAGACGCACGATACTGAATCATTACAACAACAACAACAACAACAACAGCAGCAGCTCTGACCACTATACACAGGCAGAATAGTACTTGTGGAAGCTGGTCACAGCTGATAACACAGCACACAATTATCATAATTAAAGCAGCAACAGCAGCAGCGGCAGGAACAGCGGTAACATCAGCGGTA
>CM065733.1:44890234-44892734 GCA_033310375.1 Conus canariensis | reverse complement strand
TGGTCTGCATTGAAGGAAGGTCGAGCAGGTATCGCATAGTTTCAACTGGTGTGTCCTTCGTGGTTCCCAGGATCAATCTCATTGCTTCATTTTGAATTCTTTCTAATATGAGGAGGTTGCTGTTGGACAGTGTTGTAAGCCCTAATCCAAAATCAATAACACTGAGTACAAGTGAGTGATACAGTCGGTAGAGATGGCACTGTTCAATGCCTTTAGCTGCCATTGCTTTCATGGCAGATAGGCCTTTTTTTGCATTTAACCACAATATTCTCAACACATACATTTACACATACATATGCAGACATGTGTTTATGGTCACACAGATACGCAAATCACACATACACATGCACATGCACTTCTGCAAAAGCGCACACGCGCGCACTCACGTGCAGGCACATGGGCGCACACTCACACACACATACGCGCACACACACACATACATATACACACGTGCGCGCACACATACACACACAAAGCGCGCACACATGCATGCACGCGACAACACACACACACGCGCGCAACACACACACACACCACACACACACACACACACACACACACACACACACACACACACACACACTCATGTATACGTATACACGCATATCATGCACACACACATAAGCTCGCACACACACATGGGCCCGTGCCTACGTCACGCATCCATACACACACATTCACTACACACACATACAATGATAAAATAAAAAAGACACAACCAATGTTAGGTAGGCACTCAAGTTCTGACCAGCGCATTGGGCTAATGCGTAGGTCAAACATCTGCTAAGTCGTAGCCACGAGATTCTCTACTTAAATTCTCTCATCTCAGTGATTAATTCATTTATCCGTCAGCTTAAAATCATGCGCAGTGTGGTCTCAAAACTTAACGGATGTGGTGTAGCGTATATGGACTAGTCCGCATGCAGTAACGCGTCCATGATGAATTGAAACTGAAACTGAAATATTCAATGTCATATTTTTAGTTTTTTTTTTCTTCTAAATGGCGGAATATGGAATACCATTTGATATTGTTGTCAAAACTCTTGCTTTTAAAGATATGAGCCGTAATTCATCCATTTTGTAATAACATCATGATTGCATAAATTCTGGACTACCAAATGGACCAGTCAATGAGGCACTGTCCAGATACAGAAACAGACAGGCAAAACTGTTGAAGCGGAAAGTAACAAACCTGAGGACGTTGCTGTTGAACTTGTTGAAGGAAGAGAGGGTCTGAGTGATCCCCCAGCCGATGGTCAGGGAATAGAACACTTGTATGGCAGCTTGGATCCAGATCTGACAGACGTGAAACACACACACACACACACACACACACACACACACACACACACACACACACATACACACACACAGACACACACACACACACACACACACACACAACAATCTCTCTCCCTCTCTCTCACACACACATACACACACACATACACGCACGCACGCACACACACACACACACACACGCGCGCGCACACACACACACACACGCACGCACGCACGCACACACACACATACACATTCCAAAGTTACATTTGAACAGAAGTATAAAAGTGATGCCACCAAATACCTCAGGAATTTACATGATAAAAAAAAGAAAAGAACATTTACAAAGAAAATCAACATTGTAAATTTCCGTTTGTTGATTTCCGTTTTGTATATGTGACCAGTAGAGAATGTGAATAAAGGTTATGCGATGGTTATTGAGTATAATTTTATTTAAGTAATAATGTTTGGTTAAAAAAAAATGAAAAAAAAATGTGAAAGCTACACTCCTACTTCTCTTCCTTCTCCTTCTGCTCCCATATGATAACAATTACTATCAGCATGCTATAATTTCTGAAGAGCAAATACACAGCCACTTCCCTAAAAAAAAATCAAGGAAACCTTGATGCTGAAATGAACTTTTTGGGAGTGCAGTTGTATGAATTTTTTTTTCAAATTAATGAGGGTGGAGGGAGGGGGTGGGGTGATCACGTATCATGAGAAGCAGTTTAAAAAATCAAATATAGACATGAACACAAAACAGATAGTTTACAGAAATTAAAAAAAAAAATCGACAATATTCTTCAACAAAAGGAGTGCTTTCGACAACAAAAGATGAAACGTTTTGCGAAAAGGACAACACAACCAGATAACTATTCAGTTGAGAATAATTACTTTCACCATTTAGTATGGCAAAATTACGCTGGAAATTCTTGCAAGCACCATACAATAATTATTAACAAATGACGAAGATGATCAATATTTACAGTATAGTCAAGCAGCCGATGGAAATCAGGGGTGATGTAGAAGAGAATTCCCTCCCCTGCTCCTGGTAAGGTGACGCTGTGTATCAGCAACACTGTCAGAAATACGTAGGGGGCTGTGGCCGTGACGTACACCACCTGTTGAGTCATCATCGTCATCGTCATCGTCATCGTCATCATCATCATCAGCAGCAGCAGCAGCAGCAGTAGCAGCATCGTCATCAACATCATTTTCA
>CM065733.1:44872734-44885234 GCA_033310375.1 Conus canariensis | reverse complement strand
CCAAGGAGAGATGCCGTAATGCTTTCATGCAGTGGAGTCTTTTCGCCACTCAGTGACGTCATGTTTCCAAGTGACGTCATGTTACCATCCACTGACGTCATAGATGACGTGGCGTTGCCGAAGTCAGCAAAGGTCCTGCAGTGGCGGGTGTTCCACCACTGGTCACACCGTGTCCAGGGAAGGGTGGCCCGGAAGGAGGAGACGAAGTAGTAGAAGGACCAGGACAGGATGAGGTTGATGTACCAGAACCAGATGGCCGCCAGTATCCCCGTGGTTATACCAATCCCTGCACAACAGAACGAACAGACTATGACTGCGTCTTTTCAGGTTGACAACATCTCGCACGATAGGAGCCAGCATCCTCACCTGACGATTTAAATATCATTGTGTTATATGCCACTCTCTATGGACTGTGTGGTGGCAAGCAGTTACCATTCAACACGTTCTTATTCTCCGATATGATAGTTGTAACAGCGATGGTTTTATTCAGTGTCATTTCTTTTTGATCATGGACATGGGTCGCTGTCAATGTGTCACCAATGGGTCACTGTCAATATGTCACCGAGGGCGCATTGTCAATGTGTCACTAATGGGTGACAGTCAGTGTGTCACTAATGGGTCACTGTCAATGTGTCATTAATGGGTCACTGTCAATGTCTCACACTAATGGGTAAAAGTCAATGACTCACTAGTTAGGCACTGTCAATATGTCACTATTTGAGCACTGTCAGTGTGTCACTAGTTGGGCAATGTCAGTGTGTCATAAATGGGTCAGTGTCAATGTCTCACACTAATGGGTAAACGTCAATTTGTCACTAGTGCGTCACTGTCAATGTATGATTAATGGGTCAAAGTCAATGTATTATTTGTGGGGTACTGTCAATGTGTCACTAATGGGTCACTGTCAATGTGTCATTAATGGGTCATTGTAAGTGTATGACTAGTGGGGTACTGTTAATGTGTCACTAATGCGTCACTGTCAATGTGTTATTAATGTCTCAAAGTCAATATATTAATAGTGGGGTGCTGTCAATGTGTCACTAAAACGTCACAGTCAATGTGTCATTCATGGGTCATAGTCAATGTATCACTGTGGGGCACAGTCAACGTGTCACTATCGGGGCACTGTCAATACGTCACTAATGGGTCATTTTCACTGTGTCACTAATGGGTCACTGTCAATACGTCACTAATGGGTCATTTTCACTGTGTCACTAACGGGTCATTTTCACTGTGTCACTAAGGGATCATTGTCAATGTGTCACTAATGGGTCACTGTCAATACGTCACTAATTGGTCATTTTCACTGTGTCACTATTGGGTCAATGTCAATACGTCACTAATGGGTCATTTTCACTGTGTCACTAATGGGTCACTGTCAACGCGTCACTAATGGGTCATTTTCACTGTGTCACTAAGGGATCATTGTCAATGTGTCACTAATGGGTCATTTCCACTGTGTCATTAATGGGTCACTGTCAATGCGTCACTAATGGGTCATTTTCACTGTTTCACTATTGGGTCACTGTCAATAGGTCACTAATGGGTCATTTTCACTGTGTCACTAATGGGTCACTGTCAATGCGTCACTAATGGGCCATTTTCACTTAGAAAGAATTTTGTAGAAGATGAAAAAATCTATCTCATACCTTTTTTTGTAATGCAACATATTTTTTTGACAAACGTGGAGCACAAAGGGAATAAAATGTGAGTCAATACAAATGATGTAAAACTGGATGTGGAATCTGTAGTTTTTAGACAGACAAATGCTTGTAAATCAAATGAGGTATTCGATCTTGTCATAATGCTTGCCAATTTCTAAATGAACTCGTCACAAGCAAACTTTTTTCATGTTTCTGAAGCAACTATGCTAGAGGTATGAAATAGCAGAAAACATCACTAGTAAATATGGAACAACACTGATTCTCTTCCTGATGGTCATATTATGAACCACTTCTTTTAACGGGGACCGAAATAGCTCAGTGGTAGAGCGCCGGTACTCGTAATCTTAGTGATCCCTCGGTGTTAACATTGGTTCTGACTTCATTTCCCACGGAGTCCTTCGAATGAGACTATAAACCGAGGTTCCGTGTGTGAACACACGCATAACGTCTTGCAAACACGTAAAATCCCATCACCAGCTTTCGGAAGACAAGGCCAGTTTGTCTGTTGGTATGGATAATACGTTACACATAGCATGCACCTTCCCCGAAGCTGGAGTATGGTTGCCTTAATGGCGGGATAAAAAACGGTCATACACACAAAACTTCGCTCCCTTCGTTGGGTAGATGGGATCAATCCTTGCTTGTCTATACGGGGAGTGTCCGCAGGAGTATCAGCCTGCGTACGCAGTATAAAAAAAAAAAGACAGAAAACAAAAACCTTCTTTTAACAAGCACCTGAAAACCTTTCCTAAATAATAATCAAGACTGGGTTATCAAGCCATAAAATCATAAAACCGCTTTGACTGTTTCATAAATCGTATTCAAGCCTGCTTTTTTTTTTAGAATTTGATTTCCATTTCATTTATCTACAAGAAGACAGAAGCACAGAGCATATCACATGATGGAAACTACATTTTATACTAATTTTTGTATGCATGTACGTGTTTGTATAATTAGATAGGTGTATATGCATATAATGCATGCCTTCATGGTGTATATGCACATAAGTGTACATGTACGTGTATATCCGTCGCATGTTTATGTAGACATAAATGTACGCTAGTACACATGTATCTTTGACTTTTTGTATTCAGTTTCAAAATGGAGTGACTGAGGGCGGAAAATGAAGCAAAATTTAGAAAGAGAGAGAATAGTTACCGCCAAGAACATATGATAAAAACTGAATACAAAAATTTACAAAGAGAGGGGGTTAGTTACCACCAAGAACATAGACAAACAAAGCACAGGACAAGACACAATGCATTTCGACTTCTTGGGTCTTCTTCAGGCAAAAACAAATGAAATTTAGGACAGTAGGAACGAAGAACGTAAAGCCACTTATCTTTCCATATATTCGGCACCCGAACAAAATGGCCGCCAGTTGGAAACGACAGAGGGGATCATAGGAGAGAAAATAGGGGGGGGGGGGGGGGGGGGGGGAGGAGGGGGAGTGAAACAGTGGGGTTTGTAGCTTGTGTACCTGGTTTAGTAGAGTGATATGATATATTTATGACAGTAGTGGTTATGGTGGATTGACAACAGTGCTCAGTGGGGCAAAATAAAAATCTATAGATATATTACAATCAAATAAAATATAAAAATAATAAAATGAAAAATAATTTTTTTTTATTTTATTATTATTATATTTAATTATTATATATTAATAATAATATAATAAAAAATAAATAAATGAAGAGATAAACAAAATTAAAGTAAAAAAAGGAATAAAAATCATAAATAAATAAATGACTTTACTGGGTGGTGATGGTGATGATAGTAGTTATGCGTGGGTAGTCGTATATGGGGGTGTGGGTAATGATGGGAAGGGAATGGAAATGATCAATGGGTGATGAGGTATCGTTTGGGGGGAGGAAAAAATAGGAGGGGTGGGGTCGTGGGGGTGGGTGGGAAAGAGGGCAATATGGGAGGGGGAGAGAGAGGGGGAGAGCTCATATCTCTCCACCCACTGTGGGGTGGGGGTGGGTGTGGGGGGTTGGGAAGTTCATGCAAATAGTGTTGTTGAAAAAGTAAACAATACTGTTAGGTGATGTTCATTCATGTGTTACACACACACACACACACACACACACACACACACACACACACACACAAAACAAACAACAACACACACACACACATTTGAACGGTATTATGGGTGAGTTATGATCTTAATGAGACAAGCTGTGGGGAGTTTTCACACACACACACACACACACACACACACACACACACACACACACACACAATGTGATGTGGGGAGTTTTTGCACGCACACACACACACACACACACACACACACACACACACACACACACACACACACGCGCGCACGCACACAAACACACACACACACACGCACACACACACATTCATCCTCACACACACACACACACACACACACACACACACACACACACACACACACACATACATACATACATATATATATATATATATATACATACATACATACATACATACATACACACATACATACACGCATTGAAAAGAAAGAAAGAAAGAAAAACCCTTGGTGATGGTCATTTGATAACAAAAGTGTGGCATGATAATCATTGTCCTTACTGGAATACTGTGGGATGCTGATCATTGTCATAGGTGAAGTAATGTAATGGCATTGGTATAATGATGTCGGTTGAGGGGGGGGGGGATCATTAACCGGTCACTGATGGGTGATGATCATTTGAGATCAACACTACTACAGGATGGTCTTCTTCTTCGTTCACTTAGGCAGAAATCCTGGAGGTACTGGCGAAGGCTGCTGCATGATGAGGGCCCTCCAGTGGTCAGTAGGGTTTTGCACTCATTGGTGTGTTGGCAGGCTAGGTTTCTACTCTGAGTGTTGCTGGGAATGTTCCGGTGTCATTGGGGCTGTACTGCATGGATAAATTGTAGACTCGCCGGTGTGGGACATTGTGGACATGTGATGTCACAGTCCGGAGTGCCCTGTTCTCAGTCTCACAATGATAGTCTTCTTCTTCGTTCACTTAGGCAGGAATCCTGGAGATACTGACGAAGGTTGCTGTATGGTGAAGGCCCTCCGGTGGTCAGTAAGGTTTTGCACTCATCGGTGTGTTGGCAGGCTAGCTTTCTACTCTGACTTTTGCTGGGAATGTTCCGCTGTCATCGGGGCTGTACTGCATTGATAATTTGAAGACTTGCCAGTGTGGAATATTGTGGACATGTAATGTCATAGTCTGGAGTGCCCTGTCCTCATCACCCATTGATCATTTCCATACCCTTCCCATCATTATTAGCATTACCTACACCCCCATATACAACTACCCACGCATTACTACTATCATCACCATCACCACCCAGTAAAGTTATTTATTCATTAATTTACTTATCATTTTTATTCCTTTGTTTAGTTTAATTTTGTTTATCTATTTATTATGATTATTATTATTATCATTTTTATTTTCTTATTTCATTATATATATATATATATATATATATATTATATATATATATATATATATTCTTTTTTGCCCCAATGAGCACTATCAATCCACCATAACCACTACCGTCACAAATGTATCATACCACTCTACTAAACCAGCTACACAAGATACAAACCCCACTGTTTCACGCCCCCTTCTTCCCGCCCCCCCCCCCCCCCCCTATTTCCCCTCCCATGATCCTCTCTGTCGTTTCCAACTGGCGGCCATTTTGTTCGGGTGCCGAATATATGGAAAGATAAGTGGCTTTACATTCTTCGTTCCTACTGTCCTAAATGTTATTTGTTTTTGCCTGAAGAAGACCCAAGAAGTCGAAATGCATTGTGTCTTGTCCTGTGCTTTGTTTGTCTATGTTCTTGGTGGTAACTAACCCCCTCTCTTTGTAAATTTTTGTATTCAGTTTTTATCAGTGTCTTTTTTTTTTTCTTTTTGTTTGGCCTGTGTTCTCAGATTGCATTGTTATGTGGTGCTGTGCGTGCATGTTACGCACAAAAACGACTGTACATTAACACGTGAGAGAGAGAGAGAGAGAGAGAGAGAGAGAGAGAGAGAGAGAGAGAGAGAGAGGGCAGCCAGCAATACCTTTGAGCAGAGGGCAGACGCTCCACACGTGGAGAGGACTTTTCCCTCTGAACTGTCCCAACGCTGTCTCCATGAAGAACACGGGTGTTCCCATCAGCAGCAGACACACCAGGAAGGGCAACAGGAAGGCTCCTGGACCATGAAACAAAAACACCAGACATGCCAGGAAGGGTAACAGAAAGCTCCTGAAACATGGGACAGGAACATTATACACACCAGGAAAGGCAAGAAGAAAGCTTTCTGCAACATGAAAAATAACATAGGACTATCAGAAAGGTGCAACAAAAAGCCTTCTAAAGCACCGTACATTAGCAGCAGACTTACCAAGAAGGGCAACAGAAAGCCTCCTGAAACAAAAGACAAGAACATAAGATATACCAGGAAGGACAACAGAAAGCCTTCTGAAACGTGGAAAAATGACATGTGACTATCAAAAATGGGCAAGAAAAAAACCCCTTCTGAAACACCGTTAATTAGCACCAGACATACCAGGAAGGGCAACAGAAAGCCTCCTAGAACATCAGACAGGAACGTAAGATATACAGAGGGGGGGGGGGGGGGGGGGGGGGGCAGAAAGCCTCCTGAAAGAAAAGGCAGGAGCATCAGATACACCGAATAGGGCAACAGAAAGCCTCCTGAAACATGGGACAGAAATAGTTGAAACAACAGGAAAAGCAAAAGAAACCTTTCTGAAACTCAAGACGGTGACATCACCAGAAAGGGGCAACGAAAAAGCCTTCTGAAACACCGTACATTAGCAGGAAGGGCAACAGAAAGCTTCCTGAAACATAAGACAGGAGCACCAGGTATACAAGGAAGGGCAATAGAATGCATCCTCAAACATAAGACAGGAACATCGGATATACCAGGAAGGGCAAGAGAAAGCTTTCTGAAACACAGGACCGGATCATCAGACACTAGGCAGGGCATCAGAAAGCCTCCTGAAACATGAGACAAGAACACCAGACGCCCAGGAAGGGCAACAGAAAGCTTTCTGAAACATGGGACCGGAACATCAGACACTAAGCAGGGCATCAGAAGGCCTTCTGAAATAATTATGGGAAGATGACATTAGGCTACCAGACGGGGGCAATGGAAAAACTCCTAAAACATGGGACAGGAGCATCAGACATGCCAGCAAGAGCAGCAGAAAGGCTCCTGAAACATTGGAAATTGACACGAGATTACCAGAAAAAGCAATGACAAGCCTCATGAAACACCGTACATTAGCATCATATATGCGGAAAACGGCGACATAAAGGTTCCTAAGGTTCCTAAAAGCAAAGGACATGACCATCAGACATATCCAGCAGGATGACAGAAAGCCCACTGAAACCCGAGCAAAAACGTTTACTTAGACTGCTTAAGAATTGCTAGGATGGGTCAGCGAAGTTTCTAAACAAATGTATGATTTTGGACACGGTTACGGTTCTTTTTAACAGTGGTGTTGCCAAAAGCAGTGAGTAATCTTTTGGATCAAACTGTAGGCAGTTATTCTGTTCTTTCAAGTATCCATAAATTAACGCGACAGATAATTTCATTATATTTATGGGAAAATCCGAACAATCTAAAAAGAAATGGATTTCAGTGACGCGACAGATACTTTCATTATATTTATGGAAAAATCCGAACAATCTAAAAAAAATGGATTTCAGTGAAGGTCAGTTTCCTGCATATATGTAGAACTGTCATTATCACCAATCAATACCCCCTCCCAATTTTCATTAAAATTCAATTTAAACCTGATACTAGAACCAAATGGTTTTGTAAATGTACATATTTTCAAAATGATTGCCTTTTGCTACATTCTAAATAAATCATAGTTATCACCCAGAAACTGGAACAACAATGTTGCCGTATCTTCAGCTAATTTCAAACCCTTGATGTTGTACCACTAATTTGTTGAACACTTTCGAGAACCATGTCATTATCTACGTCTTCAATGGTCGCATCACGTATATAGAAATAGAAGAAATTGTATGAAAAATTCTAACTTTTCTGATCGAAGAGAGAGAGAGAGAGAGAGAGAGAGAGAGAGAGAGAGAGAGACAGACAGACAGACAGACACACACACACAGAAGGACAGACACACACACTCAGAGAGAGAGAGAGAGAGAGAGAGAGAGAGAGAGCGAGAGAGACACACACAAAGAGAGAGAGAGAGAGAGAGAGAGAGAGAGAGAGAGAGAGAGAGAGAGAGAGACAGAGAGAAAGAAGGAGACAGTTAGACAGACACACACATACACACTCACACACACAGAGGCAGGCAGACAGACAGACAAAAAGACAGAGGTACAAAGAGACAGAAAGAGACTGGGACTCACCACCCCCGTTCATGTTACAGATGTAGGGAAAGCGGAAGAAGTTCCCCACGCCAACACAGCAACCCAGAACAGACAGCAGGTACTCCCTCTGACTGCCCCACTGAGCTCTGTCCTTCCCTGTACTGTCCTCGTCTTCCTGGACCTTCTTGACATCGTCCCGAGCGTCCCCTGTGTCTCCATCTACATCCAGTTTATTGTCCAACAGCACATGTACCACCTCGGGGTCAGCGGCCATGTTGATCACAGTAACCACTGCACTCATTGGCACTTACAATACCGAGCCAGTTCAGCTGCTTGGTTTGTTTGTTTAACTGTCGATCAGCTGGTTTCTTAGAATGGCCCTGTAATTCACAAGTTAAATTCGCAGATGTAGGACATTCGCAAGAAACTAAATTGTAGTTCTCTGCTGTCTTGTGCTGATCTGGAATTGTCTACCTTTGAGTTCTGTTCACCGTTTTGTGTTAAGCAAGGGAAAGAACCCAGCTTTCATTTCTGAACGAGGCCTGCCCACTTATAATCTGCATCGAGGCATTCAATTTACATCCATATTCAATTCAAGGCTTTTGAAAGACACCCAAACTCAACTCAAGGCAGTC
Organism: Conus canariensis; assembly: GCA_033310375.1. NCBI lineage: Eukaryota > Metazoa > Mollusca > Gastropoda > Neogastropoda > Conidae > Conus > Conus canariensis. The sequence continues at coordinate 44,876,589 of CM065733.1, read as the reverse complement.
AGTTTACATCCTACCTCAACTCATCACAAGGTTTCCGGTTTACATAGAGACTCAGCTCAAGGTTTTCAGTTTAAACCCAGACTCAGCTCTTTGACAGCGCGCTCAACTCAAGGCTTTCAGATTTCTCTTGTGCTCAACTCATCGTAAGGCCGACGGTTTCAACCGGACTTAATTCAATACTTTCAATTTACATCCAAACTGAACCTCAACTAAAAGGCGTTTGTCTCACGTCCGGAGACCTTCAACATGAGAAAAAGCGCATGAAGAGTCGCAATGCAAAACAGAGGGAAGAGATGTTTAGGTAATGAAATGAGCCAGAACATGCCTTTAAGTCTGCGTTTTTTTCCTCTCCTGAATTTGAACATAAGAAAAACAACAAAGGAACTAACCAATAAACAGAATACAGCAAAAACAAACAAAAGAAGAAACAGCTAGTGAAAAAGTCACAAAACAAACTAAACAATGAAGTTCGTAATAAAGCAAAAGAAATACGTATTAGCATCAATATCTAGAAAAAAAAGAAAGTTTCAATACGAAGATAAGGGAACAACAAGTAAACATAGAGATAATTCAGGGGGAACTTTGGAATGGTCGGCTTTCAGATGGTCCAGCTGTCAGACTACTGAAACTTTAAAATATCGCTAGACTGCCAGTTGCTGGACTACTGCCATGTCCAGCTAATGGCACAACCCACACCAAGGCCTTCCAAATATGGCGACAGTGCGAAATTACGTTCCTAGTGCGACAAAACTTGCGCCTCGTTCCTTAACCAACGTTTTACACATTTCAATTGTAATCTGGGTCAGTTAGACCCCGTTATGGGTCACTAGACCTCATTCTTCATCGCAACACGATGGATCAATTTTAGGTCACTTTATCTCCAACATTGTTCATCTTCCATCTCCTGAGATCCTGCTCTAAGTTTCACCCAAACGAAAAGTAAGTGGTAGTTAATTTCTAAGTCTTTTGACTTTACAATGTTGTGGATTCAGTGAGCAACGGTTCATCAAGTGAAGATACAAATCGCACGCTCTCCGGACAAGCCGAATCTGTGAATTGTTGCTCATTTACACAGTATTTTGTTAACCAGCATTGCTTTCAGTGCTTTGAGTTCCTTCTTATGTCCTGAAAAATAGAGGATTTCCCAACTGTTGATCTTGTATTTCTTTAAATCAAAAGCCATCCCCAAGTAAGAGGCTGGTCATTCTGAAAATACATTTGGCAGGGAAAACGGTTCCTGGCCAAGAATCCATTCTCAGCACTCAGGACATTCGTGGGTTATGGCCTTTGTATCATGCTACCAAGGAAGCTCATGTGGACATCTTAGGCAGGTAATCAGCATGAGATATGCTTTTCATGAATTGAACAAATACCCTTTATTTTCCACAGCAAATCGACATGAAGAAAACGTACGACAAAAACTACAGATGATATCTTACTATCTGTAGTTGGAATCTTAAATCGAATATTGTGTGACAAAATCTGGTCATGAATTGAGATCTGACATAGAAAAGGAACGAGCAAGGAATGCTGACCACAGTTTGACTCGTTTCCGAATGGGTCAATAATTCATTTTCATTATGGTTTTCCCCAAGTCCTCCTTATAAGTTTATCCAAATTAACGCAGTTCCTGCAAAGTCGTTTCACAAACATTGTGTTCTCGTTGTCTCAAATCAAGTCAACATATGTCTTAATGCTCCGGTGAAATTGATCGCAGAGAGTGCGGCAAACCAGAACACGAAAGAGGGGAGGCAATATAAAATCTTGCAGGCAAGCAGGAGACACAACTTTGCCCATACGCTGTGGCAGTAGGGCCCAACAAGACTGTCACACTGTGCATAAATGCATGCACACACTCAGCTCAGCATTTACTCCGTGCACACGCACTCTCTCCAAACAACCAGAAGGCGCACTACAATAACTCTTCTTCTCCCCTCCTCTCCGGGGAATAATTTACTAAACAATAATTAATTTTCCATCACATTCAACTGGTTTGTTTTCAAGGAATTATTTTTCATTCCTCCTCTCCAGTGGAGGTACAATCATTCCACAGATCCACTAGTTGGGACCAAATTTCATCTCATTATACATAATACTTCACAAATATATCTTTTACCGGTTTCTCCTCCTCACTGGAGAAACAATGTAATATTTTTCAAAGAAAAATCAAAAAGATGGCTTAAAATATAGGTATATCAAGTGAGTTCCAATCTAAGGGGGGACAATTAAAAGTCATTATGAGTCAACATGACAAATGCTTTCTTTTCTCACGACTGGTGCAGTCGTTGTCTTCTACAGCTCGATTCTCCAACCCTGGAGACGATTAGGTGCTGCCGCAGCACTGTAGCCCAAATATTTGTGCAACTGCCTCAGTCGCCTAACTGGTGCTGCCACAGCACTGGGAGTGGCTGAAACACGAATGAAGTCCGTGTAAGTAATCTATTTCAAAATCTGAATAATGATAAATTCTTTTCCCTTTTTCCCTTTTCTTAACTCTCTCTTTTTTTTCTCCCCATCTGTCTATACCTCACCTGGTAATGGTGAGTTGAAGGTGGAACTCGTTCTTCAAACAACCTGTCCAGTCAGTGTCCCCAAGCCATCTCCTTCCTATTCCTTATTTTTCCCTCCTGCGCTCTTTTTGAGTACACGTTCAGTGAGTACTCGTCTAACTCTACGCATTACCAGCCCATGGTTGCTGACCAATGGACAACGTCCGTCCATTCAACCAATGATCGCCCTACGTCTATAGCCACCAGCGACACCGATCACACTGGTCAGGCCATACAAATTATTGTTTCTTTTACCTTTTCTCTTCCCTACCTAGGGAAATGCTTTATAACAAATAAGGGCGTACGCGACGGAACGTCACATGTCGCCATGTGAGGCTACATCACATGACAATGACCGTACAGTACCAGAATCCAGTTCGCAGTCTGTTGGCGGGAATGACAGAGGCCGCCACTTTTCCAACAGTCCACCCTGCTCAACGCTCTGGACAGCTGAGCACCCCTCCAAGTGGCGCCTCTCTGGACAGCACACCAGTCCGGTGCAGCGGCTTGAGAAGCAGAAAACGTTAGGACGAGCCTCACGACCCTGGGGAACCTGAAATGCATGTCACTGTGTGTGTGTGTGTGTGTGTGTGTGTGTGTGTGTGTGTGTGTGTGTGTGTGTGTGTGTTCAAATTTTACTTCAGTTAACAGTTCAGCGTTGGTTCAAGTCTGTGCTTTGTGAAGAAGGGTTCTCCAGACAATAAACAGGGGTGCTTCCAAACGCCCCTAGAGAGAGTCAAAGCCCTTGATGATGGATAGGATCCTGTACGTTTAGTTAAGATGGTCTTGCAAATCTATGAATGACACCCTCATTGTTCAACTTCCAACGAAACAGGGCTCTAGACAGAAGCTTCAAAGTGGTGACGGCCCTGATGTGTCCCTCTGCGGTCAGCTGGGCTACAAGCAACATTACCTCACATAGATGGAAAAGTGAGAGGAAAATTTAAATGAGGCAGAGAACAGTAAACGGGAAACAGTGAATAACGAACAAGTAAGGTAACTTTTGCTTCCAGGATGAAATAAAGACAAATGCTGCTTCCGACACGAAATCGCCCAGCAGAAATGATACAGAACACACAGAACAAGCAAGGACACCCCTCTCCCCCCCCCTCCCCCCAGCGATTAAGTATCGTAAGCAGCATTCGTTTGGAGTTGGGGAGATGGAGAAGTGTTTTGTAGTCTGCACCCCAGTCTGTATTCAAAACAACACGAAGAATATTCATGCATTTTTTGGGGTGTGCTAAAACATGGTAATGGCATGTTGCTTTTTAAGAAACGAGTTAAAAACGGTTGTTTGAAGGTGAAT
>CM065733.1:44850234-44870234 GCA_033310375.1 Conus canariensis | reverse complement strand
TTTGTTTGTCTCGTTTTCTTTTTCATTTTGTTTGTTTGTTTGTATAAGTTTAAAAAAAACCCTCTGACACTCGCTTCCAAAGAGCTTTGAATGGCCATGCCTTTCTGTTATCAAGTTATGCGCGACGTCTCATATAAAGAACTCGACGGAAGATTTCCATACTCGGCTTTGCTGGTGCCTCTCAATGACGAGTTAAAAGGAAGAATTGGCCCACTCTCGCCCCTTCACACACACGTAGTGACATGGTCCAAACAAAAAGCTATAGTATAGGCTATTTCTCCGCACCATACCATGACAAGCACCATTCTAGGCCTACATCACGGTGTGTGTGTGTGTGTGTGTGTGTGTGTGTGTGTGTGTGTGTGTGTGTGTGGGTGGGTGGGTGCGTGCGTGCGTGCGTGCGTGCGTGCGTGGGCGCGTGCGTGCGTGTATGCGTGCGCGCGCGTGTGTGTGCTGTTTCCTAAAATGTGGCATGAACTATGTGTGTTGAGATTACCCTATGTTTTTTTTAGTTTCTTTTTTTTTTCTTTAACTCATATTGAAATTGATATCATTGTCGGTCATTGCTGAAAAAAATTAAACTTAAAAAAATCTTCAGTCAGAACACTTGTTAACAATACTCCAATGCAACGGTCTTCAAACATCATGGCGTACAGGCGAGAAATGCACCAAAGTCGATTTCGACACAGTGGCTCAATCGCGGAAAAATGGGACTCACCTGTTTCACGTCCTTACCCCTCTGTCACACGAGCGACTAGTCGCCAATGCCCACGAGCTTGGGACTAGCCAGGACAGCCTTGAGACGAGCCAGGAAGGCCTGGGATGTGTCTTGGCCCGTCCCTGCATGTCCCGGCAGGTCACAGAAACTGAACGGGAAATTCCGTTTTTCAGTCACAGACTAGTCGCAGCGGTCGATTTTATTTTATCTCGAGAGATAAAATTTTCTCCCCCTCCGGCGACAAAGATGCAACTAAATTGTATTGGCCCGTCCCGGCTTGTCCCAGCTAGTTAGACGAGGCCTGTCACACGAGGTGCGATCGCTCGTGGCCCGTCATAGACAGGAAACGGCGGACGCAAGCACACCGCGTGTGTGTCTGGCTGTGCCACGCAGTGGCCGCTCGCATGCTGTGCCGGCGTGTGACTAGCTGGGACACACGTGTAACTTGCTGGGACATGTCGGGACGAGCTGGGACCCGTCTTGGCCCGTCTTGGTCCGTCCCAGAATTCATCTGCGACCGGTTGCAGTGCCCGTATGACCACTATAAATACGGCGCCTTTTTGGGATAAAACTCCCCGGCGTTTCCCTCGCCAGTTTTGCTCTGCATCTATGTACAAGATGTCTTTGTCTGATGTGTCTGACCTGTCTCAAGCTGCGGAGGACTTGGAGGAACAGTCTCAGGCTCTCCCACCACCTTCATCTGCTGCACCAAGTGGGAAAGGCAAGGCACCACGCAAGGCACCACGCCGTGCTGGGCTGACAGACGAGCAGAAGGAGTCTGTTGTGGAATTTCTGCGTGAGAGGCCGTACATGTACCAGAAGTCCCACTCTGTCTACAAGGACACTGCCAGGCGCAAGCGAGAGTGGAAGGAGCTGGCTGAAAGTCTTGGTTTGGCGTTGGATGTGCTTGAGACCTGGTACCGTTCGATGAGGACCATGCTGGGAAGGGTGAAGAAGGCTAAGTCCAAGAGTGGGTCTGAGGACTTCAGGCTGACCTTTGCCATGCAATGGGTCTGGGACAACCTACGCTTTATGGCACCGTTCATAGAGACCCTTGACTCAGATACCCTTGGCAGGAAGAGGAAGGCTTCTGACGATCCTCAAAGTCAAAGTCTTGGGTCTCAGCCAGAAGAGGATCCCAACCAGCCTGGCCGAAGTTGGAGGGTGCCCAGGCCGGTAGCTGCTCCCCCTGCCAGACGTGCTCCAGCACGGCCTCTCCTGCAGCATCTGCCGCAAGATCCTCCACGTCAGGGCACTCAGACTGCTGTGCTGGTCTGAGGGATGAACTGACTGCTCATCTGCGCCGTGCTGACAACCACCAAATGCAGTTCTGGGGATGGCTACAGTGGAAAACCTCCAACTTCAGCCCAAATCTACGAAGGAAGATGGAGAGACTGGTCACCAATGTGATCCTAGATTTGTGTGAGGAGGAGGAAGCGGCCACGCCACAGCCAGTTCCAGAGCTGACAGAAGGAGGTCCCTCCCACAGGGTAGAGCCTGAGCCCCCTCGACCAACTGCCCAGTCATCCACGTCCACGCAGCTGCAGGAACCAGACACAGAAGAATTTGACACTTTCATACGGAATCTGGTCGAGAGCCCCATCACAGTCCCAATGACACGGGTGTCTCCCAGGAAGAGCAGCACCCCACGACGAATCCCACAGGCTGATCTTTCCACTGTCTGCTCACTGACTACGCGGGAACTGGGCATTTCCTTCGCTGATGAGGACGAGTAGTACAGCTGCTCCCTGCTTGTATGAACGAATGACTCAACGAATGAACGAATGAAACAATAACAAATGTGATGAGTGACGTTGAACACAAGGAATAATAAACTGTGTGTGTATATATATAAAAAAAGGTGTGTGACATTGCAACCCCGCCCCCCCCCCCCCCCCCACACACACACACACACATGCACACCCAAAGACAACACCTACACACATGCACGCACACACAAGCATACACACACACAAGCATGCACACACAAGACACATATACAAACACAAAGTAAACATACACACATACAAAGTCACAATGCATGTGTTATTCTATCAGTGTGTGTGTGTGTGTGTCAGTATGTTTGTTTCTCTGTGTATTTCTGTCATGAATGTTTGTGCTCTTTTTGTGGGGGCTATTTTATCCCCTCCCCCAACCCCCCCCCCCCCCCACAAACCCCCCTCCTTCCCTCCATATTTTCACCATGGATTTAATTGGAAATAAGACTCTGAAAAAAAATACAGTTTTTATTTTTATTTTTTGTTCTTGTGAGTTTCTTTGCATGGGTAGGGGTGGGTGGGGTCTATATCAAATGAAATGTTATATAGTGACAAGATACTAGTTCATATGCAATGAAACAAAGCCCTCTTGGGAAAAGTTGTGGCCCTGAAAAGGACCTATGAAAATTTGGGTGAGATACCCAGCAGCACCTCAGTCTGAGGATGAGGAGGAGGGTGAGCCTGGAGGTGGTGGAGGTGGAGCTGGAGGGCCTGCAGGACCTGGAGCATCTTCAGGGTCCTCTCCACGGTGTTGTGGTGGATGAAGCTGTGGGCGGACTCTGGCTCTCGCCCATTGCCATGGGACCATGCCTGCTGGACTCCCAAAGAAGTCTGTCAGAATCTGCCTTGTTCTCTTGCCAGCATTGTCACGACGAGGCGCCCGTGGTTGAGGTAGGTCTGGCCATGACACCTGGTCTCTCCAGTCACCTGGGACTATCTGTCCGTCTTGACTATCCCGGTCGACTGCCTCAGGTGGAGGTGGATGACGCTGGATGATGATGTTGTGGAGCGCCAGACAGCACTTCATCACTTCCCTGAGGTTCTTGGGCTCCAGCTCACAGGTCCTCAGGAACACCCGGAAACGCTGGGCCAAAATTCCAAAGGCGTTCTCCACAACCATTCTTGCCCTGGACAGCTGGTAGTTGAACACCAACTCCTTTGGGACCATTGTTTGCTTGCAGTAGGGCTTCATGCAGTAGTTCTTGAGGGCAAAAGCATCGTCACTCACAATGTAGTAGGGTACATCTGTGGTGTCCTCAGGGTCATCGGTGAGAGGGCAGGGTGGTGGCCTATTGAGCTGGTCTTTCTCGAAGTCTTCCCTCATGTCAGTTTCCAAGAAGATTTGGGAGTCTGACATGTGTCCTACTCCACCCATCTCTGCCCACAGGAACTTGTAGTCAGCATCCACCAGAGCCAGAAATGGGATTGAAAAGAAGCCCTTGTAGTTGTGGTAGACACTTCCAGACTTGCGGGGCTTCTTGATGGCCACATGCTTCCCATCCAAGGCACCCATGACGTGAGGCATTTCCATTTCTTGTAGAACTTGTCAGCTATGGCCTTCCATTCAGCCTCAGACAACTCCCCTGGAATGGCCTCATCCTGAAACTCCTCTTTGATGGCCCTACAAACCACAGGAAGAAAGGTGGTGATGGTGTTGTGGGCAACCCTGAAAGCATAGCCCAAGGAGCGGTAGCTGTCACCAGTTGCAAGATACCGCAAGGTGACTGCCAGCTTCAGTCCTGGTTCCAGGGCAAGGCGCATGTTGGTGTCCTGCTTGGAAAGAGCGGGGATGATACGGTCCAGGATCTCAAAAAACAGTTCTGGTTTGAGCCTGGTGTAGTTTCTGAACAGCTCCTCGTTCTCAGCTTGAGCCTCATCTCGCATGCGCAGGTCCAGCAGGGTGTAGTAGTGGCCCAGATTCCTCCTCCTCTGCTCAGTCAGCCAGTGTCGAACCCAGACAGTCCTTCTACGCCTCTGCCTGCCCTCTGCTGCCTGTTCCTCCTCAGGATGCTGCCGGTGATGATGACGGTGCTCGTGCTCGCGCAGGAGAAGTGGGAGACGTGCAGCCATGGTGAATCCAGATCGTGGAGTGATGATAGGCCCTCCAAGACGCCTGCTTCTCTACCTTTTCAAAGACAGATACAACTACTCGCAGACTTTTTCAAGACTAGTCTGGCAACGGAAGTCTCAACATGACCTCCAAGACCCCTTGTGAAATGTGGGGACACCCTCAAGATGGAGGCATCCGCACCCCCATACCACGGAGGCAGCTAGTTGGATGCTAGTCGCAGAAAGAGCCACGACTTGGCCAAGACAAAAAATTGTCACAAGCTAGTTGCAGTTCTGTACCCTGCGACAACAGCCACTGCCAGGCGAGCACAGCAAGCCAGCCAGCGCTCGCCACGCTGGGAAAATAGGAGGGGCTTGTAGGTCGCAGAGTAGTTGCAGATTTGTGGTCTCACTGTCGCACTTTTTGTCTGACGTTTGTCCCAGGTCCAAAGTCTGCGACTAAAAAATTCTAATTTTAGATTTAGTTGCACCTTAGTCGCGCTTCGTGTGACAGAAGGGTTACGCCCCGCGGTCGGAAGGTTGTCTGTCGGCCGTCAAGTCGTTTAAAAGCCGGAAGGTTCTGCAACGGCCTCCCATTGGTCGATTCGCTCTCGTTGTCATGATGTCATTGTCGTAGGGTCACGCGCTGTCTTCGTCAGTGGTAAGGGAAGTCAGTTTCAACGAGATAGATTTCACCATGAAACATGGTATCTAAAAGTAACATGGGCATTACCGTTTTCCTTGGTTTCCTATCGTGTGTGTGTGTGTGTGTGGTGTGCGTGCGTGCGTAGCGTGTGCGTGTGTGCGTGTGTGTGCGCGTGCGTGCGTGTGTGCGTGCGTGCGTGCGTGCGTGCGTGCGTGTGTGAGTATGTGTGTGTGTAACCTGTTGGGTCCAAACTGACATGAATAATTGTAACCAGTTTTTTGTTCGCCAAAAACCTAAGTTGCATTGTGAATGTCCCAAAGCCGTGAAGTAACCTGCAGGAAGTTTCAAAGTGAGGTGACTGCCGGCGGAATTGAAACATCTTGCACCGAATCTAAGAAGATGAATGATTGCTCGTTCTTCCTTATCATTGTCCTGAAGATTGTTTATTTCACCCGAAGAAGACCTAACAGGTCAAAACGCGTCGTGTTTTGTCTTGTAGTTTGTTTGTCCTTCATCTCGCGGATTTACTTTAAATTCCTTTTAACACTTAAATTGTAGGAGTTTGACAATTTGTACTTGTTGTTGCATAAAAAACAAAATACTTTCCCTTCAATGTTCATGCAATTCTTAGAACAAAAGTGAAGTATGTGTTACGATAACTGTTTGTGATGTCGCTGAAATATATGGACACATGCAAAGTTCCTCATTTGTGTGCTGATTAAAAAGATTTTTTTTTTCATATAAAATGCGAACAAGAATAAGTGGTTTTGCATGTGAAATAACAAAATCTAAAGCATTATTAGGGTCATAATCTGTTATGTGACAAAGAACACCATAGCTTTGAAATTTATGCATTCATGGTTTAATCTTCCATGAATATTGCAAAAGCTACCTCTGCATTCATGGATTGATCTTCCATGAACATTGCAAAAGCTACCTCTGTTTAAATGGATTAATCTTCCATGAACATTGCAAAAGCAGCCTCTGCATTCATGGATCAATCTTCATGAAAATTGCAAAAGCTACTTCTACATTCATGGATTGATCTTCCATGAACAAAGTTACCTCTGCATTCATGGGATTAATCTTCTATGAACAAAGCTACCTCTGCATTCATGGATTAATCTTCCCTGAACAGTGCAAAAGCTACCTCTGCATCCATGGATTAATCTTCCCTAAACAGTGCAAAAGCTTTCTCTGCATTCATGGATTATATCTTCCATGAACAAAGCTACCTCTGCATTCATGGGATTAATCTTCTGTAAACAAAGCTACCTCTGCATTCATGGATTAATCTTCCCTGAACAGTGCAAAAGCTACCTCTGCATTCATGGATTAATCTTCCCTGAACAGTCCAAAAGCTACCTCTGCATTCATGGATTAATCTTCCCTGAACAAAGCTACAACTACATTCATGGATTAATCTTCCATGAACAAAGCTACCTCTGCATTCATGGATTAATCTTCCATGAACAAAGCTTCCTCTGCATTCATGGATTAATCTTCTATAAACAAAGCTACCTCTGCATTCATGGATTAATCTTCCATGAACAAAGCTACCTCTGCATTCATGGATTAATCTTCCATGAACAAAGCTACCTCTGCATTTATGGATTAATCTTCCATGAACAGTGCTAAAACTAACTCTGTATTCGTGGAACATTCCATGTACAGTGCAAAAGCTAACTTCTGCATTTGTGGATTAATTTTTCCTGAAAAGTGCAAAAGCTACCTCTATATTCATAGATTAATCTTCCCTGAACAGTGCAAAAGCTACCTCTGCATTCATAAATTAATCTTCCATGGACAGTGCAAAAGCTACCTCTGCATTCATAGATTAATCTTCCATGGACAGTGCAAAAGCTACCTCTGCATTCATAGATTAATCTTCCATGGACAGTGCAAAAGCTACCTCTGCATTCATAGATTAATCTTCCATTGACAGTGCAAAAGCTACCTCTGCATTCATAGATTAATCTTCCATTGACAGTGCAAAAGCTACCTCTGCATTCATAGATTAATCTTCCATTGACAGTGCAAAAGCTACCTCTGGTCATCCTCTCCTTATCAGAAAAAGCGTTCCTTACTGTTTAGATCCGTATAACAGAAACCTCATTTCTGCTAGTAAGACATCAACAAGTTCGAATAATTATGTGGCTGATATTATCAGAAACTATTATAGTTTCAAGTAACAGGTCCTTGGGATCTGGAATATCCACTTGTTTCGTACCAGATACTTTACAATATAATTCCTGATCAGAATGTCAAAATGCTGTGTCGTCCTGTTTGCACATAATTTGTAGATATGTTTTCCTATGTGAGAACCAGATTGCCATTTTTTATATTCAGATCAATCCTTGTGTGCAGGCCTTTTCCAAGTAGATTTACCCATTATAGGTGCGAACAAAGTGTCCATTCTACCACAAACCTGAAGTACAACCGGAGAACAAAGAAAATAACTGATTTGATTAATTAAAGTTTGACAGGATGTGGAGCATCTTGAGCTTCATGTAGACCACATTGTTATGTCCGTTATGTTGAAAGCCATAGATGATGATACTCATCGTCTCCGTAGTTCCTTGTTTTTCTAAGACGTCTATGGGCGTTTACTGTACCAGACTTCTTAAAAGATCCAAATTTTGTTATGTTTAATAGATGACTGGTGTCATCCACAAATACAGACCCATTGAAAGTTTTTGTATTCATATGCATAGACATTCTTATAATAGCAGAAACAGCTTTGAAATCATCATTAGGTCTTGAACAAGCACTCAGATCATTCTTGCTACTGAAGTAGATTGATTTGCACACACCCATTCACAAGGGGGCAAATGCCTTTTTTGAATAAATCATTCTCTCTCTCTCTCTCTCTCTCTCTCTCTCTCTCTCCTCCACACACACACACACACACACACACACACACACACACACACACACACACACACACACAGAATCAAGCCATACATTTTTCTTTATTATTGAGCCAATGTAAAGATAAGTCAAATTTATCTCCATTGAGGTTCAAAGAGTAAACTAAACCTTGTAGATAATCTTCCCTCATAAAAAGGAAACGCAAAAACAATGGAAAGGAAACAAAAGATATGAAAAACAGCACATGAAGAAAAAAAAATAGTAGAAAACTACCGAATCATCCAAAGCACCCAAATTCAGTATCTGGTGAAGGTTTACAAAAAAATAACTTGAGGCTTTGTAAAAATAGTGAAAAAGCAGAAAATAGAAGCGACTCTTTCTACAACAAGAGCTATGCCATTTCATAGTTGTAATGTTTGTAAAACAAGAGCTGTGCTATCTCACAGTTGTAACGTTTCTAAAACAACAGCTATGCGATGTCATAATTGTGATGTTTCTAAAACAACAGCTATACCATTTCATAGTTGTAATGTTTCTAAAACAAGAGCTGTGCCATCTCATAGTTGTAATCTTTCTAAAACAACAGCCATGCCATGTCATAACTGCAATGTTTCTAAAACAATACCATTTCATAGTTGTAATCAAAGATAAACGCATGTATGGAGATACAGTAGCCTACTAGCCAGAAGCAGTCCACTCATACAACTAGGCTTTCCTTTATAATGGTTACGTGTTTAAATGCAGAAAGCTATGTTACATTTTCAAATGCAAAAAGCTATAGTCAAGTACATAAGTATGTGATTTATTGTTACAAACTGCAAGGAATAAAAATCTACCTCTATATATATATATAAGCCACCCAGCTTGAAACAAATTTGTAGAGTATTTTAATATTCCTTTTTAACACTTATTTTAACAAATATATATATATATATATTTTTTTTTTTTTTCTGGGATAGCATTCTTCTTAAAACCGAAAAGGCAGAGGAGTCAAATTACCACTTTCCGCGGTCACTGAGGAGAAACAATCAGGTTTCGAAATATCGGTATCTGACCAGTAGTTATATGTTAGTGAGTTTCCTCCCCATTGGAGATTGTCTCTCCCCCTTGGAGACTATAAGCTTGCTGAAGGCTCATTTTGAGAAGCTTTTATTTTATTTTTCCCCATTCACCCACTCAAGCACATACTGTTAGTTAGGCAGAATCATCTACCACTGCAGATATGAATGCTTATCTCCCCCTATTTCTTCAATCTAAGGCATAAGAGCAAGCTTTGTTTATAATTGAATATTTCTTGCAGTCACTGCAACACCAAGCTGCTCTGTAAGTTGCTGGAATGGTGCTCGGTACTTATCCTTGGAATTTATTAGTTTATTGTAATTTAGTCCCTTGTGGATTTATTCCAAGAACTGACCCTCAGCACTTGTGTCTTAAGAGGTTATCATTTTATATTTTCTACTTTTCACAAGAAAATGTAGCTTGTTTTGCTCTTTCATGATTTTCTTTTGCTTCTTAGGTGGCACCTTCGGTTGGTTTTTTGAAAACTCAACAAACATACTACGGTATTGCACACCAGCCTTTTTCTGGGATAGCATTCTTCTTAAAACCGAAAAGGCAGAGGAGTCAAATTACCACTTTCCGCGGTCACTGAGGAGAAACAATCAGGTTTCGAAATATCGGTATCTGACCAGGAGTTATATGTTAGTGGCTTTCCTCCCCATTGGAGATTGTCTCCCCCTTGGAGACTATAAGCCTGCTGAAGGCTCATTTTGAGAAGCTTTTATTTTATTTTTCCCCATTCACCCACTCAAGCACATACTGTTAGTTAGGCAGAATCATCTACCACTGCAGATATGAATGCTTATCTCCCCCTATTTCTTCAATCTGAGACATAAGAGCAAGCTTTGTTTATAATTGAATATTTCTTGCAGTCATTGCAACACCAAGCTGCTCTGTAAGTTGCTGGAATGGTGCTCGGTACTTATCCTTGGAATTTATTAGTTTATTATATATATATATATATATTCAGATTAAGGCCATAGCCCATACTGAAGGAGTGGTACCCGCAATATACATGATAGCAAGTACTGAAATGAACCAGCCGCCGTGGCGAAGTGGTCAGCGTCGCGGACTCCTGGCTGGGAGGTCGTGGGTTCGAATCCCATCAGAAGTCATGTGGGTTTTTCTGCCCCGACCGGCTCCTACCCAGAGTTGAGTTGCTGCGGACTCAGTTGGGAAGACTGGGACCACACAGTCGAGTTTCATCCACTTAATGGATGCGTTTCTGAGAGTGTTGCTCAAATTTCATGACCAACACTGCAGGTGCCTGTATCTCTCGGGCCTGGTTGACGCCGGGATATATTATGAAAGGAAGCGTAGAGTACAGCCCTGTCATGTAGTCTCAGACCGAAATGGAAATTCGCAGCATCATCTTAATCATTCTCATCGATCAGCATAAAAAAATTGTCTGAAGTTCTGTGGCCCTTCATGCCCTGCTCTCATGGTGACCTCAATTTCGATGTCCTCTCCACGTCTGTGGCCTTGGTTTGGTTCCGTCGGGGTCACCGGTATTGGCGAGTCCATGGGGGCTGTCGTTGGACGGACGTGGTGGCGCCCTCCGGAGGGAGAGCTCACTCACGCCGGCTCCGCGACTAAGCAATTATTGTCGTCAGTAGGGGGCTTAGTAGGTGGTGTCCTGCGTATGTTAGATCAGAACAGGCGCCACTGAACACCACCGAAGTGACTCGGCAGCAGTGTCTCCTCGGTGGGTTGCCTCTTGACGACTTGACATTGACTGCTCCCTGTGGATTGCCGGTGCCGGGGCTGCGGCGGGGTCGACCGGGCTGTGGCTGTGGACGGGGTGTCGGAATGAGCGGCGTGGGTGCACTGCCTCTGAGGTGGCGCAGAGGTTGGGACAGCAAAAAAAAAAAAAAGTACTGAAATGAAGGAAAATGACAAGAGAAAGCAAGTACATATGCATCATACAATGTTATTAGGAATACACAATACGTAACCTCTTTTGTGCTTCATAAATGTACATAGCAAGGTTAAAGAGAATGTCTTCATTTCTTGACGCCAGGAGTAAATTAACTCTGAAAATACAAGGGTCAGAATAAAACTTTGGCTTTATGAATTCTACCCTGAGGTCATGAAAAGCAGGACAGCAAAAAAGGAAATGGATTTCATCTTCCTTGGCCAGGTTACATAAACTACATGTCAGTTCATTATCACTCACAGCACTGTATCTAAAACGGTGACAAGCTATATCAGAAACAGCAAATCTAAACTTGCTTAGCGCACTCTTAATATATCTGTTCATACCCATTTTAATGTATGGCTCTATCACATCAGTTGTCTTAAAGAGTCTGTACTGCGCAAATCTGTCACTGCTATAAATATGATCATGCCAGTCCTGCCATCTGCAGTCAATAATTCTTTGTTTAAAACATTTCAAGAACCCTACGATATTTTCAACGCCCTGGTTATACCAAACATAAGCAAAGACATATGAATTTAAACAGTGACGAACATTGGTAGCCCATGTCTTCTTGCCATTACAGTCCAAATTTCTCAATATCTTATAAGCTTTAAAAAGTATTTTAATTTCGTTCATTCCTATTATTTTCAGCCAGTATTTAATGCATTTCAAAAACAAATTAACATAAATCGGATGTCTTCCCAGATCACCATATACTAATCATTCGGTGTTCGATTATTTACATTCAAAATTTTTTTCATAGCATACAAATGCACATTTTCGATTACGACGCTTTTCTCAAGTGCCCAAATTTCTGCTCCATATTGTAGGATTGGCTGCACCTGAGAGTCAAACAGCTTTGAGAAAACTGTAAAAGCAGTACAATTCAGTTTATATAAAATGTGAAGTATAACTGTGACTGCTCTCTTTGCTCTGTTTGCAATATCCTGGCATCCAAAAGTGAAACGTAACCTGGTTGTGAAATAGAATCCTAAATACTTATATGCATTGACTACAGCAATATACTGACCGTCATTAACCCATCTCTCATTTCGTGCCAAATAACCACCTTTACGAAAGACAATAATATTGGTCTTATTCATATTTACTTTTAATTCTAATCTGGTTGCAGCAGAATACAAGCTATTCAGCTGTCTTTGAAGTCCAACGACCGTTGTAGACAATAAGACTATATCGTCGGCAAAAAGCAATACAAATAACTCCAAAAAGTCAAAGGTTACACCATGCTTTCCATTTTGAATAATTTCCAAAGCTAATTCATTTATGAACAAAGAAAACAAAACTGGACTACAGACGTCCCCTTGCTTAACTCCTCTGGTACACTTGACAAAATCTGATAAATTTGCTCCGGGTCTGATCTGATATATATACATATATATTACCTTGAATATATATATATATATATGTAGAGAGAGAGAGAGAGAGAGAGAGAGAGAGAGAGAGAGAGAGAGAGAGAGAGAGAGAGAGAGAGAGAGTTTGTTTTAAGAGGGTAGTGGTTTAAGCATAAATCCTTTTTTACATCCAGCCCTCATAGCAAAAAAAAAAAGAATGTACTAAGAAGCAACATCAAACAATGTACATGTAAAAAAGGCAACAATCAATACATGAGAACCTTTTGGTTAAAAAAAATGCACAAAACAAAGACAGCAGCAACAAAAATGAACAGGGCGAGAGGAGGGGAATGGAGAGAGAGAGAGAGAGAGAGAGAGAGAGAGAGAGAGAGAGAGAGAGAGAGAGAGAGAGAGAGAGAGAGAGAGAGAGAGAGATCAGAACAGAACAGAATTTTATTCAAAAAGGCCAAAGCCCCATTTGAAGGGGTGTGAACAATGACTATGAATATATGATACAAATGCGAATGAAACTCTCATCCCAATATGAACATGAGAACTAGGTCAAATTCAAGACTAATAACAGTTTACCAACTTGCAAAGGAAAAACAAAAAGTAAATTCGAGAAACAAAATCATTACATACGCACATTTATAGACTCAATTCACAAATCAACATTCATACAGCAATAAATTTGATAATTCAAGATATAGCTATTTCCCTTCTCTTAAAGATACTGTAAAGATATACGGCAAGACTTTCAATGACTTCTGTCTTTCGTGATGCTAAAAGTAATATTAATCTGAAATCACTAGGATTGTTATGATATTTTGGATGTATTAAACTATGTCTTAAATCATCAAAAGCAGGGCAACAAAAAACAAGTGAATTTCATCATCTGTGGCAGATCTACACAATGGGCATTTCATAACATGTTTACTATTCATTTTATATCTAAAACTGTGTACTGATAAAGTAGAAATCCCAAATCTAAATCTTGTTAGTGTGTATCGAATAAAACCGTCCAAATCCAAAAGTAAGTATGTCTCCAGAGCATGAGATGTCTTGAATTTCCTATAGTTTATAAATCTATCACTGTCATCCATATGACAATTCCAGTTTTGCCACCTGCAATCAATTAATCTTTGTATGAACTCTCTTATAAAAGTATTTATGCATCCTACACCTTGGTTTTCCCATACATAACTAAAGCCATAACCATTCAAAACATCACGAACTTTCAAAGCCCAATTGACTTTTCCTGTATTTGACAAAGTTAATAACATTTTGTGTGCTTTAAAAGGCAGTCTATGCTCTTCCATTCGTGTTAATTTCAACCAGTATCTAATACAAGAGACACTAGAATTAATAGACAGGGGGAATCGATTCAATTTACCATATACAAGATCATTCGGTGTTTCGATACTTGCTGCTAGATACTTCTTTAACACAAATAAATGAACACTTTCTGTCACTTATGAAGCAACTTCTAAACCTCAAATCTCAGCACCATATAGAAGTATAGATTGAATTGGTAAATCAAAAAGCTTCAAGAATAATTTCACAGAGTTATTATTTAATTGATTCAACTTACAATTAATACGAATAGCAGCTCGTTTCCCTTTGTTCGCTAAATCTTGGCATGCAGGCTTAAAACTCAGTCTTGTGGAAAACAAGATACCTAGGTATGGATATGAATTAACTACACTCATCTGAACATTGCCGTAAAATCATCTATCTGTGCTTGCTAGGTATCCCCCTTTTCTAAAAACCATAAAACTAGATTTTTCTAAATTAACTTTAAGTTGTAACTAGCATGCAGCTCTATGAAGACTACTTCGTTGCGTCTGCAACCGAACCACAGTTTCTGATAATAATAAAATGTCATCAGCAATCAAAAGGATAAACAATTCAATCATATCCATATCGGGATGTACATCATGTCTGCTATTATTCATAATTTCAAGCGCAAGTTCGTTGATAAATAAAGGAAGCAGAAAAAGACTACAAACATCGCCTTGTTTCACATCGTTCGTGCAATTGATAAACCTGTGTACTGTGTACCACAAGCTTTAACAACCTCATACATACTTGTAATAAATTTGTAAATTTTACCTGTAATTCCATTCTTTAACAAAATAGGCCATAGCATTTTTCTTGAAATTGTGTCGAACGCTTTCTCAAAATCAATGAAAGCTACATACAGTTTTCTATCAAATGAAAATTGTTTTTGAATGACTGCTAACAAGGAAAGTATGTGATCGGTTATAGTATAATCTTGTTTAAACCCAGCCTGGAATTCACCATTAATATTGTTTTGCTCGACCCATTCCTGTAATCTTGAATTAACTATAGAGCTGTATATTTTGCTACTTATGTCTGAAAGAGAAATTCCTCTGTGACTGTTTGGATCGTTAATGCTGCCTTTTTTAAACAATGGAACAATAATAGATTCTCTTCATAAATCAGCATATTGACCTGTGTCAAATATTATATTGAAATATTAAAAAAAAAAACAGAAAAAAAGAAAAAAAAAAACAAAACAATGACATCATCGCCTGATTTTCTAAATAGCTCTCCAGTTATACCATCCAGTCCAGCTGCTTTCTTACTTTTCAATTTACTTACTGAGAGTATGACTTCTTCTTTTGAATTAGGCCGATTCAGAAAGTCAACATCATTATCATCATTCTCATGTACATTATTTCCATTTCCTTGACCACTGTTATCATTATCCGAAAAATGATCTGAAACTCCAAAAGCACCTGTACAGATATCTTTGTTGCCGTCAGTGTCATATTTTTTCTAGAACCCCTCTAAAATGTTGAAACCATTCCTGCACTGTGATCTTGTTGGACTGAAACTTATTCTTATTATGAACTCTACCCATATTTTGCCAAAATTGTTTCTGGTCATTTATAATCAATTGTTCAAGTACAATTCTATTTTATTCTTTTCTCTTTCTCTGTAGCAGCCTTTTGTATTCCCTCATTGCTTTGCAAAAAGCTGTCCTGGCCTATTTTTCGGGTCAATTCTCCTTTGGGGGCAACTTTGTATCTTTTCTGGATATTTTTCTACAGGTTCTTAAAAGTTTTCTAACATTGCGCTTAGAAGTGTTACATTCATCATCATATCACTGTTCTGACCTTTTCTGACATGTATAAATTTTCTTCTCCATACATACTGCTTTATCAAATAAATGATAATGCCAGATTTATGTCAGTACCCATTAACATACTGGCTTGATTAAGTTTTTCTTTTGTATTTCTCGAATGCATGCTATTATGAAACTGTTCAGCAAAGTCATCATTCTAAACTATCTTTTTAATAAATAAAGGTATATTACTCCGATCATTGTCATTGCGTATCACATCATTCTTAGCACGAAAATAAAATTCCAAAGGTTGATGATCAGAAATAATCATATCAAAAACATGCAAACGGCAAAAATTTCTAATAGTATCAAACAGATCTTCAGAAACTAAGAAATAATCATTCACGCTACTCCCTGTTTCCGTCATGTATGTGTGATGACCTTCAAGGTCACCATTACATACTCCATTCATGATAAACAATCTAAAAGCAATACATAAATTCGAAATCATTCTTCCATACACATTCAATTCCGAGTCTTTAGAATATCTTATGAGATCTGTTTTGTCATTCTTATCCATGAAACTGAACCTTTTAAACTGATCATTGCGAATGAGAAAATGTTGGCCATTCTGCCATTCATATCTCCACACACAAGGATATCAAGGATATAACTAATAACTTGTCTGTTATAACCTCTTCAAGGCAGACAATGCCGTTTTCAATTTCAGCTGTCGTATGATATGGGGAATTTATTGGAAGCACGTAAGCACATATATAAAGAATGTTATTTTCAAAACCAAATGAAGATTTATTTACTAAAAAACTCATTATATTGTCTTGTTCACATGCAAGTTCAGATACATAAGCCATCAACTCGGTTTTACTTAAGCATACCACTTACCACTCCACCTGATCTCCTCCCGTGTCTTGTCAGCTTAATCGCAGGTTTACAAAGTACAGAATGGTAGGGGAACGAATGGGAATCTGTTCTCTCCATGAAAGTTTCAACAAGACAAACGAAATCAAAATCATAAATATACGATAAAAACTCTTGAACACCCAGTTTAGAGGAAAGGCCATCTACATTCCAATGAAGGAAAGAGAACGAGTGTACTTTATTTTTCACCTGTGTTTCACTAACATTTTGTTTATTTTCATACTCGCTATCATTCGTACTTTCATTCAGACTTTCGTGCATCAGAGTGCCTCTACTGCTTACAAATTTCTCTTCTCTCTTCCCCATTGTGATGTTCCCTGTCATTTTCACGTGCTTCGTCACGGTGTTAGTGTCACAAATCGTTCAATTCCGTGAAGAACGAGCATGGGTTCTACAATTCCCCGTTACACATATACAACCTTTACTCAGTGAAAATGACACACGGCCACCAGCACGTACGTTTCCGCATTTTATCTTCGGAACCGGTGTCTGGTCAACATTGTCTACCTTTGTGTCCTCAACCAGGGAAATTTGACCTTTAGATTGTAGAATTTTAACTTTGTTTGCAGGGGCCGGCCAAACCTTTATCTAACTTTATTTAACTGATGATCACTATCGAGAACAAATTTCTTGCCCTCGATGAGGAATTGATCATAGATCATAGTGGCCCTCTTGTTGTTGTCTCTGGCAGCTTTTAAGTGTGGTACTAGTTTCTTTCTAATATCACGGACTCTCTGTGTGAAGTCATCACCAATGAACACTGAAGTATTCTTTAGGTTCTTTTTGGCTCTGAAAATTTCTTCTTTGTCTTTGTGAAAGGTGCATCTGCCAATAACAGGTGAATTAGAGAGAGAGAGAGAGAGAGAGAGAGAGAGAGAGAGAGAGAGAGAGAGGGGATTAAAAAAAAAGAAATAGCTTCAGACACGTTACGCGTTAAACATTCCAAGAATTATGTGTTTCACTTTAATCATTATGCTACGTGTGTGTGTGTGTGTGTGTGTGTGTGTGTGTGTGTGTGTGTGTGTGTGTGTGTGGTGTGTGTGTGTGTGTTGGGTTGGGTTGGAGGCTGGGGAGATGCGGGTTGTGAAGGGTTGGGGTATGGAGCGGGGAGGGTTGGGGAGCGACGCAAGAGAAGAAAGATAGAAAAAAAAGACACGAAGGAATCAAGACTCTATATCATTTCTCGTTGTATTCAATCTCTCCTATAGAATTAGGCCAATCTATATTTTTTTCTCTGTAATAAATCTCTCTTCATTTTGAATAGCTTGGCATATTGAAGCAAATTACCCTCCGTTTTCTTCTGGTTCCTGCATACTGGGTATAATAAACTGCAATCCATGTGCGTCTTGGACCAGAAGTGGTAAACACTTACTTCAGACCCTTAACGACTGAAATTGGATGCAAAAGTTTTCACTAATCAATGAGCGTAAAGAAGTACGTACAAACTGATAAAACGAAATGGGAATGTCAGAAATATTCTGTACAGTGTCACCATTTCCGCCAGTAACGTTTAACAATTCTTTGCTGCGAGCAATGAATTTAGATTTGAATGAATTATTGTAATATTTGTTCATCTGAAAAAAAAAGATAAAGTGAAATAGCAAGGTAATTGTGCTCAGACCATCAAAGACATCTTATTTAAATTTGTTTGTTCTAAATGTTCACGTCTTCATGTGTTTAAAATGGCAAAACGCGTTCACTCCGATGCAACGTCCATGTCTCAAACAGAGGTCAAACGTGATAAATTGTAGTTCGGGTCTTGGTCGCGCTGAACAGTTAATTTCGGATGACGTCAAGCCAGCTCTGGTGTGGCTGACGTGTCGTCATTTTGGCTCTGTAAGCGGCGTCAAGATGAGGATCTGCGGGCCCCCACTGTTCATCCGGTCTGCTGGCTTGCCTCAGTCTCTGCATGACAGTCACTGACGCATTATTTTACGACTGGAAATTCTAAATAATAAATAACGTATCACATCACGCTTCATCCGACCACAACCCCAGCCTCCGCCCCCGCCCCAAAACACCAACCCCTATCCTCACCTGCAGCAGGGTACCCTCAGCTCGGGCTAGGTGAAGCAGTGCCACGGCAGGGATGGGGAGGAAGGAGACGGTGGCAATCACCCAACCAATCACCACAGCTAGTGTGTCGTACTGGTAGTCCCTGTACTCTGGGGCTTCGTACGCTGCCAAGGTAAACACCAACAGGATCTTGGAAATAGAAAACACAGCCGCGTAAATGTTAATAGAATCTGTAGCAATTACCAAAAGTCGGATAGAACTGACAAGAGTTAGAGAAATTAGAGATACACTGCGGTGGGACTGCAAAGTATCCCTATATAACCAAGCATTCAAAACCATTCCCATCTAGCCAAGTACTCCAAATCATTTCTATGTAACCAAGTACTCCAGAGTTTTCTTACGCAACTAAGCACTCCTAATTATTTCTAGGTAACCAAGTACTTCAGAATATTCCTATGCAACTAAGCACTCCAAATTATTTCTAAGTAACCAAGTACTCTGAATTATTCCCGACTCACCAAGCATTCCCAATTATTTCCATTCAAGCAGACACTCAAAATTATTTCTAAATAACCAAGTACTCTAAACTATTCCCATCTAACCAAGCATTTCGAATCATTCTCATCTAACCAATCACTCCAAATATTCATTTATAACCAAGTACTCCTCATTATTCTTACATAACCAAGCACTCCAAATTATTTCTAAATAACCAAGTACTCTCCACTATTCCCGTCTCACCAAGCAGTCCCAGTTATTCCCACCTGACCAAGTACTCCAAATTATTCCTATGTAACCAAGCAATCCAAATTATTTTCGTCTAACCAAGCATTGAAAAACATCTCCATCTAAACAAGTGTTCCAAATTATTCCTATATAACCAAGCACTCCAGATTATTCCCATCTAACTATTTCAAGTTATTCTCATGTAACCATGTACTCCAAATTACTCCTATATAACCAAACGCGCCAAGTTAGTTGTAAAGTGAAGTGACTTTAAGCGGAAATTGAAACACATTTTTATAACCCCGCCACTTAACATAGACAAACAAATTACAAGGCAAGACACAACGCATTTCGATCTCTTAGGTCTTCTTCAGACAAGATAAATAGCACTCAGGACAACGCAATCACCTCATCTTCTTGAGAAGATAAGTGATTGCTCGTTCTTAATTTTCTTTTGTGAAGATAGGTGATTACTGATTCTTCATTATCTTCATGAGAAGATAAGCGATTGCTCATTCTTCATTATCTTTAGTGAGGATAAGTGATTGCTCAGTCTTCATTATCTTCTTGAGAAGATAAGTGATTGCTCGTTCTTCATTTTCGATGTCCTGAGTGTTGTTTATCTTGCCTGAAGAAGACCTAAGAGATCAAAACGAGTCGTGTTTTGCCTTCCAATTTGTTTGTCCATGTTCACTGGCGGAGTCATTTCAAATTCCTTTAAAAATTCAAGCACTCCATATTATTCCCATCTAACCACACACACAAACTAATCCCCCCGTCCATGCCCGAAGCCTCACAGAACCTGTATTTTCATCCTTACCGCAAAGAAGACTGGAA
>CM065733.1:44815234-44847734 GCA_033310375.1 Conus canariensis | reverse complement strand
ATTCAAATTGTCAATTGGAATTGTCATTCCTTTATGATGATTAACAAACGATGAAAAACGAACGTAACGAACGCAATGCTTTGGAGATTTATTACAGTCTAAGACTACATGACTGTACAGGCTTCATTTGATAATAAATAATTGCGCGTCAACCAGGCTGAAAAGATACGGATACCTGCTGTGTTGATCATAAATGAGAAATACTTTCAAATATGCATCTGTTGCGTGGACGAAACCTGACTCTGTGGTTCCGGTTTTTCCTTTGAATTTTTAACGTCTCAACAGCTCTGGTGTACAGCCTGCCAGAAGTGAAATTCAAACTTAAAACAAAAATGTTTTTGATTGGAATCGAACCTACGGTCTATATGCTTGAACCCACGATGCTAACCATGGGACCACGGTGGCTGATTTTTCAGGTAACCTGGTCACATCACTTCCTATGGCCTGAAGCAAAGCTGAACTCTGCACTGACAAAGATGATGATGTTGACAAAGATGACAACGATGATGAAAATGGATATCAAATACATCAACGACAGTGATAAAAATCACGAGGACAATGATGAAGATAACGAGAACGGCTCTATCAATCCGTGCGTTTACCTGGGTGTCGAAGACCACTGTGACCAGCATGAGGAAGAAGAGGACAGACCAAAGCTGGGAGAGCGGCATCAGAGACAAGGCCTCAGGGTACACCACGAATATCAGACCCGGGCCTGCGATCAGAGGGTGGATGTCAGGGTCACCAATTGGCTAATAATCAGTCAATACAAAAATCAATCAGCTTGACAAGCAGCTAATGAACAGACCAACCGAACAACCAATCAACTATTCCAACGACACCAGCCGCCGTGGCGAAGTGGTTAGCGTCGCGGACTCCTGGCTGGGAGGTCGTGGGTTCGAATCCCGTCAGAGTCATGTGGGTTTTTCTGCCCCGACCGGCTCCTACCCAGAGTTGAGTTTGCTGCGGACTCAGTTGGGAAGACTGGGACCACACAGTCGAGTTTCATCCACTTAATGGATGCGTTTCTGAGAGTGTTGCTCAAATTTCATGACCAACACTGCAGGTGCCTGTATCTCTCGGGCCTGGTTGACGCCGGGATATATTATGAAAGGAAGCGTAGAGTACAGCCCTGTCATGTAGTCTCAGACCGAAATGGAAATCCGTAGCATCATCTTAATCATCCTCATTCTCATCAATCAGCATAAAAAAAAAGTCTCAAATTCTGTGGCCCTTCATGCCCTGCTCTCATGGTGACCTCAGTTTCGGTGTCCTCTCCACGTCTGTGGCTTTGGTTTGGTTCCGTCGGGGTCACCGGTATCGGCGAGTCCATGGGGGCTGTCGTTGAACGGACGTGGTGGCACCCTCCGGAGGGAGAGCTCACTCACGCCGGCTCCGCGACTAAGCAATTATTGTCGTCAGTAGGGGGCTTAGTAGGTGGTGTCCTGTGTATGTTAGATCAGAACAGGCGCCACTGAACACCACCGAAGTGACTCGGCAGCAGTGCAGTGTCTCCTCCGGTGGGTTGCCTCTCGACGACTTGACATTGACTGCTCCCTGTGGATTGCCGGTGCCGGGGCTGCGGCGGGGCCTGCCGGGCTGTGTCTGTGGACGGGGTGTCGGAATGAGCGGCGTGGGTGCACTGCCTCTGAGGTGGCGCAGAGGTTGGGACATCTAAAAAACAAACAAAAAAAACCCTATTCCAACGACCAACCAATTATCCAGTCGACTGACCGGCAATAGAATCATCCAACTGAATAGTACTTCACAAACATACACAGAAAGAAAATTCTCTCTCTCTCTCTCTCTCTCTCTCTCTCTCTCTCTCTCTCTCTCGTGCGCGCGCGCACGCGCGCCCACACACACACACAACACACACACACACACACACACACACACACACGTACACACACATTCGTATATTTGCACGCACGCACGCACGCACGCACACACACATACACACACATACACACACACACACACACACACACACACATACACACACACACACACACACACACACACCCCACACACACACACACACACACACATCTCATACTCTCACATCACAGACCTGATCATTCTTTCTGCACATCCTCGTTCATACACTCACACCACACCAAACTCACTCTTACAAGTGCATCAGAACACCACCACTTCCCATGAACAACGCACGCACATTTTTACCGGTAGAAAATCTTCGCCTGTTATGACCTAAAGATTGGACATGGTTACCTGAAGACACCACCTGATCCACGGGTAACGAGGACTGGTGAGCCAGGTAACCAAGGACAGAGAACACAGCGAACCCCGCGTAGACACTAGTTCCCTCCCCTACAAAAGTGATGATCAAACTGTCCCTGCAATACATAAACACATTATTCCTTGAAATGTATCCTGTGAAACCAATGGCATGAAGGGTAAGACTTAAGAATAGACACAGATTACTCCTTGAAATGTAGCCTGTAAAACATATCGTGTGCATTTTACCCTAAAATCTACGCTGCAAAACATACTGTGCGGATTATTAGATTTCAATCTACATACACATCTCACATGAAACGTACCTTGCAAAACTATTGTGCACGTTCTTGTATTTTAATATACATGCTCACTAAACACTAAAACGTACTCTGTAAAACATATTGTATGGATTATAGCACAGAAACAGACATACACACTATACCTTAAAATGTACCCTGAAAAACGTATCGTGTGGACTATTAGACTTCAATATATTTATACATCACACCTTGAAATACACCTTGCAAAAAGTATTGTGTATCTTATTGAATTTTGATATACATGCAGAATATGCATTAAAATGTACCCTGTAAAGAATATCATATGGATTTTTATGCTTCCATATACATACACTTTACTCCATCATGTACCCTGAAAAAGTTATTGTTTGGATTATCATACTTCAATGTACATGCACAATACACCGCGAAATTTACCCTTTAAAACATATTGAGTGGATTTTTAGGCCTGAAAGTACATGCACATTAAATCGTGAAATGAACCCAGTAATACATTTTGTGTGGATTATCATGCTACGAAAGACACATTTCATCGGGTAATATTCCAGCGGAGCGTACTACGTGAGTCGTTATGTGTCACGATAAAGGCATATTACACCATCAAATGCACCGATCAAATGTACCTGGAAATCATACACATTACATCGTGACATGTTTCCAGTAAAACGTTTGTGAGTTATCATGGTTCGACACTAATAAATATTACCCAATCAAACGTACCCAGTAAAAGATGTCACGTAAGTCATTGTGCTTCAAACCAGATACATGTCTGGCATGGAATATACCTGGTGTGATACGGAACGGGTTATCATTCTTTAAAACACAGACATTTTACACCACCACTGTGCCTAGCAAAACACATCACGTGACTTTTGTTTCAAAGTATATTTTACAGCATCAAATATATCTACTGAAACAGAAGTTGTGGATTATTATCCATAAAAGATTTGTATATATTTCAGAGTATAAAATGTACCCAGTAAAACATATTGCGTACGATGTACTAAAATACATATACTGTACATTACGAAATCTACCCATTTAAACATAATGCGTGGATCAGGTTTGTTTTAAATATAGGTTTTTCGCCATCAAATGTACCAAATAAAACAAACTGAGTCATGCTTCAAGCAAATGCACAATCTGTCTGTCTGTCTGTCTGTCCTGTCTGTCTGTCTGTCTCTCTCTCTCTCTCTCTCTCTCTCTCTCTCTCTCTCTCTCTCTCTCTCTCTCTCTCCAGCAGTCTTTTTTTTTCTATTCTTTCGTGTTCACATTTTCTAATTTCATGAGGCCGCCGTCCTTTTTTCCGACGTTTTTTTTTTTCTCTCTGACCGACATGCACCATGCACAGTCAGCGCTTTGTTGCCGATCGACATTCGCATGCAGATTGAAATGTTGGGGCATGTGTTATTTGGTGCGCTGGTATTCTCATTCTGTCATACTGATTACTGTTAAGAAACAGGCATAATTCCTCTAAATTGTAAAGCCATGGAACCTCATTTTACAAACAAATTCGAAGGAATTTTCAGAAGATAACTGAAACCCCGAGAGGTTAAATCCCTTGTACCAAAACGGCCCAGAGGAGATTCGAATATGCAACCCGGGATCACAGGATTACGAGACCGGTGCTCTACCAGCTGAACCCTTCCAGCTCCCCGTGTTCCTTTTTTTTCCTTTCAAATAGAAATAATTCTAACTTTTTTTTCATATCACAAAGGTGATTCATGATTTCTAGTTGAGAGATTATCAATCAACGGCTTTTCAGTTTTTAAAATTTGGAGGTGCAGCCGATACCTATTGTTGCGTCTTTTACATACTTAAGTTTTGCCATAATCATTACGAATATTTTGTATCTTTATTCCCATATATCAAAGCATAAAATCATATTCTGGGCTTCATTCGTTAACTGTTTATCTAATACCTCATTCATTTTTTTAAACAAATTCTCTATTTTCAAGTATCTATTGCTAAAATTCCAATCATCAGGAACATGTATAAAGTTGTTCTGAACCTAGAATAAGATTTGTTGTTCCGCCGAACGGAAGAGACAAATTACAAGACAAAACACGACGCGTTTCGACCTCTTCGGTCTTCTTCAGGCAAGACAAGCAACACTCAAGACAATGAAAACGAAGAACGAATAATCACTCATCTCCTCAACTTGGACGCAACATTTTGCGAGGTAAATGAGTACTCGTTCTTCGTGTTCTAAGTTTTACCAGATAACGTTCAAGGTCTGAGTAGGCACCCACATCCAAATACCCGCAATCCCAACATTGGCAGAGTTTTTTCCTCCTCATCGGTGTATTCACTCAGTATGTATAGTTTGTGTTTGAGACATGCGGCACAGTGTCACATATGTACCTGCTTCTGAGTAAGATGTCCGTGCGTGCCTCTTGGGAGTCTGGGTAGATCCACCACAAACCTCTAATCTATTGTGCCCCAGGGACCGCCTATTGACCAATGACACACTAAGCCGCTAAACAGACTTCCAGCATGGTTAGCCTTTCGTTAGCAACGTTGGGCATGTCCTTCTGCTTCAGAAACACTGGTTTCGTGGTAGAAAACGACGCCATTGTCGCAAAGCCCACCAACGCACAAGGGCAAAACGGTGACTAGAATCAAAAGAAAATCGGTGGCGCAGAGCTATACTTTGTAAGAAACAGATTTGTATAAAATTAGACAACAAAATGCTGTTTCAGTTCCAGTTCAACTTGCACAGAGAGTGGAAGAGGACGTGACCATACAGCTCAATTCGCCGAATCCAAGCACTAAATCATCATGTGAGTTTTGCTTTGAAAAATACACACTTTGCACCATCCGACGTATCCAGGTCTTGCGCATGTTTCGAACTATGCATACTGTCCACATTGAACTGTAACCCCATGAACTATATTATGCAGATTTCGTTTTAAAACACATATACCTCGCCAGCAGTGAAACAGAACTTGTGGGTAATCATGCTTCGGAACACACCTACTTGAAGATCTTCACAAATGGCATCATCACATGTGCCACGTAAAGCATAAATTTGTGGATTATCATTCTTCAAATTGTAGGCACCACATCAGACAAATGAAGGTCTCTAGTAAACCACGTTCAAACTAGATAAATGTTGAACTAGCAAATAGACCTGTTAAGAAAAGCATTGCCCCAATACAGAAATAGACAGGAAATGTGTTGCAGTGGAAAGCAACACACCTGAGGACGTTGCTGTTGAACTTGTTAAAGGAAGACAGGGTCTGTGTGACTCCCCAGCCGATGGCCATGGAGTAGAACACTTGTATGGCAGCTTGGATCCAGATCTGATAGGCGTGTAACACACACACACACACACACACACACACACACACACACACACACACACACACACACGCACATACATTCGCGCGCGTGCGCACGCTCAAACACGTACACAGACAGACAGACAGACAGACAGACAGACAGACAGACACACACACACACACACACACACACACACACACACACACACACACACACACACACACACACACACATATTCCTTCCTTGAAAACATTAAAACGTTATAATATTGGCAGACATTATTCCATTTTCACTGCTGAATTAATAGCCATTTTAAGGGCGTTACATCACATTAAAGAGTTACCTTTAAATGCATGCAAAATATTATTTTGTGTGGATTCAAAATCAGTATTATATGCCATCAAAGGTCAAAATACCAAGGCACGGGTTGAAATGACACAGGAAATCAAGCACTTAATACATCACTTAGCAAGCAAAGATATCAGTGTTCCTTTTTATTGGATTCCATCTCACTGTGGAATTGTCTTTAATGAACAGGTAGATCAAGCAGCCAAGAGTGCAGCACGCAATGCTGCAGGGACAATTAAACTTAATGTTAAGCTAGATCTACATGAATATTATAAATACTTTGACAAGTTAGCAAAGGATAATTTTGCTGACAAGTTGAAGACCTTAGATATACAATATTCACATAATTGTGTAAAAGAGTGTGACACACTGCATTCAGATATAATAATTAAGAGTTTAAGTCAAATCAAATCCAGATCAATTACGTCTTTGATGTTTAAGATTCGTCTAAATGCTCTCAAAACAAAATTTTGTAAAGATATTATTTGTGTTTGTGGGAGTCAAATATCTACGAATCATCTGCTTCTGCACTGTCCTGACATCAAAGCTCAAATGCTCAAAAATGGAGGCACTGCGCTCAACCATCGAAATCCGATAACATTACAGAAAATAGTTAATGACCTTGATCTTCTTAAGTTGTTTTCAGAAACTTTGCATTCTAGTTCTGTTGGTATTTTTCTTTGATAGTTGCTGGTAATGTTGAGATCAATTGTGTTTGTAGAATTCAAAACTTAAGTATGGCATTGATGATACATTTACTCAAAAACACTCAACACTTAAAAGATTCTCTCACATGCATTTATTTTTTATTATTTTTATTTTTTTATTTATTTATTTTTTTGGTCTAATGTCACTTGAGGGTGAAGAGACGTTAAATTAAAGTACTACACACACACACACACACACACACACACACACACACACAACACTCGGCAGAGCCAACATTTGAACAAAGTATGAAAATCATGCGGCCAAAATACATCAGGAATCTATACGTCAAAAAGCATTTACAAAGAAAATCAACATTGTTAATATCCGTTACGTATACATGACCAGTAGAGAATTCAAATAAAAAATAGGGAATGGTTACAGAATATACTTTTTTCAAGTAATGTTTGTTTTTAAAAACATTTCAGGGGAAAAAAATACAAAAACTAAGGTTTCGTTCATCTGTCTACATATCTCCTCCTCTTCCTAACCCTAATCCTCCCATATGATAATATTTTCAGCATGCAATAAATTCTGATGTGCCAATACACACCCACTTCTGTAAACAAATCAGAGAAACCTTCAAAGTGGAATCGACTTTTTGAGCGTGCAATTGCTTGCAATTATTCACAATAATGAGAGGGTGGGTGGGGGGGGGGGGGGGGGGGGGGGGGATAATATATAATGAAAAGCATTTTGAAGAAAATTAAATCAACAAATTAATACAAAACAAATATTTTTGATAGAGTTTTTATTTAATTTGCGATACTCGTTAAGGAAATGAATATTTTCAACAACAAACGCAACTTATTGTGAACAGGATGATACAATCAAATACCAGCTATTCAATTATGAATGACTACTTTCACGTCTAGAACAGCTGAATTATGGTGGGTATATTTGAATCTTAAATCCAGTGCCAGTGCATTGCAGAAAATATTTACAAATGACCAAACTGATCAATATTTACAGTATAGTCTAACAGCCGGTGAAAATCAGGGGTGATGTAGAAGAGAATTCCCTCCCTTGCTCCTGGCAAGGTGACGCTGCGTACCAGCAACACTGTCAGCAATACATAGGGGGCTGTGGCCGTGACGTATACCACCTGTTGTGTCACCATCATCATCATCATCATTATCATCATCATCATCATCATCACCATAATCATCATATTCATAATCATCATCATCATCATCATCATCATCAGTAACACTGTCATCAAAACGTAGGGAGCTGTCACATATGCTATGTGCCACAATGAAGAGTTTGTGGCAAAAGCTAATCAACATCACCCAGCAACAGCAATTCAAAACGACTAAATGCAGTGTCGATACAAGGAGGTATCGGAGAATGGTTCCGTATTATGGGAAAACGGTTCTGTACTTCAGCTGCAGTTCGTCAGGGCTGTCTTTCATCTTCCACACTTTTCAACATAACCCAGAAAGCTCGAACTCTCCGTGACTGGTCCATTTGACGACCAAGTCAAGTCAGCGCAATCAGCAATGCAGGAAGAACAGCAACGAACCTTTGCTTCACAGATAGATGTCATCAGAGATCAAGTACTACGTGATCAAGATCCCGCCAAGGGTTTTACAAGACTGGATGAAACATCAGCAAGACATGACATGGACATCAGCAGCAAGAAGAACAAGTTGACAGCCCGCCACAACACCACAATTGATACTGATTTAACTGTCTGTGGACACAAAGCTAGAAACTGCTCAACAGTTCACTTATCCAAGATCCATCATAAGCAATGAAGAAATCTAGAAATCCTCTCAAGAGCAGCACAGACTACATAAGCAGTGGGCAAACTAAACCCGGAATGGAAGAACAATAATGTCTCCATGAAACCATAAGATCAAACGAAGCGATGAATATGAGGTGTACCACAAGATACTAAATATCAGATATAATGTTCGTTTCACCGATGAAGTGTATTAAACCATCAAGCAGCGCATAGGATCATGCAAAGGATCTACTGGCATAAATTGAAATCATGGCTACATTGACAAATACCACAGCTGTCGATGATGGCGATAATGATGATGGCAGTGATGATAAGGGTGATGACAAAGACGTGACCAGCCTCACCTTGCCAGACGTCTTGATGCCCTTTAAGAGTGCCAAGAAGAGGAAGACGACCACTGCAGTGTGCGCTACAGCCAGGTACCATACTATGCCACCTGTCTCGTACAGACCACCTGAGATCTGTAGTACGTTGTGTCTGGACAGAACAATGGTGATATCATCATCATCATCATCATCATCATCATCATCATCATCATCATCATCATCGTCGTCGTCGTCATCGTCATCATCATCATCGTCGTCATCGTCGTCATCATCATCATCATCATCATCATCGTCCTTATCTAAGCCTTTATTTACATCCATTTTGTTTGAATGAAGATGCTGCACAAACAAAAGCAGTTGTTGCAAAAAAGAGATTTACATGCTCGACGACAAACATGTTACTTTGAAGTTGAAACATGAGGAAGGAACCTAACAATCCTACCACTGGTTCAACAACACAATAGCATCAACAACAACAACAACAACGGCTGCTGCCACTATTTCTACTGCTACTACGTCCTGTCATTTATCTTTGGTACTTTTAACATTTTCAGAAAGGCTACATGACAGAAAATAAAGTGCAAGTTCGTTAAGTTATTTGATGCTCTGATTATGTTCTGTGCCACCAACATGTGAGAGTGTCAGTCGATGTACTCAGCAGACAGAATTGTCTAGGCAGCACACACGAAAGTGTTGTATGTCTCAGTGAGTGCACTGAATCCTGTTGCTTTTTGTGAACTGGGGCCATGCATACTCTATCTCAAGGGCTCTAGACCAGGCATTGTCCAGATTATAGCCTGATTTCTGTTGATGGAGATGACGATGATTGTAGTATCACTGGCAGTTTTAGTCTCTATTCAGACCAGAGTAGGTGCGTGTCAGCTTTGGCTTGTGGGTCGGCATTTCTTGAGGCAGTTATTTCCAGACGAAGTGTGATGTCATTTCATCTGAAGATGTTGCTTAGACAAAGAATGGAGTTTAATCAACGAGGTACCAGTCACCTGAGTAGACCTGCTGATTGCAGTATGGCACCAGATTCATCCATCTGGGCTGTACATTTTGATAACTTACAAAAGAGAGTTTCAAAGTGAGGTAATTGCAGGCGGAAATTAAAACAAACTTGAAAGAAGATTTACTGCTCTGCCGAACGAAAGAGACAAACAAACTACAAGGCAAAACACGACGCGTTTTGATGTGTTTGGATTTCTTCAGGCACGACAAACAACATTCAAAATAATGTGAACGAAGAACGAACAATCACTTATTTCCTCCCCTGGCGGAAAATGGATGTGGAATGGATGTGGAATGGATGTGGAATGGATGTGGAATGGATAACTGATTGTTCATTCTTCGTTTTCATTGTCTTGAATGCTGTTTATCTTGCCTGAAGAAGACCAAAGAGGTCAACGCCCATATTGCGCTGAAGTGAATGAAAATAAGTGATTGCTTGTTCATTTTCGTTGTCCTGAGTGTTTTGTGTCTTGCCTGAAGAAGACCTAAGAGGTCAAAACGCGTTGTGTTTTGTCTTGTGCTTCGTTTGTCTACGTTTTCTTGGCAGTTCGCTGTTAATTATATTTAAGATTTGTTTAGATTTTCGCCTGCAGTCGCCTCACTTTGCAACTATAAAAAAAAAAACACGAAAATATTTGGAATCTTCCGGACTCTATTAAATTTTTCCTTCACCCATGGCCAGGCTGGGCAATGGCACATGGTGAGGGAGCGGGTCTTGACTCCCTGGACTCCACACACACGTCTGCGCCTTGCCTTACTAGTAACAATGAAGGTGTGTATCCGTGAACAGTGGTCACCGGGTTTCACGTGCACACAGCGCGGCTGGTTTATCTTTCGCAAGAAATCTACAACGCGAAAGTACATGACAAGAAATAAAGCCAGAAATAAACAGTTTAATTCCTTTGACTGACACACGCACACATAAAGGCTACTATAAACTGGAACTATTATCATTGGTGGGTCTGCATCTGTGTGCTTTGTGATGTAATGTTACTGTACATTGGAGCCTTGTCATCATCCGAGTGTCTGTATGTTCTTTGATGTTATATTGGTACATACACCATCTGGTTACCTTGAATCACCCGTAAGGTAGAACGTCTGCCTGCAGAGCAGATGGTTCTGAGACTGAACCCCTATTGGGAGCGGGTTTATTACTGCTTCAAAAACTTCCCTTTTTCACGCAATGGTAAATGGGTACATGACTCAGTACAGGATACGTTAATGGCGGCGGAAGGAGAGATATTATGGGCTTCCCCTTCAACCGTGAAGTGCCATAGACAGGGTGAATCTCTGAGAGTTAACTGTCATTGAAAGTTTTATATTGAAGCCACGCTGCTATTTGTGACGTGCTGTGGGTGTGCGTGCGCGCGTGTATGCGTGCGTGTGTGCATGCGTGAACGCACACGTGCGCGCAAGCGTGTGTGCGTGTGTGTGTGGTGTGTGTGGCGCGCGCGCGCGCGCGCGCGCGTGTGTGTGTGTGTGTGTGTGTGGTGTGTGTGTGTGTGTGTGTGTGTGTGTGTGTGCGCGCGCGCGCGTGCGCGCGCACGTGTTTGTACATGAAAGAGAGAGAGAGAGAGAAAGAGAGAGAGAAAGAGAGAGAGAGAGAGAGTGGTATGCGTAACAGGGATAGATATGGAGAGGGAGAGGAGGGGAGTGGTCATAGGTAAAGGGAAGGAGACTGGGGCGAAGGAGACATACTCACTGCCAAAATTCTTCTGCTGCCGTCACAATGTTGTCATTCTGGGTGACGTCATCGCTACCTGGGACACTTGCTGTACCTGAAACAGATGATCCCAGGCCTGAAACAGGTCACTAAGGTTCGTAGCACACCAGTCGCCGACAGCTTTGGGTCTGTCTCGCAGGTGTGTAGTGCCCTGAAGTAAACTAATGAAGTTAACGGAAACAGTGTTTCGATTTCTAAGAGAGCTCATTTTCCTCAAGAACTGAATTTACTGTTGAAGACAGATATGGAATGTATGTACCTCAAGGTGTCTACAATGTCGATGGCACACACTGAGTGAACCGAGTCCCTTGCAAGCATTATGCAGAGTGTCCAGTCATTGAGAAGGAATCTATGCACAAAATAGGAGATATAAGCAGTAAAGGTCGCCCATTCACTATGTTGCTTACAGTTTATAATCTATTTGCAGAATCTATGGGTAAAACCTCCATAAACCACCCCGTTTCATGCCAGCTGGCCTGCTCTAAGACTTTTGATGTCTAAAATCAAATGGCCTCGTTTTTGAATGCAGCAAAGTATATGAAATATTCCAAGACTCACAGAACGTTTGTGAGCCGCGATGCAGTTTTCAGCTTTTGTATATATTTAAAATGAAGACCAAAATAACTTTTAAATGTCAGAGCGAGCAGTCTGAGATTGGAAAGTGGAGAATGAAAGTTCGATGGAACAAGTTAAAGTGCGATGCTGTCAGTTGCAATATGTATGATGTAGAGTTTGAAAATGCGTTGCATGCTTCGCTCTGAGAGACTTTGGGAAAGTGTTAATTCAGAATCACGTTAGTGTGTTTCAGCTGTGGATAGGAATGGAAGTGAAAAGTGTTTGTTCAAAATTCTAGAACTTTCTCGTTATTCTGTCGCAATTTCTGCATGCATTTTTTTCATGATGGAAACCGAAAATGTAATTTCTTTCAAAGAAAGAAACATTGTATTCTAGGTAAATGTGGTAATCTTTCGCTTCGTCGTCGTTATGATTTTTGCGCGTGTGCTGTCTTCTGTCACGCTGATCACTGTCATCCTTATGTTTTCATCGTACGCCTTTTATCAAGGATCTGTTGATATGCTGATTACAGTTTAAGTTTGTCATCCATTAAATCGTAAATTTTGTCAAAATCTGAAAAGAACAGCTTCGGACCACCGTTTTCTTTTTTCAGTATCAATATCTGTTATGCGTCAACTTTAGTTCCCAGTTAAGGGGGATTGTTCTCATTATTTCTCTTCATCAATATGGTCTCCAATATTGATCTATAAAGAACACATTTCGCGGTTGAGTATGTTATCAGTGTGTGTGTGTGTGTGTGTGTGTGTGTGTGTGTGTGTGTGTGTGTGTGTGTGTGTGTTGTTTGTGTGTGTGTGTTGTGTGTGTGCGCGCGCGCGCGCGTGTGTGTGTGTGTGTGTGTGTGTGTGTGTGTGTGTGTGTGTGTGTGTGTGTGTGTGTGTGTGTATTATTATTATTATTATTATGAACATTTATGACGCCTAATCAATTGAATGCCCTAGGCGTTTACAATATCACAACAGACATCAAATCACACAATATATAACAATCATACATGAGAAAAAGGCATCAAAATCCAAAGCAAGGACACAAACTCACAAGCATGCATACACGCAAACACACACTCACACAGACACGAACGCACACAAAGCAGACACTCGCATCACACATTGCAAACGTCGGGTCACAGGGAAGACGAAGTTACCTAGGAAACAGATGAGTTTTGAGAAGGCGCTTGAATGTGGGCAGTGAGGGTGAGTATCTGAGAGAGCGAGGCAATTGATTCCAGATAGTTGGAGCTTGATAGGCAAAGGAACGTTGACCAAAGGTTTTAGTGCGAACAGTGGGGATACTGTAGATACGAGTGTCACATGAGGAACGTAAAGCTCGAGATGGGGTGTAAAGATGTAACAGGTGGGTGAGATACTCAGGACAGGAAGACTCGATAGATTTGAAGCAGAGAGAGGCAATCTTGTAGGATATTCTTAGCTGAACAGGGAGCCAGTGGAGAGAGCGGAGCAATGGGGTAACATGGTTATATTTAGAAGTGCGGAAGATGAGACGGGCAGCATGATTCTGAACTCTTTGAAGTTTGTTGATGAGATGAGAGGGAGAGCCAGACAAAAGAGCGTTACAGTAATCCAGGCGGGATAGAACAAATGCGCAGACAAGAGCTTTTGTTGTGTTTTCTGAGAGAAGATGGCGAATAGAAGCAATTCGGCGGAGTTCAAGAAAGCAAGTGCGACAGACATTGCTGACATGCTGTTGGAAGGACAGGGTTTGATCAAGAGTTACACCGAGGTTGCGGGCAGAATGAGAGAGAGTGATAGGTGAATCAACAAGTTTGATGGAAGTCGGAACAGAAGGGTGGTTTTGAAGTTTTGGTGGGGTGATCAGGATCAGTTCAGACTTATCTTCATTCAGTTTTAGTTTGTTTCGGGTCATCCAGTCCTTAAGGTTGGCTACACAAGACTGGGTGTTTTGGATCATGAGAGGAAGGTCAGAGAGAGGCCCAGAGACATACAGCTGATTGTCATCAGAGAAGGAATGATGCTGAAGTAGGTGTTCTTGGACGATAGAAGAGACAGGATAAGAGTAGAGAATGAAGAGTAGAGGGCCCAAGACAGATCCTTGTGGCACGCCGTAGGTCAGACAAGAGGGATTAGAAGAAAGGCCGTTGACAGAAACTACTTGTTGACGATCAGTGATGTAGGAATGAAACCAACTCAAGACTGTGTCATCAAGCCCAAAAGAGTGATGTAGGCGGGAAATGAGGATAGAGTGGTCAATAGTGTCAAAGGCAGCAGATAGGTCCAAGAGAGTCAAAAGTGATACATTGTTACAGTCAAGGGCAGTCAGAATGTCGTTACAGATTTTGAGAAGAGCAGTCTCAGTACTATGTCCAGAGCGGTAAGCAGACTGAAAGGGATAGACAAGGCTGCTGGAATGAAGGTGGTCTAACAGTTGGTCAAGAACAACTTTCTCTAAAATTTTTGAAAGAAACGGAAGATTTGACACAGGTCTGTAGTTTTTCAAATTGTCAGGGTCAAGAGTAGTCTTTTTCAAAAGAGGTCTTACAATTGCAGATTTGAAAGAAGAAGGAAAGAAGCCAGTTGAGAGGGAGTGGTTGATGATGATGGTAATATGAGGGAGTAGAGTGTCAAGGCAATGGGTGAGGAAAGAAGCTGGTAGTGGGTCAAGTTCACAGGTTTTAATGCCAGATTTCATGATGATTTTCTTTACAAAGACCTCAGAAACAGGATGGAAGGAAGTGAGGAAAGTTCCCGAGAAAGGGGGATCGGGAAATGGTGCATGAGTATTAGTCAGGGAGTCCAGTGAAAGCCTAAGATTAGTGATCTTGTTGACAAAGTAGTCAGAGAAAGCCTGTGGAAGGTCAGAAGGTGGGAGATTGGAAGGAAGAGGAGAGGAGTCAGTTTTACCAAGAAGAGTGTTAGTAATGTTATACAGCTGTTTGGATGTGGAGCATGCAAGAATTTTGGCATTGTAATAGGCAGATTTTGTAGCGTGAACAAGGCTGTTAACAATTTTGTTGGCAGTTTGGAAAATTTGCTTGTGAACTGTCAGACTGGACTTGAGCCACTGTCTCTCGGCTCTGCGTCTTTCACGCTTGGCTTCTTGCAGCTGAGGCGCAACGGAGGAGAACCAAGGTGATGGTGGCCTCTTGGAGACAAGACGGCCACAGGCAGGAGCGTACTGGTCCAGGAGCCGAAGGAGAAGGGAGTTGAGGTCATCTGGAGTGGTCGGCGGTGAAGTAGACAGGTGAGAATGGAGGACAGCGTTGAAGAGAGTCATGTCGACTGCGGAGAGGTTTCTGGCTTGAACGTACGTTTTGCGAGGTTTTGTTAGAGAGAGAGAGAGAGAGAGAGAGAGAGAGAGAGAGGAGAGAGAGAGAGAGAGAGAGAGAGAGAGAGAGAGAGATGACTAATTCACCTCTACATACCATCAGAACCAGACACCGAGTTGTTGCCTGGCGAAGACCTCTCCTCATATCCAGGCATCCAGGAAGTGTTCAATGACGTCGTACCAAGGAGAGATGCCGTAATGCTTTCATACAGTGGAGTCTTTTCGCCACTCAGTGACGTCATGTTTCCAAGTGACGTCATGTTACCATCCACTGACGTCACGAGTGACGTGGTGTTACTGAGGTCAGCAAAGGTCCTGCAGTGGCGGGTGTTCCACCACTGGTCACACCGTGTCCAGGGAAGGGTGGCCCGGAAGGAGGAGACGAAGTAGTAGAAGGACCAGGACAGGATGAGGCTGATGTACCAGAACCAGATGGCCGCCAGTATCCCCGTGGTTATACCAATCCCTGTACAACAGAACGAACAGACTATGACTGCGTCTTTTCAGGTTGACAACATCTTGCACGATAGGAGCCAGCATCCTCACCTGACGATTTAAATGTCATTGTGT
Organism: Conus canariensis; assembly: GCA_033310375.1. Taxonomy (NCBI): domain Eukaryota; kingdom Metazoa; phylum Mollusca; class Gastropoda; order Neogastropoda; family Conidae; genus Conus; species Conus canariensis. The sequence goes on along the minus strand of CM065733.1, from coordinate 44,831,594 downwards.
TATATGCCACTCTCTAAGGACTGTGTCGTGGCAAGCAGTTACCATTCAACATGTTCTCATTTTCCGGTATAATAGTTGTGAATGCGAAGGTTTTATTCAGTGTCATTTCTTTTTGATCATGGACATGGGTCACTGTTAATGTGTCACCAATAGGTCATTGTCAGTATGTCACTGAGGGCACATTGCCAATGTGTCACAAAATGGGTCACTGTCAATGTGTCACTAATGGGTCACTGTCAATGTGTCACTAATGGGTCACTGTCAGTGTGTCATTAATGGGTCACTGTCAATGTGTCACTAATTGGTCACCGTCAATGTCTCACAAGTGGGACTGTCGATATGTCCCTAGTTGGGCACTGTCAATGTGTCACTCGTTGGGCACTGTCAATATGTCACTAGTTGGGCACTGTCAATATGTCACTATTTGGGCACTGTCAATATGTCACTAGTAGCGCACTTTCAATGTGTCACTAGTTGAGCACTGTCAATGTGTCATTAATGGGTCACTGTCAATGTCTCACAAGTGGGACTGTCGATATGTCCCTAGTTTGGCACTGTCAATGTGTCCCTAGTTGGGCACTGTCAATGTGTCACTAATGGGTCACTGTCAATGTGTCACTAATTGGTCACCGTCAATGTCTCACAAGTGGGACTGTCGATATGTCCCTAGTTGGGCACTGTCAATGTGTCACTAATGGGTCACTGTCAATGTGTCGCTGATGGGTCACTGGCAATGTATCACTGAATGGTCACTGTCAATGTCTCACTAGTGGAACACCGTCAATATGTCCCTAGTTGGGCACTGTCAATATGTCACTAGTTGCGCACTGTCAATGTGTCACTCGTTGGGCACTGTCAATGTGTCACTAGTTGGGCACTGTCAATGTGTCACTCGTTGGGCACTGTCAATATGTCACTAGCTGCGCACTGTCAATATGTCCCTAGTTTGGCACTGTCAATGTGTCCCTAGTTGGGCACTGTCAATGTGTCACTAATGGGTCACTGTCAATGTATCACTAATTGGTCACCGTCAATGTCTCACAAGTGGGTCTGTCGATATGTCCCTAGTTGGGCACTGTCAATGTGTCACTAATGGGTCACTGTCAATGTGTCACTGATGGGTCACTGGCAATGTATCACTGAATGGTCACCGTCAATGTCTCACTAGTGGAACACCGTCTTAATGTCACTAGTTGGGCACTGTCAATATGTCACTCGTTGGGCACTGTCAATGTGTCACTAGTTCGGTACTGTCAATGTGTCACTCGTTGGGCACTGTCAATGTGTCACTCGTTGGGCACTGTCAATGTCACTAGTTGGGCACTGTCAATGTGTCACTAGTTGGGTACTGTCAATGTGTCACTCGTTGGGCACTGTCAATGTGTCACTAGTTGGGTACTGTCAATGTGTCACTAGTTGGGCACTGTCAATGTGTCACTCGTTGGGCACTGTCAATGTCACTAGTTGGGCACTGTCAATATGTCATTAATGGGTCACTGTCAATGTCTCACACTAATTGCTAAAAATCAGTTTGTCACTAGTGTGTCACTGTCAATGTGTGATTAATGGGTCAAAGTCAATGTATTTTTTGTAGGGTTCTGTCGATGTGTCACTAATGGATCACTGTCAATGTGTCATTAATGGGTCATTGTATGTGTATGAATAATGGGGTACTGTTAATGTGTTACTGACGCATTACTATCAATGTGTCAATGGGTCAAAGTCAATGTATTATTAGTGCGGTGCAGTCAATGTGTCACTAAAAAATCACTGTCAATGTGTCATTCATGGGTCATACTCAAAGTATCAATAGTGGGGCACAGTCAACGTGTCACTATTTGGTCACTGTCAATAGGTCACTAATGGGTCATTTTCACTGTGTCACTAATAGGTCACTGTCAATGCATCACTAATGGGTCATTTTCACTGTGTCACTAATGGTTCACTGTCAATGTGCTAGAAAGAATTTTGTAGAAGAAAAAGTCTATCCCATACCTTTCTTTTTTACAATGTAACATTTTTTTTTGGACAAACTTGGAGCACAAACTGAATAAAACATAAGTCAATACAAATAATGTAAAACTGGATGTAGAATCTGTAGTTTTTAGACAGACAAATGCTTGTAAATCAAATGAGGTATTCGATCTTGTCATAATGTTTGCCAATTTTTAAATGAACACGTCACAAGCAAACCTTTTTCACGTTTCTGAAGAAACTATGCTGGAGGTATAAAGTAGCAAAACACATCACTAGTGAATATGGAACAACACTGGTTCTCTTCCTGATGGTCATATTATGAACCACTTCTTTTAACGGGGACCGAAATAGCTCAGTGGTAGAGCGCCGGACTCGTAATCTTAGTGATCCTGGCGTTGCAGGTTCGAATCTTCGTCGGGCCGTTTCGGTACAGGGGGATTTTTCCCTCGGTGTTAACATTGGTTCTGACTTCATTTCCCACGGAGTCCTTCGAATGAGACTATAAACCGAGGTTCCGTGTGTGAACACACGCATAACGTCTTGCACACACGTAAAATCCCATCACCAACTTTCGGAAGAGAAGGCCAGTTTGTCTGTTGGTATGGATAATACGTTACACATAGTATGTACCTTCCCCGAAGCTGGAGTATGGCTGCCTTAATGGCGGGATAAAAAACGGTCATACACACAAAACTTCGCTCCCTTTGTTGGGTAGATGGGATCAATCCTTGCTTGTCTATACGGGGAGTGTCCGCAGGAGTATCAGCCTGCGTACGCAGTAAAAAAAAAAAAAAAAGACAAAAAAACAAAACAACAAAAAAAAACTTCTTTTAACAAGCGCATAAAAACCTTTCCTAAGCAATAATCAAGACTGGGTTATCAAGCCCTGAAATCATAAAACTGCTTTGACCATTTCATAATTCGTATTCAAGCTTGCTTGCTTAGAATTTGATCACCATTTTACTTATCTACGACAAGACAGAAGCGCATAGCATATCACATTACAGAAACTACCTTTTATACTAATTTTTGTATGAATGTACGTGTTTGTATAATTAGATAGGTGTATATGTGTATACTGCATGCCTTCATGGTGTAAATGCACATATGTGTACATATACGTGCATATCTGTCACATGTTTATGTAGACATAAATGTACGCTAGTACACATGTATCTTTGACTTTTTGTATTCAGTTTTTATCAATGTATTTTTTTTCTTTTTGTTTGGTCTGTGTTATCAGATTGTATTGCTATGTGGTGCTGTGCGTGCATGTTACGCATAAAACAACTGTACATTAACATTGAGAGAGAGAGAGAGAGAGAGAGAGAGAGAGAGAGAGAGAGGGCAGTCAGCGATACCTTTGAGCAGAGGGCAGACGCTCCACACGTGGAGAGGACTTTTCCCTCTGAACTGTCCCAAAGCTGTCTCTATGAAGAACACGGGTGTTCCCATCAGCAGCAGACACACCAGGAAGGGCAACAGGAAGGCTCCTGGACCATGAAACAAAAACACCAGACATGCCAGGAAGGGTAACAGAAAGCTCCTGAAACATGGGACAGGAACATTATACACACCAGGAAAGGCAAAAAGAAAGCTTTCTGCAACATGAAAAATAATATAGGACTACCAGAAAGGTGCAACAAAAAGCCTTCTAAAGCACCGTACATTAGCATCAGACTTACCAGGAAGGGCAACAGAAAGGCTCCTCAAACATCAGACCAAAACATCAGATATACCAAGAAGGGCAATAGAAAGCCTTCTGAAAGATGGAAAAATGACATGTGACTATCAGAAATGGGCAAGAAAAAAGCCTTCTGAAACACCGTTATTTCGCATCAGACATACCAGGAATGACAACAGAAAGCCTTTGAAAACATGAGGCAAGAAAGCCTTCTGAAACGTTGAAAAATAATATGAGACTGCTAGAAAGCGACAACAAAAAAACATTCTGAAATAAGATACATTAGCATCAGACCTACCAGGAAAGGCAACAGAAAACTCCTGACACATAAAACAGGAACATTCGACACACCAGGGAAGCCAAAAGTAAGCCCCTGAAACACAAGACGAGAACATGAGACACACCAAGAGGGGCAACAGAAATCCTTCTGAAACATGGAAATACTAACATGAGAATGCCAGAAAAGGGCAACAAAAAGCATTCTAATACAACGTACATCAGCATCAGACATACCAGAAAGGGCAACAGAAAGCTCCTGAAAAATAAGACAGGAATAGTTGATTTACCAGGAAGGGCAACACAAAGCCTTCTGAAGTGTGGAAAAATGATATGAGACTATCAGAAAGGAGACAGAAAAAAGCCCTCTGAAACACTGTAAATTAGTATCAGACATACACCCGGAAGGGCAACAGAGAGCCTTCTAAAACGTTGAAAAATGATATGAGACTGCCAGAAAGGAGCAACAAAAAGCTTTCAAAAATATCATACATTAGCATCAGGTTTAGCAGGAAGGGCAACATAAAGTTCCTGAAACATAAGACAGGAACATCCGATACACCAAGCAAGGGAACAGAAACCATTCTGAAACACAGCACATGAACATCAGACACACCACGGTCAGCAGAAAGCCTCCTGAAACATGTGGAAATAACATCAAACCACCAGAAAGGGGCAACAGAAAGCTCCATAAAACATGGAATAGGAGCACCAGACATGCTAGGAAGATCAGCAGAAAGGCTCCTGAAACATAGGAAATTGACACGAGATTACCAGACGAGGCAATGACAAGCCTCATGAAACACCGTACATTAGCATCATATATACCGAAAACGGCGACAGAAAGGTTTCTAAGGTTCCTAAAAACAAAGGACATAACCATCAGACATATAAGGCAGGATGACAGAAAGTCACCTGAAACCCGAGCAAAACTTTCAGTTAGATTGCTTAAGAAATGGTAGGATGGGTCAGTCAAGTTTCTAAGTAAATGTATGATTGTGGACACGGTTACGGTTCTTTTTAACAGTGATGTTGCCAAATGCTGCGAGTGGTCTTTTGGATCAAACTGAAGGCAGCTATTCTGTTCTTTTAAGTATCCATAGATTAGCGTGACAGATAATTTCATTTATATTATGGGAAAATCTGAACAATCTAAAAAGAAATGGATTTCAGTGAAGCTCAGTTTCCTGCATACATGCACAACTGTCATTATCACCAATCCATACCCCCCTCCCAATTTTATTTCAATTCAATTTAAACCTAATACTGGAACAATATGATTTTGTAAATGTATATATTTTCAAAATGATTTCCTTTTCCTATAATATAATTAAATCATAGTTATCACCCAGAAACTGGAACAACAATTTTGCCGTATCTTCAGCTAATTTCAAACCCTTGATGTTGTACCACTAATTTGTTGAACACTTTCGAGAACCATGTCATTATCTACGTCTTCAATGGTCGCATCACGTACATAGAAATAAAAGAAATTGTATGACAAATTCTAACTTTTCTGATTAAAGAGAGAGAGAGAGAGAGAGAGAGAGAGAGAGAGAGAGAGAGACAGACAGACAGGCAGACAGACAGGCAGACACACACACACACACACACACACACACACACACACACACACACACACACACACACATACACACACACAACACACACACGGAGAGAGAGAGAGAGAGAGAGAGAGAGAGAGAGAGAGAGAGAGAGAGAGAGAGAGAGAGACAGAGACAGAGAGACACAGACACAGACACACACACACACACACACACACACACACACACACACACACACACACCACAGAGGCAGACAGACAGATAGACAGACAGATAGACGAAAAGATAGAGATACAAAGAGACAGAAAGAGACCGGGACTCACACACCCCGTTCATGTTGCAGATGTAGGGAAAGCGGAAGAAGTTCCCCACGCCCACACAGTAACCCAGAGCAGACAGCAGGTACTCCCTCTGACTGCCCCACTGAGCTCTGTCCTTCCCTGCACTGTCATGGTCCTCCTGGACTTTCTTCACATCATCCCCAGCATCCCCTGTCTCTCCATCTACATCCAGTTTATTGTCCAACAGCACATGCACCACCTCGGGGTCAGGCGAATACGTAGCAGCCATGTTGATCACAGTAACCACTGCACTCATTGGCACTTACAATACAGAGCCAGTTCAGCTGGTTTGCTTGTTTGTTTGTTTAACTGTCGATCAGCTGGTTTCTTACAATTGCCCTATGGTAAACGAGTTTCTTCGCAGATGTAGGACATTCGCAAGAAAGTAAACTGTAATTCTCTGCTGTCTTGTGCTGATCTGGAATTGTCTACTTTTGAGTTCTGTTCACTGTTTTGTTTTAAGCAAGGGGGAGAACTAGGGCTGGGCGATAATATCGATATGTAGTAAAATATCGGTACGGACATGCCACGATACGATATATCGATACGGGTTGCGGCGACCCGATATACCGTAACAGAAGCAAAACCGAAACTAGAACCGAAAGCACTGTTTCTAAGAATTTGTGGGCTCTTCTGCGAACTGCACGGACTTCGTGTAGGCGTATGTGACATCTATCTTCTCTTGTCAGCTGATATTTCGAGAAGGAGGATTCTTTTATTGTGTGTGAATGCTATGAAAATGTGTGCTTGGCATGCTTGTAATTTTGGTTTATAATATGAATCACTTTTAGTTTATTTTACTAGGTATTCAAGTACATGCACGCACAGATTTCATTCTATTTTGATACTACTTTTGATCCCGTTTCCTGAGAAAGTACTGTTAAGAAGACCACGTTGTACTTTATTGATTCTCAATTACTTTAGTGTTTTATTACCTAGTGATCTCAGTTAATGCCGTGAATGCATGACTGCGCATATGTACAGGTGTTTCTACTAGTTTGTAGTTTTGTACGTGCATAACATCTTTGAAATGATCTTACTTGCAATGGTGCATTTTTTTTATTTATTAATTCGTTTTTGATGTGTACTAATTACGACGGGTATAGTATACACGCACAGATTAAACGTTTTATTTCTAGTCATTTGTGTTTGTACACTTGGAATAACATACTGCCACCACTATATTTTGTTTCTGTCTCTATGTAGACATGTTTTTGATGCTTTTAGCTGTAACATTCATCATGAAGAAAGGTATTTGAAATTTGCCGATATATCGTTTGAAAATATCGATACGGCCAAAAAATATCGCGATAATATCGATACGTTTTTGCGACGATATCCCAGCCCTAGGGAGAACCCAGCTTTCATTTCTGGACGAGGCCTGTCCACCTGAAATCTGCAACGAGGCATTCAATTTATATCCATATTCAATTTGAGGCTTTTGAAATACACACAAACTCAGCTCAACGCAATCAGTTTACATCCTACCTCAACTCATCACAGGGTTTCCGGTTTACACAGGGACTCAGCTCAAGGTTTCCAGTTTAAAATCAGACTCAACTCATTTACAGCGCATTTAACTCGAGGCTTTCAGATTTCTCTCGTGCTCAACGTAAGGCCAACGGTTCCAGCCGGACTTAATTCAATACTTACAGTTTACATCCAAACTGAACCTCAGCTTAAGGCGTTTGTCTCACGTCCGGATACCTTCAATATGAGAAAAAGCGCACGAAAAGCCGCAATGCAAAACAGAGGGAAGAGATGTTTAGGCAATGAAATGAGCCAGAACAGGCCTCTGAGTTTTTTTCCCCCGAATTTGAAAATATGAGAGAAACAACAACGGAATTAACCAACAAACAGAATACAGCAAAAAACAAACAAAAGAACAAACAGCTAGTGAAAAAGTCACAAAAATTACCATTTTCAGGTCTTGACAAAAATGTTCACATCTAGTCCTCATGAAAACAAACTAAACAATGAAGTTCGTAATAAAGCAACATATTTACGTATTACCATCAATATCTAGAGAAAAAAAACTAGAAAGTTTCAATACAAAGACAAGGGAACAAGAAGTAAACATAGAGATAATTCAGGAGAGAACTTTGGAATGGTCGGCTTTCAGATGGTCCAGGTGTCAGACTACTGAAACTTCAAAATATCGCTAGACTGCCAGTTGCTGGACTATTGCCATGTCCAGCTAATGGCGCAACCCACACCAAGGCCTTCCAAATATGGCGACAGTGCGAAATTACGTTCCTAGTGCGACAAAACTTGCGCCGCCTTCCTTAACCAACGTTTTACACATTTCAGTTGTAATCTGGGTCAATTAGACCCAGTTATGGGTCACTAGACCTCATTCTTCATCGCATCACGATGGACCAATTTTAGATCAATTTATTTCCAACCTTGTTCATCTTCCATCTCCTGAGATCCTGCTCTAAGTTTCACCCAAACGAAAAGTAAGTGGTAGTTAATTTCTAAGACTTTTGACTTTACACTGTTGTGGATTCAGTGAGCAAGGGTTCATCAAGTGAAGACACAAATCGCACGCTCTCTGCACAAGCCGAATCTGTGAACTGTGTTGGTCATTTACGCAGTATTTTGTTAACCAGAATTGCTTTCAGTGCTTTGAGTTCCTTCTTATGTCTGAAAAAAGAGGATTTCCCAACTGTTGATCTTGTTTTTCTTTAAATCAAAAGCCATCCCCATGTAAGAGAACTGGCCGGTCACTCTGAAAATATATTTGGCAGGGAAAAGGGTTCCTGGCCAAGAATCCATTCTCAGCACTCAAGACATTCGTGGGGTATGGCCTTTGTATTATGCTACTAAGGAAGCTCATGTGGACATCTTAGATAGGTAATCAGAATGAGATGTGCTTTTCATGAATTGAACAGAAACCCTTTATTTTCCACAGCAAATCGGATAAGAAGAAAACGCACAACAAAAACTATAGATGATATCTTAATATCTGTAGTGGAATCTTAAATCGAATATTGTGTGACAAAATCTGGTCATGAATTGAGATCTGACATAGAAAAGGAATTAGCAAGGAATGCAGACCACAGTTTGACTCGTTTCTGAATGGGTCAATAATTCATTTTCATTTCAGTTTTCTCAAGTCCTCCTTATAAGTTAATCCCAATTAACGCAGTTCCTACAAAGTTGTTTCACAAACAGTGTGCTCGTTGTCTCAAATCAAGTCAACATATGCCTTAATGCTCAGATGAAATTGATCGCAGAGAGTGCGGCAAACCAGCACACAAAAGATGGGAGGCAATATGCAATCTAGCAGGCAAACTGGAGAGACAGCTTTACCCAGACCCTGTGGCAATAGGGCCCAACATGACCGTAAAGTACCAGAATCCAGTTCGCAGTCTGTTGGCAGGAATGACAGAAGTCGCCCCCTTTTCCAACAGTCCACCCTGCTCAACGCTCTGGACAGCTGAGCACCCCTCCAAGTGGCGCCTCTCTGGACAGCACACCAGTCCGGTGCAGCGGCTTGAGAAGCAGAAAACGTTAGGACGAGCCTCACGACCCTGGGGAACCTGAAATGTATGTCACTGGCTCCCATTAGGTAACAGCAACACAGTGCCAGTAGTCACTATTACATTATCGTTTTGACCTAATGGTTAATGACGTCTTCATGATTTGTAAACGACTGCAAAATTCCTCCCATTTGTTGCTCATTGGAAAGATTATTATTGCCATGTCTCCATTAATATTGATCAGTTTCGTACTTTTTTGTGAGCGCCTTACTGGTTCACATTCCAACTACAAAGCTGTCATTGGATTTCAGTCAGAGCAGTTTTGTTCCAGTCCAGGATACTGGAGGTGTAACAACACATTTTCTAAATTCTAGTTTTGTGTCAGAGATGACTCTTTTTTTTTTCCAGAAACCATTAATACAAAGAATGTTGAGAAGTAGAACATGTGCGAAGTAGAAATTCGGAATCTTTAAATTGAGTTTGAAAAACAAATCTTGCAAAAAAAAGTACTAATTGACACCCTGAAACTTAACATATACACTTGCAAGATTTTGTTTAATACAAAAAATAGTCAAAGAAAAAAACACCAATGTAACATTGAACCAAAAAGATTTCCGATAGATTAAATTCTGAAGTAGATGGAAATGCATGGTTGACACCAAGACTAGCTTTAAAAGAAGCACGACAAATAACATGGAAAAGGATGCATGATATGTGCCCTACAAATATTTTCAAAAGGGTTGAAGATCACAGAAGGAGACAGATGCGTTAAACGTCACATAGAGTTTAATTTCATGGAACATTTCTTTTTTTTTTCATTGCCCACCTGTAAATTAACTTTGGAAAAGAATAGAAACATGTATTTCATTAGAAGCTGGCAAGTCTGTCAAATTACCTTTGAACACGTAAATAAATATTCCAAAATAACTAGAAAGGCAATTGCTTATTTCAAACACATGTGCACTTACGCACTACAAACAGCTGTAGGACAAATAGTGGTGGGATAAAGGGGTGGGGGGTGCAGGGGGTGCAGGGCCCTACTGGACGAATTGTACAGTCGTCTAAGATCAAACTGTAATCTTTAGTGTAGCAGTTTTAGCAGTGCAATGCCTTGGTGACATTTTTAAAAAGATTACGAAGTGATGCTGTTCAACGTGTTCATGATGACAAAACACCTCCATCCCACCTCTCCATATTCCATCGGTTCTTCAAAAGATGCCTGCTTCTTCTATTCTTGCATGGCTACCAACATTAAGTTGCTGAAGATGTACACTCCTTTCAAAAATAATGAAAAGAAAAAGAAAACAAAAACGAATCGTTCATTGTCATGTTCACACATTAGGCAATAAATACCTGACAACTGTGGCGGTATACAGCTGCTGGCATAGCACGGAAATAGCTGACTTATTATGATGGGTAGCTTCTAACGATTCATATCGTATCTCAATTATGTCTGCCCCCCCCCCCCCCCCCCCCATTTTCTCCCTCTTCCCCTCCACCGCTGTCCTGATCACTTCTCTATTTTACCGTTTACCACCTACCACTGGCAAGACAGCAATCGTGCCCTGCCCTGACACCAGTTTCAGTTTTATTAAGGAGGCGTCACCACAGGCAGACTAGTCCATATACGCTACACCACATCCGCTAAGTTTAGCGACTACACTGCGCATGATTAAAAGCAGATGGATGAATGAATTAGTGACGAAGACGAAAGAATTTTAGAATAGGGTCTCATGGCTACGACTTAGCAAATGTCTGACCTATGCATTAGCCCAACGCGCTGGTCAGACCTTGCTAAGGTGTCCCGTTAGAGGTGGTGTAAGTCGTCCATCTAAAAAGGCACGCCTTAAGACGCCTACCCATCCAAAAGTTGCGGGTTCGAGTCCCGACAGCGCCAGAAAAAAAAAGTTGGCAGTAGAAGGACATCTGGGAGTCATGACTTGGATGCGGCCCGGTCTCATTAGAGTGTAAGGAGTTCAGGGCTGAAACACTTGTCTGAGGGGTGGGGTGGGGGGGGGGGGATCGGAGGAGGGGGGGGGGGCTCACTCTGAAGACCTTGACACCGGCCAGGTGCCACGTCCATTGCTCTGTTCCACTATTCCCTTTTCCCCATCCATTCACACCTCACTCACATACTGCCCCTCCTCCTCTTTCCTTCCTCCTCCTCTCACCCACCAGCCCCCCCCCCCCCCCCTTCCACCCCTCCTGTTTTCTCCGAGCCATCCTCGTTTTGATATCTTTGAAAGCTTACATTTTTAATGCTGATATATTCTAAATTTGCGTCACCAATGACGTTGACTACGATGAAGTTTTATTCGGTGTAACACAGATGTGTTTTTTTTTATATTAACTGACACCTCTGAGTTAGTTTTTCACAGGGCTAACTTTCATATGTTTTGGAACAATTGAAAATTTACCATGTATTTCAAACAGTTCTCTGTAAAGATATGTGATTGTTCAAACTAGTGAGACTGAACAGTTCGTTTTGTGTGGCTTCACGTGCTGGATTCATCATAAATCATTAACTCTTCCTATCATTTGTTGCTATACTTGGCAAGATGCATCTATAGGTGACCTATGTTTGTCCTATTCTTAGGAATATATCTTAGTAATATATTTCTATCTGAACCACTGCCTTGTAGAGATGGCATTAAATGACCCAGTTTTGTCGATATATTTGGATATAATATCATTTAGCGTGACTTTTATCTGTATATAAAGCAAGCATTGTAAGTGACCAAAATGCCAAAGAAAAGGATAATTTTATTCCATTAAAACTAAATTGCTTCAAATGTTAATTTTATGTGTACGGGTGTCATGATTCAGTTACATTTTACCAGTGGAGTGGCTAGTACGGTCCTAACAAAATATATCATTCTTCCCAGTCTGATAATGGAAATGCTTGTACTTGCTTAGAAAGCACTCATGTAGACACAAATGTACACACACACACACGCACACACACACACACACACACACACACACACACACACACACACACACAAGAGAGAGAGAGAGAGAGAGAGAGAGAGAGAGAGAAGAGAGAGAAATGTTTATTCGTAATGGCCTTGGCCCCTTAGAAGGCGGATACACGTAAAATAACTTTACATAATCCATTACCAAAAATAGTCTTGCATAATCCATTTCCAATCGGGAAGGTTAACAAACTAACATATTACAGAATTTCTTCGTTTAAATCCTCTGTACAAATACGCAGCCAGCTGTTTCACTGTTTTATCATTTGTCGACGTCATTAACAAAATCAATTTGAAGAATGAAGGATGTCTAAAGTATTTAGCTGAAATACACTTAATTCAGGACAATAAAGGACAAAATGAACTTCATTTTCTTGTGAATCCTGACAAAACGGACAAGTGCTTACATGATCGTTTAAATGGCTATAACGCTGAGAATGTGCATAGACATCCGAAATACCAAATCTGAACTTGGTCATGATATCTTTCAAATGTCTGTCAATATCCATGGACAAATACTTCGGTAAATATCAAATCTACTGCTATCTTCAACATGTGCGTTCCATCTTTGACAACTGCAATCGATCAGTGTTTGTCGAAAAACACGAATGAAAGCATTCGTATCACCGACACCCTGATTCTCCCACACAAAACCAAAGCCGTATACATACAGTTTCAGCCTTACATTCGTAGTACAGTTTTTCTTACCTCTGGCATCCAACTCTACGAGCATCGTATAGGCTTTATAAGGCAATCTGTGTGTTTCCGTTTGTGTTATCCTTAACCAGTAACGAATACACTTAATCACTGAAATTAAATAAGTAGGATATCTATTAGTCTCTCCATATACCAAATCATTCGGTGTTTTCATTGAAACGCCAAGAAATTTCTTCAAAGCATACAAATGAATTTTCTCAATATGCACAGCAGCTGATTCAAAACCCCATAGCTCAGCACCATATTGTAACATTGGTTGAATTTGGATATCAAATAATTTTAAAAACAAACACAGAGATCCATTATCTAGCAGTCTTAATTTCCTGAAAATACACAATAACGCATATTTAGCTCTGCTTGCAAGATCTTTGCAAGCAAGGTAAAGCTTAAGCGTGTAAAAAAGTAAACTCCAAGATACTTATAAGCATTCACTACTGACATACTGACTCCGTTATATGTCCACCTTTCTCTGGCAGCAAGATAACCACCCTTTCTAAACACAATAATATTACAGCTGGCTTTGTAAGCCAGTGATAGTTTCAGACATGAATGTAACATCGTCAGCAGAGAGAAGAATGAACATCTCAAGGAAATCATTGATGAAAATTGCGCCATGTCGTCCAGAATAAAAAAAAACCCTCTGATGTCAATTCACTGATGAACAATATAGGACTACATACATCACCTTGCTTAACTCCAGTCGTGCAGTTTATGTAATTAGTCAAAGACCCACCACTTCTCACTCTAGCTTTCACAGAGTCATGCATGCTCATGACACCTTTTTATAATTTTCCTTTTATTCCATTTTCAAACAAAATACGCCATGAAATACTCCTATTAACAGAATCAAAGGCTTTTTCAAAATTAATAAAAGCAACATGTAATTTACGATTCAAACAAAACTGTTTTTGCACAAATGCCATTAGAGTAAACATGTGATCAATTGTAGAATAGTTACGCTTAAATCCAGCTTGGCATTCACCAGTTAAGTTCCTTTCTTCTACTCAGTCCTGCAGCCTTCTATCGATAACAGTATTATATAGTTTACTACAAATGTTACAGAAGGAAATACCTCTATAATTATTTGGATTATTAACATCACCTTTCTTATATAAAGGAAGAACAACAGATTCAGTCCACAGTTCAGGAAACACACCTCTGTCAAACAGAGCATTAAACAACTTCGTGACAAAACCTAACAACAAATCAGACTTACACGCATTTTTTAACATTTCGCCGATGATTCCATCAAGGCCACTAGCTTTACGATTCTTTAATTTCGTTAGAGCCAGCAGGATCTCGTCTCTTGAAAAAGGGTGATTTAATGCATCGTCACTGGTATTATTGTTATCATCAGAATTATTGTAGCCATTGTTATAACTGCCACCTTCATCATTCATAATACTATGAATATCTACTTTTTCAAGCAGTTTTTGAAAATGCTGAAACCAGCTTTCTAAACTAATGATATTAGAAGGTTGTTTACTTTATTGTGAATTCTGCACATTGAATCCCAAAATTCCTTCTGGTCATTTACAGAGGATACCAATTTTTCCAACATTTGAGGATTAAACTGTTTACAATTTGTTTTCAAAAGTTCTTTATAGTCACGTCTGGCATTAGAGTAAGAGACATGATCTGGTGGGGATAATGTGCAACGACATCTACTTAACAAATTACGAACCTTCCTATTACCAAATTGACACTCCATATGATACCAGTCATCATCATGATCATGTTTTGTGTTAATATTAATCTGTTTTTCATACATTCAGCTGCATCTTTCAAGCAGCTGTTAAATATATGCAAAGCTTCATTTATATTCACATCAATTACACTGATCGCCGTTTCAGCTCTCTGCTGGATTTCAAGGGAGCAAATTATATCACTAAACACATTGGCACGTGTCTGATTCCAAACATACTTTTCAATAAGACATTTAGAAATATACCTTCTTTCGTTGTTCATGCATTCATTTGGAATATTGAAGTTCATCACCAGAGGCATATGGTCTGATTCGATCCTTTCTAATACTTGCAATTTACAATCATTCGAAAACCTTAAAACGTATCTCGTGACATTATATAGTAATCATTCACACTATTGCCTCTCTAAGAGATATATGAGTAGCGACCATTAAGATCGCCCTGACACATAGCTGGTTGTCCATTACCTCTGTTAGCTGGTTGTCCATTACCTCTGTTAGGAGGTTGTCCATTACCTCTGTTAGGTGGTTGTCCATTACCTCTGTTAGCTGGTTGTCCATTACTTCTGTTAGCTTCGCTGGACTGCCTTCTAATTTCACTTGGCGTCCTCTTCTTTCTTCGGCACCTCTTTCACCATGTCTCTCCTCGCTTTTCGCTTTTGTTTTTGACCTCCGCTTCATTATTGTTGACCGACATTTACCGTGGTCTGAATACTTTTCCCATTCCTTCGTTTCTGTGAGTTCCGCTAACTGGCACACAAGCTGATTATTGTCTGCTGCCCGTCCCACCCATGATTTCCGCGCGCGCGCGCGCGTACACACACACACACACACACACACACACACACATGCAAACGCATACACAAAGACCATACGTACATGCACATGCACACGCGCACTGCATACACTGCCAGACACACACACTCATAGGCCTGTGTCCACACACTCATGCACACATACATATACACACACATGCGTGTATACACTCATCACACACATACACACACACACACACACACACACACACACACACACACAGAGATTATAATGGCACAACCAATGTTAGGTAGGTACTCAAGGTCTGACCAGCGAGCTGGGCTAATGCGTAGGTCAGACATCTGCCGAATCATAGCCACGAGACCCTCTTCTTGAATTCTCTCATCTTGGTCATTAATTCATTTTTCCATCAGCTTAATATTATGCGCAGTGTAGTCTCAAAATTCAGCAGATGTGGTGTAGCGTATACGGACAAGTCCGCAAGCAGTGACGCCTCCTTGATGAAACTGAAACTGAAACTCCTGTTGACCCCAGCCCCTGTCGGCTGGTTTGTGCGTCCTGTAAATGATTTTATCTTGAGGTTTTCCACGTCCACTGCCTCCATGACTTTCCACTTCCCGCCGGTCTTTAGCTGCCGTTGACCTGATCTCACAACCCATCTCAGGAGTATTCACGCGCATGGTAAGCACATATTTTACCTTACCCACTTGGTGTTCCTCAAGGATGGATTTTAGAGGAAGCTTCAGTTTTGCGTAGCGGCAGTAGAGTGCAACGTCAGTAAGACCCTGTGTGTGTGTGTGTGTGTGTGTGTGTGTGTGTGTGTGTGTGTGTGTGTGTGTGTGTGTGCGTGCGTGCGTG
>CM065733.1:44765234-44805234 GCA_033310375.1 Conus canariensis | reverse complement strand
GCAGATGGTCAAAGGCCACGTCGATTTCGTGGCTCAGGCGATCGTACTCCTCTTTCACCAGCATGGAGCGAATTTCGGTGTGCAGGTCAAACTCTTCTTTAGCCACATTGCACCCCGTCTCCAGGAACCCCATCTGCTGACACCTTGCCAGTTCCAGGCGATTGAGGAGGAAGTTCTTGAAAACGTCAGTGATGCCTGGGTTTTCTTTTTTTTTTTTTGGAGTTGTAGCTCCAGATTTTTCTCTTCCTCCTCCAGCAAGGTGCGCATCATGGTGGCCGCGCTCCGCACTTTCACGATGTTGGTAGGCAGAGTCCGGCATACGGGACACGCCTCGATGGCTTCACCCATAATGTGCCGGCAACAGGTGTAACACACAACATGGTTGCAAGGAACCATGGCCATGGGGTAACGGGAGCCGTCGTCGTAAACGTTGTAACATATGGTGCAGGTACTGGTTCTGCACATCTTGGTAAACAGAGGGGACAAAACCAAGGAACTGTCTTGCACTTTGCCTGCATCCTGCTAAGAACAGCCTCGCCGTCTAATCCGTCGTCGGCGGGAGGGTCGATGCCGTCCCAGATCTGGGGCCGTACTTACATGTCGTGGGTAAACTTACTTCTACAACGAGATTAACCCCTGGGTACAAACCTTATGGGTTCAGCGCATTCTACTTTCGTACCTATATCCTCTGGGTTTTGTCTCGGTTTCTACCTACGAAGTGTCCAGAAAGTAAAGGGTGAAGGTCAGATAAGAAGAGGGATTCCCTTCTTCTGCGCATGTCTTGAATAACCCCCAACTTTCTGCGCATGCCCACAAACTCGCTGACACAGACACACACAAAGACTGAAAAAGCAGCTTAACTAAAACAAGTTTGATAAAACTTTTAAAGGGCCATAAACATGATGAAGTCACACTCACATGCGCACACACACACACACACACTGACACAAAGAAACAGTGACACACACAGGAACGAAGACAGATTTAGCACCCCCCCCCCCCCCCCCCAAGAGCTAAGCCAACTATCGAAGCAGACGAACTTGGGAGCTACAGACACCCTTGTACAGCAGGGGGCCGAGTTCCGTGTCTCAGTCTGTGCAAATCAAATTCAATGTCTTCTCCAGAACGCCTGTCAGCTGGAAGATGTTGTGACGACGAAATCTTAACTTCGCGTGAAGTTCGTGATCACTGAACGTGTCAAATGGCTTTGTTTTGATCTAACCCAGGGCGAACTCATGCCCTATCCTCGTTGTACGTTACCCACCCCTCACCCACTGCAAACCACGAGGTTAAAGGTTACTCTCGACATATGGATCTGCAAGTAACGGACCTTCGAGCTTACAACAAGGTAGTTGGTAACTTCTCCATTACCCACGACATGTAAGTACGGCCCCTGGTAGGCCATAGCGACGCGCTCGGATAGCTCTTCCAAAGCCTGGGGTTTGCAGGTGGCAGTTCTAAAATCACGGTATCAGCATCACTGTCGTCGTCATTGTCAGCCGCATACGGGGAACACTGGGGGCGTACTGGACATCGGTGGGGGCGTACTGGTCAAAAACGGGGGCTTGATTTCGCCTTTGCACGTACCGGGGGGTGTAACCAGGCATGATTTTACTCCCAGGATCAGGAAGACTTTCCCACAAACAAAACTTTCATAACTTCATTTTTCTTCCTCTCTCCCTAGATTCTTTTCCCTGGCTTGTTTTTCCCGCTCCCAGATTTTTTTCTCATCTTATATTTTCCCCCCCCTTTTTTTTCCCCTTCCCCTTTATTTTCCCTGTTCCCTCCTTTTTTCCCAGCTAACTGCTCAAAAAGTGATGGCAAGTAGCAACGTTTAGCAGTAAGACAATGAGAGTTCTGAACAGAAAACAGAGCAATATGATTCTACTGTTTACATTTTTCTTTGTGGCGGTCGATGGCTGCGATTTTAGGGGCGAGGTACACACGGACACCCAGCAGGTGATGTTAAGTTGTGAATGTAACGTCAGTACCAACGAATGCCAAAACTGCACAAAGAGAATCCATGGACTGTATATCAAACCCGTCATGCGGAAAGCCGGGCCCTGGAGAGTCGTTAAACTGTCCAGTTACCGAACAGAGACGCCAGTAGGATATGCCAGAAAGAGTACGTACAGATTCACACGTAACCGAAACTACTCTGGAGCCAGCCATCCTCCCGGAGTTACGTTTGAGTGTAGCACAAAGGGAGTGGACTATTCCCGACGTGAAAAAGTCGAGAAGCCCCTATTGGCGATTAACTTTATGGAGAATGCTACACCCACAGAAGTTGATCCTACCTCAGTCAAAGAAATTACTACCGTTGATCCTGCCACAGCCAAGGAAGATCCTGCCACAGCCAAAGAGGTTACCACCATTGATGCTATCACAACTACAGAAGATCCTACAACAGTTACCACCGTTCATCCTACGACAGCTAAAACAGTTACCACCATTGATTCTATCACAGCCAGAGAAGATCCTGCCACAGCCAAAGAGATTACCACCGTTGATTCTATCACAGCTAAAGAAGATCCTACTAGAGCCAAGGAAGACCCTACCACAGCCAAAGCAGTTACCACCGTTGATTGTACCACAGCCAAAGCCGATCCTACCAAATACTACTGCGATTTCAGCAGCAACGTACAGATGGAGACCCGGCAGATAGTATTCAGTTGTCGATGTAACTTCAGTGCAAACAAATGTGCATACTGCTTTAGGAAAATCCAGAGCGTCTACATCGAACCCCTCAACCCCCAGAAAGCCGCGCCCTTGATAATCCTTAAACTGTCCGATCCCCCAAAAAGAGAAGGGAACATTTTTGTCATAAAAAACACTAGCCTACCTATGGATTCATCCTCGACCAAAGTTTCTCTGAAGTCGGCCATCCTGCGGGAGTTACATTCCAGTGTAACGTACAGGGACTGGATTATACCTGTCATGCCAAAGACGGGAGTTACCTATTGGAGATTAACTTTTCGGATTACTATAATGCAACCAATAGAAAGACCAAGATTGACTACGGTTTCTACTACAGTTTTAACCGAATACGTCACGCCCCCAAAAGAAGTTACAACCGTTGATACAATTTGCAAAAGATCTACTACCGAACCGACCAATGTTCTTTTTGCATTCAAAATCCCAACTCTGTTGCCCTTTCTGTTTTTTGCGTAACTGTTTTGTCCCTTCTGATGTTCCTCTGCCTGTTCTGTTGTTTTCGTCGCAGACAGAGACAAGCAGACGGACGGGACAGACCAGCAGACGGACGTGCAATGAGACAGACAGTAGTGAACTGAGGAACGGTGTGTGAAACGCATCGTGTTCCCACCAGTTCGGTCAGTTCAGGACTGACATGTTATGACACACCAAGCCCGAAGTGGACGACGTTCACTCACAGTCAAATGCATGCAGGGACTGGCACGAATGACAGAACGAGAGGTGACGTCACGGGTTCGTGGCTTTATGGTGTCCCCCCCCCCTCCCCTTTTCTCGTCCACCACCTCACTTTCCATCCCCCCCCCCCCGTCCTTCGCACCCCCCCCCTTTTCTCCCCCCTCTCACTCCACTCCTTTACCTCATCTCTCTCTCTCTCTCTCTCTCTCTCTCTCTCTCTCTCTCTCTCTCTCTCTCTCTGTTCACTTCGCTCTGTAATAGAATCAGTTTCTCTATGTGAATTCACATGCTTCATGTGTGTAATTTTACAAGCCTGTGTTGGACAGTGGTGTTAGTTTTTTTTTTTTTTTTTTTTTTGGGGGGGGGATGCTCTGTATAAAATAATATATCAGAACCCCTCTCCATTGCATTTCTTGCAGAAATCTACGCCATTCTGTGTTTTTTCTTTGCCTTTCCATTTTTTGTCCTGAACTTGCTAATTCGCCATACAGTTTGAAACAAGTACACAACCTCTCTCCCTGTGGAGTTTTCCTTCCCCTCTTATTTCTTTTCCCTTCCATTCATTTTTACTCCCCCCCCCCCCCCCCCCCCAATATAAACCTGCGTTTGATTTAAATGGTTTCCTTAGCAACTCGTGTCCTTTGGAACTGTTCATACCGAAAAATGTTTATACTACAACGACAAAAATGACTAAACCGAGGGATACGAGAGCAAAAGATGCTAAGCCGACGGACACAACAACAAAAGATATTAGGCCGACGGATACGACAGATGTTAGGCTACCCACAACTACAGATACTCCGATCTTGACCATGCCAACGGATACGATGACAAGACCAGCATCAGAAGCAGCAACTACTACAACGTCGGGAAACAAAGAGTTGTGACACCGCAGTAGGGAAGTTAAACTTAATCCTGAAAATTCCTTTAATAGTTATGATTGGTTTAGTAATGACTGTGTTCGTATTGTACATTGTAATTTCTGAACTTTGTAAATTACCTTAACACTTTGCAGTAAAATCGTCGAGAAACGTCATCCAAAAAACAGTAACTTTGTAAAATCCCTTAAAAAAATTAGTGAATAGGCGAAAATCCCGAGTGAAACAGTAATTTCGCCAATTTACTAAAACATTTTAGCGATTTTATAAACTCCCTTGTTTTGTAAATTCACTGTAACACACACACACACACACACACACACACACGCGCGCGCGCGCGCGCGCGCGCGCGCTTAGATACACACACACCACACACACACACACACACACACACACACACACACACACACAAGTAGTACAAGAGGGATATTATAAATCTGCCGGAGCCGGAGCCAGACCCTGGACCCCGAACCCCTTAATTGATCAATCAATCAATCAGACCAATAATCAATAATCGATCTATCAGACTGATAATAGTAAGACGGTAATCGAAGTCATCAATAACCGATCAATCAGATTGATAATGTCTAATCAGATGCATTATATTCATAAAGGATATTGATCATCAAAGAAAAGGGGGACTGGTCATGAAGGGGTAGTCTGGAAGTAAAGAAGTAAAAATAAACAACTACCTCTCTTCCCGCCACCAACATCTTTTTACTCAAAACCTGACCACGGCGGAGCCTGTACGCATAAAATTATTCGGTGACCATGCGACGACACGTGTATAATTAAACGGCGATTATACCGACGAAGCCAAGACCCCTGGACAGTGTACGTGTCTCTGCATATTCTCTCTTTCTATCTATGAGAACTTGATTAGGAAAGTACGTAAGACTGACAGTAAGTTTGAAATGTGTAATCAATAACAGACCACTGTGATTGCACCACCACGATGTCACCTCCCTACTAAAAAAAACCCAGAAATGACGTTACACTCATGCCTTTCGCAAGAAGCAACAAGGGCGATTATTCAGTCTGTTTTTCTTTAAATGTGTATTAAAATAAATGAATTTGTAAAAACTGTAAATAAATGACACATTATTTAAAATAACCATAACAAATATAGTAATATAAAGAAGTGATACATTAAGAGGCATAGTCATTTGGTCGCTACAGCTGGTTATACGAGCACATTTATGCTAGGCTATGAATTTTTTTTTTTTGATGATGGTAGTAATAGTCATTCAATACATTATGCATTATTTCTTAGAAAACTTACGAGAGTGGAAAAACGGAAGACAAAATGATCACAACAAAGAGACAGCAAGGCCTAATATAGAAAATTTGACTCTATTTAAATACGATCATTATAAATTTAACCGACACGGTTGCGCAGCCACAGATCTCCTTAAAAAATTTGGAGACGTTTCAAAAGTCACAAGAGTGGAAAAAAGATTTTCCCAACTTGTTACCCTGGCACATGGCCGAAGCCGGACTTTATTTGATCTCCACTCATCCCTCAGATCCTCAAAAACATAAAGTGGGCTGTCGCTTTTGCGGTATATCGCTGATGCAATAGGAAGAGACAGACACACCGTTTTTGGAATATGTAGGTGGAATCCGCGATGTGCCTTCAGTTGTGAAAAATTAACATCCTATGGCATAGACATGACCAGTGAAGGAGAAGATGTAGTTGACTAATGTTATTTATAGTAAGTGACATATTATTATAAATGTCAAGCTTTTTATACTTTAGAGCAGAAGACACGATGGATGTAAGATGGAAACATCCTTTTACCTGCGTAATTTCAGGACCGACTTGGAGTGGCAAAACGATGTGGGTCACATAATTTTTGAAGAATATAACAGAGATGATGATACCGCCTCCTCAACGTATTAAATGGTGCTACGAGGAAATGGCAGCGAGGTTACGATCAGTTGAAGGGGGTGACTTTTATAGAAGGACTACCCAACGAAGATCAATGGCAAAGAGACCAAAGTCGTCTCGTGATCATCGACGATTTACTAAAGGCAGCCATCATAGAAACCTTAGTGTGATGTATATTTTTCAAAATTTATTTGGAAAGAATAAAGAACAACGCACCATCAGCCTTAACAGTCATTACTTGGTAGTCTTTAAAAATCCCAGGGACGCTTCTCAAATCACTCACATAGCTTAACAAATGTACCCCGGAAAAGCAAAATACGTACAAGAAGCATTTAAAGACGCCACCTCAAGACCGCACGGCTATTTGGTTTTTGACCTTTGTCAGGACACACCCGATCACCTACGACCGAGATCAAGATTTTTCCTGAAGAGTACCAAGTAACATACATCCAAAAATACGCATGTTAGCGCGTATTAAAAGAAACCTACCCATGCTCCAGATGTTATGCGGAGCCAAACCTGCTATAATTAAAGCTGTCATCAAAGGCGCTTCTCCAGATTTGATCAACGCCCTGAGTGAATGTTCCCTGAACATCTGAAAAGGCCATGTGAAACAGACTCCGTCGCAGAAGAAACAACTTTGCAGATATAAACAGAGCTTACGTCACTTGGCCAAAAGATGAATTTCTGTCAAGAAAAGGAAGCAGATATTACAGAAAGGAGGATTTATCGGTGATTTAATTAAACCAGTGTTGAGAGTTTTAGGAGGGCTGTTGGGATCTACACTCGGCCTATAAAAATGGAGCACACAAAGAAAATGATTTTAATAGATCCTCGTGTGTTAGACTCAATCCGAAGCCGTTTATCAGAACCGCCTGTTCCAGATGCTCAGTCTCAGTCTTAGGGAAATGGATGACCAAATGCGTGATATTTTAGGTAATAACGGCATGAATCAGGAAGACAAGGCTAATATGTATCATCAGACTCTTTGGAAGTACTTGAAACGCTTCGAACAATTTAAAGAAAGACCTTTGGGCACTGTGGGGTTAAAAAGTGCTTCTCAACCAACGACGATGACAGTAGAGCCTGAGTCATCGAAGGGAACAACAAAGAAAGATGTGCTGGACAGCGTTCCACAAACATTAAAAAAGAAAGCCGAACGTCTACTGCAACACATTCGACAAAATCCTGATCTGCAATGGGACCCCAGAGGAGAAATCGAATACCAAGGGCAGCTAGTCAAGGATTCCAATGTAATCAACTTGGTCAACGATGTTCTGAGAAAACAACAAAAGTTTGAACCCAAAGGATGGGAAATTTTTGCGGCGGCATGACGTGACCAAAACGTTCCGCAAGATCTGATTGGGCATCCCAACCGTTGGAGTTTCATTCGCGGCAGTGAGACAGAGCCCAGAGCGGAGAAAGTGAAACAAGGTACACCAACTTCGATGAAAAAAGACAGAAAAAGACGAAGACGATTGCGAGATGACAGTCCACCCTGGGCTCCCTACTGAAGATGACAAGAAGAAAGCAACAAACCAACAACCGAATCCTGTCTCAGTCTGGGTCTTTTGCGGGAGTAGATGCTTTGAGGAAATCAGCAAAGATAAAGAGATGTATTATAACAAAAACTGGTTATCCTACCAAGACGCTTATACTCTACATAAACCTGTGAGGTACAAATTTACTCGACGTCCTATTATTGTTGGGGGAATAGACCATTAATGGCAGGCAGATCTCATTGATGTGAAAACCGTTAAAAAAGATAACGAAGGATTTACCTATCTGTTAACGTGCATTGATGTTTTAAGTAAATTTGCCTGGGTCATTCCGTTAAAAAAACAAGACAGGGGATGCCTTTCAGGATATCTTTGCTCGCGGACAAAAACCTTTCAAACTACAAACGGATAAAGGTTCAGAGTTTCTGAACAAATCATTTCAAAAAATTTGAAAAGAACAAAACGTGGGTTTTATTGTGACTAAAACGATGACATAAAGGCATCCATCGTTGAGAGATTTGATCGCACTTTAAAGGAGAAAATAATTATGGCGACACTTTACAAGGAAAAACAGTGTTTTTGAGATTCGTAGAAACATTGCCCAAACTAGTGCACGCTTACAATTGTTCTTATCATCGGAGTATTCAAAGCGCTTCTGCCAGTGTCACAACCGAAAACCAAGAGGATACATGGCAAACTTTATACAACAACAAACAATTTAAACCTACGCCCAAACCCAAACTTAAAATTGGGGATCGCGCACGCATAAGCAAAAACAGGAAAGTATTCAAGAAAGGCTATTTACCCTCCTGGACCGAAGAACTGTTTACAGTGAGTCAACTAAAGAAAACATCACCCATCACTTATAATCTTTAAAGACGATCATGGAGATGACCTGAACATTTTACGCTCAAGAAATCCAGAAAGTTGGAAAAAAAAAGAAATATTTCGCATCGAAGCTATATTGAAACAACGAACTCGACCTGACGGGTCTGATGAGTATTTAGTTATTGGCACGGATACGACTCGTCATTTAATTCTTGGACTCCGCGTATATCGTACATCGCTGACGCGTTACTCTAATTAACGATGAGAGAAGGAAAATCAACTTTCTGAAACTGGCGGGGCTACGGATAAGGAGGTCGACACTCTGGCAGATTTTTGGCTATAGGGTTCCCCTGTACGTAACCTGAGAAAGAAGATGTCTTATTATAATCTGATGTAATAAAATATTGATGAAACAAAAAATGTCATGAATGTTTTATCTGATGCGTCGGTGAGAGGCGATTCAATACCTGAAAAAGTGTTTAGATCGTTTCTAAAAAGGATACTATTTTGGTCTGTCTTTGTGATTTCTCTCCCTTAGACTATTTGTAAACGCGAGCGTGTGTGTATGTTCATCTGTTGAGTTTGTCCGTACGAAACAGTGACAAACAACAAACAAACATATTCACAACGAAAAAAGACAGTCAGATATATGCAATAGAAAACAAAAAGACACCTCACTGATCTCACTCTTATCAGTTGTATCTATAACTGTACCGTAATTTGGATTACACAAATAAAGTCAGAGGCCAAGAAAAAAAATGACAGCGAAAATCTGGTTACACACTATCTCTAAGTCCATCTTTGTAAAAGATTCTTTGGATTACCTCGGACCTAAATATTATATAGCTTGCTTTAAGTGACTACGAACTAATAATGACCATAGTATATTCTAACCTCACAGAACGACCATCAAAGAGTGACCGCTAGTATGTAGGATTACGTGGTGAGATCATTTCACAGCAATTAATCACACGTGAGGAAGTTATCATTAATGTTACTTTATAAAACACCATATGCTGATCACTCTTTTATAATCTCAGTCTATGAAACATCTTAAATGTGCTTTTACTTTTTTCCCCTCCCCCCTATAAAAAAACTCCGGTTGATTTGTTATTAATAACACATAAAACTTTACATTCAATGTAAATGTATGTTAAAGCGCCTTTAAAAAAATCACCGCTAAGCACTCATTAAACTTTCCCTTGTTGTCTTGCAGCGATGGACCACGTTTCTTTGACTTCTGGTGGATCTACCGAGCATTTCACATGCTCTGAATGTTCAGCCATCATCACTGACCGAAGAAATCGAAACCGACATCAGAGAGAGCAACACCAATACAAAAAGCCACGTCAGTGTGAGATCTGTGATAAAAAAAAAATTACCCGTAAAGAAGACCTTTTGTCTCACATTCGGACCCATATTACTCCTGTTAAAAAAAGAAAATACCCCACTCACAGTCTGAAGCGGCTGAGAAAAAACCCAGACAGAAAACATTGCCTTCCGATCCTACAGAGCCTGATGTGGAGGTTGTCCCGGACATCCGAGACATCTACACGGAAAACTGGGGAGCCATCCGTACTCACCACTTTGAGGGACGCCATCAGTCTGTGTAAGACATCCGATGGTTAGGAGATGCACCGGGCTGGGATGACAAGCTGATGGACATTTTTGAACGACAGACCAGACGTTTCAAAATCAACTTGAGTCACTCTTTCATTCTACACCATCAAAATGATGAGAGGTATCGGTTCTTTCATGCGTCCCAAAATAACGCCCGTGTTCTTGAAGCTCCTCGCCTCATCAACTATCGTGAGGACTTCATACAGTTTCTAAACGAGATCAACAACACGGACGTCCTAGAACATGCCAGAAGAGAGAGGCCAGACAGCAAATGGACAGTCCACTGTATTACCAGCAGTAGGTTTTACATCAATCCCATCCAAGACTTCCCCATTGGCTGCTGTGACTACCCTATTCCCGACTTCATCACAAAAAAAAGAGAAGTATCTACACTCTTTTGAATCATGGTGAAGTTTCCTACAGAGATAACTTGTGCTTTTTTTGGGGGGTGCCTGGCCTTACATCGAGGGGCTTCTCTTCACAATCTTGAAACACACGAGATTTGTTTCAGAAGTGGATGGAAACCCAAACGATTGATGCTGATACATTCCACGGTATTACTTTGGGTGATTCAGAGAAAATAGAGGACCTTTTCTTCGTTAACGTGAATGTCTTTGAATTTGATGAAGAGTCAGACCCACCCATCCTGCTCCCTAAAAGGAGGAGTGAAAGAAAACACGCCAAAACTATGAATATCCTCATCTACAAAAATCATTTCTGCTACATCACCAATTTAAATGCAGCTGCAGGTGTTTTTGGCTGTGGAAAATGTGGCAAACTCTGGATGGCCGCTGGTAAGCTTCTGCAGCATGAAAAACCTGTGTTGGAGATCAGACTAAAGAAATTTATCCCGGAGCGGTTTATCAGGCTCCACTCTCACCCTTGGAAATTTTAAGCAACGCCGGTGTGCTGGCGGACACTACCTACGTCTACCCTTATAGGGCAACGTATGATTTTGAAGCCTATTTTGACACTAGAGACCTCTCCCGGGCCAAATGCCCACAGCCCAAAACGACCTACACGGCTAGGCACGTTCCTTTATCAGTCAGTGTGTGTTCCAACGTTCCATCGTACGAAGACCCAATCTGCTTCATCACGTCGGATGAACCGCAGGATCAGGTAAACAAGATGGTGGATTATTTAGAGGCCATTTCCGATCATTCTTACCGCCTGTTGAGAGAAGAATTTTCCCATGTTTACGATGAGCCGGATGCCATGGATGAAAATGACCAGAATCTAACACAGCTTTCTTCCGACAAACTGAGAAAGGTCCTGGATGACTATCTACACGAACTCCCTGTGGATGGATTCAACAGCTCGAGTTATGACATCAACCTGATCAAGCCTTATTTCATGCAAAGGCTAGTCAACGCTAAGAACACTGAAGAGGAAACCAGCCCTTTGAAGTTCCTGGTGAAAAACAACAATGAATACAAATGTATCAGAACCCTTAAATTCAAGTTTTTAGATATCAAACACTACATCGCTCCAGGTTTCTCCTACAGCAAGTATCTAGCTGCATTTGACGTTCCAGAAAAGAAAAACTTCTTCCCTTACGAGTTTGTTACTTCTCTCAGCGCCCTGGATACTCCTCATCTGCCCCCGAAGGAAGCTTTTTCCAGCACGCTCAAGAATGAAACTATCAGTGATGAGGATTACGCTTACTGTGAAAGCGTTTGGCAGGAAGAGAGGATGGTCACGATGAGAGACTTTCTCGTGTGGTACAACAATAAAGACGTCGTTCCATTCTTGAAAGCCCTGGAGAAACAGAGCGCGTTCTACCGTGATCTCGGGTTGGACATGCTCAAAGACGGGATCCGGGTCCCAGGACTGACTCTTCGTTATCTGTTTAAAACTTTACCTAAAGACACGTTCTTTTCCCTCATCCATGAGAAGCACAAGGATCTTCATCATCACCTGCGTGAAAATATGGTAGGAGGACCTTCTATCGTCTTCCATCGCTACCACGAAGAAAGACAAACCCACCTTCGCTACGTGAGAGGAAAGAAGGTCTTGAGTGTGAAAGGTTATGACGCCATTGCCTTGTAGTTTGTGGGCACTAATGCAGGATATGCCCACAGAACATCCCGTCCGACGTCGGAAACAAAACCAATTCAAGCCCGAGAAGATTGACGTAAATGAACGAATGGCCAGAGAATGGTTAGAGTGGACTATGAGCACACGTGGCCTACACCTTCAGCGTAAGTACAATGGTAGAGAGCAGGCTTTAGGAAGACGTCGGATACGGGTGGATGGTTGGGACAAAGAAACTCGCACTGCCTACCAGTTTCATGGCTGTTTATATCACGGGCACCATTGTCACCTGACTGATGATGTGACAGTTAATCCGGTCAAAGAGAATGGATGAACTGAGAAAAAAAACTGAAGACATTAAGGAGTACCTGCTTTTTACTGTTAAGATTCGGGTGATCGAAAAATGGGAATGTGAATGGAGGAGAGAGAGAAAACATAACGCAGATTTAAAGCGTTTTCTAGCCCATCGATGCCCACCATATGTTAGTCCTTTCGTGGGGAAAAAAAATCACGACTTCCGGCATCATCCGAGCGATTGAAGACGGTTGTCTTTTCGGACTGGTTCAATGCGATCTCGAAGTTCCGACTCACTTGCGACAGCATTTTTCAGAGATGACATCTATCTTCAAGAATGCTGATGTGGGGAGAGAAGATATTGGACCCTTTATGAGAAATTTTGCCGAGGGCCATCGTCTATTGACCCAGTCTAGAAAAACGTTGATAGGCAGTTACTCCGGAAAAGGTATCCTGCTTACCACCCCTTTACTTCGATGGCACCTGAGTCATGGATTAAAGGTCACTGACGTCCTGCAAGTTGTTGAATATCGGCCCAGATCCACCTTCAAACAGTTTGGGGATACTGTCTCTACAGCACGACGTGATGGAGATCAAGATGCTTCTAAGGCCATCCTCGCTGACACGTTTAAGTTGTTGGGGAACAGCACCTATGGAAAAACCATTACCAACATCAAAAAACACACCGACGTACTGTACTTACGGGATCCAGACACGCCATCCAAAATCAACCACCCTCGCTTTCGAAAAATGACGCCTCTGATGACAGATCTGAATGAAGTGGAATCAGCAAAATCAAAACTCCGGTGGAGTCTGCCTAACCAAACTGGAGTTTTTGTATATCAGTATGCCATATTGAGAATGCTACAATTTTATTACGACTGTGTGGACAAGTTCGTCTCCAGGGACGATTTTCAACTTTATGAGATGGATACAGACTCTTTGTACATGGCTTTGTCATCAGAGTCGTTGGAAGACGTTGTCAAGCCTGACCTACGTCAAGAGTTTTAGGAGTGGGACAAGTGGTTTCTAGCGCGAGCCTGTGAAAGACATCGAGATGATTTTATCCGTACTATGACTAAAGGCGACCATTGGGTGTCTCTTCCTTGCTGTATCAAGCATCAAATGTACGACAAACGCACGCCTGGGCTCTTCAAACTAGAGTATGAGGGTGAAGGTATTGTGGCTTTGTGCTCCAAAACGTACTATTGCTTTGGGCAATTAAATAAGAAGATCAGCTGCAAGGGACTGAATAAAACCCTCAGTCGACTCACCAAGAGCAGTTATATGAATGTTCTTCAAAGTCAGAAGAGTACCAGTGGGATAAACAAAAGTTTCAGGACGGATGGAACAACCCTGTACACCTACCACCAACAAAGAGATTCCTTGTCTTTTTTCTATATCAAAAGACAGGTTCCTTCCGATGGGGTGAGCACTCTGCCTCTTTCCATTTAAGGTTTTTTTTTCATAAGAGATTTGTTTTTAATAACTGTTAAAAAACATCCACCTAATGTTGCCCATCGTAAAATAATGAGGCTCAAATGTACGTCTCATTGTTTTATGTGGCCGGTCCCAAGCCCGGATAAAAACAGAGGGGGTGCTTTCATTTTTTCTCATGGTTTTCTCAAATGCATATTATACAGAGAGAGAGAGAGAGAGAGAGAGAGAGAGAGAGAGAGAGAGAGAGAGAGAGAAAGAGAGAGAGAGAGAGAATATGCAGAGACACGTAGATTGTCCAGTGGTCTTCGCTTCGTCGGTGTAATCACCGTTTAATTATATGCGTGTCGTCGCATGGTCAGCTTTATCACCGAATAATTTTATGCGTACAGGCTCCACGGTGGTCAGTTTTTGGGATGAGAGAGGTATTTGTTCATTTTTACTTATTTACTTCTAATGACTAATCATTTATCGATCAATACCGTTTATATTAGTCCCCTTTTCTTTTATGATCAATATCCTTTATGAATATGATCCATCTGATTAGACATTATCAATCTGATTGATCGGTTGCGTACACACACACACACACACACACACACACACACACACACACACACACACACTCGCGCGCGCGCGCGCGCGCATTACTTAAAACGTCGTATAAACAATACTGTAAGTGATTTACATGCTGCCAATGACAGAACAAAGAGATGCATTGTTTACAAAGCGCTCTATGCTTGACGCTACTGAACAAATGCAAATAAGATCAACATATAAGAAATCAACAACAACAATAATAATAACGATAATAATGATAATGGAGAGAGAGAGAGAGAGAGAGAGAGAGAGAGAGAGTTTACTCACTACAAGTTTTTTGTGTGTTTATACCCTTTCACTCTGTGTGTGTGTGTGTGTGTGTGTGTGTGTGTGTGTGTGTGTGTGTGTGTGTATGCGTGCACGCGCTAGGTGTGTGTGTGTGTGTGTGTGTGTGTGTGTGTGTGTGTCTGTGTGTCTGTGCGCGCGCGCGCGCGTGTGTGTGTGTGTGTGTGTGTGTGTGTGTGTGTGTGTGTTGCTTGGTATTTTGTGACGCAAAAGATATGGGACAAACTGTGTACTGAAGTCTCCATACTTTTCTCTCAAGTCGTCATGAGGCAACCCACCAGAAAAGTCGCCGCACTGCCATTGAGTCACTATGGCGATGTTCAGTAGCACCTGTTCTTATCCAATACATGCAAGACACCACCTTCAAAGCCCCTTACTGACGACAGTAAGCATCCCCCTGAAGAGATCGCCACCACGTCCCTCCAACGATAGTCCCAATAAGTTTGTCAATACGGTAACCCTGTCACAAATTTCACTATGAGCATGGACGTGAAAAGGAAATCAAAACATGAGGTCACTATGAGCGAAGGGCTTGGAGAGCCACAGAACTTCAGACAGCCATGCTGATTGATGTTCCAGTTTCAGATTCATGAAGGAGGTGTTACCGCATGCTTATTTGTCCATATACCCTACACCACGTCTGTCAAATTTCGAGACCACACTGCACAAGATGTACAGCTAATGGAGAAATGAATTAATGACCGATTGATGAGGATGAAGAAGATGGTGCTAAGGAGTTCCATTCTGATCTAAGACTGTATGACAGGACTGAACACACTTGCTTTGATGATATATGCTGGCGACAGCCCTCCCTGGACAATACAAACACCTACACTGTTGGTAAGAAAATTTAAGCAACACTGTCAGACTCATCCACTGAGTGGATAAATAACGATCGTGTGGCCCCAGTCGAGGCCACAGCAAACTCTACACTGGGTAGGAGCCAGTCGGGAGAGAAACTCCTACAAATAACTGGCCCTGATGAGAATCGAACCCATAGCCTCCCAGCTGCGAGTCCGCTACGCTCATCACTGCGCCCCAGCGGCTGTTGCAGCAAAGATGAGTCCGCTACGCTCATCACTGCGCCCCAGCGGCTGTTGCAGCAAAGATATTTCATTTGAAAAGCTTTGACAAGAGAAAAATGGGATACCAGGGATAAATATAAAGATGTGGTATGTTCAGAATCTCGTCATTCGTTGTTACCATCTCTCATCCAGTCCTTTTTAATATAAGACCGTAGCTCACATCCTACTTTCATAAGTGTATGCTCGATCTCCGACCCGAAGATAGAAATTGGAAAGTTAACAATCTATAATTTGGTCGTTGGTTTTTCCTCACTTGTATCTCCTCGTTGTTTGTAACAGCTAGTGTTCGCTATGGCGACATCATGCTCTTCAGTCGTGAATCGTTCACCGGCAGTTCTATTATAACCTTTCCAGTAGCCAGGTAGCTACGCCAGATTTCTCTGATTTAATGCAACCTATGAATAGATCGCTGGCCTCATGTCCACTCTGCGAAGAAGCACACTTCTGAGGCAGTTCCCTGATTATCGGCGACATCGGAAATGTCTTTTTATGAACTCTAGCACTGAAGAAAGCAGAGGACAACAAACAAAACGCACAACTGGTTTTGGTCCTTGCATGAGCGTCCCTCAGACAGAGTGAAGACCTTGTTTCTGCACTCTAAATGAGAAGCCCACGGAATCCTTGCGATGATCTGTGCAGTTTTTTTCCCCAGTTTTTCTTCTGCCTTGAAAATAATCATATATCAGATAGCAATGCAACAATTATTTGTTAAAAAATGTCTGCCATTCAGCCCATTACAAATCATTTGATGATGAAATACTATCACATATCCCACACTTGATCCGCTACGATTTTATTCATGTTATTTCATCACAGAGATATTAAGGAAGCCTCCACTTTCTCCTTTTCCTCTGTTCGTATTTTCCATTAAAAAACAAAACAAAAAAAAACAACGAACGCTTTAACTACGGTCAATCAACCCTAACAGCACGCAAGTGCGCGGTATTTGGGGGTTTCCGATTCATGATAATTTAAAAAAACAAACAAACAAACAAAAAACAAGGCTTTGCCTACAGCACAGACCTCAAGCATCTGACGTAACTCTGCAATCGATAAAACATGCGTCTAACCACAGAGATACACTCATGCGCAACTACGTTGTAATTCACACATCCATTAAGACTTTGGTCCCAGCACGAAGAGAATTATCGTCCGTTGTGCACAGTGGCAAAATATGTAAAATCTGGACCCTAGCAACTGATTAGATCAGCGAGTAAAATTAGATTTTGAGCTCCATGTCGGGTTTTACGTCTGAAGATACCAAATTAGAAATACGCTTTTTGAATCATTTCAATTCTGTATAGGCCTAACACGCCAGCTGCGTCTGTGCTAGCTTTTTATTGTTGGTTTTTGTTTTCCCTAAAGATCTCCAAAATGGCCTATCAATTTTCTGTAATTCTCACTTTCATAAAAAGGTTTTGATCTATTTCCATTGCAAGCAGTAATTAATTTGTAACAATGCACATTGTTCTTTTATTTTGGGCTTTCCTTCTGCTGAATGTATCTGAATGGTAGAAAAAATAATCACACACACACACACACACACACACACACACCGCGCGCGCGCGCGCGCGCGCGCGCGCGTGCGCACTGTTCCTCCTAAACATGCTGATGCTTTGTTCCATGGGATCTGCAAAATGTCCTATAGATTTTCCTTGAGCTTGGCTAGGTTTTTGAAATTTCGGATAAAACATCCCGAACACTATCGAAATAGAAACACGTCTCTCATCAACATCTCTCTCTCTCTCTCTCTCTCTCTCACCACTAGTTTCTGCGTTTCAAATTTTCTCTGCATTTCAGTCTTTCTGTCTGTCAGACGAAGGGCGCATAGCAATGGAAGAGGTGAAGGCCTGTGTAGAAACGAGTGTTGACGACGCGCTGCGGAGATTCGTCGCCGTTCTGCTCAAAGCAGGCCAGGGCATGCGCGCAAAGTGTTTCACGGCGCGCGCCGCACAAATAAATGGTTCGACGACGAATGTAGGGTGCTTAAGTGCCAGCTCAGTAATTTTCTGAATTGTTACAGACGTACACTTGATGATGATGACAAAGCACGGTATAACGAAAAAAGACACAGTATCAGTCTTTACTGAATGACAAGAGAAAATCCTATAAGCTAAAGATGCGTGAATCTTTGCTACAAAATAGAAATGACACTAATACGTTTTGGTCAGTAATCAGGCGAGCCCGACCTAGACTACGGAACGAAGCCTCAATTGATATTGAAACCTGGAAAAATCATTTTGCTGGAATACTGGGGCAGCACAGTGCAACAGCATCAGAAGTGACCCACTTATTGCACGATGACTACGATGTTCATGTCCCCGAGTTGGATGAAAAAATAAGAATGCACGAAGTCAAACAGGCCATAAGGACACTTAAACCAGGTAAAGCTGCAGGACTGGATGAAATTTCGAGCGAATTTTTGAAATCAGCCGAAGACATGGTTACTCCCATTTTGACCAGAATATTTAATAATTTGTTTGATAAAGGTATCTTCCCAGAGGAGTGGAGCCGCTCAGTTATCATTCCTTTGTTTAAAAAAAAGGCGATATAAACAACCCAGAAAACTATCGTGGTGTTTCTCTTCTAAGCACTATAAGTAAAGTATTTACATCAATACTAAATACTCGTCTATATAAATGGGCAGAAAGTGAGCACAAAATATGTGAGGAACAAGCAGGCTTTCGTAAACAGTACTCCACAATAGATCATATTTTTACGTTTGTTTCTATGATTAAAAGATCTTTATACGGGGAAAAGAAAAGTAAATTTTATGTAGCGTTCATAGACTATATGAAAGCTTTTGACTCGGTAGATAGAGGCAGCTTTTGGCTAGTCTTACAGAAAGTCAAAACATCGACGAAAATGCTTCGAATTCTTCAGGGTATATACGATTCAGTTCAATGTTGTGTTCGGTGGGGAAGTGAGATATCGTACTTTTTTGAAAGTCCAGCCGGTGTGAAACAAGGCTGCTTGTTGTCGCCCCTGATCTTCAGTCTATTAATCACAGAGGTAGCTGACAATGTAACTAAAAAGGGAAGGCATGGTTTCCATTTGTTGCCTGGCTTGCAAGAGATCTTTCTGCTTCTGTTTGCAGACAATATTTGTTTAATCTCTTCCACACCTGTTGGATTACAAAACCAGATAGACAACCTCGCCGAGGCATCAAAATCTCTTGCTTTGACCGTTAATTTGACTAAAACAAAAATTATGGTTTTCAGAAAAGGTGGGCATTTGTCAAAAGTAGAAAAGTGGTTTTATGAAGGAAAAGAGATAGAAGTTGTAAATCGTTACAAATATTTGGGTTTTACGATAACTACAAAACTGTCATTTGACATTGCATTAGAGGAGTTTGCGGGTAGAGCTAAAGGCAGGGTGGTAGAGATCATGAAGACAATGTGGAGTCTTGGAAATATGGAACAGTCAGTTTTCTTTAAATTATTTGATGCCCAGGTTAAATCTGTGATGCTGTATGCAGCTGAAATGTGGAGTTTAACACGTTTTCAAATTGTGGAAGCCCCCCATTTATTTGCCTGTAAGCGCTTTCTTAGAATAAGTCCTAAAACTCCGAATTTGATGGTTTATGGTGAAATTGGCCGGTACCCTCTATTTGTTGATTGTATAATAAAGGTGATCAGGTACTGGTTCAAGTTACAAAAGCTAGATCTTGCAAGACTGCCAAAACAAGCGTATGAAATGTATAAAAATAGATGTATGCGGAGTGGACAAAACCAGATCGACCAACAAAATTGGGCCAGCAAAGTCAAATTTTGCTTAGATACTTGTGGATTTTCCGAAGTTTGGGTGAATGGCGGAGTTGGAAACGAAAAGGTTTTTGTACAAGTATTTAAACAACGCATTATTGACTGCTACAAACAAGAGTGGTCAAGTAAACTGTACGAGAGTGAAAGATACTCTACTTATCGTTCCTTTAAATCATTGTTGCAACCAGAAAAATGCCTCTCAGACATTTCAATAATTAAATTTCGTACAGTTTTTGTCAAATTCAGATTGGGTGTGTGCGATATTAGCATTCATAAAAGGTATATAGAAAAATCAAACTCTTGCCCTTTTTGTAAGGTTACTGAAGACGATCATCATTTTTTGTTTGTATGTCCAGTGTATCAGGAAATTAGAGAAAAGTATCTGACGAAAGGTTTTAGAAATTTAGACGAAAATACACATTTGACACAATATCTGCAGAGCGAAAGCAGGTTTATTACACGTTCTGTTGCAATGTTTATTTATTATGATTTTTAAAAAAAAAAGAGAGAAGAAGAAAATGCGAAATCTATTTCAACTGTGTAATTTTTTTTGTTGTTTTAGTATTAAAAGGGTAAAATGGGGAAACTGCATAGAAAATACCTGAAAGCAATTTCCCAGTTGGTTTATTCTATGCAGTTAGGAAATGATATATTTTTGTTTTGTAGATTCTTTATAGTTTGGTCTGTGTGAGTTCTTTTCTCATGTTGTGTCTTTACATGATACATGTACCTCCTTTGCATACACGCCGGTGGCCTTGCAGTCAACCTTTTCAGAGTTCAGAGTTCTCTCTCTCTCTCGCTCTCTCTCTCTCTCTCTCTCTCTCTCTCCTTCCACTAGTTTCTGCGTTTCAAGTTTTCTCTGCATTTCAGTCTTTCTGTCTGTCTTTCTTTCAAATTGTACATTTCATCTAACTCTCTCCTTATTTCTTCTATGTCAAGTCGAGTCATGACGAGAATAGCCCAGCCGACCACATAGGCCACATCAGAGCTTCAGGCCAGTAAAAATCAGGACTAGATGTAAATGAGAAAATCCTAAAACTTGACCAAGACAAGGTTTTGAACTATAAAAAAAAAAACGATCTGAAACCAAGAAAACCTACCACGTTTACCTCACATCAAAGGAAAAAGATTGGTTTACTTTAAAAAATATCATATCAGATTGAGTGTCTTCAAACAAGGACTTCACAGTGAAGAGTTTGTGTTTTTGGTTATATACATCTTGACAAAAGATGCACCATGGAATCTCCTTATCCTTCAAGAAATAAGAATAAGACACATTTGAACAGCATGAATTCTGCCCGGGTATGTTTCTTCCTTACAGCTGACCTTCTTGCGTCGTCTATTCCTCTTGCCAGAGCTCTCTGACATATGTTTGAGGATGGGGATTGGTTTTTTGTGAACAGAACAGATGAGTTAGGGAGCTTTGTTACCCCGTGACACCCTCATTGTTCAACTTCCAACGAAACAGGGCTCTAGCCAGAAGCTTCAAAGCGGCGACGGCCCTGATGTGTCCCTCTGCGGTCAGCTGGGCTACAAGCAACATTACCTTACCCAGATGGAGAAGTGAAAGGAACATTTAAATGAGGCAGAGAACAGTAAACGGTAAACAGTGAATAACGAACAAGTAAGGTAACTTTTGCTTCCAGGATGAAATAAATACACGCATATAACTCTAGACAAATGCTGATTCTGATACTGAATCGCCCAGCAAAAATAATACAGAACACACAGAACAAACAAGGACATCCCTCTTCCCCCCCGCCCTCCCGTCCCCCACCCCTCCCCCAGCGATTCAGTATCGTAAACAGCATTCGTTTGGAGTTATGGAGATGGAGACGTGTTCGGTAGTCAGCACCTCGCACTGTATGTACAACAACACAAAGAAAATATCAATTCCTATTTTTCCGTAAAACATGGCAAATGCATGCTGCTTTTTAAGAAACGAGTTTCAAACAGTTGTTTGAAGGCGAATCAACTGATCGACTATAGTGTGATTTTGCAGAAACCCCAATGTTCATCGCCAGTGATTCCGTCAGTTTCTAATGTCTGCATCAGGCTTAATGTGACTATTTTACCTTGAATAAACAGCTAGTCATTGTTGAAAAGCGATAGTTGGAAGGGTTTGTCAAGTCTTTGTCAGGTCTTGGTATAGTATGATTAGGGCCCTCCACCACGAAAGCGGACTCGAGTAGTCCACATGTCATTTTAGACTTGAAAACATTTTGGAGAGTGTTGAGGAAGGTGTTTAAGAAAATCATGATGTATCTCGTCTGGGGCAACTGAAGAGTTTTAGTCGTTACATGACTGGGAAGGGGGAGCAGATTTCAGTTCATTTACTTTGAAAGTAAAACTTTAAGTTATAACTATCAGAACTGCCGTAGATAAATTTGCAGAGCATTTTTTTTCTTTTCTTTTCATTTTTTTTTTTTTTTTTTTTTTTTTGGGGGGGGGGGGGGGGGGGGTCAAAGTGGGGTGACTGCAGGCGGAAACTCAAACATGAAAGCTAAGATGGAAGCTCTGAAGGAACCAACAAATCACACAACAGACACGACACGTTTCGACCTAATGGGTAATATTCAAGCAGAACAAAGAACATTCAGAGCAACAGAAACAAAGGCGAACAAACAGTCACTTGTCTCTTCGATCATGGTGTAAATTGTGACGTGAAAAAAAGACTAGAATTACGGATTCGTCTACACATTTAATGAGTAGGGCTCAGCCACTCTGTAATTTTAGTTGTGTGTGTGTGTGTGTGTGTGTGTGTGAGTGTGTGTGGTGTGTGTGTGTGTGTGTGTGTGTGTGTGTGTGTGTGTGTGTGTGTGTGCGTGTGTGTGTGGAGGGGGATGAGCATGAACGTGAAAGAGGGAAGACAGGGAAGGGGACTGGCAGAGCTGTGTGTGATTACACTTATTTGAAAAAGCAAAATGTCATCTTCTATTAAACTACAGTTACAAACCACGTGATACTGTAACATACTATACAATATCAACTGACCAATTTTCTGTTCAATAAAAAAGATTATCCACTTACCGATTTTCTTTTTAATCAAAAAGCAACTCCAAGTGCTGGCAAACCACATGGCCCCTTCCTCTTCTATACGTATGATGGGCGAGAAATGCACTAAAGCCGATTCAATCCAGTATGCTACATATAGGTGGTGGTAGTGCCAGTACTATTAGAAACCCCACGCATGCAAGTTCATAGGTGTAGACTTACATCTACTAACCTCGAAGGTGAACAGGCCTCCAACGAGGCCTCAAACACCTCAAGTTCAAGTAGACACAGTGACTGAATCGCGGAATAATGGGACTCACCTGTTACACGTCCTTACGCCCCACGGTCGGCAGGTTCTCTGTCAGCCGTCAAGTCGTTTACAAGCCTGCAGGTTCTGCAACGGCCTCCCATTGGTCAATTCGCTCTCGTTGTCATGATGTCATTGTCGTAAGGTCACGCGTCTGCCTTCGTCAGTCGTCAGGGGAGTCTGTTTCAACGAGATAGGTTTCCCTAAGAAACCTGGTATCTAAAATTAACATGGGCATTACCTTTTTTTTTCCTGTGCAAGTGTGTGTGTGTGTGTGTGTGTGTGTGTGTGTGTGTGTGTGTGTGTGTGTGTTTCTCTTTGTGTGTGTGTGTGTGTGTGTGTCCCCTATAAGTCCGAAGGACTTGCCCACTACCCACAGTACTTGTACGGGAAGCTGGACGTTCCCGCCCCCACAGTCTCCACTATCTTGCGAGCATACCGCAAGCATAGCTGGTAAGTTGACGGGTCACCATACCTCAACTCTAGGACTGGTCTACCGTGTATGCAAAGCTGAATTCGGCGGACTGTGCAGAAACCACTGTGGTTCAACGGGCAGAAAGGCGATTTCCAGCAACGCGTTGTGAAGCGCACAGGGCGTGTCAAGGCACAAAAGGCGTCACGGTCATCCACTACACCCCAATCTATCTCCAGCCGTCTCGATTTCGTCTTGCCACTGGACACAGATAGACTGGGGCGAGAGAGTGAGGCTGACGACGCGCAACTCTCCCTCACTATAATCCAAGTCAAGTGCAAGTCATGACTTCAAACCCCTCAGCGCAACCTCAAGTCCTGTGGCGATGGGCAAGTGGCGAAGGCAGCAGATGTGGACACACTGGGAGCTGTCAGTCACGAGTCTGCACACAGGTAGACCAGGGCATGTGGTCGCTCTCTACTGGACGAAGCAGAAGTGGAGTTCGGCAGCCCCCTGGGTGTCTGAGCAGGCCTTTTTAGGACCGCACTGCTCACCTCCATAGCAAGATGAAGGGGCTAGAAAAGGTGCCCTAAACATTGCCTGCTTCACCTTACCCTGGCCAGCAAACCGCAGCTGGCAGGGTGTCCCTCCCAGCGGTCGAACTACGAAGAAAACAAGAACAAAGGTGCTCAACCTCGGCACATGGAACGTGCGAACTCTACTGAACAACGCCAAGGCAGACAGACCAGAACGAAGAACTACACTGGTTGCCAAAGAACTTGCTCGCTACAACGTCGTCATAGCAGCACTCAGCAAAAGACGCCTAGTAGACAAAAGCCAACTTAGAGATTGTAGTGGAGGATATACATTCTTCTGGAGCGGACGCAGCAGCACTGAACGGCGAGAGGCAGGCGTGGGATTTGCCATCAGATCCCATCTCATCCGGAAACTTGTCACGCTCCCGGAGGGCATAAACGATCGCCTGATGACACTCCAGCTTCCACTTGGAAACAAGAAGAGTGCAACACTAATCAGCACGTACGCCCCAACAATGACCAACCCAGATGACATCAAGAACAAGTTCTACGAAGAACTAGACACTCTCATCGCAGCAGTCCCACCGTCTGAGAAGCTAATCGTACTCGGGGACTTCAACGCCGGAGTGGAGACCGATCACCAGACCTGGGAACGGATCATTGGGAGACACGGTACTGGCAATTGCAACAGCAATGGCCTCCTGCTTCTCAAGATGTGCGCTCCTCGCGACCTTGTCATCACCAACACTCTGTTCCGCCTCCCTACCCGCAACAAGACATCATGGGTGCATCCACGCTCCAAGCATTGGCATCTGATTGATTATATCATCACCAGGAAGAGAGATGCGCGAGACGTGAGAATGACGAAGGCCATGTGTGGTGCAGACTGTTGGACTGATCATCGCTTCATTGTGTCAAAGTTTAAACTCCGCATCCTGCCCATGCGAAGACCCCAAGGTCAGAAGACTGCAAACAGGCTCAACGTCTCCAAGCTCAAGGATAGTAAAGTTGCAGCAGATTTCTCCAATGACTTAGATGGCAGGCTGGCCAAGACACGTGAGGATGACCACAGCAGCATTGAAGAGCAGTGGGAGGCCTTCATAGATGCAGTCTACTTTACTGCCTTCGAACACCTCGGACCAGCAACCCGTAGAAACCAAGATTGGTTTGAAGAGAATGACGCAGTAGTGCAGACACTGCTGTCAGAGAAATACCAGCTGTTCAGAGCGCACCAGAATGACCCCAAATCACAAGCTAAGAATGATGCCTTCACCAGCGCAAAATAAAAAGTGCAGAAGAGGCTTCGCGAAATGCAAGATGCCTGGTTCAGCAAAAAGGCCGATGAAATCCAGGGCTACGCAGACAGTCGTGACACCAAGCGTTTCTATGACGCTCTGAAGGCTGTGTATGAACCCCAGTCCTCCGGCTCCTCGCCCCTCCTCAATGCAGATGGACCGAGCTGCCGACAGAAAAGAAGCAGATGCTGGAGAGGTGGGCTGAACACTTTAACCAGGTTCTCAACCACCCTGCCTCAATCAAC
The DNA here is from genome assembly GCA_033310375.1 of Conus canariensis. Classification (NCBI taxonomy): domain Eukaryota; kingdom Metazoa; phylum Mollusca; class Gastropoda; order Neogastropoda; family Conidae; genus Conus; species Conus canariensis. The sequence goes on along the minus strand of CM065733.1, from coordinate 44,779,840 downwards.
GACGAGGCCATTGCACGCCTACCTCAAGTGGAGATCAGGCAAGACCTTGACAACCACCCCCTCCCCCCCCCCCCCCACACACACAGAAGAAGAAGAAGTCAGAAAGGCAATCAAACAACTTTCCTGTGGCAAAGCGCCAGGATCTGATGCAATCCCTGCCGAAGTTTACAAATCAGGAGGCCCAGCCTTGACACAGAAGCTGACGCAGCTCTTCCAGTCCATGTGGAATGAAGAGAGGGTCCCACAACAGTGGAAAGATGCCAACATTCTCCACATCTACAAGAGAAAAGGCAACCACCAGTCCTGCGACAATCACCGAAGCATCTCTCTCTTGTCCGTAGCTGGGAAGATCTTGGCTCGTGTCCTGCTCAACCGCCTTCTACTACACCTTGAGCAGGGTCTCCTCCCAGAAAGCTAGAGTGGCTTTCGTGCAGAACGTGGAACTGCAGACATGATATTTGCTGCACGACAGCTCCAGGAAAAATGCCAAGAGCAGCAGAGCGATCTGTTCGTGACATTTGTCGATCTGACCAAGGCCTTCGATACGGTCAGCAGAGATGGCTTGTGGAAGATCATGGAGAAATTTAGCTTCCCAGCAGGTTCATTGCGATCGTCCGACAGTTCCATGACGGCATGATGGTGAAGGTACTGGATGATGGAGACGCGTCAGAAGCCTTTCCAGTGACCAACGGCGTAAAGCAAGGCTGCGTTCTCGCCCCTACACTCTTCAGCATGGTCTTCTCCGCCATGCTGACTGATGCCTTCCGTGACTGCCAGGATGGTATACACGTCAGATACAGAACTGACGGTGGGCTGTTCAATCTCAGGCGACTGCAGGCTGTTACAAAGGTGAAAGAGACCGTCATCAGGGACTTCTTGTTTGTTGATGACTGCGCCCTCAACGCCAGCACAGAGCAGATGATGCAGCACGAAACGGACTGCCTCTCACGAGCCTGCGACAACTTCGGTCTCACGATCAGCACCAAAAAGACCGAAGTGATGTATCAGCCTGCGCCAGATAAACCCTACCGGGAACCACACATCACGGTAAAGGGACAGAACTTACAGGCAGTTGACAACTTCACCTATCTGGACAGTACACTCTCACGAGCTGTGAACATTGACGCAGAGGTCAGGAACAGGATTGCCAAAGCTGGCTCTGTGTTTGGGAGACTCCGTGAAAATGTCTGGGAGCGGAGAGGACTAAGCCTTACCACCAAGCTGAAGGTCTACCATGCAGTGGTACTAACCACTCTCCTCTATGCCAGTGAGACCTGGACTGTCTACAGCAGACACGTCAAACAGCTTGACCATTTTCACCTCAGCTGTCTCCGCAAACTCCTATACATCAAGTGGCAGGACAAAGTCCCAGACACTGAGGTCTTGGAAAGGGCCAGCATCCCCAGCATCTACACTCTCCTTCTGGCCACATCGTCAGAATGCCAGATAGTCGACTGCCGAAACAACTGCTGTTCGGAGAACTGAGTCAGGGCAAGGGCAAATTTGGGGGGCAGAAGAAACGTTTCAAGGACTGCCTCAAAGTGTCCCTCAAAGGCCTGAACATCAGCCTCAACACCTGGGAGTCGCTTGCCCTGGACCGCCCAGCCTGGCGAAGCAGCATCGCAAAGGGTTCATATACATCAGAGAAGAGACGCACAGCAGAAGCTGAGAGAAAGCGAGCCGCGCTCAAGGCCAGAGCTACCTCCACCTCCACTGTAGCACCCACCCACATGTGTCCCACATGTGGGCGTTCCTTCCGGGCCCAGATCGGCCTCACCAGCCACCTGCGGACCCACACTCAGCGATCTTCCATCTGAGATTGAAGTCATGGTCATCTTGGAAATCGAAGGAATAACAACATGTGTGTGTGTGTGTGTGTGTGTGTGTGTGTGTGTGTGTGTGTGTGTGTGTGGAATTTGTTGGGTCACAACCAACATGAATAATTGTAACCAGGTTTTTGTTCGCCCAAAACCTTCTAAGTCGCATTGGGAATGTCTCAAAGCCGTGAAGTAGCCTGAAGGAAGTTTCAAAGTGAGGTGACTGCCGGCGGAATTTGAAACATCTTGCACCGAATCTAAGAAGATGAATGATTGCTCGTTCTTCCTTATCATTGTCCTGAAGTTTGTATATTTCATCCGAAGAAGACGTAACAGGTGGAAACGCGTCGTGTTTTGTCTTGTAGTTTGTTTGTCCTTCACATCGCGGATTTACTTTAAATTCCTTTAACATTTAAATTGAAGGAGTTTGACAATTTGCTGTTGTTGTTGTTGTATAAGAAAACAAAATACTTTTTCTTCAATGTTCATGCAGTTCTTAGAACAAAAGTGAAGTATGTGTTACAATAACTGTTTGTGATGTGGACACAAATTTCCTCATTTGTGTGATGATTAAACAATTTTTTAAAAATAAAAAGCAAACAAGAGTAAGTGATTTTGCAAGTGAATAACAAAATCGAAAGCATCATCCGAGTCATTTTTTGTATGACTAAAGAACACCATCGCTTTGAAATTTATGCATTCATGGGTTAATCTTCCATGAACATTGCAAAAGCTACTTCTGCATTCATGGAATAATCTTCCATGAACATTGCAAAAGCTACTTCTGCATTCATGGAATAATCTTCCATGAACATTGCAAAAGCTACCTCTGCATTAGTGGATTAATCTTCCATGAACATTGCAAAAGTATCTTTGTATTCATGGATTGATCTTCCATGAACAGTGCAAAAGCTGCCTCTGCATTCATGGATTGATCTTCCATGAACAGTGCAAAAGCTACCTCTGCATCCATGGATTAATCTTCCATGAAGTTTGCAAACGCTAAAACGCTACCTCTGCATTCATGGATTAATCTTCCATGAACAGTGCAAAAGCTACCTCTGCATTCATGGATTAATCTTCCATGAACAAAGCTACCACTGCATTCATGGATTCATCTTCCATGTACAAAAATACCTCTGCATTCATTATTATTATTATTATTATATTGGGTATTTATCGGTCACATACCAAGCTCTAAGCGCTTTACAATAAACACACTACCTCACTCACTCAACGGGCTGCCTACCCAGGTAGAGCCGGCCGAAGAGCAGCCTACTGGCGCTCATTCAGTCGTTTCCCGTACCATTCAAATATCAGTCACTCATGTTCATTTATCTCATTTATTCCTCCAGTTTCTCACATAGGATGCATGCGATTTTTTTTATACATGTCCTGCATTTCCACCGATACACGATGGCACACGATAACAGTAAATGACAATTTTTATGGCTTGGTAAGAAATACCAGGCGGTGTAAAAAAAAAAAAAGAAATACCAGGCGGCTATCTTCAATCTACATCAATTTTGCCAGGGCAGCGGGGAACCCCCCTGCTCTTTTCGATTTTGAACTGCCGTGGGTTCTTTAACGTGTGCAGGGGGCCAGGAAGGCACACGGGTCAGACTCGCTTATAGTCCCCATCCGATGGACTTAACGTTCAGTTCGATTTGTCATTCAAACTGGGATTAATCTTCCATGAACAAAGCTACCTCTGCATTCATGGATCAATCTTCCATGAACAAAGCTACCTCTGCATTCATGAATTAATCTTCCACGAACAGTGCAAAAGCTACCTCTCGCTATCCTCTCCTCATCAGAAAAAGCGTTCCCTACTTTTTAGATCCGTATACCAGAAACCTCATTTCTGCTTATAAGAGTCTTCAACTATCAACACGTTCGAATAATCATGTGGCTAATATTATCTGAAACTATTATAGTTTCAAGTAACATGTCTTTGGTATCTGGAATATCCACTTGTTTCGTACCAGATACTTTACAATATAATTCCTGATCAGAATGTCAAAATGCGGCGTCGTCCTGTTTGCACATAGTTTGTAGATATGTTTTCCTATATGAGAACCGGATTGCTATTTTCAATATTCAGATCAGTCCTTGTGTAGAGGTCTTTTCCAAGCAGACTTATCCATTATAGGTGCGAACAAAGCGCACATTTTACCACAAACCTGAAACACACACCAACAAACAAAGAACATTACTGATTTGATTAAAGTTTGACAGAACGTGGAGCATCTTGAGCTTCATGTACACCACACTGTTATGTCCGTTATGTTGAAAGCCATAGATGATGATACTCATCGTCTCCGTAGTTCTTCGTTTTTTCTAAGACGTCTATGGGTGTATACTGTACCAGGCTTCTTAAAAGAACGCAAATCTTCTTATCTTTAAATCATCTGTGTCATCCACAAATGCTGACCCATCGAAAGTTTTTGTATTCATATGCATAGGCATTCTTATGATAGCAGAAACAGCTTTAAAGTCATCATTAGTTATTGAACAAGCACTCAGATCATTGTTGCTACTGAACTAGATTGATTTGCACACACCCTTCACAAGGGGGCAAAGCCTTTTTTTTGAGTAAATCATTTTCTTTTTCTCTTTCTCGCTCTCCCTCTCTTCCTCACACACACACACACACACACACACACACACACACACGCACGCACGCACGCACGCACGCACACGCACACACACACACACACACACACACACACACTTGCAGAGAGAGAGAGAGAGAGAGAGAGAGAGAGAGAGTTTATTTTAAGAGGGTAGTGGATTAAGCATAAATCCTTTTTTACATTCAGCCCTCTGGGCAGGAAAAAAAAGAATGTAGTAAGAAGCAAAATCAAACAATGTACATGTACAAAAGGCAACAATCAATACATGAGAACCTTTTGGTTAAAAAGAAAAGAAACCAATGAACAAAACAAAGACAACAGCAACAAAAATGAAAAGGGCGAGAGGAGGGGAATGGAGAGAGAGAGAGAGAGAGAGAGAGAGAGAGAGAGGAGAGAGAGAGAGAGAGAGAGAGAGAGAGAGAGGATTTAGAAAAAACAAGAAAAATCTTCAGACATGTTAAAGGTTAAACATTCCATGAATTATGTGTTTCACTTTAATCGTTATGCTTTGTTTTCAATGCTTTATGGCGGAAGCAGCTGTTTAAGAGATTTCGATGCTTTAAAATATGATTTGATTCTGGTCTGAATTAATTACACGTGTGGAAGAAAATTAAAACAAATGTAAATTATGTCCATTTTTATGTCATCTCTATATGCGGTCTGTGTACATAGCACCATGTTTGAAGTGTTGGAAGAAAACCAATGGAGGCTGGGAATATGTCTGATTATGTGTGAAAGTCTTTGTCATTTGTGACTCACGTGTGTAACAACGTGAGGTTGTGCAATCATTCTGCTTGGTTGCTTTTTTCGGCAGTCACAAACGCTTGCGTGACTGAGCTTGGCTGAAAAAATACCGACAAACTAAACATTAATCAAATCTGACCAGCCATCCCCTGCTTTTAAAGATGTCACCAAATCGTGATGTCTACAAATCTGCAGTGAATTATTGCTGGAATATTTTCAACACTACAAAATTGATGTTTTCTTCTATATTGTGGTCAGTGACATTTATTGCTTTATACACTGAAACATGATCTGTAAAGTTACATTATATACAAATAAGCTGAATGTGTGAAGTAACATTATATACAAATGAATTGTAATAGTATGTCATGTAAGTTAAGTCAGTTGTAGATTATGTGAAAGTTTGTTAAAGAACACATTTGGAATGCGTCATCATTAACACGCCAGCTTTCAGTCCTGAATAACAAAACAAGAAGGAGAAAATGGGTGCAGATGTACAGGGTGGGGGGAGGGGGGGGGTTGAGGTGGGGAGAGATGTGGGCAGGACTGAAAGGGGGAGGAAGGGAGGGCGGGCAGCAAAGATAAAGGAAACAGGGAAGTGTGTGTGTGTGTGTGTGTGTGTGTGTGTGTGTGTGTGTGTGTGTTGGGTTGGGATGAAGGCTGAGGGATGCGAGTTGTGAAGGGTTGGGGTGGAGGGTAGGAGAGCGACGCAAGAGAAGAAAAATAATTAACTAGTGAAGATTTGGCAAGAGTAACTTGCTTTCGGTTTTTCCCTGCTGCAGGTGTCCATTGCGTAGCAAACACATAGATTGTACTCCTGTCTTTACCAGTGCTAGCGAGTCATAAACTTTGTGAGGAAAAGAACAGAGGGGAAGACCTAGGGAAATAGGTGGAGGGAGCAGGGTGGTGGGGGGGGGGGGGGGGAGGAAGAGTGCTTAAAGGGGCAGAATGGAAAAGGCACGTGGCTTATACTGGCGATGCTGTCCATACAGTTTCAGTGTGTCTGTGTGCTACAATGGCACGTTGGTCATGCTTGCAATGTTGTTCATATAGTGTCAAGATCTTGAAGTATATGTACATTATGTGTGTAGATTATGTATGTCTGTTAACATAGTGAGGAAACAGGACATGATCAAGGTTCACATACAGATAAGGCTTCAGTATCAGTGCTTCTCTCTCTCTCTCTCTCTCTCTCTCTCTCTCTCTCTCTCTCTCTTCTCTCTCTCTCTCTGTGACGTATACCTACAGCCTAATTAGGAAAGCATCGGACAGCCGTAAGTCTGCTGTTCCTGTGCCACACTGACTGCAACATTCCGTGCGGGTCTGGTACTCTGTGCTGGTGGCATGTTTACTTGCACGGTAACTGAGTAAATCTATCCAGAGACGTGAACGTGCCTGTGGACTCTTTCAAAATACTTTTTCAGAGTTGTTCTTTATTCATCCTTAGAGAAGAAAAGGTTGGCCACCGTTGAAGAATAGAAGAGAGTCAGCCAGCGTTTATGAAGAGAGCTGGGAACTAACAACGTGAGTTTAATAGCTCAAGACAAATCTGCATCTCTTTGTCGTTTTTCTACAAAAAAAATTTTTTTTTACGCCATTTACGTATTATAGGGCTGTTTGGGAGGAGATTGAAGATAGCAGACTTATATGAGAAAACTGTAACAATTAATTCCATATTAAATAGAGGAATAGATCATGGAAACAAGGTCTATATGCCTCAACCCTCTCCAATTTGTTCCATCAGAAATATGGGCTACTGTACAAGAACAGCCGAGAAGCCAGGTGTTTTTTTTTCTGGCTGTGCCAGTCTTGAATAAAAGTTACTCTGTGTTAGGTTTTCTTATGGGAGCAAAAAATACCCCACTTGTTTACTGTTTTTCTTTTTTAGTTTAGGACAGGGTTGGGGACTGACCGGGGGATCATCGTCGACAGCCACATATCTCAAGATTGAATTTGCGTCACTTTATGACTTTTTGCATCATTTCATGTCGCTTATGCTTCAAAGTGCTATAAAGGAGGAGGCTAAGCATAGTAAACTGATATGATATTACAGTGAAATCAATCTGACGCTGCCCAGAGAAATAGACTGTTATAACATTATCAAGATCTGCTTTCCTCTCCCCCTTTCCATTTGTTCTACGCACTCTTCACCCTTCATCTTTCTGTGGTGTCTACTCAACACACGTGAGGCATAACAGGCATTCTGCCTCGCTTGTTTATCGAAGAGTTCCTGTTAGACATGTGTTTCAGGGTTTCAAAGCAAGCAGTTTTCAAAGAAAGAAGAATTCTTTACATTGATTTGATACCTATCTGTTCATCAGAAATTTCAAGCATGTACCAAAAATATCTTACCCGCTATCTTACATTTATTCCCATAGCAGATTTAGATTAAGTTGTCACTGACTACAGACGAAATAAGACAGGGATGATGTCACTCCTGTACAGAGTAATTTCCGAGTAGACTGTGACTTGGATGTCATAGGGGACATATTTCATGGCATAATGGACTGCCAGCCATGTGATATAGGCTAATTCACAACTTCTACAAGATTCTCTGTTACAAATCTGCTTTTACATTTGAAAAGAAAAGATAATAAAAAGAGATCGAACGCTGCAGAATTTAACTCAAACTATCTAACAAGACAAGTGTCCTTCTTGTGTTAACTCTGTAGAAACAGAATCACCCAGGGATTATGTACCCTCCATGCCTCAAACAGGGGTCCAAAGTGATCAATCTTGTTCCGGGTCTTGGTCGCGCCGAACAATTAATTTCGGATGACGTCAAGGCAGCTCTGACGTGGCAGACGTGTCGTCATTTTGGCTCTGTAGGTCACGTCAAGTTCGGGGTCTGAGGGCCCCCACTGATCATCCGGTCTGCTGGCTTTCCTCAGTCTCTGCACAACAGTCCACGGACGTATTCTTTTATGACTGGAAAAAGTTACACAGAAAGTAACGGGAAGAAAACGAAACATTTTTTTTATTGTCGTAGAAGCACATCCATTATACATGTTTAAAAAAAAAGAATAACATGAACATGCTACGGTTGCTCTGAAAGCTAACACACACACACACACACACACACACACGCACGCACACGCACACACACACACACACACACACACACACACCAGAGAGAGAGAGAGAGAGAGAGAGAGAGAGAGAGAGAGAGAGAGAGAGAGAGTTGAAAATAGAATAAAACTGGGTGAAACGTCAACATCGATAGTGAATAAACAAGTTGTCTTGAAATAAAAAGAATTTCCCCAGAAAGTTAAACTCGTAAAAAAGAAGCTGCTGAATAATAGAAAAAGACATTATTCAAAAGAATCGTCGTTTGATTGTATTTATGTGACAAAGTCAGGCTAATCTATTTAGGATAAATGGCAAAGATCCTGTTCTCTCTCGTTCATTGCACTGTGTGGACTATCATACCATGCTCAGTTGTGTGGTCACAGCCAAACTCAAAAAAGCATTTTGACATCTCTGACACAAACCTGGTCCCAGCTTCACTTTGACAAGACAGTCTTAATCCAGTACACTGCAACGAGTCCTGACCAACCAAATTTTAATGCAATGTTGTCATTGTAATTCACGTTGATAAAAATAAGAGCTCAAACTACCATACAGAACGTTATTCCTTAACCAAAGTTTATTGTACATAAAAGAAGATGTTTTTTCAGTGTCATCATCGTTAATCAGTTTGGCACTCTTTTACGGATGCATCGCGTTTCTGATACACTCAAGAGGATTTGACCCACGCATTCGTATAAAGGATGTGTTGCAGCTCAGTTTTCCTTGCGTGGATACGTACTGTGTAATTCTGCATTTGGAGGAACAATTATAGCCAATTATAGACAACACTGGTACTTGATTTATAGACAACACTGGTACTTGATCAAACATTCGTACCTGGTCTCTCAAGATATACGGGCGAAAGCGGAGCTTTCGGCTACCATCCGGCAGCCTTCATCCACATCATTCGACTGACGGGGTGAACTGGTACTGTTGCCACTACAACCATGTTGTTCGATTATCCTCTAATTCCTCTCCTTTCTCTTCTTCTGTCAATGCAGTTAATATGAATACCATAACTACTATTATCATATTATTACTGAAAGTGGTAGTAGTTCTCTCTTAATTATTTTTTCAATATTTTGTATCATCATCATCATCACTTTAATTCTTCTTCTTTTCATAATCATTATTATTATTATTAATTTTATTATCATCATCATTTTAGTATTATTATCATTATTATTTTTACTATCATTATAATTTTCATTGTTATTATCATTATCATTGTTATTGTTATTATTATCATTATAATAACTTGCATCATCATCTTCCGAGTAGTCTTGTTTCTATTCCACATCCATTTTACGCCTAATTTGGGGACACAAGTGATCGTTCTTCGTTTTCATTGTCTTCAGAGTTATTTGTCTTGCTTTAAGAGGACCAAAGAGATCAAAACATGTCGCATTTGTCTTGTAAGTTGTTCCTTTTGTTCGGTAACATACTTTTTAAATGATAAACAACTTGTGAAAAATTTATATATTTGTCCAATTTAGGAATAAACTAGAAACATCTTGTTTCCTTATTGATGCCTTCATAAGTTGTTGAACATGTACCCACATCACATCACACCATAAGACATCACACTATGCAATGACACACCGTACCACGCCATATTGCACCACACTGTGACGTATCATATCATGCTACATCAAAACATAGCATACCACACTACAACCCACCATGACACGTCATAATCGTAACACAATGGACCACAGCACACTACAGCACACCCCAGCACTGTGTACCCCTATCCAAGAATGTAGAGGCCACAGGATCTCTCTCTTCGCCTCAGTTGGTTGGAGTCCCATTGCACACAATGAAGGCATTTGCCACTTCCTGTTGCTCTGTGACTGGCGTGGTGTCTGCCTCCCTGCTGTGGGCTTTCTGTCCACCACAGTTCGCATCAGATACATCAAAGTTTCAGGTAGGAAACACACAGCCGGTGGTTCACACGTAGGCAAAAGGCTGCGTGCCAGCTGTAATCCCAACTCGCTGAATAGCAGACAATAAGAAGCTGGCACACATGTCTACCTGAGAGGTGACACAGTGAGAAGAACAGTTCTCTCACCAGGAAGTGGTCAGTGATCTCTACGAGTAAAGGGGACTCCAACCAAGGCGAACAGAGGGACAGTAGGGCGAGATGTGAATCCTGCCCCCTCCACATATTTGCCCTGTTCTCACCTGTAGCAGAGACCCCTCAGCTCGGGCTAGCTGAAGCAGTGCCACAGCAGGGATGGGGAGAAAGGGAACAATGGCGATCATCCAGCCAAACGCAACGGCCAACTCGTCATACTTGTAGTCTCCATAGACCGGGGATTGATACGTTGTCACGGTAACCACCAACAAGAGCTGCGAGTGCAAAACAATACAGGATATTAAAAAAAATCAGTACTTTCTGCATGAATAAGAAAAGTCAGGATTAAAAGAAAGCGGAGTTTGGAGAAGTTAAGAAAGGTCAGGCTTAACACCAAGTAGAGTTTGCAAGAGTTTCGAGAAGTTAGGATTAACAGAAACAAAGCCTGACCAGTTGGAAAATTTTAAGATTAAAACAAATAGAATGTACGAGTTGAAAACAAAAATACCACAGCCTTTTCAGGGGTGAAATGCAGCTGACATGAGAAGACAGAACATTGGAGCGTGCACGCATGCGCAAAACAAGGGCTTTGGGAGCTTCGAGCAGCAGCCCAACCCTTAACCACCACCACTCATTCTTTTCGCTTGGAAACAAATATTTGAAAGATGTAATACATATTCAAAGACTTTCGTTACCTTCGCACGACTCCAACCGTTCCCCATATTGCATGTAAAACATTCCCCTGACATGATCGAACAACCTTTCTTACAGGGAGTGGGCAGACTGGGACAGGTGAACAATTTACTCTGAAAGGAGTTATGTGGGAGAGAGGGGTTAGGGGACTGGGCTGACAAAATAGATCATCCACTGCTTCGTCAACAAAGTCTCGGACTATAAAAAAAAAAAAAAAACAGTTGTAAAGACTCCCCTGCTCATTCCAATCACCCATAATCCACCACCAATAAATGTCCTAAGATTCACAACTAATGCAACCTGCATCAGGACCGCCCCGGTTACAGTGGTACCACTTTTGTGTCTTTTTTTTCGAAGGGGTAGTACAAAAATGAAACTGAAATAGCTGTATTTACTATTTGGGAACCTTTCCCGGTCCTTGACATTGCAGAAATGATGCCCTTTCTCTTCTACCTCGGATCGTAAGTTTTCCTTCTACACTATTTCTTTTAAAAGAATGTTTTCAATGTTCGCCTTCTTTATTTGCAAATTTTGTCATGTTCAATTATCTTTCTTCGAATTTGTCTGCTTGCCTATTCGCCTGACTTTTCTTGGCTCCTCTCTTCCCTGTCTATATTCCAACATAGCCAAAGATTTGTCCATGAATGTACACTCGTTTTTCTGTCCGTCAGTTTGTCTGTCAATCTGCCTTTTTGTGTCTATTCATCTTGATCTATACTTTCTACAGAAAGCATGATAATTACAAGACGAACTTAAGGAAGGAGCCCATTCATGAATAAAGATATTGAGAAACAACTCAATTTTAAATCAAAGTGTACACATATCATACAAACTGAATATCATTAAAGAAAAAAAAACATGCCTGCACCGCATGTTTCTCTTAAATTATGACCGTCAGTACAGTAGTGGGGATGCCAAACAAAGCCATAATTAGTATATCAACAAATCCCCGAATTTCAATGTCAAATAAGGCCGTGTGGATGAAAGCCATTCGCAGAACAGAAGACAGGTATGCAAGCACGGATTAAAGCGATGATGAAAGATTATCTTTACCAAGAATACACCGGTTTCTTCGTCTTAAAAACAAAAAGCATTTTCAACTTCTGTGGCGAATAACAATGCACACAAATCATGACTGAGTAACAAGAATTTCCTGAAAATTTGAACACACACTCTATACAACTATTCTAATCCATAAGTAAAAAAAAAAAAAATATGAACCTGCGTCAATGTTAATTTCTGAAGGTAATATCACAGGCATAGTCCAGGGAAGTAGATGACGCAATGGCAGTCCCATCTACACCATAAATACGACGACTGGAAGTCAGACCCTAGAATTGGTCTGTCGACCTTTCATTGTCTCTGCTACTTTTTTTTTTTTTTTTTGGCTGCCTCTTTCTCGGGTTAAAGAGTAGTTTGGTTCTTTATTTCGGATAAATAGAAAAGCTGAGATCTGCACTACGGTTTGAAAAAAATGCAAATTTGGAAATATTTCCTCAACGTTGTGGCGTTTGGTAAACATGGTTGCTTGGTTTCAAAGTGTTAGCAAGATCAAAATCAGGACACTATGTATAAAATGGTGTTTCTGCAATCTTTTGGCGATCAGTCCATTTCATCGATAGATTTTGCGAATAAATTACGAAACTGTGCGTCAAATCGCGAACAGGTCACCTGTTCTAAACAAGCGCAGACATTTCGTTCTCACATGTAGCCATCCTCCTTACGCGACATTGAACTTGGCAATGAGGCTATGCATGGATCGCACGAGAGAAAACGATCAGTCATAACGGAAAACAAGTAGCATACGTTCGCGCGGACCGCCGGCATGTTCAGACAGATGGAAGGGTGTACTCAGAAGTTCAGAAGTTCAACCGTTTTGACATGGCATGTTCCGTTTAAACGGAAATAAAACTTAAATCACCCTTTTGAATGACTCTACATTCCTGGTGTGAGTGAGTGAGTGAGTGAGTGAGTGAGTGTGTGTGTGTGTGTGTGTGTGTGTGTGTGTGTGTGTGTGTGTGTGTGTGCGCGCGCGCGCGCGCGCGTGCGCCAGCGCGCACGTGTACGTGCGTGCTTGTGTGTGTGAGTGACATCTCTGGGCTCATATCTCCGGTTTCTGAACGCAGCGTCTCAAGTATCAGCATTGTCCAGTAAAGCAATACTTGGAGAGAAAACCTCTGAGATTATTGGCAATATTGTTTTTTTGTTTTTTTTGTGAAAGTCGGTTGTAAAGCCGTTTCAGCAGCAAAGAAGGTGACAAGATGTCATTCTCTGGCTTGCGAGAATTTCAAGAATAAATTAAGTGCGTAATGGGGTTCGCAGGTTATGATTTCATGTAAATATGTATTCAAAGATGGAGCAGATTCTCTCGGTCACAGCGCTACAAATTCAACATCCGTAAGATAACCTCATTTCCCGGTAAAAAGAAAGAAAAAAGTGTCACTGATCTTATCGTCCTCGTATGAACGCGAAAAGGAAGCCTAAGCCAAGAAACTTACGAAAATCACAAGAAATGCTGGACTTTGCCTGACAAGGGGGGGGGGGGGGGGGGGGGGGGGGGGGGGGGCACTGTGTTACGGACTTTCCTGCAGAAGTGGAGAGTCAGTAATCTACCAAACGACCTGGATGCTCCGCAATATGAGTTTGCTCCAGAAGAATCTTCTAATGCCTGACAAGGCCTTAATCACCAAAACTTGCAGCCGGTGTCCGTCAGTTCTGAGTTTTCAGCGAAACAGTTACGTGCAGTCTGTAAGACTACCCGGCAGGTGTTATGCCTTGTTTGGGGAAACGAAGACTACGCACGGGTGACCCAGCAGTTTACAACATCATTGTATAAGATATGGACAACAATTACAAATTAACGTAAATGAAACAGTTTTGTTTCTGATGCATCCGTCACAAAACTCATGGTCACCTGCTTTTCTGACATCGCAAAAACCTTTGATACAGTCTGGCAGGCCAAGATGGTGGAGGACCTGTAGAAAATAGCTTCCGGTAAATTTCGTCCTTCGTCATTCGTACGCACACACACACACACACACACACACACACACACACACACACACATACACACACACACGCATGCACGCACGCAAGTACGCACGCACGCACGCACGCACGCAAGTACGCACGCACGCACGCACGCACGCACGCAAACACACACGCGCGCGCGTGCGCGCGCGCACACACGCACACACACACACACACACACACACACACACACACACACTAGCACACGTATACACTCACGCGCGTGTACACGCAGTACACATTCACTCAGAGAGTGAATACGAATACGAATATTTTAACGAAGGTAAGTAGATAAGCTGAAAACTTCTTTACACTATGCCCTAAAAAAAGCGAACAAACAAACAAAAACAAAAACAAAAAAAGAAAAAGAAAAAAGGAAAGAACATACAAACTATAAAGTTTTATAGAATGTACAATCATCACAAGTATAGGGGAAAACAAAATATGAAACATGAAAATCAAGCACAGAAAATCAATCCATTCCATAGATTAGAGTGAGACAGAGACAGAGAGAGTTTCGAGCTCAGACTGAGGGAAAGG
>CM065733.1:44745234-44757734 GCA_033310375.1 Conus canariensis | reverse complement strand
TATAGATGAAGATCTACTCACCAAAGCTATAAAATTTGCCAACAAATATACTGAAATACCAGGGTCAGAAATGGAAATCATTTTCCATACAAAGAAAACTCTACTACACAGCAAAAATGAAATCTGGACCAAGAGCGCAAGCAAGAATTCAACTTTTGATGTTACAATGGGATCGTATGATGGCGCCGAAACTTGCGAACTTGTCGGACTATTCATACTATCTTACATCCAAAAAAAACTTGGAAAACAAGTCGGACTCTACAGAGATGACGGCCTCGCTGCGCTGAGCGACAGCCCTAGAAACATTGAAAATAAGAAAAAAGAACTGTGTAAAATCTTCCAAAACCAAAATCTAAAAATCACTATTGAAGCAAATAAAAAGATAGTGAACTACCTAGATATAACGTTAGACCTCAACCAGCACATATATAAACCATACAAAAAACCAAATGACATACCTGTCTATGTAAATATCAAAAGTAACCACCCACCTTCCATACTAAAAACAATACCCAGAGGCATAAATAAGAGATTATCTAACCTGTCATGTAATGAAACAGCATTCAATAACGCTGCAGCTGAATATCAAGAAGCGTTACACAAAAGTGGCTACAACTACAAACTACAATATGATCCAGATAATGACATGAGCAGACACAAGAAGAACAGGAAAAGGAAGATCATATGGTTCAACCCCCCATATGACGGAAGAGTAAAAACAAATATAGGGAAAGAATTCTTTAGAATCCTAACATCATCATTTCCAAAAGAGCACAAATTATCCAAGATATTTAACAAAAGTAACATCAAATTATCATACTCATGTATGCCCAACCTTAAAAACATCATTGATTCAACCAACAAAATGAAAAGCAGTATAGAGAAAAACGAGGGTGACGAAAGGAAATCTTGCAACTGCATCAAGAAAGAACAGTGCCCTCTGAGCAACAAATGCCTCTACAACAACATTGTGTACCAAGCCACTGTAACATCAGAGAACGCAGAAGAAACATATATAGGTATTACTGAAAACCAATTTAAAACTAGATATGCAAACCACAAACAGTCATTTAACAAAGAAAGATACAAAAACCAAACAGAATTGAGTAAATACATCTGGAAGCTCAAAGAGAAAAAAATAGACTACAATATATCCTGGAAAATCATAAAAAGAGCAGCACCATATAACAATATTTCAAAAAGATGTAACCTATGCTCAACAGAAAAATACATAATACTATGCAAACCACAAATGGCAACTTTAAACACCAGGATAGAAATGGTTAACAACTGCAGGCACAAGTGGAAATTCCTATCAGTGAACAAGAATCAGAAACACACGAAAAACACAGACAGCACGTGATGACAGACAACACAAGCAGATATAAAACACCGGCAGCACAGACCCACCACATCCTGACGATTGCAACCGCATGAAACAACGTTGTAGGTAAAATTTTAAACCTTTCCTTTTAACAAATGTTGCTCCCAGTGCGGTTGAGCATTTTTTTTAAATCTCTGT
Organism: Conus canariensis; assembly: GCA_033310375.1. Classification (NCBI taxonomy): domain Eukaryota; kingdom Metazoa; phylum Mollusca; class Gastropoda; order Neogastropoda; family Conidae; genus Conus; species Conus canariensis. The sequence continues at coordinate 44,756,212 of CM065733.1, read as the reverse complement.
TGGCACTTGCCACCATCATCTATATATATATATATATATATATATATATATATATATATAGAAAGAGAATGGTACTCGAGGATCAGCGCAATCTTAAAAACAGTGCTCAACCACAGTGGGAGCGACATTTGTTATATTAAAAGCAAGTTAAAATCAAGCTTCTAAAAACATCTACAAATTTGTTTCACGCTGTGCGGTCGTCAGGATGTGATGAGCTTGTGTTGCCAGTGCCACGTATATATATAGCTAGCTGGTTTGCTGTTGTTTTTTTCCCGTGCTACATGTGTTTCTCAGGTGTTGGTTTTTTTCGCTGATAGGAACTTCCATCTGTGTCTGCAATTGTTAACCATTTCTGTTCTAACATTTAGAGTTGCCAACTGTGGTTTACATAGTATAATGTATTTCTCTGTTAGGCATAGATTGCATTTTTTTGAAATGTTGTTGTATGATGCTGCTCTTTTTAAAATTTTCCAAGATATGTTGTAGTCTATGTTTTTTTCTTTAAGTTTCCAAATGTATTTACTCAATTCTGTTTGGTTTTTGTATCTTTCTTTGTTGAATGATTGTTTATGGTTTGCATATCTAGTTTTGAATTGGTTTTCCGTGATACCTACATATGTTTCTTTTGCGTTCTCTGATGTTACAGTGGCTTGGTACACAATGTTGTTATAAAGGCATTTGTTGCTTAGGGGGCACTGTTCTTTTTTGGTACAGTTACAAGATTTCCTTTCGTTACCCTCCTTTTTTTCTGTGCTGCTTTTCATTTTGTTTGCTGAATCGATGGCATTTTTAAGGTTCGGCATACATGAATATGATAATTTGATGTTGTTTTTGTTGAATATCTTAAATAATTTATGGTCTTTTGGGAAAGATGATTTCAAGATTTTAAAGAATTCTTTCCCTACATTTGTTTTAACTCTTGCATCATATGGGGGATTGTACCATATGATATTCCTTTTCCTGTTCTTTCTGCATCTTTTTGTATCATTGTCTGGATCGTATCTTAGTTTGTAATTGTAGCCACTTGTATGTAACGCCTCTTGGTATTCAGCTGTAGCGTTGTTGAATACTGTTTCGTTACATGACAAATTGGATAGTCTTTTATTTATGCTTTTGGGTATTGTTTTCAGTATGGAGGGTGGGTGATTGCTTTTGATGTTTACATAAACAGGCGTGTCATTTGGTTTCTTGTATGGTTTATATGTGTGTTGGTTGAGGTCTAACGTTATGTCTAAATAGTTCACTATCTTTTTGTTTGCTTCTATTGTGATTTTTAAGTTTTGGTTGTGGAAAATTTTACACAATTCTTTTTTCTTATTTTCAATAAAAGGAAATTAAACAAATTCAAAATGACACCAAAATATTTGTGAAGGCGGATAAAACCAATAACTTTTACAAAATAGAACCTGAAGAGTACTCAAAACTCCTTGATAAAAATATCCAGAAAAATTACAGAAAGCTGACAAGGCTACATATGATCACATCAGAAAGAAAGAAAAGGAACTTGTGCACCAAATGGACCTAAGTGACAGAGTAGAGACCACAGCAGCTAGAGAAGCCTTCATTACACTTAAAGACCACAAACCCAATTTCTTGAACAACCCAACATGTAGACTGATAAACCCTTCCAAATCTGAACTAGGGAAAATTAGTAAAAAAATCTTAGAGAAAACCATAAAAAACATAAAAGAGAACACTGAACTCAATCTCTGGAAAAACACATATGAAGTAATACAATGGTTCAAAAACCTCAATAAACAAGAAAATACAGTTTTTATAACATTTGACATAGTAGATTTCTACCCATCTATAGATGAAAAGCTACTAACTAAAGCTATAAAATTTGCCAACAAGTACACAGAAATATCAGGGTCAGAAATGGAAATCATTTTCCACACAAAGAAAACTTTACTGCACAATAAAAATGAAACCTGGATTAAGAACACAAGCAGGAATTCAACTTTCGATGTCACAATGGGATCATACGATGGTGCCGAGACTTGCGAGCTTGTCGGACTATTCATGTTATCCAATATTAAAAAAAACTTGGAAAACAAACTGGACTGTACAGGGATGACGGCCTTGCCGCTCTGAATGACAACCCTAGAAATATTGAAAATAAGAAAAAAGAATTGTGTAAAATTTTCCACAACCAAAACTTAAAAATCACAATAGAAGCAAACAAAAAGATAGTGAACTATTTAGACATAACGTTAGACCTCAACCAACACACATATAAACCATACAAGAAACCAAATGACACGCCTGTTTATGTAAACATCAAAAGCAATCACCCACCCTCCATACTGAAAACAATACCCAAAAGCATAAATAAAAGACTATCCAATTTGTCATGTAACGAAACAGTATTCAACAACGCTACAGCTGAATACCAAGAGGCGTTACATACAAGTGGCTACAATTACAAACTAAGATACGATCCAGACAATGATACAAAAAGATGCAGAAAGAACAGGAAAAGGAATATCATATGGTACAATCCCCCATATGATGCAAGAGTTAAAACAAATGTAGGGAAAGAATTCTTTAAAATCTTGAAATCATCTTTCCCAAAAGACCATAAATTATTTAAGATATTCAACAAAAACAACATCAAATTATCATATTCATGTATGCCGAACCTTGAAAATGCCATCGATTCAGCAAACAAAATGAAAAGCAGCACAGAAAAAAAGGAGGGTAACGAAAGGAAATCTTGTAACTGTACCAAAAAAGAACAGTGCCCCCTAAGCAACAAATGCCTTTATAACAACATTGTGTACCAAGCCACTGTAACATCAGAGAACGCAAAAGAAACATATGTAGGTATCACGGAAAACCAATTCAAAACTAGATATGCAAACCATAAACAATCATTCAACAAAGAAAGATACAAAAACCAAACAGAATTGAGTAAATACATTTGGAAACTTAAAGAAAAAAACATAGACTACAACATATCTTGGAAAATTTTAAAAAGAGCAGCATCATACAACAACATTTCAAAAAAATGCAATCTATGCCTAACAGAGAAATACATTATACTATGTAAACCACAGTTGGCAACTCTAAATGTTAGAACAGAAATGGTTAACAATTGCAGACACAGATGGAAGTTCCTATCAGCGAAAAAAACCAACACCTGAGAAACACATGTAGCACGGGAAAAAAACAACAGCAAACCAGCTAGCTATATATATACGTGGCACTGGCAACACAAGCTCATCACATCCTGACGACCGCACAGCGTGAAACAAATTTGTAGATGTTTTTAGAAGCTTGATTTTAACTTGCTTTTAATATAACAAATATATATATATATATATATATATATATATATATATATATACAGAGAGAGAGAGAGAGAGAGAGAGAGAGAGAGAGAGAGAGAGACTCACTACAGCAAATAGCACTTCCATGTGAACTGTAAACAACAAGGGGGAGGGGTGGGGATTGGGGGGAGGGTGTGTTTGGTGAGGAGGGATGACTTGCACTGCAACCGGTATTCGTTTGGAGCCTTCCTCTCTCAGGTATGAGATCAGTGGGATTGTACCGATGTTCCTCCAGAATGCCGCTTTCAGAACATGTCAGAGGTGCCGGATGTGAGCGCCAGGATTCACTAGCTCAGACCTGATTCCTTTGTTCTGGGCACAGCCAGCATCCAACCCCAGTCCCCATCTTGCATAAATGGCTGTTAGGTTATCTACCAGCTGCCAAGATCGCTTTATACGAGTACGTTGTGATACATCAAAATTCCGACTAATAGAAATTAAGCACTGGGACGACGACCAAAGCCTGGCTCTCTTTAAACAATTATGCGGAGTCAAACCGGTCAAAGAAGCTTGTTCTCATCATCCAGGTTAAGGTTATAGAAAGGGCTTGATTGGAATGGCTGCTTGACAGGTTGCAGGGACCTGGGTTCTGGCGAAGAAGCTTGCTTGCGAGGAGGCAACGGGAGACGGATCCATCCCACTCTCTATCAAAGCAATGCCTGGCTGGTAGGAAGCTTTGGCTGGTGACCAGCTTGAGGATTAACTCATGCTGAAACTCTGGAATCCTTGGCCAAGGACGTCAGGGGCAGCTCCAGGCTGTAGAAGATCTTCTCAGGCCTGTTCCTCACTTCAGGCTGCGGCTTCAACAACGTTGGTCTGCAGTCAGGAAGGTACAGGAGGCAGTGAAGAAGAGTGAGGAAATAACGAGTCCACCACTGCCGGCCATTGGATGATAACAAGACAAACTGTGAGAGCGTTGATTTTAGTCTTAGCGCACGACCACTGAGTACACGTGCGTACCTTGGTGAGCTATGACTCACAAGAGAAAGCAGCCGTCATAATCGATCTATAAAAGAAGTTAAGATACTAAACCTAAAAAAAAAGTGTTCAAGGAAAGAAGTTAAGATATTCAACTTAAAAAGTGTTCAAGAAAATTCAAAATGTGTACTAGAGAACAGGACATTCTAGAGATACGTTACAAGGGGTGTAACTTAGTAGCTGTTTCTAAAAATTGTCCCTGGGATTACGTCCAGATCTAGGTATCCTGTGCTGACTCGACTTTTCTACACGACAGAAATCCAGCCCTGACCGACGTAGTCACCGAGTCACGGTTTAGATGTATATCTAGTAAAAACGAATACCACAGAACTAATAAATGGACTAGACGATACATCTAATGCTTAAAAACACCGACACAATGGACTGGTAATTCGAACCGACTATGCCCATAGCACTATCCCCTGCCCCACTCCTCCCGTCCCACCCCCATTGCCTCTGCTACTGGAAAACAATGAAGGACTCAACTGTGGCTCCCCTCGCCCGTCGTCTCAGTACCTCGGCTTAGCTGCGGTGAAGCAACAACAACAAAAACAAGGTATGGATTTCCACGGCTGTCAATCCAGCGTGGTAAAATACATAATGATGTACACAACGAGAGATAAATAAGTGGCTAAAGATTCATTATAAGATTAATCAAATAACATAGCTATATTTTCTAAGATACCAAAACAAACTTCAGCTTAATGGAAACGAGATTTTCAGTGCAGGTATAAGGTGAATCAAGAAAATACAACTTGTATTATCAAATCGTTCAACGAATGAACGAACCAGTGACAACACAGAAGTCACGCTTTGCGACCCTGAAGGTCTACTACAGACCAGCAAAATGACAAACAAGTAACAGACGACGAGACACCGGGACAAGAGACAGCAGACACTTTGCTGCCTTTCGGGGACTGCTTTTGGCAAGCAAGTAGAAAGTATGACGGGAAGTGTTTCACTCGGGTGTGTACATGTTAACCAACAGGACATTCTCACGCTGACTGCTGCAATGGGAGTGTTGTATCGCGCACTTTCTGTCTGTTGTTTGTCAGGTGCGAAGATGTGTGTCCAAAATGTACTTGTCTCTTTAGTATTGTGTATGAAGTCATCGTTAATTCACACCGTGTGTTAAGGGTTGCCTTGGTTTCAGTAATGCTGCGGTCTGTTTCATTTTCTGCGGGACAGAGGTAGAAAGCGCAGCACATTGTCCAGCCCACCGGAACGCATTCGTTGATGGACGATGCTCTTGTGTGGGCGAAGTGTTCGAGTCAGTAAGTTATTACGCTGTAGAATTTGGGGGGCAATGAATACAGACTGGTGCCCACACCAAATAATAGCAGCTCGTGGTGTATCAAGAGTGAAGAGCCAGGTCGCTCTTTAGGGTCCACAATGTGAAAGGTTGACGGCTGGGCGACTCAGACATCGTTCTTTGCTTTAGGAGCTGCGGTTGAATTCACTCGTGGATCAACAGCTCCTGGCGGGTTGGGATGGTACGGTTGCAGGCTGTTGTGGCTGGTATTTGAATGCATATTTCATTTTGTTTCTGTCTTCGAGACCATGTAGGAAAGTGTCCTGATCATATGGTTTATTGTGGATCATGCAACTGTTAAGATCTGCAGCGTATTTCTGTCACAGGAGATACAAACATTTCACCCACATGGTGTCAAACTGTCAAATTTGAAACACACATGGCGGTGGCGAGCGACTGCTGCATGCCGGTGGTGGGCCGCCCTCTCTGCACAGTATACATCAACCAGTTGGTGTGCACGGTTTCCTGTGAGAGGGCAGCCCAGCCATCTGAACAGTTCGCTCGTGGTGTGCAGTGACTGTGGTGTCCAGTGGAGGTTGGTGTTGATATGTGTGGGTAAACGGGACTCTGACAAAGGCGAATAGTGGGAAAGCGGGGCGAGATACTGTTCTTCTCCTCTCTGTGTCGTTGGTTTGTTGAATTCAAAAGTGCCGATCGTGGGGTCAGTTCTGCCAGTTGTACTGCTGTGGCTGTGGGTGGATGCAGTTGATTCGGTGGTTGCTTGAACGGAAGGGCCTTTCGTTCCACAAGGTGTGGGAAATGAGCTGACCGTGTGGAGTGTGTGAGGGTGGTGTCTTTGAAATATATGGGCAGGGGCTGGTCAACGGAGATAAAGAACTATTTCTGAGATTTGTTCTGTGGGGCAGCTAAATGCAGAAATAATAATATGTCTGCCATGCATGTCATCAGGTTTGTGTTTGGGGGATGGGGTCGGGGGAGGAGTGCAGCAGGTTGAATATGGGTCGTTCAGAGATTTTGCCATTATGAAAATTTTGATACAACGTCCTCAGGTTTGTTCGGCAAGTTGCCTTTTTGTTGTTGTTATTAATCGACTACGTTGTATTTTTCCTCTTTCTGTGGGAGGGGTTGGATTGGGGGGGAATCATTCTTGAACACTCAAGGATGAGGATTTCAGGTCGAGGTCCAGTCTTACAATCCGTCCGTGTCATGCACACATCATTTCGATGTCTATGATTTATACCACTAACAAATCGACACGAGAACACAGCGAATATGATTCTGTTACAGACGAGAAGACTATTCATAAGTGTAGTGATGTGTAGAGTAGTTAAAGAGGAGGAAACAAAACAAATTCAATGAGAGAGTGAGAGAGAAGAGGATAGGGGGAGGCAGGCGCGGGAAGGTGGACGATGTAGGAAAGAGAGTGGGACTGGGGTGAGCGGCTAAGTGGAACGCGTGTTCTGATGGTGTATTCAAATCATGGCGAAAAGAAGAAAAAAATGTGTGAATAGCGGTTTGTGATTCTAAATTGAATCATAAAATCGTTGAGTCATGATATGCTTATTTAGATGTTTCTTAAAATGTTTGTGTGAATCCGTGTTTCGTAGACGGGTTGGAAGTGAGTTCCTGGCATACCGTCCAGGTAAGCAAGGCTTGTTTTGTATTGATCAGTGCGTGGTAGGGTAGAAGGAATTGGTGCTAACCGCAACTGATGTTCTGTGCAACAAAAAGGGCAGTAATGTAAAATGGCATGGTATTTGTCGAAATGTTAAACATAAATGACGCCTTGTTGAAATCAGCTTGCTTATTTTGAAGAGGTGTTTCCAGTGCTTTTTGGTTTTTATGTGTTGTCAGAAGCAGAGCTGGAAGGATAGCTTTACCCCAGTTTTTTATGGACATTACTACTCCCAGCCCATACTGTTGAAGCGTGATTGATGTGTTATATTTATGTGTGCGTTGAAGAAATGTTTGAGTGCAGTAACGTTGACGTAGCGCTTTAGCTGAAAAGGAAGATGTGCCGAGCTGTGTGTATTATTCAGGTAGGCTGTAGGTACCGGTGATGTGGCCAGTGATGTGGTAAGTTAAGTGTGTCATTTTACAAAGGCTTTGGGTAGGGGTGATGTGTCAAATTATGTGTATTATTCAGTGTCGGAGTTGACCAAGTGCTCCATGTATGTGTAAGTCTGTCTCACACCACCACAGCACCGCCCGGATCTGCACATATGTACACAGAGTCATGTCATATTCTCAGGGAATGATCGGCTTCGTTACATGACAGTTGAAACGGCTGACAACTCAGGGTTCATCCTTTCAGATTTGAAGATATATAGAAATTTGACATTGCTGAATTCCCTGGAGTAGTTGACAGAGAACTGGAGCCTGGAAGAGGAGGGTAAAGATATCCAAGGTTTTAGAAGAGAAAGGATGTCTTTGAATGCTATCGAGAGCAGCCGCGCACGGCGATTTTCCAAAGAATCTTTCAACATCAAGGAAGTCGTGATAGCTGTAGGTGGTGTGTAAGAACACATTTTCAGGCCTTTGGCTGGAACAGATCTTTCGCTCTCGGCGAGCGTGACAGTGGGACACAGAAGACGACGTGATGCTGTCGTTCTTTGATAGCAGTGCCCAAGGTCGGTGCCGGGTTTCTGGGGATTGAATGGTCCTAGGAGCAAGTTTCCGTCACTGTTAACACAGCCTGAAACGTCCCACCATGATACTCCTGGGACTGCCATACTAATTAATAAAATGCAAGTATCATTGCTCCAATGATGGAACAAGCGTCTATTTCAAAATCGATTTGTCATTCTATTTCATCATTCTCATCCTCGTCGATGGCCACACACACACATACTTCTGAGCAAATTACATGAGAGATCACAGAGCGTAAGAACATATGATAACAATAACAATGTTTAAAATAAACAAAAAGCCAAAACCCCATTTGAAGATATATATATATATATACAAACTGAAAATAATTTAAGACATTTTATGCCTATTGTTGTTCAGAAAGCAAAACACATGTATGTTTCATATCCATTCAAATTACAACAGTCTCTTCTAGTTCTTGTATAAATAGAAAATCAAAGTACTTATAATCTTCTAAGGATATTAGATAAACGATTTTAAATGATGTAAGTATATATCATAATTTTCTAAGAATATTCAGTAGACTATTTCAAAAGATGCAAGTCTATTACAATATTTCGTATGCATGTATTTCATTCTACAAGCATTAGGTAACAAACAAGATCATGAAATGCTTCCGCTTTACGAAATATACCAACAGCTCATACTATGCTCCTTCATCATTCTGGTATCATTCACTGTGTGCTGCTATGTCAGAGACACCAAACGTAAACTTTGTTAAAGCACATTGTATATAATTGTTCATATTCATTGCATGTAATCTCCTGCCTAGTAGGAAATCCTGCAGAAAACAGCCACAAAAGAGCAGTTTCGCAACCCACCTAAGGACGTTGTTGTTGAACTTGTTGAAGGAAGACAGGGTCTGGCAGATCCCCCAGCCGATGGCCAGGGAATAGAACACCTGGAGGGCAGCTTGGATCCAGATCTGAAAGGTGTCCGGCATACACACAAACACAGAGCAAAGTCAGCAACATGTGAAGACTTGTATCGATGTCCTGCCACCAAACTACTGAAGGAGATTATAAGACACAACAATGCTTACAAAGAAGATTACATCTTTATTAACTTCAAATTTTCTTCCACAAAGGCACGTAAAGAGTAGAGATGACGGATATAATATTAATATTGGTTGCAAAGTTTTCGCTTTGTTTCGTTTTGTTTTGTTTTAACTATATTTGTTCGCAATATCCCACTTTACAGACGAACACGTTTTTTAAGAATATGTTAGTGAGAAAGTTTGTGAGTAAGTTGCGACTTGTAACCAGTTATCTGTAACAAAGTCTTGAAATTGGTACATTTTTTCCCTTAATTTGCGGTTATTCGCAAGTAAAAAGCAAATAAAAAAAGGAAAAAATCAAGAAAACAAGAGATAGAAATAATACAGCTTCAAACAAAACTTACGTAGCACCAGTTTTGTGGAGAAAACCAAAGAACCGATATCAGCTGTTTAATTGCAAACATATTTGCATTTTGTTAGTACTGCTGAAATGATTTTTTTTTTAATGCCCGAGTCAGGGCGGTACGGTAATTAGATACACAGTATCAATGATCAATACTTACGTTATAGTCAGTCAGCCGGTGAAAATCAGGGGTGATGTAGAAGAGAATTCCATCCCCTGCTCCTGGTAAGGTGACGCTGCGTATCAGCAACACTGTCAGCAATACGTAGGGGGCTGTGGCCGTGACGTACACCACCTGTTGTGTCATCATCGTCATATTCATCATCGTCTTCGTCATCATCAACATCACCACCACCACCACCTCTATCATCAACATCATCATCAACACCACCACCGTCATCACCATCATCATTCGTTACCATCAGTAACATTGTCTGCGGTACGAACGGAATTGTGGCCGTGACGTTTGCCATCTGTTGTATCGTCATCGTCATTGTCATCATCATCATCACCAGCATCATTATCAATGACATTTGCAGCCGCCTGTTATATCATCACCATCGTCATCTTCATCCTCCGTAAGACTGTCAGCAATACGTGCGGAGCTATGACAATGAAACACACCACCAGTTACATTTCCATTGTCGTCCTTGTCATTAACATCAACATTCAAACTCTCTCTCTCTCTCTCTCTCTCTCTCTCTCTCTCTCTCTCTCTCTGTGTGTGTGTGTGTGTGTGTGTGTGTGTGTGTGTGTGTGTGTGTGAGAGAGAGAGAGAGAGGAGAGAGAGAGAGAGAGAGAGAGAGAGAGAGAGAGAGAGAGAACTGACCTCCAACAGAAAACCACTCAACATTTGAAACAGAAAACTCAGAAGGAAGTGATACTAACAACGGTCTTGTAACGTACACTCCTGAACATTACAAAATCACCGAAGATGAAATCCCTAACACCCTCCATCCATGATGGTATTTACGTTCGTCTGCTCAACTCAAATGGATCGAAGAACGACCACTCTAGCTACGAATTAGAAAACAGGCGACAAAGGAGAGAAAGTTGCTTCCCTTTCCACAGGATTAATTTCGATCGCTGCGGGTAAACATTACGACGGCTCTTCCGAACAATTAGAACACGTTACCATTTTTGGTGCTTTGGAGAGGGTGGGGAGACGGGGACCGCGGATTATTAAAAAAAAGTTCCTTTAAGACTTCAAACGCCCTGCGGACAATGGTTACTTTTGCCGCTATGAAGACGAAGTGGGTATTTAAACGGATTAAAATGGTGTGTTGAAATTTAGATTGTTTGAGTTTTGTATTGTCATTACGTCTCTGTCTCTTTTCTTTAAAACG
>CM065733.1:44727734-44740234 GCA_033310375.1 Conus canariensis | reverse complement strand
CTCTCTCGGAGTACGCAACAAGATGGCGACTGGTAAACATCGCGCGGGATGAGCTCCGGTCAATGGTGTGTTGTTCGGCGGATTACAGTGCTCTAAGTATCGTTCCAGTGGTGATAATAATTAGAAGTGTTTGTGAAAGTGTCTGTAGCTACGAGAACTGCAGAATGATAGACCTGTGCGAGTGGAGGGCCAGAATCGGACTTTTTGGAGGGACGAAGGGGAAAGGAAGGAGAAAGGAAGTGAAGGGAATGAGAGAGAGGTCAAAGGTTGCAGTGGTGAAGGAGATACTGCTGTGTTTTGTGGGGTTTTGGACGTTAGCATTAACTACGATCAGTGCTCTGGACATGACCACAGTGGCTTTTGGACCGAGAGCAATTGTCAGGAACGGTGTGATCGGTGTGGAAGAGCGGGGGACTGGAACTGCCACCGTTTCGATACAAGAGGTTAACGCAACTGGAAACGAGGTCAGTAGAATGTCAACAAAGATGGCGGCGATGACGGCAAGCATGAATTGGGCGCTGACAATCACGAACTGGTCAGTTATGAATGAAATGCTAGGGACCGGTTGGAGCAATCTGAAAGTGACATTGTTAGTGGTACTACTGATCATCTTGAACATTTCGTATCTACGCAGGAGGCTGATTCTAAGTAACGATATCGAAACGAACCCCGGACCGAATGTTAATGAGAAAATTGAGGAAGAAGCACGCAAGCTGGAACACAAAATCGACACCAAACTTAGCATGATGGAAACGCAGATGACACAAATATTCAATACAATCACATCACTGGCAGACTCTTTCAAATCACAAGTAGACACCATTAAGAAGATAGACGCAAAACAGACACAAATGTCAGACACACTCTCCAGTCTAGTTCAAGAGCTAGCTGACACAAAACAAGACATACAGGCAAATATGAGGGCAGTTCAACATTTAGACGAAACACAGGAACGCATGGCAGGCAGACTAGCACATATGGAGGACGAAATGGACAAACTAGAAGGTTTTTCCCGTAGGAACAACCTAAAGTTCTACGGGTTAAAAGAAGGAGACGAAGGGAGTGGACCAGAAAAATGTGAGGACACCATCAAAGGGGTACTGGAAAAGTACATGAAGGAGGAGGACTGGGCAGCAGACGCAGTGGAACGGGCCCACAGACTGGGCAGGTTTAACCCATCTAACAAACGCCCTAGGCCTGTGATAGCCAAAATGTTGCGATGGGGGGACGCCATGCGGGTGCTGAGGAACCGGGAGGCCAGGGAAACCATGAAAGCTGAAGGGATCACGGTGAGTCAGGACCGGACGAGGCACCAGACAGCACAACTATGTGAGCTGAGGGAGATGGGCAAGTCCGGCTACTTCGTCGGAGGGAAGCTGTACGTGAGGGAGCAGCCCAATCCACCAGCGGAGCGGACCCACGGACCAGCGGAGCGGACCTACGGACCAGCGGAGCGGACCCACGGACCAGCGGAGCGGACCTACAGATATGACGGCAGGAACGGGCATGGGTACGCCACAGCAAAGCACCAAGAGACAAATAGACAATCGTGGCTCAGAGGAAGAGTGTCAGACAGTCATGAAGGATGGAGCTACAAAGACTATGTTGGAAGGATGGAACGTGAAAGTGTGGGACTGAGAGAGAGAGAGAGAGAGACTGAGGAGAGAGCAAAGGGAGAGGGAAAGGGTAAATGAGTTGAGAAGAGAGAAAGAGTGGAATGAAGAAAGGAAGAGAGAAAGAAAGAAAGCAACTGAGCAGGTTACAAAGATGATGAGCGCCAGCAGGAGTGACAGTGGGGATGAAAGTGGTGAGAGAGAGAGTGAGGCAGGAGAAGGGAGTGTATGTGAGAGTGAAAATCTGATGGCATGGGGAGAGACAGGAGAAGGAAAGAGAGGAGGGAGATCAGGGGTTGATTGGGTCAGGGTACTTGAACCTCTGCAGAACCCAAAAAAACAAAGAGAGATAGAGCAGAGAGACAGAGCAGAGAATAATAGAGAGGTGCCAGTGGCGGGGGGAGAAAAGAAGAGGGGAAATGGGAGAGGGGGGGTGTCTGAGGAAAGCAAGAATAAAGGTACGAATGAAACACAAAACCCAGAAACACGTGTCAGCCCGCTCGCAAGTTCAGACAGTAACTATGTCACACAGGTCACCGCACACACATCCAAAAACCATAACAAACCCAAGGACCAATCAGAATCCTTCTGGGGTCCACCGGGGTCAAGGTCTGGCGCAGATACAGCGCGCACGGCGGCAGGCGAGGCGGTAATTGACACGCCATACCTGCGGCGCGACAGACAAGTGGTCACATGTGGTAAACAGGGTCAAGACAGAGTTAGCCTTGTAGAGGGGGAGAGGGAGAACAGGGGTGGGGGTGGAGACGGAGCAGATGCGCCGAACGCCAGGGCGCCGGGCTCGCGGCAAACAACTCTGGACGAAACGGTGCGGATCCACTGCAGTAGTACAGCGTTGACGGACAGAGAGGAGGGGGGCAGAGCTGGTGGGGAGGAGGGAGAGAAAGGAGGACAATGCAAAATAAACGAAACTTTACGTTCACACACCAGTAGCACGAAGGCACCCAGTAAAACAACCAGCAGTACACACACGAATCCAACTACGAAGGAAGGAAAAAGTAAGAAATGAAGGGTAGGCCACGGCCGTACACAGGGATCACAGATTACACAAACTCAAGAGAACAATGAAAAGACACCAGAATACGACATGAATGTGGGAACGAGAGAGAGCGAGAGTGGGAATGAAAGAAGAAAGGAAGACGAGAGTGGAAAAAGAAACCTATCCTTTGTATGTTGGAATGTGGGGGGATTATTAGATAAATTAACGGAACCGGACTTTTTAGAACTTATCACATCTTTTGACCTGTGCTGTTTAACAGAAACATTTACTTCTAAATTTTTCGATTTCGAATTAAAATTCCAGGATTTTCTGCAATTACATTGTCCAGCGGTGAAATTTACTAGAATGGGAAGACCCTCAGGGGGAACAATCCTGCTGATAAAAAAGAGTTATCTGAATATGTCCAACTGATAAATACTGACATGGAAAATGTACTCTGTGTTAAGTTAATGAAAAGTTTATTGCATTGTGAAAAAGACATTTTGTTTTTAGGTACATATGTACATCCAGTAGATAGTCGATATTATTCTGACAAAGATTACTCATGCACACTAGAACTAATTGAACAATACATATTTGCACAAACAGAACAAGGAAATAATTTCCATTACATCATTGGAGGAGATCTCAGTGCTCGTATTGGGGAATGGAGCTTGAGCATCGATGATGAAATCGAGATTACAGGAAGAGAGCAGGACGTGTATGCACGTAAGTCTAAAGATCCCCACACAAATGGTTTTGGCAAGAAACTAATAGAATTTTGTATAACATTTAATGTAACTCCACTAAATGGTCTTTGTATGGGAAAGTTCGACGATGCATACACGTTTTATTCCGAAAGGGGTAACAGTATTATAGATTATTATATATGTTCTGTTGAACTGTTAGAAAATGTGAACAAGTGTCAGATAGTAGAGAGAGTTGAAGCTCAGCATATGCCTATTATGATGGAATTACAAAGCACACTGTCTAACGCACAAGAGAACGAGGGCAAGAAATCTTACGTGAAGAAACTAAAGTGGGATCCCACAAAACAACAGTATGTCTAGTTCATAGAATCGGAAGAGGCAAAACAAACAATGGCGCAAATAACAGAAGAAATAGAAAGAGATGTAGACACGTGCATAGACAGATTTAATAAGCTATTAAAAGAGGCAGGGAAAGACATGTACAGAACAATAGGTATAGGAGGAAATTATAAGACTGCAAACAGCTGGTATGATAAAAAATGCCAAATTAAAAAGAAAGAAGCAAAACAAGCACTCAATAGACTGACATGAACGAAAAAAGGATAAAAACCCAACTATGTATGAAGAAAGGAGAGAGGCTTACAGGAACAAAAGAGCAGTATACAAAGAAGCAATTAGAGAAAAGAAAAAACAGTATAAAAAGCAAACATACGACACACTAGTACAAAATCGCAAGGACAGCCAAATGTTCTGGAGCACCATAAAAAGTGTTAGAAGGAAGAACAACACATTACCATCTATTAACATTGCACAGTGGAAAGTGCATTTCGAAAGCATTTTGAATCCACATGACACAGAAATACTAAACGATAGAGAAGAAGGACCACAAGAACAAGAAGAAGTGTTAAACGAAATTCATGTACAAGAATTAGACGAAGAGATAACCGAAAACGAAGTAAGATCAGCTACAGAAAAATTTTTAAAAAGGCAAATCACCAGGCATTGATGAAATCCCTCCTGAATTTATCAAAACTATAGGACAAAATATAGTGCCATTCTTAACGAAATTATTCAATAAGTTATATCAAGATAGTTACTTCCCCATAGAATGGTCAAGGGGGGTGATTATACCACTACACAAGAAGGGAGATAGACAGAATCCAGGAAACTATAGAGGAATATCCTTATTATGCATCATAAGCAAGATTTACACAGCAATATTAAACAGAAGACTATATGATTGGGCAGAAGCAGAAAATAAAATTAGCAAAGAACAGGCAGGCTTCAGGAAAGATTTCTCAACAGTAGACCATATTTTCACACTAACATCCATAATAAGTAACTGCCTATACGGCAGAAGAAGAAGTAAATTGTATGTAGCCTTCATTGATTATCAGAAAGCGTTTGATACAGTAAATAGAGAAAAACTTTGGGAAATCCTACAGAAACACAAAATATCTACGAAGATGATCAACATGCTAAAAGCTATCTATAAAACAGTACAAGCATGTGTAAGACATGGAACTGAACTAACAGAATTCTTTGAATGTCACACAGGAGTGAAACAAGGGTGCTTACTGTCCCCCCTACTCTTTTCATTACTAATTACAGAAGTTGCAGACAATGTCACAGCTAAAGGAAGACACGGATATCAATTCTTACCCGGAAAGGCAGAAATATTTTCACTTCTATTCGCTGATGACATAGCTTTAATAGCAAGAACTCCAGCAGGTCTGCAAAACCAAATTAAGAACCTACAGGAAGCCTCGGACCGCATTGGACTAAAGGTTAATCTCCAAAAAACAAAAATCATGGTCTTTAGAAAAGGAGGATACCTTGGTAGACCAGAAAAATGGAACTACAAAGGGGAAGAAATTGAGGTAGTAAACAGCTACAAATACTTAGGTTTCACCCTAACGACCAAACTCTCAGTAATATTTCACTTTCAGAATATGCAGGAAGGGCGAAAGGGAAAATAGGTGAAATAATGAAAACGATGTATAGTTTAGGACACTTATATATAAATATATTTTTAAGCTATTTGATACACAGGTCAAGCCACTGCTACTGTACGCAGCAGAAGTATGGGGTTTGACTCGTTATTCCGCGGTGGAAAATATACATTTATTCGCCTGTAAAAGATACATGGGGGTAGGGAAGAAAACGCCAAACAACTTAGTATACGGAGAACTAGGAAGATATCCGATGAGTATAGATAGTTCAATAAAAGCAATCAGATATTGGTTTAAATTAATGAAGATGACTCCAGACAGGATACCTAGACAAGCATATGAAAGAGAAAAAACAGAAATTGACAAACCACAGAACTGGGCACTGGAAATTAAACGCTGCTTGGATACGTATGGCTTCTCTGAAGTTTGGTTGAATGAAGGCGTAGAAAACGAGCAAAGATTTATCATAACACTAAAACAAAGAATCATAGATTGTTACAAACAGAACTGGCATAACAAAATAGCGAATAGTGAACGATTTACAACATATCATACGTTTAAAACTATACACCAAACTGAAGAATACTTTCGCGCAATCACAATCGCGAAGTTCAGGAAAGCATTGACAAGACTACGATTAGGAATAAACGAACTGCATGGCAATAAAAAATATATAGATAATCAAGCTATAACAACATGACCCTTCTGCCCAACAATAGAATCAGAAATGCACTTTTTAATGTGGTGTCCAAATTATAGGCAATTGCGAACAAAATACATTTTCAAACACTTTAGTAATAGAAACGCAATCACACTGGAAAGTCTGCTACAAAACGATAATACTGAAACCATAAGGGATATTGCAATGTACATTTCTATGCCTTAAAAACCAGAGAAACCCTTATGTGATAGTAATACTGACGATATAGGAAGAATAGAATTTCTAAACAGAAAACAAAATATGTTAAATCAAACGTTTCAATCAAATGTTTTTGTTGTTGTCATGTTGAAATGTATGTTGCGTACTCCTGTGGACGGGCCCAGGGCCCCACAATAAATGGCGCGGCGTGGAAGCGCGCGTCAAGCGTCAAGCGTCTCTCTCTCTCTCTCTCTCTTAAATAGCTTGCTTGTTCTCTCTTTCTCTCTCTGTCTCTTAAACAGCTTGCTTGTTTTCTCTCTCTCTCTCTCTCTCTCTCTCTCTCTCTCTGGATGGTAACGGAACATACAGATTGCTGTCATAATGAGAGATGTTGCTATGTTTGTAAATTACGCTTTACGTTTTAGAGAGGAAATGTAATGAAATGTTATAAACCTAAGTTTGTTACTTGTTATCGCCAAATGAGCACCCTTCTTTTTGATTTGTTGTTGTTGTATAAATCATTCATTTTCAATAGCACAAACAATTTCATGTTACGTTTCTCATGTGGATAGCCTGGAAACCTCACATTAAAGTCACGAGTTCACGTGTTCTCTCTCTCTCTCTCTCTCTCTCTCTCTCTCTCTCTCTCTCTCTTTCTCTTCTCTCTTGTGTACGTTCCACCATTATTAAGCCCGTGAAATTGTCTAAAATGCATGTGTGCATCAAATGTATATACACAGGTTTCTGATAGCGATGAATTCATCAACACATACCATTGAAATCAGCAGACGATGTGTTGTTCGCATTCAATAACGTCATGCTGTGAGCAGATACGATGTCAAACTCTGGCGCCAGGCTCCCATTTCGTGACGTCACGTTACCATTTTCTGACGTCATTAGTCTCTCGGGTGACGTGGCGTTGTTGCCGAGGTCAGCAAAGGTTCTGCAGTGGCGGGTGTTCCACCACTGGTCACACCGTGTCCAGGGAAGGGTGGCCCGGAAGGAGGAGACCAGGTAATAGAGGGACCAGGCCAGGATGACGTCATAATACCAGAACACCACGGCCGCTAGAATTCCAGTGGTTATACCAATCCCTGCACAGTATAGTAGAACCTGATTGTGTCGATCAAAGCGCATATGATTTTGTACCGTAGAAACGAGAAAAGAAGTGGGAAAAAGCAGTGTGGCGTACCTCAAGGCTTAGTCCTTGGTCCTATTCTGTTGTTTTTTCTACACAAAACCCTTTATAGACTCAGCCCATCACCACTACCTGGGCTCCCCCGCGGCTTATTCGGTGTTATGCAATTTGCAAGCATGTTGTGAAATAATTCAAATCATGTACGACCAGTCTAATATTTCACATACAAAATAATAGAAAATATGAAACAAAACTTAAAACACACACACACACACACACACACACACACACACACACACACACTACACACAGAAACACGCGCGCGGGTGCACACACACACACACACACACACACACACACACACACACAACACACACACACGCGCGCGCGCGCGCGCGCGTGCGCTTGTTGCCATTATTATGGCATTTAACTTTCTTCTTGATTTTCAATTTCCTGCATTTCAAATACTGCTTTGCGTTGATTCAAATCAGTCCTACAAGCTCTAAAATTTTCGAATACAAGTGTGAGAGCAGAACTCATATCAGAAGTCTACCACTTAATTCATTTTTTGCATTTACGTGGTTCCTATGTCGATTTTTGTTGGGTTCCATCACACTGTGGATTATCTGCGAATGAAAGGGTAGACCAATTAGCCAAAAAGGCTGCTATCACTGAGACTGATTTAACAAAGATATGCATTCCTTTATCCTTACATGAGAGTTATGGTCTTTTAAAAGACGTATTCTGGAACTCTATTTCAAATAAGCGAAAAGGCAAGATATCAGACAATAAAACAGGTATCAAGAATCTCTACCAAGAGTGGATTTTAAAAAGTTTGATTTTTAGATTGAGGCTTGATGCCTTTAAAACCAAATTCTGTAAATATGTGACTTGTACTTGTGGCCAGCAAATCACTCCGTTCCATCTACTTTTTGTGCGATAGAATGAAGCCCTACTTACCTGCTTGGTTGTTGAACACTGAACCGTCGATGTCAGCCTTTGAAGACGTCATCTCCAACGAATCAAACATTTTTGAAGTTGTTCATGGACTGATTAACAGCCCAGTTGGACATTTACTTTAACGTCTATGTTATTTTCCCCATCCTGGTGTTAGTTGCTTATTTAGTGTTTCTTTCAAAGTTTTGGATTCAGTTGTGTGGAGTTTTTTGTTGTTTTTTTTTTTTTTTTGGGGGTGGGGGGGGGGGAGGGGGGGTTGTGGGTTTTGTTTGTTTGTTTGTTTTTTAATTATTATTTATTTTATCTAGGCCTAATTGCATTATACATACCTACGTACGCCCAAAATCAACACCAACCGTTCGCATGCATACACCCAAAAACACCACATGCACACACACATAACACTTACATACTGTCTAAGATCACTGTTAGGTGGATAGACGTTAAATTAAAGAACGAACACACGCGCGCGAGCGCACACACACACATACAGAGAGAGAGAGAGAGAGAGAGAGGGAGAGAGAGGGGGGGGGGGAGAGGGAGAGAGAGAGACAGAATGTTGAGCGTAACCTTTGAGGAGAGGACAGATGCTCCACACGTGAAGAGGACTTTTCCCCCTGAACTGTCCCAACGCTGTCTCCATGAAGAACATGGGCGTTCCAATCAGCAGCAGACACACCAGGAAAGGCAGCAGGAAAGCTCCTGAAACATGAAAACATGGAACAAGAACATTAAATACGCCTGGAAAACATATTTAAAGATTCCTAACTCATGGGGCAGGAGGGTCAGACACACGTTAGCAAGGACTACAGAAAGCCGTCTGAAACATGAGGTAGAATCATCAGACACACTAAGAAGGGCCAGAGAAAGGCTCCTGAAATATGGGACAGGGACGTACGATGTACGACGAACGGTAAGTGAAAACCTAAGACATAGAAAAGAAAAAAGACACATCGGTTACACCAGGAAGGGCAACAGAAAGGCTTCTAAAATATGGAAAGGAACATCAGACATACCAGAAAGGGCAACTGAAAGTCTCCTGAAATGTGGAAAGGAATTCCAGACACACCATGACGGGCAACAGAAAGACTCCTGAAAATATGGAAAGGATCATCAGACATAGCAGGAAGGGCAACAGAAAGATGTCTGAAATACGGAAAGGAACATCAGGCACGCGAGGATGGGCAATAGAAAGGCTTCTGAAATATAGGACAAGAACATCAGACGTACCAGGAAGGGCAACAGGAAGACTTCTGAAATATAGTACGTCAGTCAAGACACATGTTCCGCATGAGTAGCTCAACAGGCTTGCTGGAGAGGCAGTTTGTCCATCTGACTCACTTCACGTGACGACGACCAACACCTGACAACAGTCACAAAGACTGCACGTGACCATTAGCTTAGCAAAGCAATGGGAGACAAATACGCAAGTGTTTGCATCTGAGAATAGCGGATGGGGACTATAAGCGAGTCGGACCCGTGTGCCTTCCTGGCCCCCTGCACACGTTAAAGAACCCACGGCAGTTGAAAATCGAAAAGAGCTGGGGGGTTCCCCGCTGCCCTGGCAAAATTGATGTAGATTGAAGATAGCCACCTGGTATTTCTTACCAAGCCACAAAATTTGTCACTTACTGTTATCGTGTGCCATCGTGCACCGGTGGAAATGGAGGACACTATAAAACATCGTATGCATCCTATGTGAGAAACTGGAGGAATAAATGAGATAAATGAAAATGAGTGACTGATACTTGAATGGTACGGGAAACGACTGAATGAGCGCCAGTAGGCTGCTCTTCGGCCGGCTGTACCTGGGTAGGCAGCCCGTTGAGTGAGTGAGGTAGTGTGTTTATTGTAAAGCGCTTAGAGCTTGGTCTGTGACCGAGGATAGGCGCTATATAAATACCCAATAAAAATAATAATAATAATAATATATCGTCGACCAGTTACATTGCCTTCTGCGCCCCTACGGAGCTATCACCCCCACCGTTACTTCGCTCTCTTGTTCCACGCCCCTGGCTTATTTCGCTCCATTTTCCCCACTACCTGTCCCTTCCCCATTCCTGTCCCCTACTCCCTCCCTCCCCCCCCCCCCCCCCCGCCCTCTCCCCACGACTCTCTCTTCCCTCTCTTCTTTGCCTAAGGTCTGACCAGCGCGTTGGGCTGATGAGTAGGTCAGATATCAAGTAAGTAGTAAACACGAGACTCTCTTCTTACATTCTCTCATCTCGTTTATCCATCAGCTTTAAATCATGCGCAGGGTGGTCTTGAAACTTAGCGGATGTGGTGCAGCGCATATGGACGAGTCCGCACGCAGTTACACCTCGGTGAAACTGAAACTGAGACTCTGCTCTTTTGCCCCAAGAGCAGGAGTCTGAAAAATCCTGAGCCTGCTTACCGCTGCTCTCTCTCTCTCTCTCTCTCTCTCTCTCTCTCTCTCTCTGTGCCACTTTTGCAGTGACAGCCTTTGCCTCCTCTGGGCGAAAAGTTCGTTACAAAGATCTATTTCGATCAGACAGCTTGATCTCAGTTCTTGTCTTTTCACCGACATGTTGTCTTAGAGTTCGAAATATGCATCTTCAGCCTATTTTGAACTCATCAGCCTGATGTAGTATATTGACGTAATATGAATTCTGCATTATTATCTGTATTTGGTCTACGTCAGCTCTCTCTCTCTCTTCTCTCTCTCTCTCTCTCTCTCTCTCTCTCTCTCCTCCCTCCTCCCTCCCTCCCCCTCTCTCTCTTTCTCCCTCTCTCTCTCTCTCTCTCTTTCTCCCTCTCTCTCTCTCTCTCTCTCTCTCGAGAGAAATCCCTACCTTTGCTTGTTGTAAATCAAATTAAATGGCCCAGTCTTGCCAGAATTTAACTTAATATATGTCAGTTTACAGTATGCAAAACAATAGTTCCAAGTATCATAATTTTTACGATAATAAGAATTCTGTAATGTTTCTTTTCTTGCTGAAAACGATGAACACACATTAACAGCCGCCAAAATTCGGTGACATCTTTACGCATGGGATGGCTGGAAAGGTCTGAACGATATTATCATTCTGCCTTGCGTCATTACACTAGTGCTTATGTTTGTTAGGAAAATGTCAATGTTACAATTTAATGCTCTACTACTACTACTGCTACTTCTGCTACTACTGCTTCTACTACTGCTACTACTACTACTACTATCAAATATGAAAAAGGGTATACAGACTAACTTATAACACACATTAGTTTTTAAAACATAACCAGAACACAGTTAGGTGCCATTATTATAATGGATTATTTGTCTCGGAAGACGGGCGTTCATGCACGCACAATCGAAGGAAGAAAGTCATTTTCAGTAGAATAACAGACTGATATCTAAATCAAACTGTGGTAACATTGGGGGCTTTGGTGGGATGAGTTGGGTTGGTGAAAGGGAGAAGGGATAAAGGGGAGTAAAATGAGAGAGAGAGAGAGGAGAGAGAGAGAGAGAGAGAGAGAGAGAGAGAGAGAGAGAGAGAGAGAGAGAACGCAATCGCAATAGCCCAACACTGAACGACAATGGCTTTCTCCACAAGACGCGAGCCGCGCCCAAGGCCAGAGCTACCTCCACCTCCACTGTAGCACCCACCCACATGTGTCCCACATGTGGGCGTTCCTTCCGGGCCCAGATCGGCCTCACCAGCCACCTGCGGACCCACACTCAGCAATCTTCCATCTGCGATTGAAGTCATGGTTATCTTCGAAATCGAAGGACGAACATCAACATTCTCCACTAGACTGACTCTGCCCTTTGTGTTCAGGGGCAGTAACCGCTCAATAGGCTGCAGTGAGTGCAAACTGTAGCTATGACTGACAGTTCAACAACACACTGGACATGTGTTTTGGCCATCAGATTTATAATGGATAAAAAAAAAAAAACGGAAAATAAAACGAATGACCTGTGCTGGATCGTATCTTGTTGTAATATTATGAGCCATCTAAGTTTTATACTTTCTCGTGTGGATTGCCTTCTTTTGACCATGAAATTAAAAATAAAGTTGGGTTCAATAGACGAGGAGGCAGACAGGTCGTTTGCCATCGTTGGTGGTTGTATGGTGGAACTGTCTCCCCAAAACAACAAACTTTTTGAAAACTCAGCATGGAACAGGTTTGACGACTGTGACACAACATGTGTTTACTGACGTACTATGTTATATTTGCTTCAAGTTTACCTCAGTTAGATATTGTTAGCGGAACATGAATAATCTCCCTTACGAATTTCTGCGGTAATCTCAAGTCTCAAAAGTGCTTGTCACTCT
>CM065733.1:44707734-44717734 GCA_033310375.1 Conus canariensis | reverse complement strand
GATTAAGTTCAGACCATTCAGATAACTTGTTGATACTTTCTTGTAAGGAGATAAAAATGCTATCTAATCTATCGTGACAGGTGTGGATAGTGGTATCATCAGCCAACATCTCACATAAAGTTGTAAAAAACAGAGGTAGATCATTTATATATATACAAAATAGTATTGGCCCAAGGACTGAGCCTTGAGGGACGCCGTACTTAACAGGTAGAATGGAAGAATTTGATCTATTTACCGAAACACACTGTTTCCTGTCTGAGAGAAATGAAGATAGAAGTTCCAAAGCGTTGTCAGTTAGGCCATAGATCTTTAATTTCTCAAGTAGAAGACTGTGGTCGATGACATCAAATGCTTTCATAAAGTCTACTACTAGAACACCTGTGATTTTATTATTGTTTATGTTAGTAAGCCACTGGTCAACAAGATTAGTTAATGCTGTGTGGCAAGAATGGTTGGCCCTGAATCCGGACTGGTTTGGATGAAACAGACCGAAGGAGTTGAAATGATTAAGAATGTGTTTGTTTATGTGATCTTCCAAAGGTTTAGAGAGTATAGACAAAATGGAGATGGGTCTATAATTTGAGGATCAGCATAGTCACCTGATTTATAGATGGGTATAACTTTAGCAACTTTAAAAGCTTTTGGAATATAATTTTTTGCAAGGCATACAAATGTCAGGTGTCCCTGTGGCTCAGTGGTTAAAGCGCGAGTCATTAAGTGGAAAATGAGCATGTCCAGAGGGTCATGGGTTCGAATCCCAGCCATGGCTCGTCCAAGATGGGAAAAAAAGGGGCAGCAGAGGGACATCCGGAGTCATGAACCGGGTGTGGCCCAACCCCCTAGAGTGTCAGGAGATAAGGGCCGAAACACTTGCTTGAAGGGGGCTTCTCTTCTGAGGACTCTCTGCTGCCACGCTCTCCACGAGTTTCTTTCTACTGTAGATGTAGGTAAGCGTTTCGGCGATTACTGGGGCTGACAATTTCAAGATTTTCCCATCAATGCCATCAAGACCACTTGTGTTACTTTGTTTTAGGTTACTAAGAGATTTATACACTTCATGCACACCCATAAATGGTATATTTGAAAGAGAGGATATATTTCTAGAATTGCAAAAGTCCTGAAGAATATCCAATTTATTTTCTGACGTTCTGTTTATTTTTATCGTTGAGTTAGCTGTGTCACAAAAATGTGAATTCAAGACATCAGATGATAAATCTTTTGGCGAGGTAGTATGACCTTTAACATTTTTATTAGTAAGCTCGTTTATCGCTTTCCAAATAGATCTGTTATCTGCTTTGGAAGAAATAAGATTTTGAAAATACTTTTTCTTTGACGATCGTTTTAGGTAATTGACTAAGTTTCTTTGCTTTTTATAGGAATCTCGACTCCCTGACACTAACAGCGACTCTCTTAAGTCGGTAGCAGTGTCTATATCTTTAGTTATCCAGGGTTTTTTAGGATTGTTACTAACACGCATTGTTTTAAATGGGGCATGCTTATTATAAACATTAAGGAAACTATGATACCAGACTTCTAAAGCCTCGTCGGGGTCTGTGAATTGATAGACCGTGGAAAGGAATGAGTTCATTAAATCCCGCTGAAAGGAGTCATTGTCAAATTTTGAAAAGTTTCTGTAGGTAATTATCTTGTGGAAATTTTTTGGAACTTTAACTCCTCGCTTGGACCACGTAAAACACACTGGTGAATGGTCGCTACAACCGAACGTCGGTGAGCATATTTCTATCATGGTGTTAACTGAAGAAGTATATATATGGTCAATAAGTGTTTGGGAGGTAGCGGTGACTCTTGTTGGTTTGTCTATTAGTTGGTCGAGGTTAAATGATTTGTAAGTTTCTGTCCAAGATTTGTTCGATTTTAGTAAATCAATATTGAAATCACCTAGTAATATATTTTCATAAGAGAATAAGGATGCTTCCTCCATCATTAAAGAGAATTCATCTATCCAATCAGTTCGCTCCGCCGGGTTTCTATATATAAAGCTTAAAAGAATAGGTTTCGATTTTTTCAGCTGTAATGCGATCCATAACGATTCTACTTGGTATTTTTCTAGAGAAGAGATTTGCTTAAAGTTTAAACTTTGATGAATATATATAATAAGACCCGTTTCTCTAAATTTGGATGGGTCTTTGCGTACTACATTATAACCTGGTATTATTAGTTCTGAGTCGGACACTTGGTGAGATAACCTTGTTTCGGAAAAGCCGAATATGTGGAAGCTTTTACCATGATTGAAAAGAATATCAGATACATCATTAAGCTTATTTTGTAAATGACAAACATTCAAAAAACCTACTCGTAGGCCATCAGCAGATGGCCACTCGTTACGTGTTACTTGCATGGTACAGTAACAAAACAAAAGAGGAAAACAAGGAAATAGCAGCCAAGTACAAATATAATACGCAATAATAAACAATGAAATATAGGAAGGGAACGGAAACCCGAACTGTTTGTAACAAACAACTTTTTTTTTCCCCAAAGACTACATTCATATAAGACAAGAAGAAGAAGAAGGAGAAAAGAGAAAAAAACAACAACGGAACTCTTGATCAAAAGGCACAAATGAATCAATGTCAAATTCAAAAACTCTTTTGCACCAAGTACCAGGTGAAATAATATTGGCCCGGCAAAAACTGTGACTCACCATAATGATTAAGAGCATACAAACACATTACAGTAACTGACATACATAGATAGGCCTATATGCGCACTTTCGAGGAAGTACAAATGTAATCTGGTGGAATACAAATTCTTCCACTCCTGGTTCTTTGATACTGCCCTGCAAACACGCGCACAAATAAGCGCGCGCGCGCGCGCGCGCACACACACACACACACACACACACACACACACGCACACACACACACACACACGCACACACACACACACACACACACACACACACACACACACACACACACACACCAGCGCGCGCGCGCACCCGCATGCACGCACACACGCATGCACGCACGCACGGCAAACTTTTTAGAATTTGTTTATATAGAAAATCTTACTCTCACAGTGAAATTCAGTGCACCATTTGATACGCATTATAACTATTCCAATATATTCATACTAATCACAAATGCGTACTGACACATGCAACCTCATACAACAACAGGAATGGTTTAATGGTTAAACTGGGGATGATTAGGCTGGTAAACAGGCCAATGTTGGCTCGCCAGTATTTGCGACGCCATTTGTAAAAGACGTTCTGTAAAGGGGTGAAGTTGTTCAGGTGTAGTTTGAA
Organism: Conus canariensis; assembly: GCA_033310375.1. Classification (NCBI taxonomy): domain Eukaryota; kingdom Metazoa; phylum Mollusca; class Gastropoda; order Neogastropoda; family Conidae; genus Conus; species Conus canariensis. The sequence continues at coordinate 44,714,466 of CM065733.1, read as the reverse complement.
GGACGGGGGGATTTCTGATTTCTGGATACTGAGCCAAAGGATTGACTTTTGGTTTGCTGTCAGTTGACACAGAATCACGTAAATTACTTTTTGGAGAATGTTCGGGAAAGAAAGTTGGGGGGTAGTTAGGAGGAACAAGGGATTGTACCACTCTAGGATGTGAATTTGGCACAAGAGGGGGGTATTGATCACAAGATCTGAAAGAAGGGGGGAGTTGTGATGTCGGTCCTGAATTGTAGAATTCCTGGTTGTGTGCGGTGAATGCAGGAGAGGGGGGATTGAAGTCTGAAAATCTGGAGGATAAATTGTATGGGACTGGCTTGACTGAGTGTACCTTCGGGGACCAGTTCTACTGGACCTTAGGGGCATTCTATCTTCGGCCTGTTTACGCCACAGAGCTTTGATATTTTCAGCTATTTTAGCAGTACCCCTGGGGCTAGGATGCTTCATGTCTTTGTACAGACTTGTATCAGAAGAAAACATGGGGAAATGATCAATGAAAATAACCTTATTCTTTTCACACACATCTTTTAAGTTTGAATTCGATGGAATTATAGAATTATTAAAATGGTGTTTGTCTCTGGCAGGAAGTATTGAGCTAAACGCCACACGTGCCTGTGGGAAAGTTTTCAGAAGTAGGGTGACAAGATCATTCCACATATCTGGTGTGATAGGTCCAGAGGGGCATGAATTGATGCCAATATGGACAATTACATCTTTAATGTTAGGAGTAACTGGAACTAAACGAATCCATCTGTGTAGGTCATTAATCGACATACCTGGTACACAAATCTTAAACATAGTATCACCTCTTGGTGCCAGTCTTTTAGGATTTATAAATCGAATGACAGAGTCACCGATTAACAACATTGTGGCTCTTTCGGGGATGGACATTTGGTTTAATGTTTCTTGAGGTGAGGGTTTAGAAACGTTGTTAGTTGAATGTTTTTGTTTGTCTATATTTGGTGAACTCATCCCTAATGATTGTGACAGTGGCTGGGAATACTGATTGTCGTTCATGTCTGAGAGGACAGCAAAGGCATTGGAAGTCAGTACAGAATACTCTTGTTTGTCATTGTCGGTGTCGCAGTCATTTTCCGTAGGCCTATTAGCTGTTCTTGAAACTGGATTTCCACTTATTACCTCCTTGGTAGTACGGTCAGTCAACAGTACATTCATCATGTCGCGTTCTTTAGAACTTTCAGTGGAAACTCTCTCTCTCTCTCTCTCTCTTCACTCACTGTCTCAGTTGTGGTCTGTGTGGTAGTCTGTGCATTGTGTGATGCGATTACTTTCTGGTCATGGTGAGAGCTTTTAGCAGTTTGAGTTTCTACTGATATTTTTTCAGTTTGTGATTTTTTCATTTTTCTTGCTTCAGACTGGATACTACTCAACTGGGATTTAATTGATTGGTTTTCTTTTACAAGCTGTTTGTTTTTTGCTTCAATAATTTCCAAAGCAGCTTGTAGATTATTGATTTCTGTTTTTAGATAGTCAAATTTGTCGGAAATATGCGCACGAAGTTCATTTTTGGCCGCCACTTTGGCGTCTTCAACCATGGCAGTAATAGTGTCTTGAATAGTGTCTTCCAAAACACTCCAAGAGTTAACTGTCCGTTCCAGATGGCCAACCCTCCTCTTCAGGTCAGGCAGAGGGCTAGGGGTGTGCTTAGGATGGACGAATAGTACAAAGGGCGTCGACTTTGATTTCTTGTCCTCTTACTGATGGGGGTGCTTTTCTCTGGAATAGTTTTTTCACATTGTTCATGCTGCTCCCCAGAAGTTGGAACCACAGGCGAAGCAGAAGTGAAGATGACGGTAGTATCCATAGTACCATCACGACTTTCAAGAAGATGGGGAGATTGTGAAGGAATGAAAACAATCTTTTTGTGGAGATGTTTCAGGATCCACCACAACAGTCAAGTCAATGTCTGGGAACACCAGGGGAGGGGGGTCTGAAAGCGAGCTGATAAAACATACAGGGATAGTGGTGAGAGATTCACACAGTTTCTCCACATTTTTATCTAGTAAGAAATCATGTATGGGCTGTTTTAGGATTTCACATTCTTCACTGTCCCAGAGGGGACAGTCTAAACCTTGACACAGCAAGGTTCCACCAGACCGAGTAAAGTACAGAGTTATTGTCACAGAAAGTCTGCAACCGTCTGTAGTATTATGAAAGATACGGAGAACAAATTTGGCGAGAGAGGGCGAAAAGGATATCTTTCTTAAAACAGATGAAGGTGTCAAAATAGTTCCATCATGATCGTAGTCTTCAAATTGGAATTCTAACTCTTCATGCATAAGAGCTGAATATCGGTAACAGAGACAGTTTCTCCATAAGGAGAGTTCTTCGCTACTACATGTGAATCGTCTCTGAATGGTGTCAAGACTTGGTTGCAGTTTATGTCCACTGAGATTTTCTTGAACGGACAAACCTTCCGCCATGGTAGAACAGTCAAAAGACAGAACAATACACTACTCACATGGTGGTCAGTCAGTGCCGGTCCCTGTATCCTTCACAGCATAGTGGAACACATTAATCCACGTGGCACAGTGACATTATTCACACCAACATAATCCACCACAATCCGATAATCTGGTCGGAACACAATTTCACCCCGTCAGAGAATCACACACAGAATATCCGTTGATGTGATGATAGGTAAACTTGAAGAGACTTGCACAATTATTCACAGAGAGAGAAAATCGTCGCTCCACGCTTTGAGGGGTGAAAGGATCAAATTCATTAGGGAGAAACACCGCCCTTCGGTCTTGGCTCAGCAATGGTTCATCTCCGAACTGTGTCGCTGGGAATCTTTTCCAAAGGGTACATAGTTAACCGATGCGTTCCTTGAGGTTTGCGCAGCAGAGCAGCAGCAGGCAACAGCGATGTAACAGCTTGCGATGAGCACCGAGTCCCGGAAGTGACAGCGGGCGAGGAAATACTTCCCAACTGCACCCTCCTGACACGATTCCCCGCCGGCCCCCTCCAGCGAGAACACTCCAGTGCCTCCAGAGAGAAAAAGAGAGAAGACAGTGGCGGGTGGTATGCTGCTATTTCCCAGCGAAGACTCGTGTTTTCTGTAGGGAAAGGCAAACAACCGACGTCGTCACTGTAAAGTGGGGAAAACCGACGTCGTCGCTGTAAAGTGGGGAAACCGACGTCGTCGCTGTAAATGGGAAACCGACGTCGTCGCTGTAAAGTGGGGAAACCGACGTCGTCGCTGTAAAGTGGGAAACCGACGTCGTCGCTGTAAGTGGGGAAAAATTATCGGTATTACACCTCCGAGGGACACACACGATCGAAAGGCAGCGACTTGTGGGATATACTGAACTTTTACCACTGGCACAATACGATCCAAATGTGTTCAGTCAGCGACTTGTGGGATATACTGAACTTTTACCACTGGCACAATACGATCCAAATGTGTTCAGTCAGCGACTTGTGGGATATACTGAACTTTTACCACTGGCACAATACGATCCAAATGTGTTCAGTCAGCGTCTTGTGGGATATACTGAACTTTTACCACTGGCACAATACGATCCAAATGTGTTCAGTCAGCGACTTGTGGGATATACTGAACTTTTACCACTGGCACAATACGATCCAAATGTGTTCAGTCAGCGACTTGTGGGATATACTGAACTTTTACCACTGGCACAATACGATCCAAATGTGTTCAGTCAGCGACTTGTGGGATATACTGAACTTTTACCACTGGCACAATACGATCCAAATGTGTTCAGTCAGCGACTTGTGGTATATACTGAACTTTTACCACTGGCACAATACGATCCAAATGTGTTCAGTCAAAAGGAGCTGCTAGCCTGGGCCATGTTGGTCGGAGCGACGTTTTCGCACGTCCGACCTCTTCAACGGTCCAGCGCAGAGAGAGAGAGAGAGAGAGAGAGAGAGAGAGAGAGAGAGAGAGAGAGAGAATATACCTAGCCAGAGGGACATACAAACAAAGACAGAAAGAAACATCGAGAGGGACATATAAACAGAGAGAGAGAGAGAGAGAGAGAGAGAGAAGAGAGAGAGAGAGGGAGAGACAGACAGACTAATTGAATGTCAGTCAGACAGACAGACAAACTGACAGAGACAAAGACAGAGACAGAGACAGACAGACTGACAGAGAGAGACAGAGACAAAGAGAGAAATAGAGAGACAGACAGAGAGAGAGAGAGAGAGAGAGAGAGAGAGAGAGAGAGAGAGAGAGAGAGAGAGAGAACTCAAACTCAAAGTCATGAAATACTAAGTCAGGAAAGGCCCCAAGCCCATATCAAGTTTTAAATGAATTCCTTAAAATGTCTGAGCATATTATTATTCCTTTTTCACTAAAATATTTCAACACTATTTGCTGAGGGTAAATATCCAAAGGAATGGTGCAAGGACATCATAATACCACTATTTAAAAAAGGCGATCCCGAAAACCCAGGGAATTATCGTGGAATAACTCTTTTAAGTTGCATCAGTAACTTGTATACATATATTCTAAACTCGCGTTTAACTAACTGGGCTGAAAACAATCATATGATACTTGAGTGTCAAGCAGGTTTCTATACAGACTATAGAACTACTGATGACATATTTACATTGTTTGCTATTGTCCAACGATATCTTTTACAAAAGAAAAAAAATGTATGTATCCTTTGTCGATTTTCAAAAGGCCTTTGACACGGTCAAAAGAGGTGTGTTATGGAATGTTATGGTAAAGATAGGCGTCAAAGGAAAAATGTTAGAGGCCGTAAAAGCAATGTATCAATCTGTACAGTGTTGTGTACGCTCCTCAGCAGCTTTTACTGAGTATTTTTTTAGTGTTTCCAAGGATTGAAGCAAGTTTGTTTAGCTTCACCTACATTATTTTCCTTCCTAATAAACGAGTTAGCAGTCTATGTCATTGACAAAGGTACTCATGGAATTCAGTTTAATCCTGGCGCTATCGAGTTATTTCTGTTAATGTTCGCAGATGATATCGCTCTTCTATCATTTTCGCCTTTAGGTTTACAGCACCAGCTTAACAATCTGCATCATATTGCCGGTAGGTTTGGTTTGACAGTAAATTTAGATAAGTCGAAAATCGTTGTTTTCCGAAACGGTGGCCACCTTTCAAAAAAATGAGCAGTGGTATTATGGTGACGAAAAAATTGAAGTTGTTGTGACGAAAAAATTGAAGTTGTTAACTCCTATGAATATCTAGGTCTGGAATTTACTACTCGCTTGAGTTTAAGTATTGCCACTGAAAACTTAATTACAAAAGCTGAAAGGTGTGTTGTTGAAATATCTAGAACAATGTGGAGACTTGGGTGTTCATCTCCAAAGGTGTTCTTCAAACTATTCGATACTAGAGTCGTTCCTATGTTGCTATACGCCGCTGAGATTTGGGGTATTCTTGAATTCAATCAAATAGAAAAGGTCAATTTTTTTTGCATGTAAGTGTTTTTTTAAATGTAAGTCTACATACAGCAAACTTCTGTGTCTATGGAGAGTTGAACCGCTATCCCTTTCTTATCCTAACTAAAGTGAGATGCTTAACCTTCTGGTTAAGGTTATGCACTTCACCGAACGACAGAGTTGCAAGCATGGCATATCACATGTTGAGATCACTAACAGATTAAGATAAGAGGGAAAACCACATGGGTTACCCATGTAAGAAATATTCTTTGTACATCTGGTTTTGCCTGTGTATGGTTCTCTCAAGGATTAGGTAATCCTAAAGCTTTCCTAAGTGAATTCAAACAAAGACAAATCGATTTCTTTTTGCAACAATGGTCAGAAAAAATTGAGACAAGACCACGATACAATCTGTGCAGCTCTTTCAAAAGTGCTCTAGGACCAGAAAAGTATTTTGATCTAATAATTTCAAGATATATCCGCAATGTGTTTATACGATTTAGGCTTGGCGTAACAAAATTGAAAAGCAACGGATATAGGTATACTTCAGATGCCCGTTCACTATTGTGTCCATTATGTACTCATTCCCCTGAAGACGAAATGCGTTTTCTTTTCTTCTCCCTGCATACGATGATCTCAGACATAAACTGCTTACTAGAGTCAATCTAGATCTTTTAGAATTCAAAAGCTTTCTGTCCTAAAGTCTGAATGCGACGATGTTATAATCCAGCTTGCAAAGTTTATTTTTATGCATTCATACTGAGAAGATCACTGATCAGTGCCCGATTGGTTAGTGTTACACAAGGTGATACAACCACAGTTTCCACCCGATAACACTTAAATAGGCCGAAGACCTCTGTCTTAACACAATGTATATGATACTTTGTCCGTACCCTCTAAATGATTTTCCTGTTCATGCACTTTGCTTTCATTACATGATTTTCATTTGTCTCGTCTGGTAGCTCTTTTCCTTTGCCTTTTCTTTACCTTTTTTTCCTGCTCCTGTGTGAGCTGAAGAGATGTTAGTACATACGCAATCACTAATATGTGAACTCCACATGTTTATGGCCTCACGTGCCTAAACTTTAAATCAGTAAATTAGACAGACAGACAGAGACACAGGGAGAGAATCAACAACTGATTCAAACTGACAAACAAGCCGTCATCTGTTATTAGCTTTACAACTGTAATGCAAAATGTAATAACCCCCCCAAAAAAAAAAAACAAACAAACAAACAAACATGGCAAAACAAGAGAAGGGTGCTGAAAGGACATCTTGCAACTGCACTAAAAAAGAACAGTGCCCCCTAAGCAACAAATGTCTTCACAGCA
>CM065733.1:44696201-44702634 GCA_033310375.1 Conus canariensis | reverse complement strand
CCCCTTGGCTTATGATGAATTTTCACAATTTGTTGTTTTTCAGCGAGCAAATTAAAATTTACTACATTTTTGCCTCAGATCTAGAAACATACCAGATCTAGAAACATAACTATTCCTTTTTTTTTCTTTTTTTCTCGTTCGTTAATTCTGGATCACCTCCGCTAATGCGTACGTTAATTTCCAATCTTGAAATCTATCTTTCCAGAATGGCTGACTGCATCAGTTCGGTTTATTCAATTTATCTTTCCAGCATGGCTGACTGCATCAGTTCGGTTTATTCAATTTTTCTCTTATGCTGTACAATGTAGTTTGTGGTCTTCCTAACACTAGAAAAATGTATGAGAAAAACTGATCTGATACTGCATATTGGATCTGATCGTTATGAATTTCATTGAAAATGTCTTGTTTGTAAGGCATGCCTACAGCTGCGTGCTGCTTTTCGACATTTCGCACAGTTTCGTGAACTAGTTCCATGTATGTAGGATCTTAGAGTTGAATTTCTAATGGCTGTTTCGTGTTTCGTCGGGTCTAAATATCAGTTCGGGTGTATGACAGAATGATTACTCCTGTGGCCATCTATAATTTCTGCATTTTTAACATAAGTAAACAATGACTCTGACGCAAGAGAACACTCTCAACAACTCTGTTGTACTGGATTTAATCTCCTTGCCACTGTGTACAGCAATCAAGGCAGTCAATTTGTTTGAGGAGGCATTGCGTATAGATGGGAAGCGATTTAAGGTAGGTAAACTTGTAGATGCACAGACTCGTCTGCCAATATTTGATAGCCAAAAGTCAGGCAGATCAAATTTAAAGACAAATTGATCAGCCCATAGCAAATCCACCAAGGTACTCCCAAAGCACGAAAAGAAAATAATCCAAGATACATATATTCATTCAACCTAACATGTTACAGATGTGGAGATCCACGAAAGATGATTGACTGCCCTTAAGTAGTCTACAAAAAACTAAGTGGTATTTGTAATGATAGCGTCGACTTCCCCTGTAGATGACGGTTAAGAAAAAAAAGGTTAACCACAGAACGCATATCGATGCACCGTTTGATTTTTTTCGGCACAGTTGAAGCGGAGGGTGCAAAGACCACGGCAATGCGTGATACAGGAGTTACCATTCCAGTGGAAGGGAAGAATCTTGTGCGGAAAGACTGCTACACCCAGCAAAGTAAGACAGTGGTGACATATGAGAACCCACAGCGTTTTCTGTCCGTAGCAACTGTGTAGGCTACATGAAAAAGACGTATTTCACGGGCAAAATAGAAGTTCTGGTTACTGAGCATCCAGTCATAACTGTTCTGATGGGGAACAAAAGCCCACTACATTTAGGTCACCAAAATATGGACATTCTTCCAAAAGCTCATACTGAGACTGTATCAGTGCCCAAGCATATACTGTCAGTCAATGTATGTAACAAACCGCAAGTTTGATGTTTCATCAGGCATCTGAAGTCCCAGCACCCGTTCGTGCCTGTGGGGAAAGTATAAAACCACCAAAAAAACCTCAGTGTCAAAGAAACACTGTTGACAAAGGTAACTCTAGATGACTTCAAAAGACAACAGGCAAAATATGAAACACTAGGCAAGTCATTTCCCCTGGAGAAAAAAATGGAGTCACGGGAGTAAAAAGAGCTGGGTTGCGCAAACTAATTACCTGATAATAAATTAAAAGGGACGGGGGGGGGGGGGGGGGGGGGGGGGGGGGGAGAGTCTTGCACAGAAAGGTCAAGGGTCAAGGAACTTAACAAGGTAGTTCTCTCCGAATATTGTCGCCAGGAAATTCTAAGCCGTATTGAGAGGTGCTTGTTCGAACTTTTCGGTCTTCCTTGCAGAAGTGTCATGGCAAGAGCCAGACGAATTTCATATCGTCGTTGACATCAGCGACGGTCACTATAGGTACAAACTGCTGACTACTCGTCACTGCAACGTGTTTTACCGTTACGACATATGGACTGCCGCCCTTTTTAATTTTATCTTATTTATTTAGATTGTAAATAAACTAACACATGATTATTACCTACTCTTTTGAACAATCAAATACATGAACAGCTATTAAAAAAAAAACCTCAAATGTACGTCGCAGTCTTACAGTCTGCAACCTGGGATATTGTTTTGGTTTTGTTTGTTTGCTCAAATTTTTTTTGTTTGTGCCAGGTACTGTGCCAAGCTGCTGGTGGTTTTGTGTGTTTATTTGTCAGGGGGAGTGTGACCACGGAAAACATGCATCGCTTGTTCAGGCTATCGACGAAAAAAGAAAGGATTTTAAAGCCTTGTGCGAGCGCTCATCCGTTCAAGAAAACCGTGCAGCATGCCCGCATGCTGCACGGTGAACAGAGAGTTCAGGGAGATTTGTTAACTGTAGGATGGGTAGGCCCAGTTGAAGCAGAGAGAAAAAAACGGTCGACGACGCCGCAAGAATGCACGCCTTACACATTTTTTTTCAAAGAAACAGGAGGTGTCTTGTGAAACTGTAAAATTGAAGGTCAGGGCTAGCCCATAGTGAGGAACCGTTAGGGAAATTTCACCATGAATAGAGTAGGGCTATCATTTTTTTTTTCGTTTAGAGAGGCACGGGCACAGTTTGTAGTTTGTTTTATGAGACAATGAATGGTCGCAGAGACTGGAGACTTAGAAAGAACTGTTACCGGTCTGTGAGGAACAGGATGCTTGGTTTACATAAGCGATTATTTTGTGTGTGTGTGTGTGTGTGTGTGGGTGTGTGGGGGGGGGGGGGGGGGGGGGGGGCACGGTGGGTACGAACTTTGAAAGAACAGTTGTTTGTTTTTGAAATCCGAGATGACCGGTTTATGTATTTAATTTGAAAGACAGTGTTAAGCAATTTTGCAACAAAAAAATACAAAGCATTTGTGTGCACACAGTGTACAAAGTTTAGTTGTTTATTAAAAAGGGGAAACTATCTTTTGAGTTGTCTGTCTGCCTGTTTGTCGAGGTCGTGTAAGCGAGAATCAGACCGTTTGAATTTTTACATAAAATAGTTGATTATCCGATCTTCTGATCCCACTTTTGTTCATGTTCCCAAGACTTCGCCTTTACTTAGGCTTCATCGGGGAGGGATGTAAACATATGCATACCATAACTGAGCTAAACATGAATTTGACATTCAAATTATAATTTGAATTGTAGTTTAAAATCTGAAACAAGAGAGAGAGAGAGAGGAGAGAGAGAGAGAGGAGAGAGAGTGAGAGAGAGGAGGGGAGAGGGGGGGAGGGGAGGAAACCTGAGGATGGGGGAAAAGGAGATGAACGGAGATAACCGAAAAGGCAGAGGAGTCAAGTTACCACTTTCCGCGGTCACTGAGGAGAAACAATCAGGTTTCGAAATCTGACCAGGAGCTATATGTTAGGGACTTTCCTCCCATTGGAGATTGTCTCCCTCTTGGAGACTAAAAGCTTGCTGAAGGCTCATTTTGAGAAGCATTTATTATTCCCCATTCACCCACTCAAGCACATACGGGGTAATATAAATATGTAAATCCTTCGCTAGCAGCCAAAGGGGACCATCGACATCGTAACCCATCTTGAAGACAAAATTATTCATATTGCCTGCGCCGATGGCTTTCGTCTCCTGGATCGGAGTCATCAGGGAGTCGCAGCTGATTGTGTCAAGCAGAGATATACCACAGTCTACAATTCCTTAGTACTCTCACCACCAAGGGTTCAAAAACAGAATCCAACAACACCCCAGAGCAGCCTGTGAATGGTAGAACAGTGAAACGAAAAGAAATAAGTTCCGAAAAGCTGAAATCATTATGTAAACCGTATAAAATATAAGGGTAAATATTTGAGCCCATGTTTGAGGATCTATTTAAGGACGCAAGAGAGGTCAAAAAGTGTCAACAGTCCGAGTGGTCAGCTCAGCTGTTAAATAACCAAAGCATCGTCAGCAGCTAAGAATTGTGCAGGTAACGTCCAGTCTCTCCACACACTGTCTTTAGGTGTTCTACGCTGTGCTCCTAGAATTTTTTTTTAATGCTGATGATATTTGCTTTCGGTCAGTATGAGCTAAGAGCTGATTGAAACCCCATATTTCAGTCCCGTACATGGCAAAATATAGAACATGCGTATCGAAAATTGTAAAACACGTCTATTAAATAAATTAACTGAGTATAACTCATGCGTAATACACAGCCTGGCATTCTTTGCGAGGTTTGCATGATCCTCGAAAGCCGCAAATACGAAACGACACCCAGCTGAAAATATATGTACTTTGATACTTAAAACAGTCAAGAATCACTAAGAAACCGAGAGAGAGAGGAGAGAGAGAGAGAGAGAGAGAGAGAGAGAGAGGCCTCTTTGGCCAAGATCCAGAGACTGAGTATTTCCTTCGCTTCCATTTTCTTATTCCTCCATCCATCCCCCCCCCCCCCCAACCACCACCACCCCCTCCTCCACTTCAGCCTCCTGCTTCCCGCGGTCCTCCAAGTTGCTGCTGTTTTAGATTTCGTCCCCGGAAGAGCCAGCTCAGCCCCCATTCTCCTCCACCCCCCATTTCCTCACCCCCACCCCCACCCCACCCCACTCACGAACCTAGTATAGTCGTACCCCTACATCTGTCTGTCTATCTGTCTGTCTGTCTGTCTCTCAAAGTTTTTTTTTTTTTTTTAATGACTTGTGAGTTGATTTTAACGTGGTGACGGCCCTGATGTGGCCCTTTGCGGTCGGCTGGGCTATAAGCAACATTACCTTACTTACCTTACCCTCTCTCTCTCTCTCTCTCTCTCTCTCTCTCTCTCTCTCTCTCTCTCTCTCTCTCTCTCTCTCTCTCTCACTCTTTCTCTCATATTAATGCATGTCTACATATGTTTACGTCTTCTGTTTAGCAACGGTACAGAATTATCAGGGGTAAACCTCCGTGCTGAGGTAGTCGTAGAGTTCGCAGCAACAGCAGTAGCAGGGGTAGAAGCGGCAATAGTAGCAGGAGTAGAAGTAGCAGCAAGATCAGCAGCAGCAACAGCAACATCATAATCATCACCATCAGCAGCAGCAGCAGCAACAGCGGCAACAGCAGCAGTAATAGTCGCAGTAAACATACATTCCGTCGCTGAGAGTATTCATGCATCATTATGTACATTAAAGCCATGCCATAAACAACACAAATCAAAATCGTAAAACTGACTGCTGGCTGATTTCACATACAGCAGCTTCACAGAAAACAGGGCCAAAATACAAATAAACACCCAAAACACACCAGGCCTTCCCGATTCCCAATGCAAAAACACGCACATAAATTTTCGACAAATATATCTGCTTCAAAAATGTTCTACACCAGGCATTAAAAAAAAAAATCTAAAATGAACAAATAGATAGATAAACAAATAAATAGATTAATTAGACATACTAAAACAATGAAATAAAATAGAAAATGAAAATTGATAAATCGAATTCTTCAACACAACTTTTAGCAAAATGAATAAAGAGATAGACAGACAGACAGACAGATAGATAAATAGATAGATAGATAGATAGATAGATAGACAGATACATAAATCAATTCATCGAACACGCGCATAAACACTGCGTTGAACATACCTACAGTACTCTTGAACACGTGGAGAACTGTGCGATCGATTCTCACAGACACCCCCACACACACAAAACACGCGCGTGCGCAATGACACCCGTACAGCTCATCAACATCCACAAGACACGCGCTCGCCTCGACCGGGACGCGCGTGCGCAAAGTATGCGAGCGTGGACGGAGAGGCCGGGTCGGGATCTTTCCATTCCCCCAAAATGCAGTCAACCTTGCGATGCAGACCTTGGGTTTTTTCCCTTCTGACAACAGCTGGTTGGCCCTTGGAGCTAATGTCGTACTACTCTGTAATCTCACACCTTATCCCCTTCCTTCCCCCCCCCCCCCCCCCCTCCCCTCCCTCCCCCTCTCCCCCCCCCCCACTATCATCTCCCCACAACCATTCACTCTTTCCCACCTCCCTCCCTCCCCTGAAACTAGCAAGGCAAATGAGAGGTGAGCGGTGGGGTGGGGGGTGGGGTGGGGGTAGATGATATTGCTGCCGATAAAATCGATGCGTATAAGAGATGGTGGTTTTTTTTATTTGTTTGTTTTTTTATGTGAACGATACTACATCAGAGCTAAGCAAAATATTCCATTCACCCCCCCCCCACCTCCCCCTCTTACACCTCCACAGTGCTGCCCTCTCCTACCGTTGGTCCGTGACGTATGAGTTATGACATGTCACGCTTCGTGAATGTTAACGGGGCAGACAACCCATGCGAACGAACTAGAAAGAGTAAACAATAAACAAGTAGGGTAACTCTTGCTCCCATAAGAAAACCTAACTCAGAGTAGCTTTTATTCAAGACTGGCACAGCCTTTTAAACTTGAATAAAGTGAGACAAATACACAGACGAACAATCTAATAGTGGGGGAAAACAAGCG
>CM065733.1:44688701-44691201 GCA_033310375.1 Conus canariensis | reverse complement strand
TCTTTAAGGCTGAAATCCAGTGGCGCTCTGAGCAACTCATAACACCCATGTGTGAGATGACCTTCTCTCTCTCTCTCTCTCTCCTCTCTCTCTCTCTCTCTCTCTCTTCTTTTTCCTTATTTTGTTTTTCCTACCAGTTCGACAGGCAGCTAAGACTATGTTTAACAGTCATGTTGCCGCTGTACACGATCAATCAGTCAGTCATTCCCCTGACCGCTGGGGGTCGTTGGGAGGGCAAGATGAGGCAGCCGCCGTTTCTCTCCTGTACACGATACGCAGTGCACTTTCCAGCCATGCTGACTTCGCATGCAGAACGATGAAAACGGTGACAGACGTATACCACAGTCTGTCCTTGGTACTCCTAATGCGTGCTCCTGTCCTTCAGCCTGTTAATCAACAGGAGACGGACAAATTCCAGGCTACGTAGCGCCTGTCATGTTGCTGTCGGCTTGTACAGGCTGCACACCAAAAATGAATGCGCCAAGGCCTTGCTTAAGTACTCGAGTATTTATAGACTTAGGTTGTTTTGAGAACTGTTTATTGAGTCTGAAAGTTGATTCTCCGAATGTTCTTTCATACGGCCATCAAGGTACAAGTCAGGTGGTTCCAGGCAGACAGATTAAAAACAAAAGAATGGGACTATTTGGGGGCGTCCAGCTGGCGCAAAGATGAGGTCACGGGTGAGTGCAAGGGCATGAAATGTGAAGTCAGCTACGGAGAAGGTCATATACTTGGAGATTGTGATTTCATCGGTAACCCCCCCACACACACACACACACACACACACACATCCCCCCCCCCAAAAAAAAAAAAAAAAAAAAAAAAGGAAAATAATTAGTGGTAAGTTGTTCTTTTGATCAATCATCAGTTTAGCATTAAATACTGGCTCAAATTTATGGTAGGCCTCAAAATGCTCACATGGATTATACAGTATTTTTGTGCAAAATCTCAATTGTGGCGTGTGGCTGGTTACATCTCTCAGTTGGCAGCCTTTTGGAAGCGGGCTGTTAGCAATCAGCTACCGTGACCTTCATGACAAGGAAATGGCGGCCGACGCCAAGCATTGTGAGACATTTCTCAAGGCCTCGTTTCTGTGCCTGAGAGACGTCGAGGTCAGCAGAAACCTGAAGCGATCCTCCGCGTAGGTTTTTGTTTTGATTTATTGTTTTCCTATCACTGTGAACAAGTTGTGGGCCGGAGTAGCTCAGTGGTAGAGCGTCGGACTCGTAATCTTGATGATCCTGGGGTTGCGGGTTCGAATCTCCGCCGGGCCGTTTCGGTACAGGGGGAGTTTTCCTCGGGGTTAACATTGGTTCCGATTCCATTTCCCATACAGTCCTTCGAATGAGACTATAAAGCGAGGTTCCCTGTATGAACGAATGCATAACATCTTGCACACACGTAAAATCCCATCACCAACTTTCGGAAGAGGCCAGTATGGCCGTTAGTATGGATGACACGTTACACATAGCATGCACCCTGCGTGAGAAATGGAAAGAATGAAGGAAGTAAGGAAACTGAGTGAACGATATTGACTGGATGACATGCGAAACGACTGAATGAAGAGCCAGCTGGCAGCTCTTCAGTCGACACTACCCAGGTAGGCAGCCCGTTGTGTCAATGCGTGTGGATTGTAAACCGCTTAGAGCTTGGTATCTAGCCGAGGATAGGCGCTATATAAGTATTCATAATGACAATAATAATGAAAATGATAAGAACAACAACAATAACAATAATAACAACAATAATAATAATAATAATAATGATAATAATAATAATAATAATAATAATAATGATAGAAATAATAATGATAATAACAACAGCAATAATAATAACAATTATAATAATGAAGCATTTGGGGATGTTATGGATTTATTTGATTAGTTGTGGGATGTTACTAAATTAACTCGGTAGCTAACTACTGGCTTAGATTTTTATGTACCGTGCACATATCTAATTCAGCCAACACAGCGACATATACATTCTGAGGTGATAGCCCAGAATAGGTACGTAACTTGCTGCTGCTGCTGCTGAAGAAGAAGAAGAAGAAGAAGAAGAAGAAGAAGAAGAAGAAGAAGAAGAAGAAGAAGAAGAAATAATTAAGTAAGTAATGTTGCTTATAGCCCAGCCAGCCGGAAAGGGCCATATCAGGGCTGTTACCACACTGAAGTCAACCAAAAACAAATCGACAGCAGCAGCAGCAGCAGAAAAAGAAGTAAGAAGAGAGACAGAGGCAGAGAGAGCATATCGTTCACTGGAAGAGAGATCTGCGGCTGAAAATGAACGAGTGTGAAGCTAATAGGATAGTGTGAGACGTTAGAGAAAGTTTTTTTCATACGCGTTCACAAACATACTGGATAGAACATAAAACTAGGCAGAATATGCAACAACATTCTTTCAGTGAACAGGCATTAGAATTCACAAATGTATTTATTTTGACTACAAATTTAAAAGATGTTCCAAAGAATTATGATTTTTAACTAAGACCTTCCCTATCTAA
>CM065733.1:44658701-44678701 GCA_033310375.1 Conus canariensis | reverse complement strand
GCAGTAGTCACGATTGTAGTTTCATCAGCACGGCCTTAAGAGGAATGAACAGTGATTCATGATGCAGTCAATTTCAACTACACAACCATATGTTTTTATTCAACATTCTTGTTCGTTACGCAAGAGAGAGGAGAGAGAAGAGAGAGGAGAGAGAGAGAGAGAGAGAGAGAGAGAGAGAATAGTAATATCAAATGCATGTTGCTGATGATAATTTGGTGTAATACATGTAGACAGGTATTAGTAATGCCAGCTTTACCACATATCTACATGTCTGGTGTGAGTGCACACACGTGTGAAATCCTGACCTTCGCTGGCATTTCAACGCAGTCGGAAGCGAGTTCCAGAGAAGAGGACCAACATCATAAAGATTAGTTTTAAATAGGTCAATTCTAGGTGTGGACAAAATGAAATTTTGTAGAAATTCTGGAATTCATGCTAGAGACATGACAGACAGAGGGAGGGGGAGACGAACCGAGACACAGCGAACGAGAGACACTTCTATATAAACCACAAAGAGATTGATTGAGAGAGACTGAGATAGAAGTAGTGTGTCATAGAATGAGAGAGAGAGAGAGAGAGAGAGAGAGAGAGAGAGAGAGAGAGAGAGAGAGAGAGAGAGAGAGAGAGAGATACGCAGAAAAAAACACATCAGGAGAGACAGAGAAGTAAACTGAAGAGGTACAAGGAGAAACAGAGCTAGGAAAGCAGAGTCAGAAACAGGACAGGACAGGAAAGTTACAAATTTGAAAAGACAGATACAGCGGTAGTGCGAGGAAGGAAACGTAACCCATCTCCTTCTTCCCTCCACCCTCATAGCATCAACACCTTAAAGTAACATGTACCAACCCACCACTTCAATCTCAGCCCATAATATCCTCCCACAACACACACACATACTACCTTATCTCCCACTATTCACCTCACACACAACTTATAGCTATCTTATTTATGCATTTATTATCATTATTATTATTATTATATTTTTATTATTATTTACTGATTTTTTAATTTATTATTATTTTTAATGTTTCATTTATTTGTTTATTTGATTATTATAAAAATGTATTTTCTAAATATATTTCTGTATCATGCTTTCATTACCTTAACCTTCACTGTCGTTGTTAGCAGTATCATTCAGTAATACTATTGCTAGTATTGATACTACCACTGGCATTGACATCACCATCGCCTTCGCCTCTGGGACTGTTGCCACGGCAACCCTGCTGTTTAAGAATCCTCTAACCCACTCTCCTTTCTCCCATACCCATACTTATTGACACTAAGATTGGTAGTAATCTTGTCCCTTTTTTTTTCTCAATATTTTGACCATTATTAGTATTCCTATCAGTAATATTATTATCTTCATTACGACTTTGACTCGCTCACTATTTCCCTTCCAACAGCCTCGTTCTCATTCAACGCCTTCTTCCTTGCGCTGAACCCTGCGAAGTGATCTGAAGCGATCAAAGCTAAGTGAATTTTCGTTGTTTTATTCGTTTATGTCTCACCTGATGAAGACCTAAGAGGTCGAAACGCGTTGTGTTTCGTCTTGTGACTCGTTTGTCCACGTTCTCTGGGCGGTTCGCTAACATTTATTTAAGATTTCTTTTGCCAAGACAAACATCGCCATGCCGCAACCTTGGCTGTGGCGAAATCTTGTCCCTAAAAGCGTTTTGCTAAAGAAAGTTAAACTCACCCTTCTCCTACAGCGGTACAAAGAGACAAAGCTGTGTATAACCTTCATGCCTTTTCTCTTCATAAAAAGAAAAGCTTTTGTCATTAAGACACAGAGCTTCAGCCTAAGTTAACAGACAGAACACTCGACCAATATAAGTTTTAAGCTTTTGCACAAGAAAGACTAAAAATTGATCGTCTTCTTCTTCTTCTTCTTCCACTCAGACAGGATGAACAAACTATTTAAAATCCGTCCAAACCTGAAAGAGTTTTTACAATGTTCCCGTGGCGGCCGTAAAGACGAAAGTCTCGTGCCGTTTGCATACAGGCCACTCGTTTTTCACCCATTGTTATCTTTTAAAAGGTGAAGAAGCTCCGTGGTGCATTCCATGTCATGTACCACTCACAGTGAAACATATTCTTTTAGTGTTGGGACTTGCACGATGTAAGACATAAACACTTTACAGCAGACTCCATGAAAACCATGTTCAGAGGTGTCCCACCTGACGTGATCTTTGAATTTCTGAAAGAGGTTCACATTTTTCATCTAAGATTTTATGGAAGAAAGATTTTTAACGAAGTTTCTGGTGCGTTTTTAGAAGGTGCGTTTTAAAGAGATGTGTGAATGGTCCTTTTCAGTGACTTGTGAACTGGCTTTAGCGTGGTGACAGCCCTGATATGGCCCTATGCGGTCGGCTGGGCTATAAGCAGCATTACCTTACCTTACCTTACTCAGACAGGAAGCCCAGAGGCACTGACGAAGGCTGCTGTAGGGCGGACGTCTTGCAGAGATCCATAGAGCTTCTCCTTCGTCGATGTGTCGGCAGGCCAGGTCTCTGTTGTTAGCTTATAATGTGTGGGGCAGTCCTGCAGGAAGTGTTCCGGTCATTGGGGTTGTACCACATGGGCATCCTGAAGACTCGCCAGTGTGGAATTTTGTGAACATGTGGTGTCTCAGTCTGGAGTGCCCTGTCCTCAGTCTCACAACGCTCACTTGGTCTGATCAGGGCAGCAGGTAGTATGCAGCATTCTTGTAGTATGCATCATTCTTGTTGAAGTTTAGGTGATGCTCAAGACATCTTCTTTTCTGCTTCTCCTTGATAATGCTCTTGGCTTCTTACTGATGTACTGTATTTGCCCAGTTTCTCCGAACGTTTACTATTCGGGCTGTTTGGATAAATCGGGACTTTGGACAAATTGGCCTGCAACAGATGCACCCGAAACAGGTTTCATTACGATTAACCACTCTTGGGGTGTGGAGAAAACCCATACCGGGAAGAAGGGTACAAGATCATTTCTGTTCATCCAATAAGTACGAAGAACGACAAGCCTAAACAGTTCCAACTCTTGAGTAATAAAGCCACACCTCCACCCTCGATCTACTTAGACAGTTATAAAAGTGCAAGGGAAGGGAATTATTTTATCAAAGTTACCTGTTGAAGTTCCATAATTTACGATCATATCGAAGACCATAGAATACACATGAGTACATGATACTCAATACCAACTTTGTTTGCCTTTTGAGTGTCCTTTTTGTCTATGAATGAAGTTTCTTGTGTCCTTTCTTTGTCGGGAATCGAGTTCTCTGTGAATGGGAAGCGTTGCTTCATGGTTCAAATAAATCCACTCATTACTCATATTAGATATTTACAATACTAGGTCTTTTAAGTGAAGAATAAAACCGAACTAAATATGTGAATTAAGTTCGCAGCTGGACTCGTCACACGATACTGCTCAGACAAGGTATAGAAAATAAAAGTCTTCTAAAACTCGATGTTCGTAGCAACTCTTACCTCAACTACCAGGTGGTGCAGTTGGCTTATCAAGGTTAGCACCCGCCGAAAAGCCCAGCTGTCAACATAATTATGCCAGCTGTCAACATAATTATGCCAGCTGTCAACATAATTATGCCAGCTGTCAACATAATTATGAGCGAGGGGAAGGTGGAGAAGGAGGGTCCGCGCGTGCGTGCGTGCGTGCGTGCGTGCGTGCGTGCGTGCGTGCGTGCGTGCGTGCGTGCGTGCGTGCGTGCGCGCGTGTGTGTGTGTGTGTGAATCTGATCGACCAAAGGCAACAGATTGTTCGCAATGGCTGGGTCCGTTCTCCTGTGACAATAGCTGTTCCTTGACTTCGGCCTCTGCAGTATTCAGTGAAACGTGCTGTGAATAAACTTGCTCAGAATTTCCACAGTCAAGCCTGACGAAAGATGGACTTTCCTGCTGATTTGACAGATCTGACTATACCTTATATCATCTTGTCGGTGAGTTTGCTCAGAATTCCTACAAATCAAGCGTGACATAGGATGGAATGTTCCTGCTGTGTGTGTGTGTGTGTGTGTGTGTGTGTGTGTGTGTGTGTGTGTGTGTGTGTGTGTGTGTGTGTCTCCTTGTCTGTCGATCTGTGTCTGTGTCTGTGTGAGTGTGAACGCGCGCACAGGCACGTGTCTGCGAATATGCCTCTCTGTGTATGCGTGCGTGCGTGCGTGTGTGTGTATGTGTGTGTGTGTGTGTGTGTGTGTGTGTGTGTGTGTGTGTGTGTGTGTGTGTGTGAAATTCTTTAACAGTACGCTGTTGGCGGTACCGGCAGGGGACAACGACTGCCCTGAACCCTCCAGATTGTACCAGTTTCCGAAAGCTCATCCAGAAGCCGATCCTGTGCCCCTCGTCTATAGGTCAATAGCGCCTTGCTTCTTGTGGTTGCACTCTCAGCCCCTTTCTGTTTTATGTAGCCTGACGATTAGGAATGCATCCACGCCACAAATATCCTTGAAAGCGTTTAACATCAACCCTGACACATGGAAACAAACTGCTCTAGATCGAGCTGTATGGCGCTACTCTATCCACAAAGGCGCCAGTTTATGTGAAGAGTACAGCAGCAGCACAACAACAATGAAAGGCGAGGAAAGCCTGGAGAAACAATCAAGAGCAGGTCTTCCACATTGCCTGTCCAAGCTGTCGCCACACATTCCGTGCACGCGTGTCACACTGTGCATAAATGCATGCCCGCACTCAGCCCAGCATTCACTCCGTGCACACGCAATCTCTCCAAACAACCAGAAGGCGCACTACAATAACTCTTCTTCTCCCCCTCCTCTCCGGGGAATAATTTACTAAACAATAATCAACTTTTCAAATCTTTCAACTGGTTTGTTTTCTAAGAATTATTTTTCATTCCTCCTCTCCAGTGGAGGTACAGACATTCCACAGATCCACTAGCTGGGACCAAACTTCATCTCATTATACATAATAATTCACGAATACATCTTTTCATCTTATTATACATAATTCAAGAATACATCTTTTCATCTCATTATACATAATTCAGAAATACATTTTTTAATGGTTTCTCCTCCTCACTGGAGAAACAATTCATACATTTTCTAACGAAGAGTCAAAGATGGCTAGTATCTGAATTCCGACCCAGGGGAACAATCAACAATCTTTGTGGTTCAACATGATAAATTCTTTAAATTCTCTCACGACTGTCGCAGTCTTCTTCACAATTAGGTGCTGCCGCAGCACTGGAGATCAACTACTTCTGCGACTGCCTCAGTCGCCTAGTCCGTTACTGGTTGCTGCCACAGCACCGGGAAGGGCTGAAACACGAATGAAGTCCGTGTAAGTAATCTATTTCAAAATCTGAATAATGATAAATTCTTTTCCCTTTTTCCCTTTTCTTAACTCTCTTTTTTTTCTCTCCCCATCTGTCTATACCTCACCTGGTAATGGTGAATTGCAGGTGGAACTCGTTCTTCAAACAACCTGTCCGGTCAGTGTCCCCAAGCCATCTCCTTCCTATTCCTTATTTTTCCCTCCTGCGCTCTTTTTGAGTACACGTTCAGTGAGTACTCGTCTAACTCTACGCATTACCAGCCCTTGGTTGCTGACCAATGGACAACGTCCGTCCATTCAACCAATAATCGCCCTACGTTGTAGCCACCAGCGACACCGATCACACTGGTCAGGCCACGTGAATTATTGTTTCTTTTACCTTTTCTTTTCCCTACCGAGGGAAATGCTTTATAACAAATAAGGGCGTATGCGACGGAACGTCACATGTCGCCATGTGAGGCTACATGACATGACACCCCCATCCCGGGGTGAAAAAAAAAACTTTCGCCAAGAATTTTTTTTTTTTTTAAATAAGCATACATATCTAGTTAATATACATCTTCAACCATCAATCATCAATTTTCCCTCTTACAAGAATTTCCATCAATGCATAGAACTAACCTTTATGAACATCATAAAGATCCAAAATCACATTCCAAAATCTTAGTTTAAAAAAAAATGTACAATCAGTTTTGTTTAGTTTTTTTGAAAGCAAATTCATACTCCATCATCACAAATACAAGTCACACATACACGAAGAACATATAATGATACTGATTATTCGAAATGACAATGATGTTTATATATACCAAAATGTAAACAGTTTTTTCTAGCCTGTTGTCACATAATCATATGTCCCAACATCATCACAAAATGAGAATTTCCTCATGACTCCCTTGATGAGAAAAATTTGGCAAGTGAAAAGTGAAAAGCAAGAATATACAATATAGTAGTCCACTCGAAAGTTAAACACTTTTTTTTCATTCTTCATAATGGACCGACGTGAAAAAAAACAACACTTGTAAGACATCAAATGAAGTATTCTGCACACATTCACAAAATAGCATCCTACAAAGAGCCACCAATGCCAATACATATGCACTTTTAGAGAAAGATCAGTCTCAACTACTTATCAATTCAGATTGACAATAGCAGACATAACCCTGCCAAAATATGAATAAAGTCTTTCCACAATGAAAACAAACAGCAGAATAATAAAGTTCATTCACAATGAAAACAAACAGCAGTTCCAGCTGCACGAAGGATACTGTGCACTCACGCACGAGACAGAAAATCCGCCATAATATTCTGAGTGCCAGGTAATGGCTCAATGTCAAACTTGAACTCCTGCAATGACAAAGCCCATCTCAACAGCCTGCCATTTTTGGTCTTGGACGACTGCAAAAACGTCAATGGCCTGTGGTCGGTTTGTAACCGAAACTGTCTTCCAGTCAGGAATCTGGCAAATTTCTCACAAGCCCAAACAATGGCAAGAAGTCCCTCTCAATTGTTGAGTATTTGATTTGTGTGTTAGAGAACTTTTTACTTGCATATTGGACAGGGTGTAACAATCCATTCTTTTCCTGCAACAGTACAGCTCCCATGCCTTTGGAGCTGGCATCAGTTCTCAAAACAAAATCCTCTGAAAGAGAGGGCAAAAGTAGCACAGGGAATGAATTGAGGGTGTTTTGAACACATTCCAGAGCTTTCTGGCACTCATCTGACCAGACAATACTTCTGTTTTTTGTTCCTTTTGTTAAGTCACTCAAAGGGGCTGTCAAGGACGCAAAGTGCGGTACATATTTTCTGTAATAGGACAACAATCCAATGAGTGATCTGATCTGTTTCTTTGTACTGGGTCTCTTCAAGGCCAAGATCTTTTCTACTTTCTTTTCCTCTGGTGTCATTTTCCCAACAGAAATGACATGACCCAAAACTCAAGAGTCTGGAATCCAGCACGAATTTTGGACGGTCTAGCCGTCAAACCAAAATTCCGGAGTTTACAAAAAACAGCTCTCAAGTTTTCCAGAAGATCATTCCATGACTTTGCAGCAAGCAAAATGTCATCAAAAAAACGTACTGCTCCACACTCATGAAGTTTTAGTGCGCGCATCATTCTGGCAAAAGAAATTGGGGCGTTTTGTAAACCAAAATGGCATTTTCGTCCAGACCAAAAGGTGTCTGAAAAGCTGTTTTTTCCTTGTCTGCTTCAGCCATCGGGATTTGCCAATATCCTTTAGTCAAATCTATTTTGACAAAATATTTTCCTTCTGACAGTTGACAAAGAAGTTCCTCAATGTCTGGGATAGGTTCTGCATCAAACACAGTGATTTTGTTTAACTTCCTGTAATCGATGCAAAACCGCACCGAGCCATCAGGTTTGTCCACCAACACAACTGGTGAGCTGTATGGTGACGAGGACGGTTCAATAACTTTCAACCCGAGCATAACTTGAATCTCTCTTTCGACAACCTGTTTTTTCGCAAATGGGAGAGGGTATGGTTTGATTCGGACTGGGTTTTCCGTACTCAAGTGAATAGTATGGGGTTCAATTGCTGTCACTGTCCCTGGGGTATCAGTCAGAACATCCTGAAAGTCCTTCAAAATACGTTCCAATTGTTCTTTCTGAATCAAAGACAGATCATCACACACAACAACATCACGATAAGTTTCTCCCTTGACAGAAAGAGTGGGCAGAGGTACAGTATCATCTATACTGGTAGATGTTAACAATCCCACATTTGTTGTTTGTACAGTCTTTGCTCTGTCTCTGTATGTGACATCAGGTACAAAATCAGAATCAATGATTTCTGTAACAGCCACATCTGTTCCAGACACTGGACATATCCATTCAATTGACTCGTTAATGGCAACATTTGTAGGTTCAACATACTTTTTTAGCATGTTTACATGGAACACCTTTTCAGCATTTGCATTTTTCACTTTGTAATTCACTCCAGAAAGTTTGTTGTCTTGTCCAGGTACATGCCTGTAGAGGATGTCAGAGTCCAGTATGTACGTCGGCTTGTCCGTTGGTTTGTCAGAGACACTCTGCTTTGCAGTAGACAGTACAGTAGTCAATGTCTCGTCGCTTCTCTGCATGGTCTTCAAAACATCTGGCGTAACTTTCAGTTCATCTAGTTTTTAAACCTTGAGCGGTTTTGTTGGTTTTCCCTGCTCTACAACTTTTGATCTTGTACTGATGAGACAAGGAACGAAAGACCCTCCGGCACCACCATGTACTGTCGCAACACCTGGTAGATTTCCCAAAATCAAATCGCAGACTGGATTCTCAATAACACAGGTGGTAAGTGACCCGGAGTAGTATGGTGTATCAACGGAAATTTTTGCAAGTGGAAAAGTTTCAATTTTTCCACCAAACGATCTGCATCTCTGAACACTGTCAAGATATTGGTCCGGTAGAACAAAAGATTTCCTTACACCAGCTGTAGTGCAACCTGTATCTCGCAAAACAGAACCTTGTAAACCATTAATGGCACAATCCTCCAAAAGAAAGACCATCAATGGACTGATCTGGCGCCAAAACAAGACCTTCTTCACATGTAGTGGAAACAAATCCAGTCTTTGCTCCACTTCCTTTGAAAGGACAGACCCGTTTTAAATGGAATTTGCCCTCACAAAAATGGCAACGCATGGTTTGATCGGCGGACAACTGGTTACTGGTTTGTGAACCTCGACCTTGTCCACGCACTGGACCAAAGGGTCTTCGCGGTTGTTGTTCACCACGCCCTCGGAAAGGAAAAGGTCTTTCCGGTGGTGAGTATTCGTACTGACGGAAATCGCCAGAACCAACATGGCCTTGACCACGGAAAGGTCTGTTGCCAAAAGACATGTAAGAGTGCGGACCTTGGAATGAAGCGCGATTTCCTCTTCTAAAGTTTCCTTGTCCAGAATGTATCTGAAATGCCGCGTGAGACTCGAAAAGGGACGAATTTTCCTCGCAGGCAACACCTTTATCCGGATGAGCAATACAGTACTGATCCGCCATCTGACATATTTCGTCAACGTTATCGAACTGTCTTTCCTTAAGAAAAGTGGCCAAATCTTTGCTGACGCTTTGAAAAAGTTGCTCTCGAAGTAGCAAATCTCGCAGTGATTCGAAAGTTTTATTCGTCTTTGTTAGCTCTATCCATCTGTCTAAACGGTGACTCATTCTTATCAAAAAAGACGGAAATGATTCTCCCTTGTCAGGACGAATAGATCGGAAACGCTCACGAAAACGGTCAGCTGAACACTGAAACTTCTTTAAGAGTTCTTTTAATTGATCCCAAGTCAACCCTTCCTTTGCCGCAAGTGCATGGTATAGTGCCAAAGCACTTCCCTTAAACAGCGACGCGATAAACAACGTCCATTTCTCCTTCGGCCAACCACAAGAAGTAGCGTGGTTCTCGAACCGAAAAAGAAAACTGTCAATATCGTCGGTTTTTTTCTTCGAACGGCGGCAACTTCGGAATGTATGTTGACTTCGGATGAAATGTACTCGCGGAACCGACCGATGGAGGTGATGGAGGTTCTCTCGATGCCTGTAATCTTTTAATTTCCGCATCAGTCTCTAATTCAAGTTGTCACAGTTTAAATTGCCGTTCCTTATCCTTATCCTCTGTCTGTAGTTTTTTTTCCCCTCAAACTCTAATCTTTTTTATTTTCTTCCATCTCTTTCTGTAGTTTTTTCTCTTCAAACTCTAATCTTTTTAGATTTTCTTGTCGTTCTTTATCTTTTTCTTGTCGTTCTTTATCTTTTTCTTCTAGTTGTCTCTGTTTTCTCTCTCTTCTCTCTCTCTCTCTCCTCTCTCTCTCTCTCTCTCTCTGTCTGCCCTATCCAGACATTGTTGGACATCGTTTGCTAATTTATCACCTTCAAAGCCTAAACGCTCGGCCTGTCGCACATATTCATCAAAATTTTCCATCATGGATAATTTGCCACAAACAAACAAGAAACAATGACTAAATATGATTAAAATAAGGCGATATGTGATGCTATATACGTTTTAAAAAAACAACAACTTTGTTACAGTATGTACAAATAAAGAATTTAAATGCCGGTATAAACAGAAAAATAATAAAGGCTTACAAAAGAGAAGCACTAATAAGAATTGACAATGTGATCTTTTCAAAAGAGATTTTCACCAATATTCTTTCCGAAAGGGAAAAAGACAGCTAAGAAAATGAAATGCAATACTAATAACTCTTTTTTTCCGAATGAAAAGAAAACAGAGAAAATATAAATTTTTTTTCCCGGAAATAAATTCTTTATAATGTTTATGTTAACTGTTCTTATTGTACTTGTTACTTTCTTACTCAGTTTCTTGGTACAACAAAATAAATGAATCACAGAACAAATGAATCGCCTTAAACAACAAGTGGATACAAAGTTACAAAACAAATGAATCAACAAACAATTAAAAAGAGGGGAGAAAACGTACACTAACGGAAATCCTACCTAAAAGATGACAATGATGAAAAAAAACTAGATAGGCGCCTATTGAAGACAAGGTTTATAGATTTTTTTGTAAAGGGGGTGAAAAGGAAATGAAAGAATAGACAGGTCCGGTATACAAAGAGGAAATCAGAAAAAGCGAAAGAAGCCCTCAGACAGCACCCTAATGGCAACTGTCCCCCGTAAAGCTGGAGACGGGGAAGTCTTCAAATAATAACACAAAAATACTAACACAATGCAATAAACAGTTAATCTAATAAATATACAATCAGAAAAACACACAAAAAACAACAACCCAAAACCCCAAAAATTATGAAGAAAACAAATGTTTATTAGGAGTGAGCGGTAATCCACTCCACCACCTACACTAGTTGAGTGACGGAGGTGAAGTCGATCCCACACTCAGAGGGGAAAGGGGAAAAATCCAAATGAAACGAGAGGAAAGATAAAGAATTTGATAGTAATGAGAGAGGGAGGGACTATTGACTCCTCAACGCCATGCCCCCTTGCTGCCAGGTACGAGCAAGAGGAGGTTGAGGCTATCGGTCCTGAGGGGGGAAAGGATCAAAAAGAAATTCTACCAAAAAAAAACAAAAAAAAACAAAAACACCCTAACAGAGTAGAGCAAACAAAAGAAATCTCAAACACTCGAACACACATACAGAAACAAATGAAAATAAAGACTACAAACAATAATGACAACCCACCTCCTCTCCATCCCCAGCACCTATCTTCCCACTACCCAACTATCTACCAAGTGCGCTCTCCGCCGTTTTTCTATCTTTGTCCATGATTGATAAAAAAAAAAAAGATACATAAGGATTGCTTTTCTAGAGATATCTCAGCAGTGTCTGTGTTTGCCTCCGCGGGGTCATCCGTGTGGATGCGAGGAATCAATTTCCTTAGGTGTCATACCCTTGAGTAAATGGCGGTTTGGAGTGACTTCCTTTTTTGTGGTTCACGCGGAGAGGCCTGTGGGGATAAATGTGGATATTGCCTTTACTCATATTCATTCAGTTCAACCTAACCAAGTGTTGATAAATACCATTCTGTGCATGTGGATCGAACAGCGAATCGACAGAATGTAATTATAAGACAGCTTATACACGAATGGCTAAGAGATTTGCACTTATGAACATTCTTTTTTGACTTCCTTGTTTTTGATTTAATTACATGTCGGGTGTCTGCCCAGGGAGGGTTGTCAACTTAAAATATGATTTTTTGGGTACTTTGTCATAATGTACTATATCATTTTACATATGTATTTATGAACATTCTTTTTTTTGTTCTTTTTGTGTGTGTTGAGCTGAAGGGGGGGGGGGGGGGGGGGGCGAGCGTCTTGGATGGAAGCCTGGCGTGTGTTTTTGTTTCATTGTACAGTGCCTGGATTATTTGTGGTATATACAGTGTTCATGTCAGCACAAGGGTAACTCTGTTGCAAGCCAATGTTGGACACAGTTAAAATAGTTTCACAAAACTGTCAAGGATTGGGAGACACACAGAAAAGAAGGGATGTTTTTCATTTTTTGAGGCAGAAACAGTTCTCGATATATTGCTTACAAGATACCCACTTAGAACCTAAATTGGAAAAATATGTTTATTCAGAATGGGGTATAAATGCTATTTTGCCTCATATAAATCAAACTCTAGAGGTGTAGCGGTCATGTTTAACAACAATTTTGAATTCACGATCGATGAAGTTGTAAGAGACGACAATGGTAATTATATTATTGTATGTTTTAGAACCATGAACACAAAAATCATTCTGGTAAATGTATATGGTCCCAATAAGGATGATCCCAACTTCTATAAACATTTAACAGTTCTAATTAAAAAATACAATAACAAAAATGTAATTGCGGTTGGCGACTGGAATTTGGTTCTTGATCCAAGAATAGATTATTACAATTACAAGCAAATAAATAATCCTAAAGCAAAGGAACAAGTAGAAGCAATGATGTCGGAGTTAGAATTGACAGATATTTGGCGAGACGAAAACCCTAACGCCAAGCGTTACACTTGGAAAAAACCCAATCCGCTTAAGCAGAGTAGACTTGATTTTTTCCTTTTATCCGACTACCTAATCTGGTATGTAGATAAAATAGACATTCACCCGGGTTACAGGACAGACCATTCAATGGTTTATTTGCAACTCAAGTTTGGTAAAACTGAAAAACGAAATACGTTTTGGAAGTTTAACAGTTCACTTTTAAGGGATAGTCAATATGTCAAGGAAACTAAGGAACTCATTCATTCTGTCATAAGAGAGTATGCAGTTGTAGACACGAACGAAAATATGTTAGAAAGTAATTCAGCATTTGATATTCAGTTTACCGTTCCGGACAAAATTTTTCTGGACTTTCTGCTGATGAAAATCCGTGCCAAAACCATTGCTTTCGCTACCATGAAAAAGAAAGTCGATCAACAAAGGGAAGATACTTGTATTAAAGACATACAGCGTTTAGAGAAAATTGAACGTAAAACTGATGAAGATCTGAAATTATTAAAACATAAGAATGATGAACTCGAAGCATTGCGTAAAAAGAAAATGGAAGGGGTAATGATAAGATCTAGGGCCAGATGGATTGCAGAAGGGGAAAAGATCACACCGTATTTTTGTTCGCTAGAGAAAAGGAATTATGTGAGCAAAACAATGACTAATCTTGTGGATAAAGATGGGAATGTGTTGCAAGACCAATGTGAAATACGAAGGGAAGTGCATTCTTTTTTTCAAACACTTTATTCTGAAAGAAAAGTGAAAGAATGCCAAATTGAGAATTTAATTAATGATATACCTAAATTAACACTAGATGAAGCACAATCACTGGAAGGTGACATTACACTTGATGAGGCAGCATTTGCTTTGAAAAATATGGCAAATCATAAAAGTCCAGGGACAGATGGATTCAATGCTGAATTCTTTAAATTCTTTTGGAAAGACCTTGGCCCTTTTATTGTGAGAGCACTAAATGATAGTTTGAAAGATGGGGAACTTTCCCATACCCAGAGAGAAGGAATAATAGTCTGCATACCAAAGGACGACAAACGTAAACAATATATAAAAAAAAGTGGAGACCCATTTCCTTACTTAACGTTATATATAAAATTGGTTCATCTTGTATCGCCAATAGAATTAAAGCTGTATTACCTTCAATCGTTCATGAGGATCAAACAGGTTTTATGGCAAACCGTTATATTGGTGATAATGTAAGGCTTGTTTATGATTTAATTCACTATTTGAAAGCTAAATCCTTACCTGGGGTGTTGATTTGTTTAGATTTTGAGAAGGCATTTGATTCTTTAAATTGGGAATTTATGTATAAAGTTCTTAGAGCTTTTGGCTTTTCTGAGAAAGGATTAGGGTGGATTCAAACATTTTACAAAAACACAAAGTCGACTGTTATAGTCAATGGTCAGGTAACTGAATGGTTGACTGTCCAACGCGGATGTAGACAAGGGGACCCCATCTCTCCTTATTTATTTATTTTATGTGCTGAGATAATGGCAATAATGATTCGTGAAAACAAAGATATAAAGGGGATTTTTATTAATGAAACAGACCATAAAATTTGTCAGTTCGCTGATGACACTCAGTTAATGAACATAGGAGACAGAAAATCTTTTGAACAAAGTATGCAAACGGTGGAAATATTTGGACAGTACTCTGGATTACACGTCAATGTAGATAAAACTCAAGCAATATGGCTAGGATCCATGAGAAAATCAACTAAAAGGTATTTACCACATCTGAAAATAAACTGGAACTCAGATAGCTTTAAGATACTGGGAATTTGGCTAACAAGCGATCTAAAGCATTGCGAGGCAATTAATTATAATGATAAATTTGAAGAAGTGGTAGCACTGTTTAAAATTTGGTCCAAGAGAAATATTACTCCGCTGGGAAGGGTGGCTGTTCTGAAATCTTTGATTCTTTCAAAACTGATACATCTGTGGATTTTGTTGCCTAACCCACCCGATGATTTCATGGCAGATCTTCAGAAAGTGTGTTTCAGATTTGTGTGGAATGGAAAACAAGACAAAATTAACAGGAAGACAACAGTTAAAAGTGTAAAAGATGGTGGTTTGAATATACCTGAAGTTAAAACATATTTAATGTCTGCTAAAATCACATGGATACGAAAATTGTAATATTCTAAGCATAACTGGAAAAGTATTTGTACCCAGTTATATCCTATATTAAATAAACTAGATATGTACGGACCATTGTGTGTTAATCTTAAAAAAACAGATAACCTATTTTGGAAACATGTTTTCAGTGCATATCAACTGTTTTGGAAGAAAGTACAGCCTAAAACAAGCACAGATTTACTAGCCGAACCATTCCTGTACAATGAACGCTTTAAACGTGGAAACAAAGTTATTCAATCAACAAACTGGATAGAAAATGCCGTTCATTGCATTGCAGATTTTGTGAATGTAGACGGAAGATTTTTGTCTTTAGCTGAATTCAACCGTCGTTTCCAGGTCAGCATTGATTTTTTGACGTACGGTGGATATCTATCATGTATTCGACAATATATGATTAAACATAATATAGCTTTAGAAAATAATAGCAAGTCTGACCTTCCATGCGCCCTAAAAACGATTTTATCGAGTTGTAAAGGTATGAACCTTTATTATCGCATATTAATAGACGATAGCCCAGCTCCTAACTGTTGTAAAAATGGAATAATACATTGGAAGGCGAAATAGTTTGGCAAAATGTTTTCAAAAAGATACACAAAATTTCTGAAGTGAAATTGAAATGGTTTCAAATGAGGATCGTACATCAAATTCTTGGTACAAATATTATATTGAAAGAAATGGGTGTGGTTGGCGATAACTCTTGTACGTTTTGCCATACAGAAAAGGAATGTATAAGACACTTATTTTGGGGATGTAATATGATCAAATCATTCTGGACTAAACTCATCAAAGAAATTAATGAAAAATGCAAAATGACGTTAAATTTGACCGAAAATTTCGTAATTTTAGGTACTGATAAACAGATTGAAAATGACGAAGCATTTGAAAGAATGATTCTGTTTGCGAAATGGTTTATTTTTCAATGTAAACAAAACAAATGTGTTCCAATGTGCAGTGTATTTAGTAAACGACTATCAGGAAAGATTAAAATTGAAGAATATATAGCCAAAATTAATTGCCTGACACGATTTGAAAAAATATGGGAATCGTATGAACCCTTTATTTATTACAGATTAAAGAAAAACTTCATAAAAAAAAAGAAAAAAGAAAAAAAAAAAAAGACATGTGATACGAGTGCTGGTTGCAATGGGAGTCTTCGTTTAGAAGCAACCTAACTATCACGAACTTCCTTATTACTAATGTTCTGACATCAGTGTGGCTGAAAAGGAAATCTTGCTCAAAATATGACTTTTTTTCCCTAAAAGATCAAATCTTTGCCAAGTCATTACTATAATGACTGAAGAATTGTTAGCCTGCATTTGTTTTCCCCCACTACTTAATTGTTCAAAATATGACTTAATCACTATACAGTCATCATTTAAATTTGAGAGCAAAGTTCTTGTTATAAAGGAAAGCTTGGTATTCATGTATTGTAAACTGTAAAATTTATTATCATCATTTGAACTTATGTTCATGGTACCATAAACTTATATAGACCAGGGACTGTAAAGCGTTTGTTACTGTGCGTTAGCAGATTGATCATGAAATTATTGTATTTCCTCGATGTGGCTTCATGACGACCTAACGTGCATGAATTTGATTGTATTTTTTGTATTGTTCCATCCCTAAGCGCGCCCCTACCCCCACCCCCCTTATGGTCCGTTTGTGAATAAACTGAAACCTTCAAAAAACAAACAAACAAACAAACAAACAAAAACAATAATGACAACAATCAATAATACACTTTCCTCCCTCAATTTTCCTTGGAGGGAGAGTCTTTTTTTTTTTTCCTCTTTTGAGGGTTACAAATGGAAATTTTTTTTTCCCCTTGGAGGGGGTGCAAAAAAAACACAAAAAAACAACCTGGTCCTACGTTCTAAGTCGGGGTCACCACTGTCACACTGTGCATAAATGCATGCCCGCACTCAGCCCAGCATTCACTCCGTGCACACGCAATCTCTCCAAACAACCAGAAGGCGCACTACAATAACTCTTCTTCTCCCCCTCGTCTCCAGGGAATAATTTACTAAACAATAATCAACTTCTCAAATCTTTCAACTGGTTTGTTTTCTAAGAATTATTTTTCATTCCTCCTCTCCAGTGGAGGTACAGACATTCCACAGATCCACTAGCTGGGACCAAACTTCATCTCATTATACATAATAATTCACGAATACATCTTTTCATCTTATTATACATAATTCAAGAATACATCTTTTCATCTCATTATACATAATTCAGAAATACATCTTTTAATGGTTTCTCCTCCTCACTGGAGAAACAATTCATACATTTTCTAACGAAGAGTCAAAGATGGCTAGTATCTGAATTCCGACCCAGGGGAACAATCAACAATCTTTGTGGTTCAACATGATAAATTCTTTAAATTCTCTCACGACTGTCGCAGTCTTCTTCACAATTAGGTGCTGCCGCAGCACTGGAGATCAACTACTTCTGCGACTGCCTCAGTCGCCTAGTCCGTTACTGGTTGCTGCCACAGCACCGGGAAGGGCTGAAACACGAATGAAGTCCGTGTAAGTAATCTATTTCAAAATCTGAATAATGATAAATTCTTTTCCCCTTTTCCCTTTTCTTAACTCTCTTTTTTTTTCTCTCTCTCCCCATCTGTCTATACCTCACCTGGTAATGGTGAATTGCAGGTGGAACTCGTTCTTCGAACAACCTGTCCGGTCAGTGTCCCCAAGCCATCTCCTTCCTATTCCTTATTTTTCCCTCCTGCGCTCTTTTTGAGTACACGTTCAGTGAGTACTCGTCTAACTCTACGCATTACCAGCCCTTGGTTGCTGACCAGTGGACAACGTCCGTCCATTCAACCAATAATCGCCCTACGTCTATAGCCACCAGCGACACCGATCACACTGGTCAGGCCACGTGAATTATTGTTTCTTTTACCTTTTCTTTTCCCTATCGAGGGAAATGCTTTATAACAAATAAGGGCGTATGCGACGGAACGTCACATGTCGCCATGTGAGGCTACATCACATGACAACGCGTCGGCTCGATCAGCCACCTGTGTATCCACAAATCATCTCACCCCCACCCCCACCCTCTCCCTCAACCCCAAGATGATCGAAGCGGTCCTCGTCGACTCGAGGACGAAACACAGCTTGGTAAAGTTCGGCGAATGGCGGGGCGTTAATACCTAGCATTGAGGGCGGCGGGGGTGGGGGTGGGGGCTTTTTCACCGTCCAAGGGGAAACTTTTGAGGGGGTGGGGGTGGGGGGGGGGGGGGGTCTTTTCTCTGGTCGGGTCTTTCGTGCGTCCCGTCTATCGACGTATACTTTAGAGGTTTCGTACTGCTGCAAGCGCCGTTTTGTCTTCGTACGCAATATGTGCGAGAGTTTCGAACTGCATTTACACTTTTACTCCGATTGGTAATAAATGTTGCAAAAAGCAAAAACACAAACAAACAAAAAAAGCAGGTAAACAAAACGTTTCGATGTACAATTGCCGATGCTTAAGGCGGAGGTGCAAAAGCGTTTGAAAGAAAAGAGAATTTTTTGTTGGTTAGTTGGTTGGTTGGTTGGTTGGTCTTTATTCATGACAGGCCCAGCGTGTTTCCCTGGAGTGGCCATACTGTTGTCAGTTTCATTGACAAGAGAATATATTTGTTTGTGTTTGTTGTTGTTGTTGTTGTTGTTGTTGTTTTCGTTGAGCTGAACATTCCACATTCGTGGTGGGAAGATCTATCTCTCGGAGCAGCCACACAAATATAAGCCAGGCAAGACTTGACTGGCCGTACGCCAGGTCATCGTGATTTCCAAACTTTCCACCCGGGGTAGAGGAGTCACCTGATTGGTTGAGATCCATGGGTGGAAAATGCAAGAGATCCCCCCAGCCTCCACCCCCACCCCGTCTAGACATCCCCACCATACACCCCCCCGACACCCCCTTCTTCTTGGGAGTAGTAATTATTTCGAAGACTCTTTAGAGGTCGTTAAATGTTTGTTGCATGGGATAGAAGAAAAAAAAAGGAAGGAAGGAAAGAAAGAAAGCAGGGGAAAAAAGGAAAGAGAAAGAAAGAAACGTACAAACAAAACAAAAAAATAGAAAGA
This sequence comes from Conus canariensis, assembly GCA_033310375.1. NCBI lineage: Eukaryota > Metazoa > Mollusca > Gastropoda > Neogastropoda > Conidae > Conus > Conus canariensis. The sequence goes on along the minus strand of CM065733.1, from coordinate 44,659,736 downwards.
GAGCGAGAAAGAAAGAAAGAAAGAAAGAAGGGGGGCGAAGAAAAAAGGAAAGAAGGGAAGCAAAAAAGAAAGAAAGAAAGAAAGAAGGAAAGGAAGAAAGTAAGACAGAAGGATAAAAAGCAGGAAAGAAAGGAAGAAAGACAGAAGGAAAGAAACTAAACGAAGAGAAAAGGAAAGAAAGAAAGAAAGTAGGAAAGAGAAAAAAAATGAAAGAAAGAAGGGAAGAAAGAAAGAAAGAAAGAAAGGTAGAAAGAAAGAAAGAAGGCAAAGAAAGAAAGAAGGGAAGACAGAGCGAAAGAAAGAAGGGTAGAAATAAAGAAAGAAAAAAGGGAAGAAAGGAAGAAAGAAGGAAGGGAAGAAAGGGAGAAGGGAAGAAAGAAAGAATGAATGAAAGGAAGAAAGAAAGGAAGGAAAAAAGAAAGAAAGAAGGAAAGAAGGGAAGAAAGAAAGAAAGGAAGAAAGGAAGAAAGAAAGAATGGAAGAAAGAAAGAAAAAAAGAAGGGTAGAAAGAACGAAAGAAAGGAGGGAAGAAACAAAGAAAGAAAGAAAGAAAGAAAAAGAAAGACAGGCAGACAGAAAGAAAGAAAGAAAGAAAGAAAGAAGGAAATATCAAAAGAAGAAGAAGATTGATTGACTGATTGAATCTTTAATGGGTAAAGAATTAGGCACATTAAAGGCCTTTTTACAATTCTGCCCGATAATAAACAAACAACGGAAGGTTAAATAAAGATAAAAATTAAACGCTAACACAGAAACAATGACCAATCAGTAAAAATTTGATAACACAACTAACAGCGTATTATGTGTGTGTGTGTGGAGAGAGAGAGAGAGAGAGAGAGAGAGAGAGAGAGAGAGAGAGAGAGAGAGAGAGAGAGAGAGAGAGAGCAAACGACCGACAGAGAGAAGAGAGAGAGAGAGAGAGAGAGAGAGAGAGAGAGACAGACAGACAGACAGAGACAGACAGACAGACAGACAGACAAACAGAGAGAGAGAGGAGATAGAGAGAGAGACATACACATAATTACACACACACAC
>CM065733.1:44636201-44648701 GCA_033310375.1 Conus canariensis | reverse complement strand
GTGTGCGTGTGCGTGTGTGTGTGTGTAATTGTCAGCAATGGTCAGTGAAAATACGAAAAAATGACTCCAACATACACTGAACATGCAACGATCGTAGTAGCAGACGTGAAGAGTCATCCTGCAGCTATACAAAGCTGTGATCCAATAGGTCAGTTTAAACCGTCTATTCCGATTGGCTGGTAATACTGACTAGCGCGACTGAAGCTTCGTCAGCAGACGACACAGATCTTTTGTGACTTTGCGTCCATCCATTCCACATTTCTTCTTTTGCTAGGTAGCGTACGGAAGAAAAGGTCTCAGATTTTCGGTTTCTGAATCTTTTCAACGAAGAATGGCACAAGAAGACCCACAGTTTGAAATAAGAGCGAGCAAAAAGTCAATATCTTGAGAATCGGATGTGAAGTTTACAAACACACGCCACGCAACGAATGTCGTAAACGTATTGGATAAGCAGTGCAGTCTGTGTGTCCTTCTTACTTCTCTGGTCAGTCTAACCTCTGATGACTAATTCTCAGGTGCACGACTTTCGTGACTAGGACGAAAGATGACGGGATACGGGATTGTTTGTTGTCGGTCCAGCACGGACCAACACGGATGCTGTGACTGATGAGAATGCCCAGATCGGCAGAAGATTAGGCCACAGTAAGCAGTGTTCGTTAGGCGTACTGGCGACATCGTGTTCGATTCAATGTTGATTCGAGGTCAGAAATCACGCGCCGGAATAGATGATAAGACGTACTCTCTCTCTCTCTCTCTCTCTCTCTCTCTCTCTCTCTCTCTCTCTCGACTTGGCGAGCGTGAAGATGATAATGATAAGAGCCACCGTTTTGTCATTGTTGTTGTTTTTGCTGTTGTAGTTGTTGATGGTGATGATGTTTTTCAGGATATGCGTAGTGGCTGTAACAGCAAAGAGTGGATCTTTGCACATGTGTTTTTCAGCTTTACCATCTGTGTTTATTAAATTCCCAGCTTCTTCTCCTCAAGAGAGCTGTGTGGGCAAGTAAAAATAAAGAAGAAAAATAAAGCAAAAAACAAAAACAAAAAACAAAAAACAAAAAAAAAAAACAAAAAAAAGAACAGAGAGAACGAACGAACGAAATGATATTCATTGCGGAACAGGAATAAGCACAAAGTATGTGGCTTTTTCTCATCCAAACCTCAAAAAAGAAATATGTCTGCAAATACATTTTAAAAAAACAGCGGAGAGAACTGTTTATCAACACATCTACAACAATGACTACATAACAGTTCAAAATGAATGATGCAATATATATTTAGAGGGAGAGAGTGTAGGAGGGTGGGTGGGAGGAAGGGACGGAGAACGACTGAGAAAGAGAGAGGGGGTGGGGGAGTGGAGGAACTGTTTAAAGAGACACACACTCTCTCTCTCTCTCTCTCTCACACACACACACACACATACACACGCGCGCGGCGCGCGCGCACGCGCACAACACACACACACACACACAGAGCAGAGAGAGAGAGAGAGAAAGAGAGAGAGAGAGAGAGAGAGAGAGAGAGAGAGAGAGAGCAATCGCAGTTCTTCAACCAGAAAAGGAAATCTCAAATAAATGTTAGCGAACCGCAAAAAAAAAAAAAAAAAAAAGAAAAAAAAGTGGGCAAACGAATCTCAAGACAAAACACGACGCGTTTCGACCTCATAGGTCTTCTTCAGGCAAGATACAAATAAACTAGGTCAACGAAAATGAACGCGCAATCACTTATCTTCAGTCACTTCAGCGCAAGATAGGCGTTGAATGAAAACGAGGTTGTCAGAAGGGAGATAGTGTGTGAATCAAGGTATGATGATAATTATATTACTGATAAGAATACTAATAATGGTAATGATGATGATCAGAATATTGAAAAAATAAATACAGTATTACTACCACTTTTGGTGATAATACGGCAGTAGCAGTTGCAGTATAGGAGAAAGGAAAGTGGGTTAGAGGATTCTTAAACAGCATGGTTGCCGTGGCAAGTCTTAGTGGCGATGGCGATGGTGATGTTAATGGTAGTGATGGTAATATCAATACTAACAATCGTATTAATGATGATAATGCTAACAACTATAGTGAAGGTAATGGTAATAATGGTACTGATAATAAAAGCATGATACAGAAATATATTAAGAAAAATATGTAAGAAGAAGAAGAAATTAATTTTTAAAAAATTAAGAGATAATCATAACAGAATAGATAAATAAAATAAAACTAATGTTTTAACAATATAATAATAGTAACGATACTAAAGGTACTAATGCTAATACTAAGGGGAAAAACAACAACAACAACGACAACAACAACAACGACAACAAAACCAAGGGGAGGAGGGGGAGGGAATGACAGGAAGAACAAAGAGGAGGTGGAAGGTATAAATTATGGGAAGGAAGGAATCCAACAGGTATATTGATAATTATGTATATTAATAGTTTTGATAATAATTGTGATTGTAAACATATAGTAATGATAGTGATGCTATAGGAGGCTGGAAAAGTGGTAAGCTGGAATGTCAGCAATATTGTAAAGAATAATAATCATATTAATGATAGTAGTAAATACAACGTTTGTAATAGTTATGAGTTGTAACAAAAGGTATACTGATTAAAAAAAGATATATGTGTGTGTGTGTGTGTGTGTGTGTGTGTGTGTGTGTGTGTGTGGTGTGTGTGTAATTGGTAATAATAATAACGATCATTATAGTGATGAAGATGATGATGTTAACACTAATAGAGATAACATGAATAATGAAGTTGGTTGTTTTTGTTGATAGTGTGTGTGAGCGAGTGAGTGAGTGTGTGTGTGTGTGTGTGTGTGTGTGTGTGTGTGTGTGTGTGTGTGTGTGTGAAATTATTTTTATTTTATTTAGTATTATTTTTTTGTTGAATTTTTGATGGTGCTAATAATGATGATGTGATGAGATTGCTCCTGAGATCAATAGTAATAAAAGTAATGTTAGTACCAGTAATAGTAGGGGGAAAGGAATGGAGATGGTCAATGAGTAAAAGTTAACAGTGCTACTAGGATTGGGAGAAGGTCGTGAGGATAAATATTGCAATGTTAATAACATTAATGGTAGGTGAAAAAGAGTAGGGATGATCAAAGAGTGAAAGGTTAACAGTAGTATTGGAGCAGAGGAGAGGGAGAGGGTTGGGAGAAAAGAGAGAGAGATAGAGAGAGAGAGAGAGAGGGGGGGGGGAGAGAGACAAAGAAAGTATGTGTGTGTGTGTGTGTGTGTGTGTGTGTGTGTGGTATGTGTGTGTGTGTGTGTGTGTGTGTGTGTGTGTGTGTGTGTGTGTGTGTGTGTTTCCGCATAGTTACAAACACCTACACAACATATGCACAGGAAAGAGGGAAGATGGAACAGAAACTCTTGTAGAGGAAATAGTATATATGAAATTAAAAGAAAACCAAAATGAAGGAAAGGGAGTGGACAAATATCTGATTAAACAATAGATTGATGTGACAAATAGAGAGAGTGTATGAGAGGAGAAAGGAAGATAACTAAGTTTTGTGTGAGGTAAATAGTGGGAAATATAATAGTATGTGTGTATTGTTGGAGGATATTGTGGGCTGAAATTGCAGTAATGGATAGGTACATGCTACTTTTCGGTGTTGATGCTATGAGGGTGGAGGGAAGAAGGGGATGGGTTTACATACTAACTGAGGGAGGGGAGGGGCAACATACTCACACCTATACACAATGTTTCTCTCTCTCTCTCTCTCTCTCTCTCTCTCTCTCTCTCTCTCTCTCTCTCTCTCTCTCTCTCTTAATAAATAAGTTATTGTATCTAAGTTTTCTTACTATTTCAATTCTACAATTAATGCTGGCAATGGGATCAGTGATAATAGGACATCATGATGATAAGTATAATGGTAATAATAACAACAGTGACATCAGTATTGTTGTAATGATGGTGATGATCATGACAGTAATATGATGATGATAGTGATACAGTAATAATAGTATTAAATGATTTTGGTAATGATAATATTAGGTGAAAAGGAGTTGAAATGCTCAATGAATAACCGCAGACAGTACTGTTGGATGATGATAATGATGACAGTAGCAATGATATGTGCAGCAACACTAGCAAAAACTTCAGCGTCCAGAAAAGGATGGAAACAATCAACGATAAAAGAGCTAGCATTTCAATTTGTGTGTGTGTGTGTGTGTGTGTGTGTGTGTGTGTGTGTGTGTGTGTGTGTGTGTGTGTGTGTTCGATTTGTAATGTCAGCCTCATTCATTGGTCACCCCCACCGCCATCCCCACCAACACCACTACACCCATCATTACTAGGGATGGGGTGAGGGTGTGTGAGTAGATTGATGTAGCAAGTGGAGAGACTCAGAGAGTGTAGGGAAAGGGAAAAGGATGATAGCTGTAACTTAAGTCTGAGATAAACAGTGGGAGGTATGGTAGTATGCCTGTGTGTAGGTGGAGGATATTGCAGGCTGGTGCTGCAGAGGTGGAATGGTACATACTACATTTGGATGTTGATGCCATGAGGATGGAGGGTGCCCAGTTTGGCAATAAGATGAGATTCCTGCATAAGGCATTCTAAGATGTCACTGTGTGATTGCCAAAGTGCCAGGACTTTGACATGGTTGATGTTGTGTTGGGCGTGGTTGAAGTGTAGTCTTGTGATTTGTTTGTCCACTTTTTTTTTTTGGCGGATCGCTAACATCTATCTAATATTTGTTTAGATTTCTACCTGCAGTCGTCTCACTTTGCAACTAGAAAAGGAAAGCACGTAGTTTCTAACATCTGGCCTCCCTTACAAAAAGTAATGTACACCAGTCACACGACAGTGTGCACGAGAACCGTTACAGACTTCATACATCAGCAGAGGCAGTGACAAGAGAGAGAGAGAGAGAGAGAGAGAGAGAGAGAGAGAGAGAGAGAGAGAGAGAGAGAGAGAAGCATACCAAAAAATGTTATATCGCGAACGAGGAAATATAATGAAAGAAGGGTCATATCAAAGTCAAATAAAGGAGAGGACGATATAGAGAGTGTGAGGGAGGGAAAAGGCAGAAAAAAGAGAAGGGAAATGAGGGGCGAGAGAGAGAGAGAGAGAGAGAGAGAGAGAGAGAGAGAGAGAGAGAGAGAGAGAGAGAGTGTGTGTGAGAGAGATGGGGAGGGAGAGAGAGAGAGAGAGAGAGAGAGAGAGAGAGAGAGAGAGAGAGAGAGGAGAGAGACATGTAGGTGGACAGGCAGACAGAGAAAGGAAGGAGAGAAAAGGGGATCAATTTTGGATGAAAAAACCTGACTATAAAACAAAGTTGGGTAGATAAGAAGAAAGAAAAAAAACAGTGACAACACTCATGGAATTTTGTTTTCTAATTTGGTTGTTAAATTATGAGCGAAACCTTTCTTTGAGCATGTTGAAACTGGTATTAACGTCGATTTTGTAAATAATAGCATTCCACAAACAACTTCCTGAGTAAGTCAGACTTGTTTTAAAAAATCAGTTCTAGGACCCATGTGTGTGTGTGTGTGTGTGTGTGTGTGTGTGTGTGTGTGTGTGTGTGTGTGTGTGTGTGTGAGAGAGAGTGAGAGAGAGAGAGAGAGAGACACACACACACACACAAACAAACCAGAAACTGATTACAAAGAGGACTCGCTCGGGTGGTTTTAGGGAAATTACCAATCTAGGGATGAACTGCAGGCGGGCAGTCAGATGGGTCAACACAACACAGACTTGGAACGGGCAGGCATTGACTGCCTCGGCTTGGTGAAGATTAGAATGGAACCGACTGGTTCAGAGCTGGGAGGTATGCAACTGGTAAGTTCTGTGTGGACATGGTGGGCTCTTCAAGATAAAACGAACAACACATAGGGATGGAAGGGGGGGGGGGGGGGGGAGGGGGGGCTTCTAGCTGTGAACGGTAAGGTTACGAACTGCTGGGTACGGAATGTATTTGCATGGCAGTGAAAGTCGTAGAAGGGATAGACATAAGGTAAGTATGGGACATACCTAAAACGACTAGAGTATAGATAGATTTCTACAACACATGGACATCAGAAGGGCTGGGTCATAACTGATATATAGATTAAAGTGGTATGTGGAAAAGGGATAATATGGGACTGGTTTACGAATAGAACTTATAGGTATTGTTCCGACAGATGTAGAAAGGTCAGGGAGAGAACAGATAGGTGTTGTTTTAATGAATACATGTAGATGGATAAGTGTACAAAGAACAAACATGCTTTGAACTGTTTGAGACTGTATGTGTAGGCCTTGATATAGAACAGACTGACATAGAATGGACAAGTGTCCACACAAGCTTTGAAGTGAGAAGAACGTTTATTATAATACAATATGCCTTTGGTCAAGTTTTTGCGTTCGTGTGTGTGCATTTTCCATCCCATTCCCCCCTCCCCCACGCCAAACACATACAAACGCACACAAACATGCATGTACCCACGTATATGTAATCAAACGCACGCACGCGTGCGCGTGCACACAGACACAGACGCTCACACACACACACACACACACACACACACACACACACACACACACACACACACACGTACACACAAACAAACACACACACACACACACACACACACACACAGATAAAGAGAGAGAGAGAGAGAGAGAGAGAGAGAGAGAGAGAGAGAGAGAGAGAGAGAGACAGGCAGACAGACAGATAAACGTAAGCTTATAAGCTTATCAATATCATGACTTGGCAACAAACCCATTTGACTACCTTGTGTGACTAATGCACCGATTACTTTGCTTAGTTGGTTAGTTGGCGGGCTTTCTAACTGACTGGCTGGGCAGCCCTCTGATTCTTTTCTTTTCGTGCTGTTTTTTTTTTTAACGTTTACCGCGGAAAATGCGTATCTTTCGCATCAACACGCTTCCAGCACACCCAAGACACTAGTCGTGTTAATGTCGTCAGTCATGAGGCGAATATTGGTGATGATGATCTGGGCCTACGACACGCCGTCGTGACAACAACGGCTTCTGCAGCACGCCCGACTGCTGCATATAAGCCGACCCGGCTTTCCTCCCCTGCATCACTTGGCCGAGCACCTCTTGCACACGCTTGTTGCTTCCAGCACCCAGGAATCTGGTAGAAACGCTCTGTGTGTGTCCCAGCACTCTGGTCACTTTGCCCTTGCCGAGGGACTACCGCCACCAATACCGATACGATGCTGCCGCTGTTCTCTGTCCTGGCCGTTCTCTCCTTCTGTGGTGAGTAGGTCCGGAATCGGTGTCGGTTTGTGTCAATGGCCTTTTGCGGTCGGCTGGGCTATAAGCAACATTACCCATTGACCCAGTGTCGGCCTAATGTTATTACAGACGGTGAGACTAACGTCATGTTTGCATGAGGTTCTTGAGTGACACACCAGAGGTTTAGATGCCCCCCCCCCCCTTCCCGACTCCCCTTCCCCAATTTTTTTCATTTGTCGATCTCATCCGTTGATTCTTTGTGGATAGAATGGTTAATCGCTCCCTAGAAGTGCCAGTCAAAGACATCGACAAAAAAGTGGGGGCTTCTTAAATAGGACAGTCATGCCAAAGTCTGCGCTAGTTTTAGGTTATCAGTGAAGACGAGGGAGGATTTATTAGGTCTGGATCAGTATCACTCTGACCTCTCACGGGAAAAATGAAAATTCTCTTTTTAGTCACAAAGGCAGAATATTGTCATTAAACGAGCACACTAAGAGCGGCGCAGTTGTGGTCTGGCACAAACAGCTGTACATGCAGGAAGCACACAGACAACTCTCTGACACCAGTTTCCGCACGCTAGCCACAGCATCACCCCTGCCTCAACCAGAAACTTACATTAAACAGTCAGCCAGGAAATCGAACAAAATAAACAAAACGGCCAAACTCCTCATTGTGTTGTGTTAGAAACCAAATGATCCACTTTCTCCTCCTCACCTACCCTGGAGACTTGAAGACCGTTGGGGCACCACAGAAGACTGCGTAATCAGCTTCCTCCACTCCACCAGGGTCTCAGACGCTCTTAGGCAGCTGCTGAGTGTAAGGCCAGCCCCTTCACTGATGTTATCCTCCCATCTCTTTCTCTGTCTTCCTCTCCTTCTGCCTCCTTGCACTGCTCCTTGTAGAATGGTCTTGGCAAGCCTGTTGATCTTGATACATGACCATACCATCTCATTTTCCTTCTTTCCGCTGTGGACAGCAGGTCTTCGTGTAGTCCAATGGCTTGCCTTACTCTGGTCTGGACCTCCAAGCTGGTAATGTCGTCTTTGTATGAGACGCAAGGATCCTGCGGAAGCCGTTCATCTCAAATGCCTGAACCCTTCTCTCAAGTTCAGCTGTCAGATTCCACGTCTCACAGGCATAGAGAAATGTGGCAATGGCTAGGGAGCGCATCAGTCTGATCTTGGAACTGATTATGATGTTTCTTTCATTCCAGATGGGTCTTAGTCTTGCTGGCGCTGCTCTTGTTTGCGCAACTCCGGAGAGCACTTCAGGTTTTGATCCCTCATCAGTGGGTTCAAAACCTGAACCCACTTTCTACGTACACCCAAACATACACAAAGCTGACACACCCGACACACCCATTGTCTGTGCTTGTAGCTGCCTTACAGAACACATCTCACAGCCCACTGACTCTCTTACCCGACCCATGGTACAAAGCCTTTCCCACATACCACAAAGATACAACTCGCACATTCAACATGATCAGCTCTTACAACACAGACCCCACTTTCCAACCTAACTTCCTTTTCACGCTAGATATTGTTTCACGTTACACTTCTATTCCCCATGCTGACGGACTTAAGGCCCTCATTTTTTGCCGACAAACCGCCCCCCCCCCCCCCCCCCCCTACCAACAACACTCACCCACAGCTACACTGGAAAGACTTGCAGAACTAGTCCTCACCCTCAACACCTTTGAATTCAACGACACACTTTCTCACAAAATCAGTGGTGTCGCCATTGGAACCAAAATGGGACCATCCTATGGCTTCTTTTTCATGGGATACCTGGAACACTGCCTACTACTTTCCTGCACAAACCGGACTTCAGAGCTCAAGAAAAGGTACATTGATGATGCGCTGGGAGCCACTTCCATGCCAGAGCAAGACCTCAAAGCCCTCACCTTTGTTCAGACCCTTCACCCACCTATCTTCCAATTCACATACACCATTTTCAAGTCAGTCCACTTCCTGGACATTTCCATCTCACTCAAAGATAGACTTACTCAAAACCCTTTTTTTTTCTCAAACCAACTGATTCACGATCATACCTGGATTATACATGTTCAAACTACCCATCCTCAAAATACAACATTCCATACTCTGAATTCCTCTGCCTGCTCAGACACTGCCCAGACAAAGAAGATTTCACACTGCAAGCAGCAAAACATGTTTGAGTTCTTCACCAACCATTGATACCCCAGTACCGTTACTAATAAAGCTCTCAACTGCACCACAGCTGGGTCCATTACATTTTCATTGGAAGCCCAGCCTCCAAAAGAAACAGACAGACGTACCACCTGCCTCCTCTTCCTCCCACATACTCTTCCCATCTGAAGGATCTTCATAGTCCAACTGGCACATTGTAGAAGATCACCCATTTGCCTTTGAGACCAAACTCACGATTACTTTCAGGCACGACAAAAACCTCAAAGACCTACTTGTGCGCTCCAGTTTGAACAAAATCACCACACCTAAATCATCCGGAACCTTTCCCTGCTCAAAATCCAGCTGCAAAATCTGTCCACTCACCAAGCCAGACACCATCCTACATGGCCTCAAACATTCGTACAAATTGAAACGTACATTCTCCTGTCACAGCCGCAACATTGTATATGCTGTCTACTGTGAACTGTGCAACGAGATTTATGTGATGAGACATCCCGCACACGACATGCGAATTTCTGAACACCTGGCTGACATGTGCCGTCATCGATCCCAACCACTCACTGTACTCTTCCATCATCCCCAACATACCATCAGTAAAGTCAAAGTCCTGGCACTTTGGCATTCACAGAGTGTCAACTTTGAGCGCATCATGCAGGAATCATATTTTTTTGCCAGACCAGGGACCCTCTGCCCACTCAGCATCAACATTCAAAAATAGCATGCGCCTATCCACCCCCTCAGCACTGGCTCACAGTACTCTTCACAGACACACTACCACACTACTCACATCTATGTTAGAGCTACTTGTCCTTCATTTAATATCTTCATTTTCTCATCACACGCACACACTCAATACACACACAAACGCACACGTACGACGCATACATACAAACATCAATGGACTGTCCACTTTAAACAATTGCGTCGCTTCACTGATGCATACTTACCAGTGTACGTACAATTACAGTAGAAACAGGGAGCCTTGAGAGATAAAAGCCTGACCTCAGTTAATGTGTTTGGTCATTCGTGTCTGCCATTGGAAAGGCCCAATTCTCAGGGAGTCTTCGCAGTGTTGTCCAAATATTTGTCAGGCTGGTGACGTTGTTGCTCTCCTGACAACAATAATTGCTTTGCCGCGACTCAGACTGAATTATGGATTCATGTTGACTTTGTACATTATGTTATTATTGCAATGATTGTACTACTCTGTAACTGTTGTTATGTTTCCATCCAAGCACAGCCCAAGTAAAAAGAAAAAATTGCACAGGACCTTTAAAAACCAAAAGATGTAAACTTTCATAATACACTCATCTCTCTCTCTCTCTCTCTCTCTCTCTCTCTCTCTCTCTCTCTCTCTCTCTCTCTCTCTCTCTCTCTCTCTCAACCCCAAAGTCCAGGGGAAACTCATCTTTTTCACATTAAAAAAAAAAATCACAGAGCCAGGGCGATTTTCATCTGTTCAAACATTGCTCCTACTACTTGACCGTTCTAAAAAAAAAGTTTAAGTAAAGTATCCGCACAAACATGAACAAACGAAGTACGTCTTGTGATTACTTTGTTCATGTTTGGCGGAGACAGTACTTAAAACTTTTAAAGATTTGTTTAGATTTCCGCCTGCAGTCGCCTCGCTTTGCAACTCCTTCACCTTTGCTGTATAACCCTGAACACTGACCTTTTGCAGGAGGGGCATTGGCCGTGCCGAGCGGTCGGGCGATGGAGGGAGAAGAACCAACGGACAGACTGCTGGGCGCGGATCCTCTCAACGGGTTTGGCGACTTCCCTTTCTACGTCACCCTGCACGGCACTTACTTCTGGGCCTGTTCCCGTTATCGATGTCCCGCCCTCTTGTACGACCGGTACACCTTGATCACCACGGCCCAGTGTATACTGGGGTATGGCGTGTGTGTGTGTGTGTGTGTGTGTGTGTGTGTGTGTGTGTGTGTGTGTGTGTGTGTGTGGTTGTGTGTGTGTGTCCTCCAACCTGTTTCTTTATTTTGAATTTTACTTTCAGTTGTGTTTTTTTTTTTAAGTGGGGCCTCCATCCTATTTTTTCTCCACTTTTTTTGTCCTCCAACCTCCCTCTTCTTTTTCAAAAAAAAAATTTACTTTAGTTAATTTTTTTTTAAGTGGGGTATCCATCCTCCTTTCTTTTCCATCCTCCTTTCTTTTTCTCTCACTTTTCTTTTTTTTTTTTTTTTGGTCCTCCAACCTCCCTCTTCTTTTTTTTTTTTTTTTTTTTTTTGCTGTCCCAACCTCTGTGCCACCTCAGAGGCAGTGCACCCACGCCGCTCATTCCGACACCCCGTCCACAGCCACAGCCCGGTCGGCCCCGCCGCAGCCCCGGCACCGGCAATCCACAGGGAACAGTCAATGTCAAGTCGTCAAGAGGCAACCCACCGGAGGAGACACTGCACTGCTGCCGAGTCACTTCGGTGGTGTTCAGTGGCGCCTGTTCTGATCTAACATACGCAGGACACCACCTACTAAGCCCCCTACTGACGACAATAATTGCTTAGTCGCGGAGCCGGCGTGAGTGAGCTCTCCCTCCGGAGGGCGCCACCACGTCCGTCCAACGACAGCCCCCATGGACTCGCCGACACCGGTGACCCCGACGAAACCAAACCAAGGCCATAGACGTGGAGAGGACATCGAAATTGAGGTCACCATGAGAGCAGGGCATGAAGGGCCACAGAATTTGAGACATTTTTTTTTTTTTTTTTTGCTGATCGATGACAATGAGGATGATTAAGATGATGCTACGGATTTCCATTTCGGTCTGAGACTACATGACAGGGCTGTACTCTACGCTTCCTTTCATAATATATCCCGGCGTCAACCAGGCCCGAGAGATACAGGCACCTGCAGTGTTGGTCAGGAAATTTGAGCAACACTCTCAGAAACGCATCCTTTGAGTGGATGAAACTCGACTGTGTGGTCCCAGTCTTCCCAACTGAGTCCGCAGCAACTCAACTCTGGGTAGGAGCCGGTCGGGGCAGAAAAACCCACATGACTTCTGATGGGATTCGAACCCACGACCTCCCAGCCGGGCCCTCTTCTTTTTCAATAAAAAAATTTACTTTAGTTTTTTTCTTAAGTGGGGCCTCCATCTTTCCTATTTTTCCCCACTTTCTTTTTTCTCCTCTAGT
>CM065733.1:44621201-44628701 GCA_033310375.1 Conus canariensis | reverse complement strand
GATGGTGTCACTGCCGTCCTTGGTTTGAGTTTCAGTTTCATCAAGGAGACGACACTGCCATCATTGGTTCTAGTTTCAACAAGGAGGTGTCACTGCCGTCCTTTGTTTTAGTTTCAGTTTCATCAAGGAGATATCACTGCCATCCTTTGTTTCAGTTTCATCAAAGAGGTGTCACTGCCATTCTTTCTTTCAGTTTCATCAAGGAGTGTCACTGCCGTCCTTGGTTTTAGTTTCATTTTCATCAAAGAAATGTCATTGTTATCCTGTGTTTCAGTATCAGTTTCAGTTGCATCAAGATGTCACTGCCGTCCTTTGTATCAGTTTCATCAAGGAGATGTCACTGCCATCGTTTGTTTCAGTTTCAGTTTCATCAAGGAGATGTCACTGCCATCGTTTGTTTCAGTTTCAGTTTCATCAAGGAGGTATCACAGCGTGCGGGACTAGTCCATAGACGCTATACTACATCTGCTAAAGTTTCGACACCTACACTGTGCCTGATTTATTGAATGAATGAATTAGTGACTTAAGATGAGTGAAGTTAAGAAGAGGGTCTCACAGGTTACGACTTAGCAGATGTTTGACCTGCACGTTGGTGTGTGTTATCACCATGTCATCGGTATCTCAGTGTTCCACTATTGTGTGTTCGAGCACATTATCCACACTCCAGTATTATGCTTTGTATGCCCTTCTTAACATGTTTCATGTAGGTAGGAAGAAATTGTAGGGAGAGCTTGACAGCAGGTCTTCAAAGAAGAACCCCGTAAGACTAGTGTTTCGGCCCTGAACTTACATTCTAAGGGGGCAAGGCCGCCTCCAGGTTATGATTATCAGACGTCCTTCTACTGCAACTTTTTTTCTCTTTTTTTTCTGGCGCTGCCGGGATTCGAACCTGCAACTTTTGGACGGGTAGACATATCAAGGCGTGCCTTTTCAGAGGGATGTCTTACCCCACTGCCAATGGGACACCTGTTCTGTGCTGGGAAATTTAAGCCTTACTAAGCTCGCTTTTGTTCCTCCTCGACCAGATTCAGCTGGAACTCTTTTCGCCTGCCTCTGCCATTGCCTTCAGGGTTCTGGTCCTCTTCTTACCTGAAATCCCGAGCTGCTTCATGAGGTCATAGGCTGATGAGCCGACTTATTCCTTTGCTCCAACTTCTATGGCGAAAACCTGGGCCAGGAAGCCGCATTTCCTCAAACTGCTCGCTAGACCTGCATACTTCTCAGTCTTGTAGAGGTGCGCTTGCTCCATTCTGCTCTCGCATGGCACAGTGAGTTCGATCAGAATCATTTGTTTTGATGAACCTGAGTGGAGAACAATATCCGGTCTCATGCCGCTCTTCCTGATGATCTCTGGATGGTTCTCCCATTTTGGAAGGTCTTCTGTTCGTTCCCAGTCATCTGCTCCACCCAGTAAACCCTACTTCTATGCTCTTGACATCACAGATGTTCCAGACCATGATTTGTGGCCTCCTGCCTTGTAGATCTTTATTGCTGTTCCAGTATCATGTGTCGTCATCTCATTATCCATGTTCCATTATTGTGTGACATCACCTGATTACCCATGCAACAATATTGCGTGTCGTCATCTCTTTATCAATGTTTCAGTATTGTAGGCTATCACATTACCCATATTCCGACATTGCGTGTCAACACATTATCATTTTACAGAATCGTGTGTCATCTTCCCTTTGTCCGTGCTCCAGTATTGCGTGTCATCACATAATCCATTTTCCAGTATTGTGTGCCATCACATTATCCATGCCCCAGTTTTGTGTGTTTTACATTATCTATGTGCCAGTTTGGTTTTGTTTTTCTTACATTATCCATGTTCAGGTTTGTGTGCCATCACATTGTCCATGTTCCAGTATTGTGTGTCATCACATTATCCATGTTCCAATACTGTGTGCCATCACATTATCCATGTTCTAGCACGGTTTGTTTTTACATTATCCATGTTCCAGCATTGTGTGCCATCGTTCCAGTATTGTGTCCCATTACATTATACATGTTCCAGTATTGTGCGCCATCACATTATCCATGACCCATTATTGTGTGCCATCACATTATCCATGTTCCTGTATTGTGTACCATCACATTATCATGTTCCAGTATTGTGTGCCCTCGTTCCAGTATTGTGTTCCATTACATTATCACTGTTCCAGTATTGTGTTCCATCACATTATCCATGTTCCAGTATGGTATGCCATCACATTATCCATGTCCCAGGTTTGTGTGTTTTTACATTATCTATGTTCAGTTTTGTGTGACATCACATTATCCATGTTCCAGTATTGTATGCTATCACATTATACATCTTACAGTATTGTGTGCCATTGCATTATCCAATTTTGTGTGCCATCAAATTATCTATGTTCCAGTTTTGTGTGCCATCGCATTGTTCATGTTCCAGTATTGTGTGACATCACATTATCCACGTTCGTTTTGTGTGCCATCACATTATCCATGTTCCAGTATTGTGCATTTTAACGTTATCCATGTCCAAGCTTTGTTCGTCGGCACATGCAGCCATCACATTATCCATGTTCCAGTTTTGTGTGACATCACATTATCCATGTTTTAGTTTTGTGTGCCATCACATTATCCATGTTCCAGTTTTTTGCGCCATTACATTATCAATCTTGTGTGCCATCACATTATCCATGTTCCTGTATTGTGTGCCATCACATTGTCCATGTTCCAGTATTGTGAGACATCACATTATCAATGTTCCAGTTTTGTAGGCCATCACATTATCCATGTTCCAGTATTGTGTATTTTTCCATTATCCATTTCCGAGCTTTGTGCGTCGGCACATTCATTCTGCAGTATTGTATGTATTCTCTTTTCACTATCCATTTTCCACACTGTGTGTGTGTGTGTGTGTGTGTGTGTGTGTGTGTGTGTGTGTGTGTGTGTGCTGTTGTTTCTAACTGTTCGTGTATTAGCGATGTGTCTCATCAGTTTGAACAATCCTTCTTTCAGAATGATCACTCTTCCCCTGCCATTCTCGATGATGGCACCGTGATTGCCCTGGGTTCCTGGATATACCGCTATTGCGCTTATGGGATTTTCTCGTAAGTTAATCTGTATGATTCTTGTTTGTTTGTTTATTTGTTTTGGGTTTGTTTGTTTGTTTCAAAGTGAGGTGACTGCAGGCGGACATTGAAACAAATTTTAAAAGAAGTATAGAAAAGTAGGTCCGCCAGTCAATATGGACAAACAAATTACAAGACAAAACACGACGTGTTTCGACCTCTTAGGTCTTCTTCAGGCGAGATGAACGATATCTCAGGACAATGAAAATGGAGAACGAGCAATCGCTTATCTATTCAAATTCGGCGCAAGATGGCATTTTGTTTGTTTGTTTGTTTGTTTCTTGTCGGTTTTGTTGTTGTTGTTGTTGTTGTTTTAACCAAGAAAACAAAATGTAGAATGGTTGACAAAGAATGACAACATTGCTACGGCATCAGCATCGGTGGGAGTTGTATCTGCCGTTGTGTTCAGTGAATGCGTGTGTGTCAATGGGTGACAGTGACTAACAATTTTTAGTATTTTATTATCATTATCATCATCATTATATTTTCATTAATATTGTTATTATCATCATCATCATCATTATTATTATTATCCTTGTAGTTGTTATTATTATTATTATCATTGTTGTTGTTATAATTATTATCATTGTTGTTATTGTTATCATTGTTATCGATATGTTTAGCGTCCAATGAGACATTCATACGTGTTTAGTGTCAGCTTCGGGGGGGGGGGGGGGGGGGGGGGGGGGGGGCTACTGTCTCTTCGGAGTTGTCGTCCTTGCGGAATCCAGGTCTATTCGAAGTCCTTCAATCCGATCGCGCGTGAAGAATGCGAAAAACAATAATATATATATATATATATATATATATATATATATAACGCAACACGCCATGGGATGGATGATATAAAAAAAATAATGCCACATACGATGCACAATTGAGTCGAGCTCAGAATTCAGTCCGTAAGATGGAGTATGGCTGCCTTAATGGCGGGGATTTTTCTTTAATGTTTCATACGTAAAAATCTTACCAATGGTAGAGAACTGGGTAGTTCTGGCGGAGGGAAGAAGGAAGAGAGGGAAATGTCGTTCATCTGAATTTTAGTTATCCTTGTCTATATGTATGTTGATGCTTTTCCTTTGTAATTCCCTTTGTGATTGTTCATTCTGCGAGCTCCGTATAGCTGGGTAGCGTTTTACAGCGAAGTGTTCTGAAATATCGTCATCAATAGTAACATGAGCAGAAACAGCAGTAGAAGCGGGAGCGGCAGCAGCAGAAGAAGTAGCGGCAGCAGCAGTAGTAGTGGTAGTAGTAGTATTGGTGGTAGTAGTAGTGTAGTAGTAGTAGTAGTAGTGGTAGTAGTAGCAGCAGCAGCAGCAGCAGCAACAGCAGCAGCAGCAGCAGCAAGCAGCAGCAACACTTTGAATATAGAAAAAGGTTTAATGACAAAATTGTGAAATAACAACAGTCAAATGTAAGACAATCGTAACAGTTAAATGTGGTGGTGGTGGTAGAAGTAGAAGTAGTAGTAGTAGTAGCTGAACTGTTGTTCTTGTTGCTGTAGTAGTAGTGGTAGAAGTAGAAGTAGTAGTAGTAGTAGCTGAACTGTTGTTCTTGTTGCTGTAGTAGTAGTGGTAGTAGTAGAAGCAGTAGTAGTAGTAGCTGTAGTAGTAGTAGTAGTGTAGTGGTAGTAGTCGTAGTTGTTGTAATAGCAGCAGCAATAGTAGTAGTAGAAGTAGTAGCAGCTATAGTAGTAGTAGTAGCAGCAGCAGCAGCAGTAGTAGTAGATGCAGTAGTAGTAGTAGTAGTAGTAGTAGTAGTAGTAATAGTAGTATAACAGCATCTCGAATAGAGGTAAACGTTTTATTTGACAAAACTATGAAATGACAACAGTAAGATATTAGACAAACGCAAAAGTTAAATGTAGTAGTAGTCGTAGCAGTAATAGTATAGTAGTAGTAGTAGTAGTAGTGGCAGCAATAGTAATAGTTGTGGTAGTGTTAGTAGTTGCAGCAGTAGTAGTAGCAGCAGTAGCAGCACCAGCAGTAGTAAGAATAGTAATAGTAGCAGCAGCAGTAGTAGTATTAGTAACATCACAACGAATAGATGAAAAGATTTAACAAAAATGTAAGAAAACAGCAGTAAGATGTAAAACAGTATCAACTCTTTAATGATGATGATCATGATGTAGTAGTAGTAACAGTAGAAGTTGTGACCGTAGCAGTAGCAGCAGCAGCAGCAGCAGCAGCAGCAGTAGTAGTAGTAGTAGTAGTAGTAGTAGTAGTAGTAGTAGTAGTAACAGCACCTCGCATGCAGGAAAAGGTTTATTCGACAAAATCGTAAGAAAATAATAAGATTAAAAACAAAAATCGCAACAGTTAAATGTTGTAATAGTAGTGATAGTAGCAGTAAAAGCACTACTACAACATTTAATTGTTGCGATTTTTTTTGTCTCTTCTCATGTATGAAAACAACAATTAGATGCAAAACAATACCAACAGTTAAATGATGATAATAACAGAAGTAGTAGCAACAGTAACAGCACCTCGTACAGTGGAAAAGTTTTATTTGAGGAAATGGTAAAGAAACAACGGTAAGATATAAAACAATAACAACATTCACAGGCAGTAGTAGTAGTAGTAGTAGAAGCAGCGGCAGCAGCAGCGGCAGTAGTAGTAGTAGTAGTAGTAGTAGTAGCAGCAGCAGCAGCAGTAGTAGTAGTAGCAGCAGCAGCAGCAGAGCAGCAGTAGTAGTAGTAGTATTTAGTAGCAGCAGCGGTAGTAGTAGCAGTAGTAGTAGTAGCAGCAGCAGCAGCAGCAGTAGTAGTAGTAGCAGCAGCAGCAGCAGCAGTACCAGCAGCTGTAGTAGTAGTAGTAGTAGTAGTAGTAGTAGTAGTAGTAGTATTTAGTATAGCAGTAGTAGCAGCAGCAGCAGCGGTAGTAGTAGTAGTGGTAGCAGCAGCAGCAGTAGTAGTAGTAGTAGTAGTAGTAGTAGCAGCAGCAGCAGCAGCAGCGGTAGTAGTAGCAGTAGTAGTTAGTAACAGCATGTTGAATAGAGGAAAAGAGGTAGGGGGTGTGTGTGTGTGGTGTGTGTGTGTGTGTGTGTGTGTGTGTGTGTGTGTGTGTGTGTGTTTTGTTTTGTTTTGTTTTACGTCTTTCCACATTACGTGATATTAGACGGGGGGAAAAATGGGGCCAGGAAAAAAAAACATTAACTTAACAAGTCAAAAACATTAACTTATCTGCATCTATAACACAAAAATAGAAAATCCACTTAATCAAAGATGAAAAAAACAAAACCCATCAAACATATAACTCTTCTGTCTCATCTCACCACTGACTTATCTATTATAAATATTTGCCAATTGGACTTTTAGCTAAGTGCAAAAAGAAAAGATATGTTTCATTAGCTGACAGGGAAACATTTTGAATAGGCTGTACAGGCGTATTTGGAATGAATTTCTTCATTAAGTTACACAAAAGAATGTGATCAGTTGATATGCTATGACCACATATACAATGTACATTTTTGACATACTTTGTTTTAAAACAGTCCAATTTCCATCTACAGATCAGGGAACTTATCTGTCGTCTACGATATATGTTTTGATCGTACTTACTTAACTTTTCATGAATATTTTTCATTTTATCGTGTAGACCAAAACACCCAGTTTCTCTTTCTATCAAATGAAAATTAGAAAATTGTATTTTTTCCGCCAAAGTATAGCACTCTTGCATTGACATAGAGAAGTTTAGAAAATCCGAATCTGATGATTGTTTTGCTCCTCTCTTTGCTAGAAAATCAACCTTTTCATTATAATATAACCCACAGTGGGAGGGCACCCAAAGAAATGTTATTTCAGTGTCTCTGACTGAGAGGAAATGTACTAAATTGTGTATTTCAGTGATCAACTCAGGTCGAACTTTTAATTTAAAATTCTTCATTGCTGTAAGAACTGACTTGGAATCTACACACAGAACAACTTTAAATAAATTTTGAGGGTAATCAACAACAAACTTTAAAGCCATAATTATAGCAGTTAACTCAGCAGTGAATATAGATTTGTTTTTTCCGAGATAATAAGACTTTTCTTTGTTAAGGCCTGGGATAATGTATGCTGCACCTGCATGTTCACTGATTAATGATCCATCAGTGTAAATCTTATAATGGTTGAAATAGTGATCATGCAAATGCATTTTGATATTGGATAATAACAAATTAGCATTTTCAGCCTTTGTTAAATCTGTATGCTCAACATCAAAATGTGCTCTTATTATTTTCCAGGGAGGGATTGGAGACACAATAGATCTTTTTGCAATAGATGTTAGTTTGATATCTGAGGATTCTAAAATCGAGGAAGTATATGTTCTCAGAGTCGTTTGAGATGATATATTTTTAGCCCTTTTGGGAAAATCAGTGTCCGATTTAATATTTATTTCAGGGCCTATGTTGTTGTCTATAGTAG
>CM065733.1:44588701-44611201 GCA_033310375.1 Conus canariensis | reverse complement strand
CCCGGAACAAGGAGATGGAGTGGCACCTATCCCCTCCAATTGCCCAGGACATCTTTCGCCACTTCGGCCGACCCCAGATCGACCTGTTTGCTTCGCGAGAGACGACGCAGGTGAGGAGGTACATGTGCCTCGAGAGGGGTGACCGTCACGCCTATGCAGTGGACGCCCTCGGCCAGACCTGGACCTTTCCTCTCCTCTACGCCTTCCTGCCACCCACGCTAGTGCTGACGGTGGTGAACAAACTGAAGGGGACCAACCCCAGAATGCTACTAGTGGCCCCCTGCTGGAGCGACGCCCCCTGGACACCAATGATCATGGACATGCTGTACGGCACGCCCCGCAGGATCCCGCTGTCCCCGGACCTCCTGATGGACACCACGACGGGCCGACCTGTGAGGAACTTGGAGGCCCCTCGGCTGACAGTATGGCCCATATGCGGTCAGCCACAGGGCTCAACGTTCCGGCGACTACCTTTGAAGTTCTGGAAGGGAGCTGGCGGGCAAGTACGCGGCGGCAGTACCAGGCTGTGTGGCGAGAGTGGTTGGGCTTCTGTACCAACAAGTCTTTGGACCCAGCTACCGTTTCTATAGAAAAGATGCTGGAGTATCTACAACATCTGTTTGATAAGGGTCTCCCATGGAGGACCCTTAATGTGCATAGGTCCGCGATTTCTACTGTGTTAGAATCGCACAAATGTGATCCCATTGGTAGGCACCCTGTTGTGTGTAGATTTATTAAAGGTGTATTCAACAAGAGGCCCCCACCAGTCAAAGTGTTCCCACCTGGGACATAGGGAGTGTTTTATTGCACGTGGCCCAGTGGCACCCAGCAGAGGATTTACCCGTTGTTAAGTTAGAGTGAAACGTCATAAAATAATTGTTACATTATTGTGTAATAGCTTACACAATGATTGTCGCATAGTTTCTAACTCTTCTCTGTTGCATGTTCCTTCTCGTATTACAAAAGCGCCGAGTCATCCCGCGCGCACGCGTTTATAGGGACCTGCAAGGGACCCTGTACAGCAGAAAGGGCCAAATGGTTAGCGCCTGAAACAGCCTGCGTCCCTCGCGAGCGGTCCCTACTGCTCGGAGGCTCACGGTTTTCTCTCAACGTCATACAAACCTCGAAAAAAAAAAAAAAAAAAACGGGGAGAGTATTACAATAACCCATAAGTGTAGGCCATTACACAATAGTGTAGACATTCTAATGTCATGACGTTTCACTCAAAAATGTATCAATTACAGTACCTTTCTATATTTCCACCACCCAACTCCTCTTCTTCCCCTCATTTTTCCCCCTTTCTTTTCTCTTTTCTTTTCATTTAATATTCCATTATGATTGCATGACCAATATTTTTATGGCCTTACATTATTTCATTTATCTTCTTATTGTAGTCCCTACTCAGGGCGAGGACTGCATTAAAAAGCGCATCAGTGCTTATCTGTTATCCTCGTAAAAAGAGTTTTATCTTTATCTTCTGTTGTCTAATCTTTACTTTCTTTCTTTCTTCTTTCTTTCTTCTTCTTCTTCTTCTTCTTCTTCTTCTTCTTCTTTTCTTTGTATGTGCCAAGATATTAACCTATTTCCTGGCATGAAGTATATCTCCAAACGGAAAAAAATCCACGTAATGAACATTTACTATTCTCTTTCAAACTTTTACCGAACCCTTTAAAAAGTATCGTCAGAAGGCAAGATAGCATTCGCCCTCCCCTCCCTCCCCCCCCCCCCGCCCCCCCCCTCCCATCCACCCCTCCAGAAAATATGTGTCCATGATTGAGAATGCCATATAAAACGGCCAACTGTTTATACCAATGTCAGTTGAACGCAGTTAACTCATTTTGGAAAGCAATAACGAAAAGTAACTGTATACCATGTGCATAGCAATTAAATCAAAATTGAACGAATGTTTAAAACTGAATTTCAGGTATCTCTTCAAATCAATAGATCTCGCTTCAGATTAACTGAGGACCAGATATACTACATAACACTTTTTTCTGAATCGTTCAAAAAGATTAGTTTTTCGTCGTATACCCATTCAACAATAAACAATAAACGGGATTTTTTTTTTTCGTTTTTTTTTTTCTTTTAGTTGCAAAGTGAGGCGACTTGCAGGCGGAAATCTAAACAAATTTCAAATGTAATTAATGGCGAACCGCCAAGAAAACGTCGACAAACGAATCACAAGACAAAACACGACGCATTTCGACCTCTGAGTTCTTTTTCAGGCAAGATACAAACAGTCAGGACAACGAAAATGAACGAGCAATCACTTACCTTCATTCACTTCGTCTGTATGTTCTACCAAAAAAAAAAAAAAAAAAAAAAAAAAAATTGACACACTCTTCCTTATTTCATCGTATTGGCGTGTGATACAAAGCGTCTGGGTTTATCTATGTTCTAATGCAGAGTGGACTGACACTCATTCTGTTAAATGTTCTGCCTGTAACAAAAGGAAGCAAGTAAATCAAGAAGAAAAGACTTCACTTTTTTTTTCTTTTCTTCCACTTCTTTTTTTTTTTTTCAAAGTCGCTTTTGCAAAAAAGTCCGCTGTAAACAGTTTGGATGCTAGCAAATAAAGAAACGTAAGCATCAAAGGGCAATTACTGCTGTCATCGCGAGTTCTCTTATTTTCAAACGATTCCACAGTGTATCCCTGAGTCAGTTAAGACCGAGTCCCTAGCATACTGAAATATCACAGTATATGTTTTCCTTGTTTTTAACACTACATAGCGCCTATTCTCGGTTTGAGACAAAGCACTAATCGCTTTACAATCCACACTTGCCTTTTCAAAACAAGCTGCCTACCAGAGTAGAGCCAACTAAAGAGCTGCCTGCCGGCGCTACGTTCTATAGTTTCCGCGTCGTTCAGTCTGTCAATCACTCAGTTTTTCATTCATAGTTTGATTCTTTCGGTGCAGCTATGTGTGTACGCGTCATCCATACTAACGGCCAAACTGGCCTTATTTTCCGAAAATTGTTGATGGAACTGTAAGGGTGTGTAAGATTTTATGCACAACGTTCACACAGGAATCTCAGTATAATTATAGTCTCATTCGGAGGACTCTCGGGAGTGAAGTCAGAACCAATGTTAGCTGCGAGGGGAAAATGTTCCTATATCAAAACGGTCAAGCGGAGATCCGAACCCGAAAACCCATGATCCCCTGGATCACGAGTCTGGCGTTCTAACTAATGAGCTATTCTGGCTCCAAATACTGCTGGGGTGAGTGTGAGAATGATTGTGAGAATGGAGTCCTAGCAGTCACTTAAGATAAACGCCAGCAGGAACAAATTGCTTGACAGTGGTATTCCAGAGTGGATCTTGGTGTACAAAATTCTCTGTCTGTCTGTCTGTCTGTCTGTCTGTCTGTCTGTCTGTCTGTCTGTCTGTCTGTCTGTCTCTCTCTCTCTCTCTCTCTCTCTCTCTCTCTCTGAGTATGAGACAAACAGGAAGAACTGGACGTCATCTTGTTTCGCACTATTAGTTTGAGTCCTCTCAGAATTTATTGCGGGTTTCGGCTTTCATGAAAATAAATCAACCTTGCTTTACATGAAGTAAACCGTTTAACATGCAAAGGGAGGCTACGCTACTTACGACGTGACATGTTTGTGGTTTGGGGGATTGGGGATTCTTTCATCCATGTGAGTGATTCCCAGTGAGGGCACTGGTATCACGTAGGGTGAAGGAGTCTCTTCGTGAATTAAGTCAGTGCCTGAACCATAGTTGGATGGATGTAACGGGGGAGAAGGGGGCGGGGGTAGCCAACTGCGCTTGGCTGGCCCTTTTGTGAACCTTCAGACAGGGGAGTTTAAAAAAGCGTCGGGAAAATTATTTCCGCCGTGAAGCTCGCAGTATGTATTGTGTCGATCCGTCTTGTTGACGTGAGCCGAATATTTGCATGTCAAAAAGGGAGAAAATTTCCATTTCCATTCAGGCCTTCTGGTAAACTATGAATAGATGGTGTCCTTAGTATTATTTTCTGTGTGATTGTTAGCAATAGTCAATAAGCTATGAACAGATGATGTCTTGTATTATTTTCTGTGTGATTGTTAGTAATAGTCAATAAAATAAAGACGAGAACACTGAAACAGAATGCAGTGTTACTGAGAAGAGCTAAAACAAAACAAAACAAAAACCCAAACAAACAAAAATAACGGAAACCAAAAATATAACTCGGATGCAAACAAACAAACATACAAAACACACCATCTGATGAAACACTGATGTGTTCAATGATACCAGCAAATCGTGAACCGGTCACGGATGCGATTGCTCTGTTGGATAAACTGAATATGGTTTCATCAAATCTATATGGAACATATCATAATTGTGGTGACTGGCGTTAACGACTGAGGCTTGTTTAGAAAACGACATATTACCAACAGATCTTCCGCACCAGTGCGTCTGTTCACCCATCTTTCCTTCCTTTGTTTGGTATTCTAGAGGAATGAAAGGTCTTTATGTTACCTTCTGAGCCATACAACCAAAAATAACACGACAAGATCCCCCAAGCATGTAGAAATTAAGATAGGACAGATTCGATCTCACTTGCAAAGAGAACCGATGTACCGGAAACCGGAAGTAAATTTCGTTCCGGCACACCGTTGTCGTGAACGTGTTGGATGGGCGGTTGAACCAGTTTTCGCCCTACCTCTGTTCGTGGTTCGTCACTCTACAATTACATGTGGGCTTTTTATGAATTTGGATATAGCCTACGAAGTCGCTCACATTCTCTGCATGCACTGTTCACTATGTCAAAAACACTGGTATGTTGTTCATAGTTCTTAAATGCAATGGGATTTTGTGTTAGCGTCCATCCAGAAGGTTACTGTCCACAAAATACACAGGCTGCGCTGAGTGGACAGGCAGCTTCCGCTGTTTTGTCGTCTGCAGATTGACGTGCTATGGCACCACGTTTCCTGTCTAGTACTACCTTTCTTTCTCATACTCAACACAAATTGCTGCTTTGAATATTTTACACTATCATTTACTGTTTGGCTTATGTGTGAGTGCGCGCGCATGTGTGTGTATGTGTGTGTGTGTGTGTGTGTGTGTGTGTGTGTGTGTGTGTTGCTTTGCTTTATTTTCTTTTGGGGAAGGGATCGATAATTCTTGAAGTTTGATAACATGAATGGATCTATATAGCAACGAAGGATAGATGTTTAGCACTGATGTTATAAACTACAAGGCTACAGGATGACAATGATGATAATAGTGATGATGATGATGATGGTGATGACGAAGTCGACGACGAAGTCGACGACGACTACGACGACGACGATGACGATGATGATGACGATGATAATGAGGAGAAGGAGGAGGAAGAGAGAGAGAGAGAGAGAGAGAGAGAGAGAGAGAGAGAGAGAGAGAGGGAGGGAGGGAGGGAGGGAGGGAGGGAGAGAGAGATCGTGTGACAGTGTATATTGTAACACAACGCTCTTTCGGTATCCCTCTAAAGTCACCTAAGGATCATATGAACGACAGCGTACAAGGTCAAGTACGCCAAGGTCAGCTAAGGACCCTATGGATCACAATATCCAAGGCCAGGGAGGTGAGAGCAAGGTTCCATTTCAAAGGGAGGGACAGCCTGTCACAATCCACTGTGATTCATTGTCCAGAGGGCCAGCGAGGCATCTTGACAATCAGTAATGACCTTCTGTACACCAGTGAACCGCTGTCTGAATGTTAGACAGGCAGTCCAGGGACCCCCAGTTTCAGGGGACAGGCAACAGCGATTAACACGCTTCGTTGAGCTTTTCTGAACTTGTGGACAGGCTCGATTTGACAGGAGTCGGGGAAATTTTTTTCCGGTCCTCCGCGACAAAGCAATCGTTGTCGTCACTAGGGGGGCTTAGTAGGTGGTGTCCTGTGTATGCTGGATCAGAAGAGGCATCGCTGAACTCCACTGAAGCGACTCGGCAGCAGTGCAGTGTCTCCTGCGGTGGGTTGCCTCTTGACAGCTTGAGACTGACTGCACCCAATGGATTGCCGATGCCGAGGCTGCAACGGGCCGGGCCGCGCTGTGGCTGTGGCTGTGGACAGGGGGGTGGGGGTGTGTGGGGGTGTGGGTGTGTGTGTGGGGGGGGGGGGGGGATGAGCGGCGTGAGAGTAATGCCACTGAGAACGCACAGTAGGCGGGACAGCAAAAAAAAAAAAAAAAAAGAAAAGGAAAAAAAAAAGGAAAGAAAACAAAAAAAAAGTTTACTTCTGGTCATAGAGGTTGCAATACTGAGCGTATGGATTGTCTAGCTGAGGCGAGGAGAATATCCACAAAGTAATGGAAGAATAAACCTTTTGCGGGTTTTTTTTTCAAATAAGTCTAGGCCTACTAAGTAAACTAGCAATAGATGACGTCCTCCCAAATGTTATCTTATATATATATATATATATATACATATATATATATATATATATATGTAGAGAGAGAGAGAGAGAGGTAGATAGATATATATATATGTCACGTGATAGTAAACAAATTATGACTAGAAAACTGAAACAGACTGCAGGGTTGTGGAGAATGAGTGAAAGGACAAGTAAACGCACAAAAGAGTATTGAAATAATCTTTGAAACGTAAGTGTCTGAACGGATGCGACCAAATTGTAGTTCTGCCTAGGTGGAGTAAGTCTTTGATGCGATTGTAGAACCAGCTGAATCGGGTTTGATTAAATCTGCATGGAACATTAACATATAATGACTGTGGTAGCTGACTTTAAAGAGTTATTCAGCATCTAAATGATGCTCCGACTGCTCAGTATAAAAAAAAAAAAAAAAGAAATCTGTTCCGATGGGCTGATGGTACCGGCTGTGGAAAAACTGAGACTTCTTAAGTAAATGACACGTATTACTTTAAAGTTTTCCTTATTATTGTGTTTGTCCATTCATCTTTTCATCCTTTCTTTTAATTTTTGTCTTATTTCATGGAAGAAAACGTCTTTGTCAGACAGTAAGACCTCACCAGGCATGTTGAAAATAAGCTCGAACAGTTTCCGATTTTTTAGAACCAGAAGTACATTTCTGAGAACCGGAAATCATTTTCTAAGAAGCGGAAGTAAATTTCTGAGAACCGGAGATCAATTTTTGAGATCTGGAAATTACTTTACCTTACACACGCCGATCTACCACTATCCTGAACATGCTGGATATACAGTGGAACCTCTGTATCCTTGATACACGCGAGTCTCTGTTTGTACGTTAAAAGAAATTTCTCACGCCCGTGGGTATAATGACCAATTAATGGAAGAGCCAATGGCCAGCTGTCCCTCATAAAGGAGAACAATTCTTTAAACGTAACATGTCTGTGTCCCCTCTGTCTTTGAACACTACCGTAACAAATGTGTATAGTGACCCCTCTGTCTTTTAACACTACCGTAACAGAAATGTGTACAGTGACCCCTCTGTCTTTTAACACTACTGTAACAGAAATGTGTACAGTGACCCTCTGTCTTTTAACACTACTGTAACAGAGATGTGTACAGTGACCCCTCTGTCTTTTAACACTACCGTAACAGAAATGTGTACAGTGACCCCTCTGTCTTTTAACACTACCGTAACAGAAATGTGTACAGTGACCCCTCTGTCTTTTAACACTACCGTAACAGAAATGTGTACAGTGACCCCTCTGTCTTTTAACACTACCGTAACAGAGATGTGTACAGTGACCCCTCTGTCTTTTAACACTACCGTAACAGAGATGTGTACAGTGACCCCTCTGTCTTTGAACACTACCGTAACAGAAATGTGTACAGTGACCCCTCTGTCTTTTAACACTACCGTAACAGAAATGTGTATAGTGACCCTTCTGTCTTTGAACTCTACCGTAACAGAAATGTGTACAGTGACCCCTCTGTCTTTTAACACTACCGTAACAGAAATGTGTACAGTGACCCCTCTGTCTTTTAACACTACCGTAACAGAGATGTGTACAGTGACCCCTCTGTCTTTTAACACTACCGTAACAGAGATGTGTACAGTGACCCCTCTGTCTTTTAACACTACCGTAACAGAGATGTGTACAGTGACCCCTCTGTCTATTACACTACTGTAACAGAAATGTGTATAGTGACCCCTCTGTCTTTTAACACTGCCGTAACAGAAATGTGTATAGTGACCCCTCTGTCTTTTAACTCTACCGTAACAGAAATGTGTACAGTGACCCCTCTGTCTTTGAACACTACCGTAACAGAAATGTGTACAGTGACCCCTCTGTCTTTTAACACTACCGTAACAGAAATGTGATTCCGATAAGAGTTTACAGAAATTCTGTTTCTCACTCGCACAACTGTCATGAAACGAAATCGGACCCTGTCAGTCAGCATGAAAACAAAACGTCAGTTGTCCTTGATAGTTTTTATAAAAAGGAAGAACCATCGTTTAAGAGCAAGACATGTGTGACTGTGTCGATTATACCGCAGGACCCTTAATCATTTGTAACTCTCCTGTGCGAAGACTTTCGAAGTTTGCTGCTCTGTGAGTTACACAAGCAGGGACTCTCAAGGGTTTGATCGCAGATCATCGGCTCGGTGAAAGAAGGGACGGAGAGAGGGGCTTCACCGGCGATCTATAGCTCTATTTGGACTGACATTTTCGGCCACTACTCGCCTTGACATAAGCTATCCCATTGTCAAAAATTCGTTCACCTGTTTTGTATTGTACATAAAATCTGCGTTGCTTTACACTTTGTTTTATATGTTTCTTTCATTTTGGCCTCACCCATGGGATTCCGAGGTTTTTTTTTTTTTGGTTTTTTTTTTTTTTTTAGTAGGAGGATGTCATCCTCACTGTCATGTTTCCTGAACGTTCTGACCGACAGGGAGATATTGAACGAACCCTCTCAACAAGAGGCTGCTGAATGACAATGGAAACTGTTTGGAAAAAGAGTGTCTCTGTCAGTGTGCGAACAAAGGGGTAACAGTGTGGATAAACTTTCTCTCACGTATTCTGTTTATTCCAGATCGTGAGTTTCTTACACTTCACTATCAAATCAGTGAAGCGTGGCTTCACTTATGACCGTTCTGGAACCGTGAAGTCTGGCACACACAACAGGTAATGGAGCAATCAATACAAAATTCTAATGTGCAAATGACAGTCTTTAATATAAACACGCACGCACGCAGGGACACACGCGCGCGCGTGCACGCACGCAGGCCTGCACGCACGCACGCACGCACGCGCACGCACACACACACACACACACACACACACACACACACACACACACATGTACGGCGGAGAGAGAGAGAGAGAGAGAGAGAGAGAGAGAGAGAGAGAGAGAGAGAGAGAGAGAGAGAGAGAGTGTGTGTGTGTGTGATACTGACACTAACATTTTTTTCTTTATTGTGCTTTGACTCTCTTGACACGTACACAAACAACGAAGCCTTAGTCCCTTTCAGCACTGGTGTCCCTTTCAGCACTGGTGTCCCTTTCAGCACTGGTGTCCCTTTCAGCACTGGTGTCCCCCTTTCAGCACTGAGGCCCCTTTCAGCACTGATGTCCCCCTTTCAATACTGATGTCCCTTTCAGCACTGGTGTCCCTTTCAGCACTGGTGTCCCTTTCAGCACTGGTGTCCCTTTCAGCACTGGTGTCCCCCTTTCAGCACTGGTGTCCCTTTCAGCACTGGTGTCCCTTTCAGCACTGGTGTCCCTTTCAGCACTGGTGTCCCCTTTCAGCACTGGTGTCCCTTTCAGCACTGGTGTCCCTTTCAGCACTGGTGTCCCCCTTTCAGCACTGATGTCCCCTTTCAGCACTGGTGTCCCTTTCAGCACTGGTGTCCCCCTTTCAGCACTGGTGTCCCCCTTTCAGCACTGGTGTCCCTTTCAGCACTGGTGTCCCTTTCAGCACTGGTGTCCCTTTCAGCACTGGTGTCCCCCTTTCAATACTGATGTCCCTTTCAGCACTGGTGTCCCTTTCAGCACTGGTGTCCCTTTCAGCACTGGTGTCCCCCTTTCAATACTGATGTCCCTTTCAGCACTGGTGTCCCTTTCAGCACTGGTGTCCCCCTTTCAGCACTGGTGATCCTTTCAGCACTGGTGATCCTTTCAGCACTGGTGTCCCCCTTTCAATACTGATGTCCCCTTCAGCACTGGTGTCCCTTTCAGCACTGAGGCCCCTTTCAGCACTGGTGTCCCTTTCAGCACTGAGGCCCCTTTCAGCACTGGTGTCCCCCTTTCAATACTGATGTCCCTTTCAGCACTGGTGTCCCTTTCAGCACTGGTGTCCCTTTCAGCACTGGTGTCCCTTTCAGTACTGGTGTCCCTTTCAGCACTGGTGTCCCTTTCAGCCCCGGTGACCCTTTCAGCACTGGTGTCCCTTTCAGTACTGGTGTCCCTTTCAGCACTGGTGTCCCCCTTTCAGCACTGGTGTCCCTTTCAGCAGGAGCGATTGAGGTAAATAAGATGGAGAGGTGAAAGGGTGATGGGGGGACGGGAAGCTAAAATAGAGGGTTTAAGGGAAACTACGGGGTAGGGGATCGAAGATTGTGTGTGTGTGTGTGTGTGTGTGTGTGTGTGTGTGTGTGTGTGTGTGTGTGTGTGTGTGTGTCTGTGCGTGCGTGCGTGCGTGTGTGTGTGTGTGTGTGTGTGTGTGGTGCGTGCGTGCGTGCGTGCGTGCGTGCGTGTGTGTGTGTGTGTGTGTGTGTGTGTGTGTGTGTGTGTGTGTAGGGGAGGAGGAGGGGCCGGGACCATAGGTTGCGCTTGCGTTTGCGTTGCGTGTATATGTGGATACGATATGTGGGTATGCATAGTGTGTGTGTGTAGGGAGGGGGGCGGGGGGGGGGGGGGGGGGCTGGCAGCTTAGGTTGCGCTTGCGTTGCATATATATGTTGGTAAGATATCTGGGTATGCTGTATATCAATTTGTCAGAATTTTCAGTGCTTGCGCTCATGTGTTACTGCATGAAGTGTGCCTGTGCGGGCGGAAGATAATTGTTCAAAGTTATTTGTCTTTTTATGTGAACATTGACATATATTTCTTTTAAAATCATGTTTTGCGGTGAATAGTTTTCTGTGCATTCAAGAATATGCCAGGTCTTATTATTCTGTTTGTGTACTTTCGTTGTGTCAAAACATAAATGTCATTATCAGTTTCACATTTTGAGACGACAGAGTTACATTCGAGTTCAGTTTCTGAGTGCTGAGATAAGGTTCTCTCTCTCTCTCTCTCTCTCTCTCTCTCTCTCTCTCTCTCTCTCTCTCTCTCTCTCTCTCTCGCGTGCGCATGTGTGTATGTCTGTATGTGCATATGTACGTGTGTGTGTGTGTGTGTGTGTGTGTGTGTGTGTGTGTGTGTGTGTGTGTGTGTGTGTGTGTACATGTGTATGTATGTGAGACAGAGAGAAATTTTAATGTGTCTTTTCATACAATTGCCTTTGTTTTCTTTTTCTTTATTCTTTTCTTTTCTTTCGATCAATTTTCTCTTCCTTTTCTTTTTTATTTTGTCTCTTAGAGACATTTTTGTTGATTGTTCTTGTTGTTGTTGTATCTTAAATTGCTTTTTTCATTTGCTTATTTCATTGGTAATGTTCGTACCTGCTCCTTAGTGGTGATTGTCATTGTTTGTTTGGCTTGGTGTTGTTTGTTTGTATCAGCATGTTTTGATATATACGTCGTATTATTTAGTATTGCTAAATAGTAATATGTATGTTCGTGTGTGTGTGTGTGTGTGTGTGTGTGTGTGTGTGTGTGTGTGTGCGCGCGCGTGCGTGCGTGCGTGCGTGTGTGTGTGCGTGTGTGTGTGTGTGTGTGTGTGTGTGCGTGTGTGTGTGTGTGTGTTGTGTGTGTGTGTGTGTGTGTGTGTGTGTGTGTGTATGTGTGTGTGCGTGCGTGTGCGTATGTGTGTAATTGTCAGCGAAGGTCAGTGAAAATATGACAAGATTTTTTAAACCTACTCTGAACATGCAACGATTGTAGCAGCAGACGTGAAAGAGTCATCACGCAGCTATACAAAGCTGTGATCCAATAGGTCAGTATAAACCGTTGTGACGGGTCTCCGACGCTCCCCCTCGTTATTAAAATATGATTTTAATATTCAGGGATGCAGGGGGGTTATAGACAGAAGTATTTACGCTTTCACAACCAAAATGCGCTCTCACATAGGCACACGCACTCTGTCACTCACATCGGGCCCGCACAAAGGTGACGGGAAACAAATAACATTCATAGAAAATAATCAACTTTTATTTAACTTGACTCCGAGCCCCCACCCGTCACTACACAACACACTTATCTGTATCATACAAATATGTAAACATCATACAGACAATCTCATAAATCGCATCCCCTGTTCTTCAGTTATTCTTACTTAACCAGGAAAGACAATACTCCACTATTCTGTTTGCACACTTATAGACTTAAGAACAAATAAAACGTCCATAACTTGCCAGCATTCCTTGGTTGAACGTCAGTTTCTCTCATCCCACTGTGCGACTACGAGCTGAAGCTGCCACACTGTTGCGTCCTCCCGATTGGCCAAATCCCAGTTGGGGGACACTGGCAACGTAGCTTGAGTCGCACCCTCAGACCGAGTCTCCCGGACTCCACTGCACTTCGCCCTCTCCACGGAAAGGGCTCCTGTCGGCCTCTCCCACAGGTCTTCTCTGGCTGCAAACACCCCACCGTTGTCTGGCAGCTCCCTTGTCTAGGCTCCAACAGGCTGACACGTCTTGCTGTCGACCGTCCCCACACGGGAGACAATTCTTCTCGTCGTCGGCTCCGAGGCTACAGCAACCTCCACTGTCTTACGTCCCCACCCAGGAGACAACGAGGCGACAGCAACCCTCTGCTTCACGCTGTATTTTCTTGAGCCCTCAGCAAGACGGGCGAGTTCACTTTCCCTTAAGTGAGTCACACACTTCCTGGTTTTCCAAGCTCCTTATATTCGTTCTCAAAGAAAGAGAGAACCCGAATTTAGCTGGTTCAACCAATGGAATCACTGGCACACACACATCACACGATTTGTACCAATAAATTCCCAAGTTATTTTTATTCCGCCAATGGAATCACTAGTCACCTACACATACGCACAACAGCTGCTAGTGCCAACAAAGACTTGGGTACCAAGTGGTTAATGCATAACCTCCTCTTCAGACTCATGTTCGATTCCCCGAGCTACCCATTGTACTAACAGCCTGGACTTCTCTACCAACCAGGACTGACGCTTCAAGTAGTTACAACCTCTATTGACAACAAGGTGCGAACCACTCAATAGGCCGAAGCCTTCCATTCATTCCTCAGAACAAAGGACGACGGAATGGTCGCTGTACTCTGCCTGCAGGCTGACGGTCACCTACACGATCGCCTTCCTTTCAGCCCCACTGGAGAACCCACTGAATAGCCAGTGCTCAAAGTGGACACTCTCGTCTACCCAGGTCGGCATGTCGGCATGTTCTTGTTACTACCCCCCTAGACATGCGAAACACTTCCCAGTAATTGTCCCTCCTTCAGTATACGACTCGGCGTATTCCCCTCTGGTGATGCCTGAGTTCGCACACTTGAAGAACCCAAGGAACTTGCTCTCAACAACAGCAAAACTCCCCTTAATTTGCCTAAATGCTCGAGAACATTCGGTCGACTCATGACACCCCCGTACCTAAGAATGTTGTTCCAATCAACATTTCCTCCAGGACGAATGTTCTCAAATTGGATAAAACAAACTCAGTTGCATGGGTCGGTATAGCAGTACTACCCCTATGCTTCAAGACATCACTTCCATCAACATCTCTAACATGGAGAATGTACATAATTAAAACCAATAAATCAATCAAAGAGTCCACTGAATCACTCTTTGGTTAGTCATAAACGACTGTGCACAACACTCAACTCTAAACTGGCTCACATATAATCAAGAACTCTCTCTATAGTGTTAGCTATCAGCATGTCCATACATATTGATTAACCATTCCATTCACTTCTAATAATAGCACAGCCATGATTAACCCAAGATTCAAATTCAGGGGTGTGGCCCAGCCTACTTAACATCAAAATCGAGTTCAGCCGTGTGGCCACAATCTACTAACACAAGATCAAGTTCAGGCGTGTGGCCCCACACACGCTCTCACACCCAATATGCAAATCAACCATTTATCATGATGTCACAAAATAAGACATTTTCACACTTTACCAATCAGTGAACAAGACAACGTTAGCAAATAGATACCAACCAGAAAATGAAAAATCATAGCACGTGAGCATGCACTCAACCATAATGGCAATGGACAAAAGCAACATCAATTGATAACCATCAATCAAAAAATTAAAACAACAAAAGAACAAAGACTCAACCCACCCCACGATGGGCACGCAAATCAAAATAACACAACCAGCCAGCTACATTATTTACACGGTAGCTGCCCGTAACAGATGACTGCTCACACCACCACCACAACAGCAGCAGCCCGTAGGCATTGCTCCTACCATTGTTCTACTTCTGTTGTTCACACTACAACAGCAACACCCTGGAGGCATTACTCCAACCCTTGACCTACTCCTGCCCCTCTCAATCTTGACCGCCGTTTGTAACTCGCCAATAGCCCCTGGGGCAGATAGTTTGCGTATTCCAGGCTTTACAAGGGAGTCAGAGCACCTTTCACACATTTTAGTCCTTAAAGGAGCGCGTGAAAATCTGCGCGATCCTCTTCTAGCCTGTTCGGCAAAATCTCCTTGGCATTCAGTCCCCTTGGCTTTCCTTGCCTCAGGGTCTGTTGTTCGAAGATCACGTGAACTGGGCTGTCGCACCCATTCACTGCGACGACGATCACCTCCCCTTTCCAAAATGTTAAGAGATGATCCCTCACTCATCTCATCCGAACCGATTTTCTTTTTCTGTGTGGAACTTCCTTGGTTCGAATCCCACTCCGTGCGTATGCCCACTGCTTTCTGGGCCTTACTTCCTTCTCCCTTTTTCAACACTGGCTTGTCTGCTCCTACGAGCTGACTATTCTTGGCATTTCCTAACGATAGCTGGTCTCCTTGACCTTCTTGCCATGCGTTAATACAGCCTCCCTGGTTCCAGTTACTCTGTGGTCCCTCTTGGCCTCGACCCTGAGGTCCGCCACCGTGGCTCCTACATTTCTGACTGCCACAGCAATGCCAACAGCTACTTGAACCACCACTACGGCCACCATGGCCTACAGCACCGCCACTACGGCCACCTCTCTGGCCCACGGCACCTGTGCACTTCACCTGCTTTCTGTTTACTTTCCAGTAGGAGTTCCTACCCTGCACTACCCTTCCTTTCCCTACTTGACTGGCAGCCTGGTTAGGCTTTGGGAGGATGTACCTACCGCCTAACAAAGCTGGATAGGGAAGATTCTTTTGTACTGCTGCAGCGACAGTACTCCTAACAAACTCTGACTCTACTTTGACACGGGCCAAAGGCAGCCGATTAACTCTTCCATCTGCATATCGCACGCAGGTGGTTTCCCCTGTATAGTCTGTCTCTCTCACAAAACCGGGTTCTACCATTGCCGCCAGAGTCAATCCTGTATCTAACAAGCAGGTCACCGGCTTCCCGTTTACTACTGCCCTAGTAGTTGGTGGTGGCACTCTGCCTTCCTGTTGAATAGTATCAACGGCAACAACTGAATGTATTCGCAGTCCGCTACAGTCCTTGGCGATATGACCCTCTCGCCCACACTTAAAACATGTGCGTTTCACCCTAACACTCTCTGGAGTCCCACTGTTGCCACGGGACTTAGAATCCGCTTCTAACTGCGGTCTCGCCTCCTGTTTGTAGCGAGTCGGCGAATCACTCCCTGCCTGTGTGGTCTGGGCATTCCGGGACGACTGGTTCGATCCCTTCACCCCATTACGCTGATCATGGGCAGATTCATACCTGTCTGCAACTTTCACTAGGTCTTCTAAACTTCCTAATTCTCTTTCTGCCAAGAATACCGTGAGATCCTTCCGACAGGTGGAGAGAATTTGCTCCTTAACGATCTCCTCCCTCAAAGATTCAAAAGTTTGTTCGATGTTTCCTAACCTTATCCATTTATCAAAGAGAGCCCTAAGCCGATAAAGGAACTGTACGTGTGTCTCACCTGATTTACGAACGGTTTCTCTGAACAGTTTCCTATACCTATCGGCGGTTACCTGGTACCTCTGAAACAAAGCATCGCGCACCGACTCATAATCCATCTGTTTTTCCGGTGGTAAGCAGAAAAAAGCATCCCTAGCTTTGGGTGTCAGCAGCGCAGACAAATTTGTGGCCCACCGTTCTTCGGGTAAGCCCTGATCTTTGGCAATCCTTTCAAATTGCGAAATGAAATCCTCTAAATGGTCCGGATTATCATCAAACTTTAGCATATTGATCAAGGGACTGACATGTGGTGCAAGTTCGCTTGGGGTTTTGCGTCCACGTCCCGTTCTTTCTCCAACTTTAATTTTTCTAACTCAAACTGCCTTATCTTCTCTCTTTCTCTTTCCTCTCTTTCCTCTTTCTCCCTTTCTCTTTCCCGTTCTCTTTCTCTCTCCTCCTTTTCCCGTTCTCTTTCTCTCTCTTCTCTTTCCCGTTCTCTTTCTCTCTCTTCTCTTTCCCGTTCTCTCTCCTCCTTTTCCCGTTCTCTTTCTCTCTCCTCCTTTTCCCGTTCCCTTTCTCTCTCTTCTCTTTCCCGTTCCCTTTCTCTCTCTTCTCTTTCCCGTTCCCTTTCTCTCTCTTCTCTTTCCCGTTCTCTCTCTCTCTCCTCTCTTTCCCGTTCCCTTTCTCTCTCTTCTCTTTCCCGTTCTCTCTCTCTCTCTTCTCTTTCCCGTTCTCTTTCCTCTTTTTCTTTCCTTCTTCCCTTTCCCTTTGTATTTTCTGAGCCTCGATTACACGGGGCCAGTTCTCATCTACATATGCCTTCAGTTCCGGACCCTTTAGTCCTAAAGCTTTTCCTTCTTCTATGAGGTCCATCTTTTTCAGCGGACCCATTGTCTCAGCACCCTCTTCAGTCGACATTTTGAAGCTATCTAACCCTCGATCAGCTAGCTAATACAACCACAGTAACAAGCGAGATATCCACACGATCACTCGTAAATAAAGCGATCAACTAGTTGTGCTACACACAATCAACCTCAATAGCAACCAAGTCCAGCAAGTTCAAACAACTGGCACAGTCATGAAAAGAGATCAAAACAATCAACCATGACTAACGTCTTTCCCGGTAAGAAAGAAAAAAAAAAAATCTAGGTTTCCACAATTACGACAAATTTCAAATCCTTTAGCAATTGAACAAACCCAGAAATCAAAATCACTTATGACTCATTTATGTTCATCCCGGACGAGCCCCCAATTTGTGACGGGTCTCCGACGCTCCCCCTCGTTATTAAAATATGATTTTAATATTCAGGGATGCAGGGGGGTTATAGACAGAAGTATTTACGCTTTCACAACCAAAATGCGCTCTCACATAGGCACACGCACTCTGTCACTCACATCGGGCCCGCACAAAGGTGACGGGAAACAAATAACATTCATAGAAAATAATCAACTTTTATTTAACTTGACTCCGAGCCCCCACCCGTCACTACACAACACACTTATCTGTATCATACAAATATGTAAACATCATACAGACAATCTCATAAATCGCATCCCCTGTTCTTCAGTTATTCTTACTTAACCAGGAAAGACAATACTCCACTATTCTGTTTGCACACTTATAGACTTAAGAACAAATAAAACGTCCATAACTTGCCAGCATTCCTTGGTTGAACGTCAGTTTCTCTCATCCCACTGTGCGACTACGAGCTGAAGCTGCCACACTGTTGCGTCCTCCCGATTGGCCAAATCCCAGTTGGGGGACACTGGCAACGTAGCTTGAGTCGCACCCTCAGACCGAGTCTCCCGGACTCCACTGCACTTCGCCCTCTCCACGGAAAGGGCTCCTGTCGGCCTCTCCCACAGGTCTTCTCTGGCTGCAAACACCCCACCGTTGTCTGGCAGCTCCCTTGTCTAGGCTCCAACAGGCTGACACGTCTTGCTGTCGACCGTCCCCACACGGGAGACAATTCTTCTCGTCGTCGGCTCCGAGGCTACAGCAACCTCCACTGTCTTACGTCCCCACCCAGGAGACAACGAGGCGACAGCAACCCTCTGCTTCACGCTGTATTTTCTTGAGCCCTCAGCAAGACGGGCGAGTTCACTTTCCCTTAAGTGAGTCACACACTTCCTGGTTTTCCAAGCTCCTTATATTCGTTCTCAAAGAAAGAGAGAACCCGAATTTAGCTGGTTCAACCAATGGAATCACTGGCACACACACATCACACGATTTGTACCAATAAATTCCCAAGTTATTTTTATTCCGCCAATGGAATCACTAGTCACCTACACATACGCACAACAGCTGCTAGTGCCAACAAAGACTTGGGTACCAAGTGGTTAATGCATTACCTCCTCTTCAGACTCATGTTCGATTCCCCGAGCTACCCATTGTACTAACAGCCTGGACTTCTCTACCAACCAGGACTGACGCTTCAAGTAGTTACAACCTCTATTGACAACAAGGTGCGAACCACTCAATAGGCCGAAGCCTTCCATTCATTCCTCAGAACAAAGGACGACGGAATGGTCGCTGTACTCTGCCTGCAGGCTGACGGTCACCTACACGATCGCCTTCCTTTCAGCCCCACTGGAGAACCCACTGAATAGCCAGTGCTCAAAGTGGACACTCTCGTCTACCCAGGTCGGCATGTCGGCATGTTCTTGTTACTACCCCCCTAGACATGCGAAACACTTCCCAGTAATTGTCCCTCCTTCAGTATACGACTCGGCGTATTCCCCTCTGGTGATGCCTGAGTTCGCACACTTGAAGAACCCAAGGAACTTGCTCTCAACAACAGCAAAACTCCCCTTAATTTGCCTAAATGCTCGAGAACATTCGGTCGACTCATGACAACCGTCTATTCCGATTGGCTGATAATACTGACTAGTGCGACTGAAGCTTCGTCAGCAGACGACACAGATCTTCTGTGACTTTGCGTCCATCCATTCCCCATTTCTTCTTTTGCTAGGAAGCCTTCGGAAGGAAACGTCTCAGATTTTCGGTTTCTGAATCTTTTCAACGAAGAATGGCACAAGAAGACCCACAGTTTGAAGTAAGAGCGAGCAAAAAGTCAATATCTTGAGAATCGGATGTGACGTTTACAAACACACGCCACGCAACGAATGTCGAAAACTACTGGATGAGCAAGCAGTGCAGTCGGCGTGTCCTTCCTGCTTCTCAGGTCAGTCTAATCTCTGATGACTAATTCTCAGGTACACGACTTTCGTGACTAGGACGAAAGATGACGGGATACGGGATTGTTTGTTGTCGGTCCAGCACGGACCAACACGGATGCTGTGACTGATGAGAATGCCCAGATCGGCAGAAGATTAGGCCACACTAAGCAGTGTTCGTTAGGTGTACTGGAGACATCGTGTTTGATTCAATGTGGATTCGAGGTCAGAAATCACGCGCCGGAATAGATGATAAAATGTTTCTCTCTCTCTCTCTCTCTCTTCTCTCTCTCTCTCTCTCTCTCCTCTCTCTCTCTCTCTCCTCTTGGTGAGCGTTAAGATTATAATAATAATGAGAGCCACCGTTTTGTCATTATTGTTCTTTTTGCTGTTGTAGTTGTTGATGATGATGATGTTTTTCAGGATATGCGCAGTGGCTCTAACACCAAAGAGTGGATCCTTGCGCGTGTGTTTTTCAGCTTTACTCTATGTGTTTATTCGCTTCCCAGCTTCTTCTCCTCAAGAGAGAACGAACGAACGAAATGATATTTACTGAGGAACAGGAATAAGCGCAAAGTCCGTAGCTTTTTCTCATCCAACCCTCAGAAAAGAAATATGTCTGCAAATACATAAAAGAAAACAGCCCACAGAACTACATATCATGACATATACAACAATGACTACATAACAGTTCAGAATGAATGATGCAATATATATTTAAAAGGGAGAGTGGATGAGGGTGGGTGGGCGGAAGGGATGGAGAATGACTGAGAAAGAGAGAGAGAGGGTGGGGGAGTGGAGAAACTGTTTAAAGAGATTCTCTCTCTCTCATCTCTCTCTCTCTCTCTCTCTCTCTGTCTCTCTCTCTGTCTCCTCTCTCTCTCACACACACACACACACACACACACACACACACACACACACAAACACAAGAGAGAGAGAGAGAGAGAGCAATCGCAGTTCTTCAACCAGAAAAGAAAGCACGTATGTCCCAACATCTGGCCTCCCTTACAAAACGTGATGTGCGCCAGTCACACGACAGCGTGCATGAGAACCGTTACAATAACAAAACAACCTGTCTTCGTACATCAGCAGAGCCAGTGACAAGAGAGAGAGAGAGAGAGAGAGAGAGAGAGAGAGAGAGAGAGAGAGAGAGAGAGAGACTGACACTGACACTGACACTGACACAATTTGATCGTCATTAGCAAAAGGCCCTGTTGGCAAGGGGTATCATGAGTCATATCTCGCAACAACTGTGCACAACAGCGACTGAAAAGGAAACAAATGTAAAAATTTCCCTTGTAATGTTAAAAACCCTCCATACTCATAACTTACAAAAATGGATCAACGAGTTATTTACCCAAGCATCCCTCCCCCCCCCCCCTCACACATACACACACACACACACACACACACACACACACACACACACACACACACACACACACACACACCCGCGCGCATGCATGTGCGCGGACGCACACACAATATGCCATTGACAAAGACTACCAGGTTACCTTAAGTGATAGCTACTGGGCCAACGCACCTTTAAGCAAGTGATTATCTTTTTCATTCGTTATATCCTTTTTTACGAAAAGTGCTAGCTTCTGCGATATACTTCGCACAAATTCTATTATAGTGTTTTCGTTTTCACTTGATAAAATCGCCATTGAATCTCTTCTTTGAGTAACTGATTCATTGAAAATGTTACAACTTCTGCGGATACTGGCATATGCGGGACAATCAAACACAAAATGTACTTCATTCTCAACACTGTCTCTTTCTCTACACATTTGGCAAGATCTCTCTTTCGATTTCTCGAACCATTTTTGGTTTGCGTTCAAACCGAACTTTCTGGTTCGAAATTTTGCTAGGCTGTATTTGTGCCATTCATGCGTTATGATTTTAAGATATTTCTCTGCTTCGAGATTACTTCTAAACGAGAGAAACCAGTCGTATTTATCATTTTCATCCATGCTAGACGGTCCTTGAATTCAGAAATAAATCTTACTTTATTACCGACTCCTTGTAACAACCAAACTATACTAAAACCATTCTCTGTCAATATTTTCTTATAACAGGAGACCCATTTGAATTTTCCATTTTCATGTTGCAGCATGAGCATTTCATACGCCTGACGACAGAGTCTGGTTATTGGTGGGTTTACTAATTTCAGCCAATATTTAACACATCTAACATAAGTTATAATAAATAGAGGGTATTGTCCACTTTCGCCATAAACCATTATATTTGATGCGTGCAAGGGTACATGGATAATTCGCTTTATCACTTAGGTGTTAACTTTTTTCCATTTGGCTATTACCCAACATACCCCAGACTTCTGATGCAAATGTCAAAATAGGCTGTATTTGTGAATCGAATAATTTCCAAAATAGATTTACTTCACTGGAGTTCAGTTTTTTCATAGTCCTCAGAATATCCATGACACCTCTCTTTCCCTTTCTGCACATCTCAAACCAGCACTTACTCAAGCTTAACTTTGTTGTGAAGAACAACCCAAGGTATTTATAGCTACTTGTCATTCTAACTTCTACTCCACCATAAAAGCATCTTTCATATTTTGATAAGTAACCACCATTTCTAAAAACCATTACATTAGTTTTGTGTAGGTTCACTGTTAATTTTAACCTATCTGAATCCCTTTTCAAAATGTCTAATTGATTCTGTAAACCAACAGGGGTATCTGCTAGGATGATAACATCATCAGCGAAAAGCATTAGAAATAAGTCAGCAGCACCAGGTAACATTTGTATTCCATGTTTCCCTCCCCCTGATATCTCTATCGCTAATTCATTTATGAGGAATGTTAACAACAGTGGGATAAGCAGACACCCTTGTTTCACTCCCCGCGGGCAGCTGAAATAATCGGTATAAGTACCTTTCTCTCGAACACATGTAAGAACAGACTCATGTATTCCATGAGCAGCTGCATACAACTTCCCATTTACGCCATTATTCCTCAGAATACACCATAGAACATTTCTGTTGACTGAATCGAAAGCTTTCTGGAAATCAGTAAATGCAACATACAGTTTGGGTCTCTTTTTTCCCGTCCCATCTTCTGTGCCACCTCAGTGGCATTGCACCCACGCCGCTCATTCTGACACTCCGTCCACAGCCACAGCCTGGTCAGTCCCACTGCAGTCCCGGTACCGGCAATCCACAGGGAGCAATCAATGTCAAGTTG
The DNA here is from genome assembly GCA_033310375.1 of Conus canariensis. Lineage (NCBI taxonomy): Eukaryota > Metazoa > Mollusca > Gastropoda > Neogastropoda > Conidae > Conus > Conus canariensis. Next base: position 44,588,809 of record CM065733.1, on the reverse strand, counting down.
TCAAGAGGCAACCCACCGGAGGAGGCACTGCACTGCTGCCGAGCCACTTCGGTGGTGTTCAGAGACCCCTGTTCTGATCTAACATACGCAGGACACCACCCACTAAGT
>CM065733.1:44558701-44583701 GCA_033310375.1 Conus canariensis | reverse complement strand
TTTCTCCTCCTCACCTACCCTGGAGACTTGAAGACCATTGGGGCACCACAGAAGACTGCGTAATCAGCTTCCTCCACTCCACCAGGGTCTCAGACGCTCTTAGGTAGCTGCTGAGTGTAAGGCAAGTCCATGCACTGATGTTGTCCTCCCATCTCTTTCTCTGTCTTCCTCTCCTTCTGCCTCCTTGCACTGCTCCTTGTAGAATGGTCTTGGCAAGTCCTGTTGATCTTGATACATGACCATACTATCTCATTTTCCTTCTTTTCACTGTGGACAGCAGGTCTTCGTGTAGTCCAATGGCTTGCCTTACTCTGGTCTGGACCTCCAAGCTGGTAATGTCGTCTTTGTATGAGATGCAAGGATCCTGCGGAAGCAGTTCATCTCAAATGCCTGAACCCTTCTCTCAAGTTCAGCTGTCAGATTCCACGTCTCACAGGCATAGAGAAATGTGGCAATGGCTAGGGAGCGCATCAGTCTGGTCTTGGAACTGATTATGATGTTTCTTTCATTCCAGATGGGTCTTAGTCTTGCTGGCGCTGCTCTTGTTTGCGCAACTCCAGAGAGCACTTCAGGTTTTGATCCCTCATCAGTGGGTTCAAAACCTGAACCCACTTTCTACGTACACCCAAACATACACAAAGCTGACACACCCGACACACCCATTGTCTGTGCTTGTAGCTGCCTTACAGAACACATCTCACAGACCACTGACTCTCTTACCCGACCCATGGTACAAAGCCTTTCCCACATACCACAAAGATACAACTTGCACATTCAACATGATCAACTCTTACAACACAGACCCCACTTTCCAACCCAACCTCCTTTTTACAATAGATATTGTTTCACTTTACACATCTATTCCCCATGCTGACGGACTTAAGGCCCTCATTTTTTTGCCGACAAACCGCACCCCTTACCAACAACACTCACCCACAGCTACACTGGAAAGACTTGCAGAACTAGTCCTCACCCTCAACACCTTTGAATTCAACGACACACTTTCTCACAAAATCAGTGGTGTCGCCATTGGAACCAAAATGGGACCATCCTATGGCTTCTTTTTCATGGTATACCTGGAATACCGCATACTTCTTTCCTACACAAACCGGACTTCAGATCTCAAGAAAAGGTACACTGATGACGGGCTGGGAGCCACTTCCATGCCAGAGCAAGACCTCAAAGCCCTCACCTTTGTTCAGACCCTTCACCCACCTATCTTCCAATTCACATACAACATTTTCAAGTCAGTCCACTTCCTGGACATATCCATCTCACTCAAAGATAGACTAACTCAAAACCCTATTTTTTCTCAAACCAACTGATTCACGATCATACCTGGATTATACATGTTCAAACTACCCATCGTGAAAACACAGCATTCCATACTCTGAACACCTGTGCCTGCTCAGACACTGCCCAGGCAAAGAAGATTTCACACTGCAAGCAGCAAAACATGTTTGAGTTCTTCACCAACCATGGATACCCCAGTACCGTCACTAATAAAGCTCTCAGCTGCACCACAGCTGGGTCCATTACATTTTCATTGGAAGCCCAGCCTCCAAAAGAAAGACACAGACGTACCACCTGCCTCCTCTTCCTCCCACACACTCTTCCCATCTGCAGGATCTTCATAGTCCAACTGGCACATTGTAGAAGATCACCCATTTGCCTTTGAGACCAAACTCACGATTACTTTCAGGCACGACAAAAACCTCAAAGACCTACTTGTGCGCTCCAGTTTGAACAAAATCACCACACCTAAATCATCCAGTACCTTTCCCTGCTCAAAATCCAGCTGCAAAATCTGTCCGCTCACCAAGCCAGACACCATCCTACATGGCCTCAAACGTTCGTGCAAATTAAAACGTACATTCTCCTGTCACGGCCACAATATTGTTTATGCTGTCCACTGTGAACTGTGCAACGAGATTTATGTAGATGTGACATCCCACACACAACATGCGAATTTCTGAACACCTGGCCGACATGTGCCGTCATCAGTCCCAACCACTCACTGTACTCTTCCATCATCCCCAACATACCATCAGTAAAGTCAAAGTCCTGGCACTTTGGCACTCACAGAGTGTCAACTTTGAGTGCACCATACAGGAATAATATTTTTTGCCATACTGGGGACCCTCTGCCCACTCAGCATTAACATTCAAAAATAGCATACGCCTATCCACCCCCTCAGCACTGGCCCACAGTTCTCTTCACAGACACACTACCACACTACTCACATCTATGTTAGAGCTACTCTGTCCTTCACTTAATCTTCATTTTCTCATCACACGCACACACTCAATACACACACAAACGCGCACGTACAACGCATACATACAAACATCAATGGACTGTCCACTTTAAACACTTGCGTCGCTTCACTGATGCATACTTACCAGTGTACGTACAATTACAGTAGAAACGGGGAGCCTTGAGAGATAAAAGCCTGACCTCAGTTAACGAGTTTTTTCATTCGTGTCTGCCATTGGAAAGGCCCAGTATGAGTCGGCCCAATTCTCTGGGAGTCTTCGCGGTGTTGTCCAAATATTTGTCAGGCTGGTGACGTTGTTGCTCTCCTGACAACAATAATTGCTTTGCCGCGACTCAGACTGAATTATGGATTCATGTTGACTTTGTACATTATATCATTATTGTTATGATTGTAGTACTCTGTAACTGTTGTTATGTTACCAAACACAGCCCAAGTAAAAAGAAAAAATTGCACAGGATCTTTAAAAACCAACATATGTAAACTTTCATAGTACACTCAGTTCTTTCCTTCTTCTCTCTCTCTCTCTCTCTCTCTCTCCTCTCTCTCTCTCTCTCTCCTCTCTCTCTCTCTCTCTCTCTTTGTACGTTGTACTACATTTCCATATGTTCCTCCAGCCCACCCCACCCCCTACCCCACTCTCTCCTTCCCCTTCATTATTGTTATTCTCATTTTTATTTCTATTTTTTGTTTGTTTATTATTATTCTTATTTTTTGTTTTTTCATTTCTCTTCTATTTTCATTTGATGTTCCATTATGATTGCATGACCGCTTTGTTTGCTTGTTTGCTTTCTTATATTATTTCATTTCACCGCATGTTGTAGTCCCTACTCAGGGCGAGGACTAGATGTAAAAAAAATGCGTCAGTGCTTATCTATTATCCCCGTAAATAAAGAATTTTGTCTTGTCTTGTCTTGTCTTGTCTTGTCATGTCTCTCTTCTCTCTCTCTCTCTCTCTCTCTGTCTCTGTCTCTCTCTCTCTCTCTCTCTCTCTCTCTCTCTCTCTCTCTCTCTCTCTCTCTCTCTCTCTCTCTCAACCCCAAAGTCGAGGATAAACTCATCTTTTGCTCAAACATTGTTCTTACTACTTGACCTTTCTAAAAAAAAAGTTTAAGTAAAGTATCCGCACAAACATGAACAAACGAATCACGTCTTGTGATTACTTTGTTCATGTTTGGCGGAGACAGTACTTAAAACTTTTAAAGATTTGTTTAGATTTCCGCCTGCAGTCGCCTCGCTTTGCAACCTCCTTCACCTTTGCAGTATAACCCTGAACTCTGACCTTTTGCAGGAGGGGCATTGGCCGTGCCGAGCGGTCGGGCGATGGAGGGAGAAGAACCAACGGACAGACTGCTGGGCGCGGATCCTCTCAACGGGTTTGGCGACTTCCCTTTCTACGTCACCCTGCACGGCACTTACTTCTGGTGGCCCTTTCCCCGTTATCGATGTCCCGCCCTCTTGTACGACCGGTACACCTTGATCACCACGGCCCAGTGTATACTGAGGTATGGCGCGCGCGCGCGCGCGCGCGTGTGTGTGTGGTGTGTGGTGTGTGTGTGTGTGTGTGTCCTCCAACCTTTTTCTTTATTTTGAATTTTATTTTTAGTTTAGTTTTTTTTTTAAGTGGGGCCTCCATCCTATTTTTTCCCCCACTTTCTTTTTTATTTTGTCCTCCAACCTCCCTCTTCCTTTAAAAAAAAAATTTTTACTTTAGTTGGTTTTTTTTTTTTTTTTAAGTGGGGCCTCCATCTTCCTATTTTTCCCCCACTTTTTTTTTCTCCTCCAGTCTCCTTTTCCTTTTTCTTTTTTTTTTTTTTTTTTTTAGTTGGGTTGCCATTCTCCTACTTTGCCCCACTTTCCCTTTTTTTTTTTTTCTTTTTCTTCTTTTTTTTTTCGTTTTCTTTTCCCTTGCAACCTCCTTTCATGTTTTTTTTATTTCTTTTTAAATGGGCCTCCATCCTCCTATTTTCCCTGCTTTTCCTTTATTTATTTATTTTTTTTTTTTTTTTTAATCTTCGATAATAATGAATCTATTACTCACCATGCAAAGATCTCTTTGTTTTTAATTACGTACACACACACACACACACACACACACACACACACACACACACACACACACACACACACACACACAGCATGTACTTTACGTGGATGACAAATGAAAGAATGAGTGGGTGACTGATTTTGGACTGAAGGAACACACACGCACACACACACACACACACACACACACACACACACACACACACACACACACACACACACACACACACACAGCACGTACTTTACGTGGATGACAAATGAAAGAATGAGTAAGTGACTGATTTTGGACTGAATGAAACGGGAGACGACTGAATGTAGCGCCAGCAGGCAGCTCTTTTAATCTGTTCGGATAGGCAGCCCGCTGTGTCAACGAACGAATGGATTTTAGTGGGCTCAGAGCTAGGTCGCTGAGGTAGGACATGCGCTGTACAGCTTCACTAATAATCAAAATAAAAATGCCAGTGATCATTGCGGAAAATGGCTTCATTTTTCTCCTAGATATCGTTTAGGATTCAAACGCTAGAAGCGCCAATATCGGCAACATATACCACTTTGATTCCTGCTTACTTCATTCATGAGGTCGACGTTTTGTGTTTTGCTCATACATTGGATTGCTGTGTTTCTAAACCGAGACACAAAAAGGGAAAGACTTGACACTTCCACATTGAACCACTACCACTGCCACCGCTGACTGAACCAGTTGAAAGGTCGAGAATGAATCACAGAATAAAACGCTAAGTTTTGTTCTCCCCCCCCCCCTCTCTCTCTCTCACACACACACACACACACACACACACACACACACACACACACACACACACACACACACACACACACATGCGCGCCATGCACTCACCAAATAAACTTCTATGTGTTCTTTTCTTTTTTTCAGCTTCCATGGCACATTTAGTTTTTCTCTTTTCGCCAACTTTGTTGGTCAGTCAGAAGATCGAGGAAAAGTTGGGTAGTCAGTGTGTTCTTCGTATTGCCTCTGTGGTGTGTGTGGAGTCGAGTGAGTTATGGTGTGAGTGCAGGCGTCGCCGTTGCTGCGTTCGTGCCGTGTGTGTGTGTGTGTGTGTGTGTGTGTGTGTGTGGAGTGCGGCGTGTGGCGTGTGTGTTGTTGTGAGTGTGTGGTGGTGTGTGTTGTGTGTGTGTGTGTGTGTGGTGTGTGTGTGTGTGTGTGTGGTGTGTGTTGTGATTAGTGTAAGGAGCCAGCATGTAAAATGTCTGGGAAGACTCCAAAGAAATGACAACATAAAGAGAAAACTCTTTTTTTTTTTTTTTGTAGGACAATCTGCATTGACCACGTTACTGTTCTGTCCTATTGTATGCCTTTGGGCAGGCTGGATTAATGAAACAAAATGTTCGACGACCGCAGAATACACCGTGGGATTCAATGCGAAGGAAATGGAAATGTCTTATTGCTTACACACCTATCCGAATGGGGAGGTGGGGAAGGGACAGGGAGGGGGTACTTTTTTGTGCAGTTTTCATGTCTGGATTTTATTTTTATTTAAATCTGTCGGTCTGTGTGTCTGTCTCTGTCTCTGTCTCTCTATTTCTCTCTCTGTCTCTCTCTCTATTTCTCTCTCTCCGTTTCTGTCTGTTTCTCTCCCTCTGTCTTTGTCTTTCTGTCTCTGTCTCTCTCTCTGTCTCTCTCTCTCTCTCTCTCTCACACACACACACACACACACACACACACACACACACACACACACACACACACACACACACCGTGCACGTCTTTTTCCCACTGCAAATTGCTTGAAATATATCCATCAACACACACACACACACACACACACACACACACACACACACACACACACACACACACACACACACATACACACACACACACACACACACACACACACACACACATATATATATATATATATACTAGCCGGTGTACCCGGCTTCGCTCGGGTATATCTGTACAATAATTGTCTGGCCACCCCTCTCTCTCACCACTTAAAAGACAATACAATAAAATTCAGCTTGGGTTTGTTTCGTTTTTCCCATGCTGAACCAATTGCCCCAGCCTCCTCCTATCTACTTCACCCAATTTCTTCGGACGCCCACTCCCTTCTTGCCTCTCAATCTGTTTTCCCTCACGAATTTTTTTCCATAGATACACAGTCCATAGAGGGATGCTGTACTTTGTGAACTTACCGATGCATTCTCAGTTCCTTGATTGAAGTGCTCCAAAATGACAACTCTGTAGGGGCCGCCATAACCTAGTGGATAAGGCGCTGGACTCATGATCCAAAGGTCGTGGTTTCGAATCCCGGTTTGGTCTTGGAAATTTTAACGTGGAATGTTTCCAGCTAAAATGACCGTAGTTCACCCCGATGTCCACCCTGGCCCCGCAGGTGTCAGTCTAATGTGACGGACCAGCCGTCTGCATATCCTTGATTTGGGCACGGACGTTAAATCCAACTCAAACATGACAACTCTGTGAAAAGAATGCATTTTCACGATGTATCATGTCTATTGGAGAGCCTCTGGGTAGACATTTCTGGTCTCCCTGTTTGGCGCAAGTATAGTCAGTGTTTCTGCGTTTCCAGTTCGTGATGCTGCAACGTAGAACATTCCATGTGTAAAACACGGAAAGGTCAGGTCTGCCCCAAGGGATGAAAATGTCGGACCCTGGCTCTTGATGATTGTCAGAGCGAAAGCTGGTTTCATGGGAAACTGAAGCCGTCAGAACTGGAATGGCAGGGGTGAGTCCATGGGTTCCAGAGGAATTCTGGGAGCAGCACCGGTTAACCTTTGTGGGGGCCACATGATATTTTCGCTTCTACAACGTTCCTGTGCAGTCTGGTGAAGACACATCGGGTGCCATTGATCACCTTTGGCGGGTCCAGTGAGCGGAGAATGATAATAGGGACTCCAGATTTCAGCAACAGTTCATGTGGTGGAAGTCCAGAAATCTCAATGGAGTTCAGGAGTTCTTGTGGATAAAGGACTGCCTCATCATCATTCTTGGCCATGTCAACAGATCTGTACAGAGTTTCCTCTCCAGGGAAGTCAGCTACGATTTTTCTGTTCAGCCTGTTGACAGTCTCGTTCAGGGAGGAGATTATGGCCCTTTCCGCTAACCAGTCTGAGTCTGCACAGTGAGCATGAAGATCCAGGTAGACTGCTTCTATCAGATCCTCCTGGCTATCAGACAGGCGTTGACAATGTTGGCTCTGGTGCCATTGAGGACGACAGGGAGGATCTGCCTGAAGTCCCCACAGAACAGCGTTGGGATGCCTCCCATTGGCCTGTGCGCTTGGGTGATGTCCTGCAGCGTAGAGTCCATGGCCTCGTAGACAGCTTTGTGGGTCATGGGAGCTTCATCAATTATGACGGTTGCAGCCTCTTTGATGACTTTGGCCAACGTTGACCCACGCTTGACAGAGCAGGTTGGCGTTTCTTGCTTGTCGGCATCCAGAGGGACCTTGAAAATGCTATTTACTGTCCGCCCACCCGGCAAAAGAGTAGCGGCAATGACACTGGAAGCAGTGGCTAGCACTATTTTGCCTGTGGAGCGGATCCTGTTCAGGATAAGATTCAGGATGGTCTTTCCTGTCCCTCATGGAGCATCAAGGAACATTATGTTGCTGCTTGCTGTGGGATCCTGCCTCTGCTCAACCATGGTCATAAAGCTGTCGTACACGTCTCTCTGGTCAGCTGTCAGCTTCTTCAGCTGGTCATCAGCTGCTGCCTGGAGTGCAGTAGTGTCGTAATTGGTCTCGCGGTAGTATTCTCGAGGCAGTTTGTTGTTGTGTGACTGTTGGCATCCCATACTCCTCTGTAGACTTGCCTCCAAGAAGGAAGAGTTTGTCCTGAATCACAGTAAGAGCTTGGTTGTAGATGGCATCTGTGTACTGCGCTTCATAATAGACATCTCTTCGGACTTGGAAGAGGAAATCTTCAGCAAGATGGTCTCTGAAGAGGTTCCACAGGTTGCCTGGGTTGCTGGGGTTGAAAGCCACCAGGATAATACAGAAGTCACGCAGCAGTCGGGGTCTCTGAGAGATGGAGGCTTCCTCCAGGGCAAGTTGTAGAAGGCGGTCATCTTCTAGGAGTCCAAGAGCATTGCAAGCATCTCGAAAAATGTTGTGGACATAGCCGTTGACAATCTTCAGCTCCTCGTACGAACGGGATCCTTTCATAACGTTGAGTAGAAGCCTCAAGAAGTAGCACTCTCCCTGGCGAGGACTGATACTGTACAATCGCCGGATTGCAGTGCCCCTTTGTCGTTTCTTCCACATATTCTGAGTGGACATCAATGTGAAGTGCTCAGGGACTTCCACGTACTTCAGCTCTCGTGCTGTAGGGTCTTGAGAGCATAGGCTAAAGATGGCGGTAAGGGTTGCTTCTGGGGGAGAGCCTTGTGCTCTTTGCGCTGCGTTGTGTGGATTGAAGTAGACCCATTGTCCATTCTCCAAATGGACAGCTGGTCTCTGCACCATGGGGTGGCGCTCATGCAGGTCAAATCCCAGGAGTCTCCAGGTCGCCTCGATGCTGCCAACGTAGCGGGCATTCTGGTACATTTGGATCTCATCAATGACTGGAGGTTGTTGAGCTGCTCCTTCACCTGCCTGAGTGGCTTGGAGTTGGAAGACGGCTTGGTCTGTGCCCTTGTGGACATACTTCAGGACGTACTTGATGAATTTTATGCTACTGCATATTTCCACATTGATGTGGCAGTTGAACTAATGTAGGAGGTAAGGGTTGTAGGGGACAACCGACTGGTTGGTGACGATGATTTCTCTCTGCCCAAGCTTCACAGTCCCAGTATGTCCTCATTCAGACTCCTCGCGTCTCCTGTACTTGGGGTAGCTGTCCTCACCCTGCTCTATGACCCTTCTTGCCTCTCAATCAATTTTACCTCACAATTTTTTTTCGTAATACGATACACAGTCGATAGAGGGATGCCTGTACTTAATGAACTTACCGATGCATTCTCAATTCCTCGATTGAAGTGCTCCAAAATGACAACTCTATAGGGGCCGCCATAACCTAGTGGATAAGGCGCTGGACTCATGATCCAAAGGTCGTGGTTTCGAATCCCGGTTTGGTCTTGGAAATTTTCACATGGAATGTTTTCAGCTAAAATATCCATAGTTCACCCCGATATGCACCCTGGCCCCGCAGGTGTCAGGCTAATGTGACGGACCAGCCGTCTGCATATCCTTGATTTGGGCACGGACGTTAAACCCAACTCAAACATGACAACTCTGTGAAAAGAATGCATTTTCACGATGTATTATGTCTATTGGAGGGCCTCTGGGTTGACAACATTTCTGGTCTCCCTGTTTGGCGCAAGTATAGTCAGTGTTTCTGCGCTTCCAGTTCGTGATGCTGCAACATAGAACATTCCATGTGTAAAACACGGAACGGTCAGATCTGCCCCACGGGATGAAAATGTCTGACCATGGCTCTTGTTGACAGACAAAAATCAGACGGTATTGCAGAGCATCATAACTTCGGTGTATTTCTGAAATCCTCTGCAGACTACCATCTCTAAATTTAGAAATTAACGGTTTTTAACGGTCAATTTTAAGTTTCTGTTCATATTAGTTGTCTATCATTGATCAGCGTGTAAAACTGCACCTGTATACCAAATTTCATCAAGAAAGGTCTAAATTTAGAAAATAACGGATCTTAACGGTTTTTAACGCTCAATTTTATAGTTTCCGTTCGTGTAAGTTGTATATCATTGTTCAGCGTGTAAAACTGCGTCTGTATACCGAATTTCATCAGGAACGCTCTAAATTTATATAATAACGGTTTTTAACGGTCAATTTTTAAGTTTCGGTTCGTGTAAGTTGTATATCATTGTTCAGCGTGTAAAACTGCATCTGTATACCGAATTTCATCAAGAACGGTCTAAATTTATATAATAACGGTTTTTAACGGTCAATTTTAAGTTTCGGTTCTTGTAAGTTGTATATCATTGTTCAGCATTGAAAACTACACCTGTATATCAAATTTCGTCAAGAAAGGTCTAAATTTAGAAAATAACGCTTTTTAACGGTGATACCATCTCTAAATTTAGAAATTAACGTTTTTAACGGTCAATTTTAAGTTTCTGTTCATATTAGTTGTCTATCATTGATCAGCGTGTAAAACTGCACCTGTATACCAAATTTCATCAAGAAAGGTCGAAATTTAGAAAATAACGGATCTTAACGGTTTTTAACGCTCAATTTTAAGTTTCCGTTCGTGTAAGTTGTATATCATTGTTCAGCGTGTAAAACTGCATCTGTATACCGAATTTCATCAGGAACGCTCTAAATTTATATAATAACGGTTTTTTAACGGTCAATTTTTAAGTTTCGGTTCGTGTAAGTTGTATATCATTGTTCAGCGTGTAAAACTGCATCTGTATACCGAATTTCATCAAGAACGGTCTAAATTTATATAATAACGGTTTTTAACGGTCAATTTTAAGTTTCGGTTCGTATAAGTTGTATATCATTGTTCAGCATTGAAAACTACACCTGTATACCAAATTTCATCAAGAAAGGTCTAAATTTAGAAAATAACGCTTTTTAACGGTGATAAATAACGGTCATAAAAACTATCGAATGACCCAATGTTATTCACAGTATGTCCTTCTAGACTCATGCCAAGTTTGGTGGCGATCCGAGGACTCCCTTTGCCGCCAACATCAGAAAAGATTGTATTTTTGATCGTTTTTCGGGGGGTACGTGTTGTTAACGGTTTTTAACGGTCATAAATAACTGTCGTAGAAACTGTCCAATGACCCTATGTTACTCGGGAGATGTCCCTCTAGGTTCGATGTACCTGTGCAATGTCACAACGGCCATTTGATGAAAAGCAGAGGAAATAGATGTCTTTGAAACCGTTATAACAGTTTTTTTAACGGTTTTTAACGGTTTTATTTCTTTAAAGATTAGCCCAAAACCATCCTCGGGTCACAACAGACATACCTGCTAAATTTCAAGAAGATCGGGTTTTAAACAGTTTCTTTTATAGGGTTTGGTGTTTTTAACGGTTTTTAACTGTTATAAATAACGTTTTTTAACTGCCAAATAACGGTTTTAATTTTAGAGAAGTAGTCCTGTACCTGTGCAATGTCACAACGGCTATTTGAAGAAAAGCAGAGGAAAAAGATGTCTTTGAAACCGTTATAACAGCTTTTTAACGGTTTTTAACGGTTTTATTTTTTTAGAGATTAGCCCAAAACCATCCTCGGGTCACAACGGACGTACCTGCCAAATTTCATGACAATCGGTTGAGCCGTTTTTGAGTCTATAGCGTACACAGACACACACACACACACACACACACACACACACACAGACAGAATTTGCCATTTATATATTAGATAGAGATATATATATATATATATATATATTTGTTAAAAGGTACAGCTTTAACAAATGTTGCTGCCAGTACGGTTGAGCATTTTTTTTTAAATCTTTGTTGGTACTTACTACCATTATCTCTCTCTCTCTCTCTCTCTCTCTCTCTCTCTCTCTCTCTCTCTCTATATATATAATATAATATATATATATATAATATATAATCAGAGTTGATATCAGAGTTATATATAATATATATATATATATTATATATATATACACACACATGTTTATAGAGAGAGAGAAAGAGAGAGACCACTCTCTCTTTCTCACTCTCTTTCTGTCTCTCTGTCTCTCTGTCTCTGTCTCTGTCTCTGTCTCCCTCTCTCCCTCTCTCTCTCTCTCTCTCTCTCTCTCTATTTGTATTGTTCTGCTTCAAAGTTTAGCGTGTGTGGCTGTTGGTTTTTTGGACTCCGTGTGTTCATTTGTCGGTATACATGTCCATTTTGTTGATGTTGTTGCTTTTATTGCATTATACTTTGTGTTTTGTGACTGTTAGCATTCAGACTCCATTTTTTCAGTTTTACTGTTGTTGTTGTTGTTGTTTTTTGCCCCCCCCCCCCCCCCCTTCCATTGCCCATCCCCCGTTGGCAGCACCCGGAGGTTAATTTCACCACTACTGATCCTTTCGTGCCCAATGACGTCGGACTGATGTATGTCAACATTCCTTTCGAACTCACGGACGATTGTCAGCGCGTGCAGTTGCCAGAATGCTCGGACGCCAGGTTCCCTTTCAATGAGGTCGAAGTCATCGGCTACAACTCCAACGGTAGGTCAAACGTCATCAGTGACGTCATCGTCATCCTTCCTATGTCGTCACCCATGCTCGTCACACATCCTACTCGGCCTGTCATGGTCGTCGTTTAATGGTGATTACTGTTATCGTCAGTGGTGGTTGTTATCTAGGGGGGGGGGGGGGGGGGGATTGAAAAACAAATAGATTAATTAATAAAACATCATCAACTTCATTATCATCATCAGCAGCAGCAGCAGCATCACCATCATCATCATCACCACCACCACCACACCATCATCATCATCAACATCACCACCACCACCACCACCACCACCACCATCATCATCATCATCATCATCATCAACATCATCATCATCATCATTATCATTATCATCATCATCGACACCATCGTCATCACCATCACCATCATCATCATCACCATCACCATCATCATCATCATCATCATCATCATTATCGTCATCCTCACCATCACCATTATCATCACCACCATAATCATCACTGTGACCATCACCATCACCATCATCATCATCATCACCATTATGATCACCATCATTATCATCACTATCATCATCAATATTATCATCATCACCACCACCATCATTATCATCATCATCATCATCGCCATCATCATTACCATCGCCATCATCATCACCATCGCCATCAACAACATCATCACCACCATCATCACCATCACCACCATCATTACCATCATCGTCATCATCATCATCATCATCATGATCACCACCACCTTCATCATCATCATCACCACCATCATCATCACCATCGCCATCATCCTCATCATCACCACTACCACCACCATCATCACCACCATCATCACCATCACCACCATCATTACCATCATCGTCATCATCATCATCATCATCATGATCACCACCACCTTCATCATCATCATCATCATCATCATCATCATCATCATCATCACCACCGTCTTCATCATCATCCTTATCATCACCATCATCATCACCATCGTCATCATCATCATCACCATCATCATCATCGTCATCATCATCGTCGTCACCATCATCCACACCATCATCATCATCATCATCATCAACATCGTCGCAGTCATCATCACCATTCCCATTATCATCATCTTCATCACCATCACCATACCATCACCGTCACCACCATCATCGTCACCACCACCATCTTCATCATCATTAGAGGTCTCTTCATCTGTTTCTTTTTCCTCTTGCTGGCTGTCTCGCGCGCGTACGTCTTCGGTTAAGTCACGATCGCCATCAACGTTAAATCTGAGAGTTACCCTACTTGTTTGTTATTTCAATCTCAGTCATTGTCATACCATCCAGGCCACCATCGAATCGTGGTCGTCTTCGACGTCACGCCCTCATCATCAACGTCATTTCCGTTTTCTTAGTCGTCGTAATGTTGCCGCTCTGTTATCAGATGGAGATACACTGGTCTCGCACAAGTCGACAACAGATAAGAGGCGAGGTCGAGGAGCAGAGAGGGAGGAGGGACGGGTGCGTGCCAGGGAGGGGGGGGGGGACGCTGAGAAAGATGAATGATGATCGTGGTTGTTTTTCCTCTTTGTTCAAGGGCATGAGCCGAATCTGAAAAACGTGTTGTATAAAATTTATCAGCAGAACCCAGTATCTCTCTTTTATATATATAATATATATATATATATATATATATGTGTGTGTGTGTGTATGTATGTATAGGAGATACTGGGTTCTGGCAGTCAACCCTCGAAATGTTTGTCGTCGTCGTCGTCGTCGTTGTCGTCGTCATCATCATCATATTATAATAATTGTTATCATCATCATCATTATTATTATTACTATTATTGTTGTTGTTGTTATCATTATTGTCATTATTATATTATCATTATTATTGCTATTATTATCGTCATCGTCACCATCATCATCATCATCATCATCACCAAGTCGCCGCGGGGCAACCCACTGGAGCGGGCGCGGCACTGCCTATGGTCGCCTCAGTGATGTTCGGTGCCCCTAATCCGACACATGCAGGACACCACCTGCTAAGCCCCGTAACTGACCACAATGATTGCTTAGTCGTGTGAATGAGCGTCTCCCACAAAAGAGCGCCACAACGACCATCCACCCTCCCGAAACTGACGATTTTGATAATCTGTGTTTGTCCTCTGCACCATGGATTGTACATTAATCCGTTGGAATATCTGTAATTTAAATCTAACTTTGAGGAGCTGCAGCTTTTGTGTCGTACACTCAAACCTCAGGTAGTAGCTCTTCAAGAAACACAAATTCACAACCAGAAGACCACTCTTTCTGGCTTCAATATTCTTTGCAAACCTGCACAACGTTCCACGTTTGGGATTAACAGACGGAGTTTCCCATCTTATCCGCAAAGCTTTGCTGTTTAGCCCTGTTGCTATTACTGCTCTCTTCAGGCAGTAGCTGCGAGAGTCACTCTCCATGAAACCGTTACAGTTTGTTCGTTGTTTTAAAGGTTTTTCTTTTTTTTTTTTTTTTTTCATGATTAGTGAATTGACTTCAATTCGGTGACTGCCCTGCTATGGCCCTTTGCGGTCGGCTGGGCTATAAGCAACATTACCTTACCTTGACGATCTCACACGAATAGGGACGTACGAAGGGAATCGGCAATGAAATGACCGACAACAGGCCTTGGAGAGCCACAGAATCTGAAGGTTTTTGTTTTGTTTTGCTTTTTCTTTCAGAGTGAGGATGATGAAGATGGTTGTGGGCCCCTTACGCTAACAGCCTACCGTAAGCTAACAGCAATGCACATTCCCTTGCGAATGTAGCCTACTCTTTCTTTTCCACAGCCACGCGCATGGCACGTGTTGTCCGTCACTGAGCATGTTCCAGTTAACGCGCGTCTTCAGTAACATTCTGATGCACTGAATGCGGCATATGGGCTCTCTCTCTCTCTCTCTCTCTCTCTCTCTCTCTCTCTCTCTCTCTCTCTCTCTCTCTCTCTCTTAGTGATCAGGGATAGTGCGGACAGAGACACTGGCTCGGTTCTCACTGAACGCGCGTAAAGCAGACGATACTTTGGGATGTATTCATTCACACCCACACACACACACACACACGCAGGCATGCACGCGCGCTCGCATACGAACACACACGCACGCACACACAAACACACACACGCGCGGGCGCGCTCATAAAAACCACACACACACACATACGCGCGCGCGCGCGCGCGCGCGCGCACGCACGCACACGCACATCTCTCTCTCTCTCTCTCTCTCTCTCACACACACACACACACACACACACACAACACACACACACACACACACACACACACACACACACACACACACACACACACACACACAACCCAACACACACCACAAATGCGCCTAATGGGAATTGAAACCACAATATCCAATCCCTTTAGTCCACTGCAGCATGAGTTGAGGAGGAGGAGAATGGTGACTATGCTGTGGTGATGACGATGATGAAAACGACAACGACGTCGACGACGACGACGACGACGATGATGATGATGATGATGATGATGATGATGAGATGATGATGACAACGACGACGACGATGACGACGACGACACAAGACGATGATGATGACTATGATGACGAAACGACGATGATGAAAACGACGACGACGTCGACGACGATGACGATGATGAGATGATGATGATGATGATGATGACAACGACGACGACGACGACGATGACGACGACGACAACAACGACGATGATGATGACTATGATGACGAACTTTGTTTTCCCCCTGTGCCTTCCTTCCCTTTAAGGTGCATGGTATCATACGTGGTGCCCACAAACATGGATGCACATGTCAGTGTTTTGTGTGTGTGTGTGAGCGTGTGTGTGTGTGTGTGTGAGTGCGTGTGTGTGCATGCGTGCGTGCGTGTGTGTATGGATGGGTGGGTGGGTGCGTGCGCGCGCTTGAGTGTGAGTGTGTGTGTGTGTGTGTGTGTGTGTGTGTGTGTGTG
The DNA here is from genome assembly GCA_033310375.1 of Conus canariensis. Lineage (NCBI taxonomy): Eukaryota > Metazoa > Mollusca > Gastropoda > Neogastropoda > Conidae > Conus > Conus canariensis. The sequence goes on along the minus strand of CM065733.1, from coordinate 44,567,261 downwards.
TGTGTGTGTGTGTGTGTGTGTTCGTGCTCGTACGTGCGTGCGTGCCTACGTGTGTGTGTGTGTGTGTGTGTGTGTGTGTGTGTGTGTGTGTGTGTGTGTGTGTGTGTGTGTGTGCGTGCTTGCGTGTGTGTTGTGCTGTATCAGAAACGGAGGACACTTTCAACGAGCCTTCCAGCGTGACACTGATGGTGCTGCCCCAGCATTACTGCTTGCTCTACTTCGGCATCCCCTTTCACCCGGACATGCACATCTGCCTCAAAGACCCGGAGGAGCTGCAGGCCGCCTGCTTCGTGAGTGATGGGCACCGCCGTCCTTGGTGTCAGTATCAGTTTCAGTGTCATCAAGGAAATGTCAGTCACTGCCATCCTTCGTCTCAATTTCAGTTTCATCAAAGAGGTGTCACTGCCGTGCTTGGTTTCAGTTTCATCAAAGTGTCACTGCCGTCCTTTGTGTCAGTTCCAGTGTCAGTTTCATCAAGGAGGTGTCAGTCACTGTTGTCCTTGGTTTCAGTTTTCAGTTTCATCAAGGTGGAGTCACCACCGGTCCTTAGCTTGAGTTTCAGTTTCATCGAGGTGTCACTGTCATCCTTTTGTTTCAGTTTCATCAAGAAGGTGTCACCGCCGTCATTTGTTTCAGTGTCGGTGTTACTGTTTTCAAGATGGTGTCAGCCATCCTTGGTTTCAGTTTCAGTTTCATCAAGGAGACGACACTGCCATCATTGGTTCTAGTTTCAGTAAGGAGGTGTCAGTACCGTCCTTTGTTTCAGTTTCAGTTTCATCAAGGAGATATCACTGCCATCCTTTGTTCCAGTTTCATCAAGGAGGTGTCACTGCTACTTTTGTTTGAGTTTCAGTTTCATCATGGAGATTTCACTACCGTCCTTGGTTTCAGTTGCATCTAGGTGTCCCGGCCATCCATGGTTTCAGTGTTAGTTTCATCAAGGAGGTGTCACTGTCAACCTTCGTTTCAGTTTCAGTTTCATCAAAGAGGTGTCACTGCCATCTTTTGTTTCAGCTTCATGAAGGAGGTGTCACTGTCATCCTTCGTTTCAATTAAAGTTTCATTAAAAAGGTGTCACTGCCATCCTCTGTTTCAGTTTCATCAAGGAGTGTCTCAGCCGTCCTTGGTTTGAGTTCGTTTCATCAAAGAAATGCCACGGTCATCCTGTGTTTCAGGTATCAGTTTCAGTTTCATCAAGGAGGTGTCACTACCATCCTTTGTTTCTTTTATTATCAGTTGCATCAAGGTGTCACTGCCGTCATTTGCATCAGTTCCAGTTTCATCAAGGAGATGTCACTGCTATCGTTTGTTTCAGTTTCAGTTGCGTCAAGGAGATGTCACTGCCATCCTTTGTTTCAGTTTCAGTTGCGTCAAGGAGATGTCACTGCCATCCTTTGTTTCAGTTCCAGTTTCATCAAGGAGGTATCACAGCGTGCGGGACTAGTCCATAGATGCTATACTACATCTGCTAAAGTTTCGACACCTACACTGTGCCTGATTTATTGAATGAATGAATTAGTGACTTAAGATGAGTGAAGTTAAGAAGAGGGTCTCACAGGTTACGACTTAGCAGATGTTTGACCTGCGCGTTAGTGTGTGTTATCACCATGTCATCGATATATCAGTGTTCCACTATTGTGTGTTCGAGGCACATTATCCACACTCCAGTATTATGCTTTGTATGCCCTTCTTAACATGTTTCATGTAGGTAGGAAGAAATTGTAGGGAGAGCTTGACTACAGGTTTTCAAAGAAGAACCCCGTAAGACTAGTGTTTCGGCCCTGAACTTACATTCTAAGGGGGCAAGGCCGCCTCCAGGTATTGATTATCAGACGCCCTTCTACTGCAACGTTTTTTTTTTTCTTTTTTTCTGGCGCTGCCGGGATTCGAACCTGCAACTTTTGGACGGGTAGACGTATCAAGGTGTGCCTTTTCAGATGGATGTCTTACCTACTGCTTATGGGACACCTGGGAAATTTAAGCCTTATTAAGTTTTTTGTTCCTCCTCGACCAGATCCAGCTTGAACTCTTTTCGGCGGCCTCTGCCATTGCCTTCAGGGTTCTGGTCCTCTTCTTACCTGAAATCCCGAGCTGTTTCATGAGGTCATAGGCTGATGAGCCGACTTATCCCTTTGCTCCAACTTCTATGACGAAAACCTGGGCCAGGAAGCCGCACTTTCTCAAACTGCTTGCTAGACCTGCATACTTCTCAGTCTTGTAGAGGTGCGCTTACTCCATTCTGCTCTCGTATGGCACAGTGAGTTCGATCAGAATCATTTGTTTTGATGAACCTGAGTGGAGAACAATATCCGGTCTCATGCCACTCTTCCTGATGATCTCTGGATGGTTCTCCCATTCTGGAAGGTCTACTGTGCGTTCCCAGTCATCTGCTCCACCCAGTAAACCCTACTTCTATGCTCTTGATATCACAGATGTTCCAGACCATGACTTGTGGCCTCCTGCCTTGTAGAACTTTATTGCTATTCCAGTAGGTTCCAGTATCATGTGTCGTCATCTCATTATCCATGTTCCATTATTGTGTGACATCACCTGATTACCCATGTAACAATATTGCGTGTCGTCATCTCTTTATCCATGTTCCAGTATTGTAGGTTATCACATTACTCATATTCTGTCTTTGCGTGTCAACACATTATCATTTTACAGAATCGTGTGTCATCATCCCTTTTTTCATGCTCCAGTATTGCGTGTCATCACATACCCCATGTTCCAGTATTGTGTGCCATCACATTATCCATGCCCCAGTTTTGAGTATTTTTGCATTATCTATATGCCAGTTCTGTTTTGTTTTTCTTACATTATCCATGTTCAGGTTTGTGTACCATCATATTATCCATGTTCCAGTATTGTGTGTCATCACATTATCCATGTTCCAGTACAGTGTGCCATCACATTATCCATGTTCCAGTACTGTGTGCCGTCGCATTATCCATGTTCCAGTACAGTGTGTTTTTACATTTTCCATGTTCCAGTATTGTGTGCCATCGTTCCAGTATTGTATCCCATTACATTATCATGTTCCAGTATTGTGTGCCATCACATTATCCATGTCCCATTATTGTGTGCCATCACATTATCCATGTTCCTGTATTGTGTACAATCACATTATCCGTGTTCCAGTATTGTGTGCCATCACATTATCCATGTTCCAGTATTGTGTGCTATCACATTATCCACGTTCCAGTTTTGTGTGTTTTTATATTATCCATGTTCTGTTTTGTGTGCCATCACATTATCCATGTTCCAGTATTGTGTGCCATCAAATTATCCATGTTCCAGTATTGTGTGCTATCACATTATCCACGTTCCAGTTTTGTGTGTTTTTATATTATCCATGTTCTGTTTTGTGTGCCATCACATTATCCATGTTCCAGTATTGTGTGTCATCAAATTATCCATGTTCCAGTATTGTGTGACATCACATTATCCATGTTTCAGTTTTGTGTGCCATCACATTATCCATGTTCTTGTTTTGTGTGCCATTACATTATCCAATTTTGTGTGCCATCACATTATCCATGTTCCAGTTTTGTGTGCCATCACATTATCCATATTCCAGTATTGTGTGCTATCACGTTATCCATGTTCCAAATTTGTGAGCCATCACATTATCCATGTTCCAGTATTGTGTATTTTTACTTTATCCATGTCCCAGCTTTGTGCGTCGGCACATTCATTCTGCAGTATTGTATGTAATTCGTATGTAATTCGCTTTTTTACTTTCCATTTTCCACACTGTGTGTGTGTGTGTGTGTGTGTGTGTGTGGTGTGTGTGTGTGTGTGTGTGTGTGTGTGTGTGTCTGTGTGTGTGTGCTGTTGTTTCTAACTGTTCGTGTATCAGCGACGTGTCTCATCAGTTTGAACAATCCTTTCAGAGTGATCACGCTTCCCCTGCCATTCTCCATGATGGCACTGTGATTGCCCTGGGTTCCTGGATATACCGCTATTGTGAAGATGGGGATTTTACGTAAGTGAATCTGTATGGTTCTTGTTTGTTTGTTTGTTTGTTTTGGGTTTGTTTGTTTGTTTCAAAGTGAGGTGACTGCAGGCGGACATTGAAACAAATTTTAAAAGAAGTATAGAAAAGTAGGTCCGCCAGTCAATATGGACAAACAAATTACAAGACAAAACACGACGTGTTTCGACCTCTTAGGTCTTCTTCAGGCGAGATAAACAATATCTCAGGACAATGAAAATGGAGAACGAGCAATCACGTATCTATTCAAATTCGGCGCAAGATGGCATTTGGTTTGTTTGTTTGTGTGCTGTGGGTTTTGTTGTTGCTGTTTTAACCAAGAAAACAAAATGTAGAATGGTTGACAAAGAATGACAACATTGCTACGGCATCAGCATCGGTGGGAGTTGTATCTGCCGTTGTGTTCAGTGAATGCGTGTGTGTGTCAATGGGTGACAGTGACTAACGGTTATCATTATTATTATTTTTATGTTATCATTATTATATTTTTCATTAATATTGTTATCATTATTGTTGTTGTTATTGTTATTATTATTATCATTGTTAGTTTTGTGGCCATTATTATCATTGTTGTTGCTATTATTATTATTATCAGTAGTAGTAGTAGTAGTAGTAGTAGTAGTAGTAGTAGCAGTAGTAGTAGTATAATTAGCGTCCAATGAGACATTCATACGTGTTTATGTCCAGTCCTAGTAATGATCATTATTATCATCATCATCGTCATTATCATTATCAAATCATTATTATTAGCGTCCAACGAGACATTCATACGTGTTTATGTCCAGTCCTAGTTATTATTGACTGAGGCCTGCGGGGTGGGGGGGGTGGGGGGGGGGGTGGAGGGGGCTCATGGGTAAGGTGTCACATTCTCGTTGCATGCAAAGTCCAGGGTTCGATTCCAAATCTGGTTAGCTTGGTTGGGAGGAGGGGGGCGGGGGGGGGGGAAACTACTGTCTCTTCTTGCGAGCTGACCAGGAGTTATATGCTAGTGAGTTTCCTCCCCATTGGAGATTGTCTCCCCCTTGGAGACTATAAGCTTGCTGAAGGCTCATTTTGAGAAGCATTAATTTTATTATTCCCCATTCACCCACTGAAGCACATACTGTTAGGCAGAATTATCTACCACTGCAGATATGAATGCTTATCTCCCCCTATTTCTTCAACGTAAGACATAGGAGCAAGCTTTGTTTATAATTGAATATATATATATATATATATATATATATATATATATATATATATATATATATATATATATATATAACAGAACGCGATGGGATGGATGATATAAAATAATAATAACATATACGATGCACAATTGAGTCGAGCTCAGAATTCAGTCCGTAAGATGGAGTATGGCTGCCTTAATGGCGGGAATTTTTCTTTAATGTTTCATACGTAAAAATCTTACTAATGGTAGAGAACTGGGTAGTTCTGGCGGAGGAGAGGGAAATGTCGTTCATCTGAATTTTAGTTATCCTTGTCTATATGTATGTTGATGCTTTTCCTTTGTAATTCCCTTTGTGATTGTTCATTCTGCGAGCTCCGTATAGCTGGGTAGCGTTTTACAGCGAAGTGTTCTGAAATATCGTCATCAATAGTAACATGAGCAGAAACAGCAGTAGAAGCGGGAGCGGCAGCAGCAGAAGAAGCAGCAGCAGCAGCAGTAGTAGTAGTAGCAACACTTCGAATATAGAAAAAGATTTATATGATAAAACTGTGAAATAACAACCGTCAGATATAAGACAATCGCAACAGTTAAATGTGATGGTGGTAGTGGTAGTAGTAGTAGTAATAGTAGTAGTAGTAGCTGAACTGTTGTTATTGTTGTTGTGGTAGAAGCAGTAGTAGCTGTAGTAGTAGTGGTAGTGTAGTAGCAGTAGCTGTCGTAGTAGTAGCAGCAGCAGCAGTAGTAGTAGTAGCTGTAGTAGTAGTAGTAGCAGCAACAGCAGTAGTAGTAGTAGAAGCAATAGGAGTAATAGTAATAGTGGTGGTAACAGCATCTGGAATAGAGGTAAACGGTTATTTGACAAAACTATGAAATGACAACAATAAGATACAAGGCACTCGCAAAAGTTAAATGTAGTAGTGGTCGTAACAGTAGTAGTAGTATAGTAGTAGTAGAAGTAGTAGTAGTGGCAGCAATAGCAGTAGTAGCAGTAGCAGTAGTAGTTGTGATAGTGGTAGTAGTTGCAGTAGTAGTAGTAGCAGCACAAGCACTAGCAGCAGCAGCAGTAGTAAGAATAGTAATTATAGCAGCAGCAGCAGCAGTAGTAGTAGTAATATCACATCGAATAGATGAAACGATTTAACAAAAATGTAAGAAAACAGCGGTAAGATGTAAAACAATATCAACTCTTTAATGATGATGATCATGAAAGAGCCCCCACCAGGACATTGCCCCTGCACCCCACCGGGAGCCTAAAGCGGCCCCCTGGACCCCCGGCCTTTTCAGTGTAGCTATGATTTTCTGCTCCCACCCCTGTGTGTAGTGTGTGTGTGTGTGTGTGTGTGTGTGTGTGTGTGTGTGTGTGTGAGAGAGAGAGAGAGAGGTATTTTTATGTGCACGTGTGTAGATGTTTATGTGGACGATGTATGGTCGCGTGGCTACGTGCATGCGTGCGTGCGTCTGTGTGTGTGTGTGTATATATGTATATATATATATATATATATATATATATATATATATATATATATATATATATATGTGTGTGTGTGTGTGTGTGTATACTTGCTATCGTGCCTGCTGCACTCAGTGTGTGTGTGTGTGTGTGTGTGTGTGTGTGTGTGTGTGTGTGTGTGTGTGTGTGTGTGTGTGTGTGTGTGTACATACATAAATAGGTAGATTTATATATATATATATATATATATATATATATATAGAGAGAGAGAGAGAGAGAGAGAGAGAAATATAAATATAGACACAATCAGCCGTGTCTCCCTGATGAATCCGATCCAGCGGACGAAAGGCCTAGGAGCAGGCAATACCAATACATCTGCCTTCAGGAGGGATTGCGATGGTTCCTCATGCAGGGTTTTCATCATTATAATATATTTTTTTTAACTTTATGTTCCCATTTTCTTCACCTTCAACACCCCCCCCCCCCCCCACCTTTTTTTTTTTTTAAAGTTCAGATCTGTGCCAAGTCATTACTATAATGACGGAAGAATTGTTAGCCTGCTTTTGTTTTCCCCCACTACCTAATTGTTCGGCATTCTATGTTTGGTCAGTCAGTGGGAGTTGCATCTCTTAGGAGATCCAAGTAAAGGTTGTTTTGCACAATTCTTAGCCGTTGACAATGCTTGCGTTATTATTGAACAGCAGAGCTGACCACTCAGACTGTTCCGTATCTTTTGATCTCCCTTGCATCCTTGAATGGCTCCTCAAGCATTCTAGGCTCAAAGATTGTCCGCTACACCTTATACTGTTTGGATAATGGTTTTTGGTTTTTCAGCAACTTTTTTCCTCCCCACACTTTCGTTTTGTTTCATTTACTACCCTTCGCTGGCTGCTTTGGGGGTGCTGTTGGATTCTTTTTTGGAACCCTTGGTGGTGAGAACACCACAGAGTTATGGACTGTGGTGTGTCTCTATTTGACACCAAGAACACAGACACAATCAGCCGTGTCTTCCTGATGAGTCCGATCCAGCGGACGAAAGGCCTCGGAGCAGGCAATACCAATGCATCTGCCTTCGGGAGGGATTACGATGGTTCCCTCATGCAGCTAGTGAAAGGTTTTCATATTCATTATATATTTTCTTAATTTCATGTTTCCATTTTCTTAGCCTTCAACACCCCCCCCCCCCCCTCCCTTTTAAAAAAAAAAAATTCTAAGTTCAAATCTTTGCCAAATCATGACTATAATGACGGAAGAATTGTTAGCCTGCACTTGTTTTCCCTCACTACGTAATTGTTCGGCATGATATGTGTATATATATATGTGTGTGTGGCTCAAGGCGCATGTGCGCGTACCTGTATGTGGACACCCCTCCTTTACCTCAACCCCGCCCCACCAGTTTGTCTCAGATCCCACCCCCCCCCCCCAGCTCCCCTTCCACTCCCCCGCCTCCGTTACTGTAGAACATGATGACAGAGAAATCAATCCAGGCAGCAGGACACCATAGATTGCATTGTTCGATCAGTTCATCTTTAATATAGAATTACTGGCGTGAATGACGTAATAACTGATTGACTTTCTTTTTTCAACAGCCACCCTTCCGTCTACGTTCGTCTGGCCCATTACGTGGACTGGTTTAAAGAGCACGGTAGAGAGACCTCTGAGTAAGGCTGTCTGAAACCCTCAAGCTCCTCCCCCTCCTTTGACCTCACCTACGTCTCCACCTCCACCCTTGTCACCCTTCAGCCGTCCCTCTCCCCCCACCCCCAATCCTCCCACCCCCTTCCTTCAGTCCATTGTCCTTCCTCTTACCTCCCCTCCCCCCCCCCCCCCCCAACAACCTCGACGGAACGGACCTGATAACGACACTTTCGCGACCAGCAGCAACAACAAGAAGGATGTCCTTGCTTGTCGACTACAAAGTCACTGCTCACAACATGAAAAA
>CM065733.1:44533701-44541201 GCA_033310375.1 Conus canariensis | reverse complement strand
TGTGGTAGATTACTTTCAGACAGGCAGACAGCCAGCCAGTCAGCCAGTCAGATGGACAGACGGATATATTGTTGGCAGAAAATACATACATACATGGACAGACAGACTGACAGACAGATAGACAGATAGATAGATAGACAGATAGATGGAGTTTAGGCAGATAGATAAGGACAGATAGGTAGTAGACAGACAGATAGAGAGCTAGAAAAGTAGACAGATAATTAGATAGATTGTTGGTAGATAGATTAGATTGATAGGTAAGCAAATAGGTAGATAGATTGATAGATATTGCATACAGATCTATTAGATGGATAGGCTTTAGAGAGAGAGAGAGACAGAGTCAGAGACAGAGAGACGAGAGACAGAGAGACAGTCAGACAGATAGATAGACTGACAGAGATAGACAGATAGAAAGATAGCTCGACAGATCTGTGGACAGATAAATCGATAGATAGAGTGGGTATGTGAACCGCTTCAAAACACGGAAATTATGTTTTTTTTCACAAGATTTTTTTTGTGTTTTTCTTGTTTGTTTTTTGTTTGTTTGTTTGTTTTTTGTCATAAACCCACTGTATAAACGCAAAGACCTCTACATATGTTTTAGTTGAAAAACAAATACTCAACACCTCCTAAATACTTGATTAACAACGTAAAAACCGTCGTTTTACAATAGATTTCCCCCACTTTTTTTTTTCTAATGTTATTTTTTTTTCTTTCGGGGGGAGGGGGGGGGGGGAGAAGAAAAAAGGTCATAGAAGAACGTTGCGACTTTTGCTGAAATATGGAAACTTAGTGTTAAAATAGTATACATAAATTTCACATTTTTTCTATATTAATAATGTTCTTAAAAGTGCATTTGAAAATTCGATTAAAGAAAAATCAGTTCAGGGGCTGTCAATGAGTGGGTAGGTGGTGGAGGGGAGGGCAGAGGTGGGGGGGGGGGGAGCACCTGTTGGTGCACACCGCTTCATTGTTTCGTCGGTGACCCCGTGACCTTCCCTGATGGACTGAGGCGATAAGCTGTGTGCATTGCGTCAGCTTGCACGTGCAACACACACACAACCTTCTTGACGATGGTAAATGGCTAGTTGTCACTGCACCAGCTGTGTCCAGAGTGAACAAATCACAGAAAGGATTTGTCAACTGGTCGGGTACACACAAGTTTTCTGGCTACGTGAATTTCATCTCCTTCCACCCCACCACATCTCCAACCCTCCCCCCCCCCTTCCCCCCCCCCCCCCCCCCCTCCCCAATCTCCCCCCTTCCCCCCCCCCCCCCCCTCAACACCCTTGCTTAACCCTCGCCAGATTCACATGCCGCGTGGTGTATCTTGTTGTCTTACTAAGTTACCCTGTGTCCAAAACGGTCACGTGTTAATCTATTAGGGATCTGACGTTCGATAAGAAAACCGCAAGGTTCTCCCACTCCGAAACCAAGAGCCGAAACCAGCTTCATTACTGGACTGCGTTTGCAGTGTGAGCAGAAGTGGAACTGTCTTCACCTTGCTCTGTCAATATGGAAAGAATGTTCCCCTCCCCGAATAAGGCGAGGTGTGAGGGTGTTTGGAAGAAGAAGAAGGATGAGTTTAACGTCCTCATAGCAGAATGCTTTTAGGGACAAGATATTGCCACAGCCAAGGCTGTGACATGGTGACGTTTGTCTTGGCATAGACATTGTAGACTGGCAGGGTGGGTCAAGAAGTCTGGGTTAGCGTCGGGTGGAGGGTCCCGGGAAGGATGGCGCCATCAGGCAGGAGCCTAGATGAGGTAGGTAGTCGTTAGGACCGCCGAGCGGTCGTCTGAAGGTGGTTCGGCTGCGGTTGATGTTGATGATGTCGTCGTCGTGGTGGTTCCTCCAAGGCCGTCGTCAGGGCTACCGGGCGGCCATCTTCATGCTGAGTGGCGACGGTCCTGTGCCGCGAGAGGCCGACTCGGGAGACGTACGAGGCACAAGTCGCCGAGCCGCTGCACGTAGGTTCGTGCCCACTCTGCGCCCATGAGGGACGTTCCCCCCCTCCCCCCCCCCTCCCCCCATCCCAGCCAGGGGAGAGCCCTGCTAGACGTGCAGACCAGTGGGTAGTTCGCAGAGTGGCACGCCTCGTCACCAAGTGTCAGCTGCCTCGAGAGCCGTCCCCAGGCGACACAGGCTAGTCCCGTCGTCACTCGTAGTGCGAGGAAGGAAATCTGTGCCGCCCTACACCCATCTGCCACTGGGTGACAGGAGAGGCACTCAGACGGCTGACCAACGCCATAGAGTGGACATCAGTGACTGGAAGGGAAGAGGGTAGAGACGGGGGGGGGGGGGGGGGGGGGGGGGGGGGGGGGGGGACAGAGAGAGAGAAGGAGAGAGAGAGAGAGGGAGAGACAGACAGACAGACAGAGAGGTTGAAAAGTGAATAAGAGGCTTCCATGCATTAACGCATTCCAAAAACATCAAAATAAAATATGGAATGGATTTCTATGTCACTATTGTGCAAATGAAACGTTTTTCATTTCTGAACAGCTGTGAAATGGATGAATAGATAGATTATGATTAACTAGTTCGTTAAAAGAGAGGGCAGACAGACAGACAGACAGACAGACAGACAGAGACAGAGACAGAGAAACACACACACACACACACACACACACACACACACACACACACAAAAAGAAGAGAGAGAGACAGACAGACAGACAGACAGACAGAGACAGAGAAGAGACAGAGACAGAGAGAGAAAGAGAGCGAGAGATACAGAGACAGAATTAAGGTGGCTTTCACAATGAGCCTAATTGTGATGTGTGTGTGCACAAACCCGCAAATGACCTCAAGATGTTCCCTCTTCACTCGTGCGAGGCGCCACAGCACGTGAAACCCAATCGACGCGCTCTTTTCGCCCTGTTTGCTAGGGAAACAGCTTTGAGCGACAGCTTGAGCCCGAGTGGCCGTGGAAAGAGTGATTAATTACTGACACAGATTTCCTCACAGACCCAAATGAAGCAGATGAGAGTAGATGAAGAATTAGTGATGGCTGCTGCAACCGACGGTGAGCTGAACACTGGCTTTGTTTCAACACTGCTGTGCAGTTAGATTGAGTTATTACTCAGTCTGTTGAATGAATGATGTGTGTGTGTGTGTGTGTGTGTGTGTGTGTGTGTGTGTGTGTGTGTGTGAATTCAAGTCACATTTTGGGGCTTTTTTTTTTTTTACATACTGCCCCTGTAGAAAAAGAAAGAAACAAATACAGCTTGTAAACACAAGCACAAACAACATGTTCAAAAGCACCTAATTTCCATCATACAAAAAAATGTGTAAATCTTACATCACGTATGAAACAAAAATAAAGCTATTGTTGGAATATCAGTTTTATCAGTGTAAAATGAAGGAGAGAGAGAGAGAGAGAGAGAGAGAGAGAAGAGAGAGAGAGAGAGAGAGAGAGAGAGAGGTGGATAAAGGGATCGTATTGACAGAAATGACCTTTACTTGCTGTGCAGAATTTAGATCATATGCTTGGTTTGTGCTTTTTTTTTTTAAATGTTTCTTTCGAGGGACATCATGTTAAGGACGAAGCTGGCAAATTACTCCATGCGGTTCCTCCAGCGTACACACACACACACACACACACACACACACACACACACACACACACACACACACAGAAAACACACACACACACACACACACACACACACACACACACACACACAAACACACACACACACACACACACACACACACACACACACACACACACACACACACACTCCTATCTTCTGCTCTTGTGCGGTCTAGATTGATTTATGCTCAAGAAGTCTTCTTCAGTGCTCCACAGCATTTACTTAATAAGTTACAAAGTGTAGACTGCAAAGCATATAAACTTGCTCTTGGAGTTCCCACACATACATGTAACATTGGGACGTATAATGAAATTGGAATCTTACCTTTGAACGAGTTTCGAAAAATGCCCTCCTCTAAATTTGTTTTAAAGAACCTTTCACAGAAACGTTTTTGTACAAATGAAGTATCTCTCAATTCAGAGACAGATTTTGCTAAAAGAGCAAAATACATAAAATCAACTAAATCTATTCAGTCATACACATCTACTCTTCTTAAAAAAATTATAAAAAAAAACATTAACCAAAGTGAAATAGCTGTCAACTCGTCTTTTTCACCCATTCCCAAATGGAAACAAACCAAAGCAAATTATGACACAAACTATACTGAACTGAACAAAAACGACCCTCCATATCTTTTAAAATATTATGTAAATTCTCATTTGGAAAATCAGTATAAGGATCATCTTCAAATTTTTACAGATGGCTCAGTGTTAGATGACCATAGAACAGGAGCAGCTTTTATAATACCAAAATTAAAAGTAGAGAAATTATATCATCTTGGCATACACTTGTCAATTTTTACTGCAGAATTAGTTGCTATTTTAACGTCCCTAAAGTATGTTTTAAGTTCTTCCATAGAAAATTGTCCACTTTTACTGTGCAGTGATTCAAAGTCAGCTCTTTCTGCCTTACAGTCTTTAAATCCAAAGATTCGTTGTAAGACAATTACAGAAATCAATTACGTGACACATCTCCTATCGATGAAAAGAATAAATGTGACGTTCTGTTGGGTGCCCTCACATTGTGGAATCTCAACAAATGAGGAAGTTGATCAAGCTGCCCGGAGAGCAGCTCGAAATATTGAAGGCACGACTGCACTGAACATTCCGTTAGACCCATCACAATGTTATACTTTGATTAATAAAGCGTCCCTTAACAGTTTCAAAAGGTTATTAAGGGACACAGATAGTCAATATTTTCACAATTGTATACAACCAAATCCTGGCATTCACCCCAAGACTAAATTAGACAAATTCAAAAGTCCGATATCTAGAGAGGTAGTAACCTTAATTCAAAGGATGCGTTTGAATTCACTTCGAACCAAATACAGCAAAAATGTTAAATGTGTATGTGGGGAAATTCTTAGTGTAAGTCACCTATTACTAGATTGTCCAAAAGCAAAGAATACAGTGCACAAGGCTGGTACTAATATTTCACATGATAGATCGACACCACTGACATTACCTTACATGTTAAATAATTATGCTTTTCTTTGTTCGTTATGCCCACATTTATTATGCAGTCCAGTAGGAGTTTATCTTTAACTTTCAACAACCCCTCATTTATTTAAAAAAAAAAAAAAAAAAAAAAAAAAAACGCAACACACACACACACACACACACACACACACACACACACACACACACACAAGCGCGCACGCACACACACTCACACACACACACATGCGTGCGCGCGCGCGCGCGCACGCACGCGCGCGCACGCACACACACACACACACACACACACACACACACACACGTACACACACACACACACACACACATACACAACATACGCACACACACACACACACACACACACACACACACACACACACACACACACACAACACATCATTACACAATCTGTCTGCAATCACGTTAAGTGGGAAGACGTTAAATTGAAGAACAACAACAACAACAACAGCAACAACAACAACACACACACACACACACACACACACACACACACACACACACACACACACACACACACACACACACTATCTCGATTTCTCTCACAAACATTTAAACATAGACGTATTCAACAGCCATGAGTATGAATGTCATCAATTAGCCAATGCAGATCTATATCTGCAATGTGTAGTTCATTCCGTGGTATATAAACGGCAGAATCATTCATTTCCCTTTGAATAGATGTACAATCATTGAAGAGAGGCGTGAAAAAAGACCGCTTATAACTAAATTTAGGTTGGATTCGATCGATAACTGCTAGAAGGTTTTATTTTTGGAACCATGCTTTTAGATTTTTAAGGTCTAGGAATGGAACAGTTATATTCATTTTATATTTATGTGTGAAGGACTTCCGCAAGCTGGAAGCTGGAAGACAAAATTTAAAAAAAAAAAAAAAAAATCCACCCTATTTCATTAAAAAAAAAAAAATAAAAAAAATAACCGATCAGTACAAGTCTTTAATTTTATTTCATATCCATGAAATGTTTATATTTTTCATTAACCTTTTCGCAACACGCCGCGAGAATGATCGCGACTCCCGACTTACCTCTCGGCGACGTGGGGCGAAAATACTCGCGGTTAGCGATCTGACACTCAGGACTAACCGCGAGAATGATAGCGACGGTCATCTAAAAATAGATATGACTGCATTTCCTGGATAGTTTTTAATCAGTGCTGTCAGTGTACAGATACAGTGCTTTCTACGTCATATCATTACAGTTAGCAAGCTACAAACAGTCGATTTCATTGGTTAATTTGAAGAGAAAGCAACCAACCCGTTGGCGTCTTCAAGCACTGAAGCAGTGCTCCTTGTTCGAAGTATGTCATTTTCAACTCAATCAAATAACAACAAAATAACCACTTTGACTTTTAAATATTTATCATCAATAAGATGAAAAATAGCTCTATTTCTCTGTATGAAAATAAAGTCACTGTCGGATTTAGGCTTTTAAGGAAAATTAATTAAAAGTGGTCAAAATCAGGTGTCCTGAGGGAATTTCAGTGCTTTGACTGCAGTATTAACTGGGCACATAGAGCAGAATGAGGGTCTGTGACGATAGTGTTAAGAGTTCCTTCTAACTCTAACCAGAAGGACGTTACACAATTTAACTTTAAAAAAAAAGTAAACTGAATATTGCCTTTCTTCCATTTGTTGTAGTAAACAAGTTTGACAGTTACGTTTAAGGATCTAGCAAGACGAGCAAAAATTTCCTCAATGTGGAGCTTGCAAAAATTATGTAGGTTGAATAACATCTCGGCGTGTTTCTAAACCTCTCTGATGTCCAATGTCAACCAACTGCTCAATTTGAAGCTGAGGTCTGGCACTGAGATAAAACTGCTGTTCGTGTAAAAACGTGGGGTGGGTAAGGGTTGGGTGTCATATGAAGACGCCGATTGAACGTGCGCTTCACAGGGAAACAAACCGTTATCCCATCCGTATCAGTTCATCTGAACAGTGTTCAGGATACTGACCAATCATGTTACGAATGGCTGGTTAAAGATGACAATATAAAGCATATAACATTCTGCTGGACCGGAAGCAGAAAAAAAAAAAGTTCTGGTTTCAGGTGTTTATGAGTTTTTGTTTTCTGGTGGATTTCGGTTGGTTAGAATATATACAAGCGGCAAATATGCTAATGTTTTCCTAAAACAACTACATCAACGACTGACCGACAAGCGATGACAAAACTGACATGAAAATGCTCAAATCAGATAGCAATAGGCTTGTTCATTTTGTAGAACCTTTAAACTACCAGCTGCTTGTGAGAAATATCTCTTACTGAATATCAATAATTATCCGTGAAGAAATGTCATAGTTCATCAGTACCGATAATTATATCAATGCCAGAAACATTAATATACTATTTCCCTCGTGCGAGCATGCCAGTGAAGATGAATTGCATTTTCTATTTTGTTGTCCTGAGCATCTA
>CM065733.1:44518701-44526201 GCA_033310375.1 Conus canariensis | reverse complement strand
GAAGAATTGTTAACCTGCACTTGTTTTCACCCACTACTTAATTGTTCAGCTAAATAAAACATGATTCCATACATATGACATCCAAACTACAATGTGTGCGATCAACTTATAAAAAAAAAAAGTCCAGTGCATAGCTGATGAGGCTGCTAGTTGAGAGGGCGAAGAGAATGGAGTTTGTATAGCACCAAGTGAAATCTCGAGACTCTGGACCTCGTCTCTCCTGTCCTTCCTTCACTGCTTTGTCCTTTGACCCCCAGCCTGCCTGGCTAGGTTACAACAGCGACAATGTCAAGGTTACCCCGACTGAGCCATTCAGTCAAAAAGGGCATGACGTGACCAAAACAGTCAGTACGTTGGAAGTTCATGACCTTGGTGGGTTCGGGGGTTATTTCCGGCTTCCGGTTTGCCTGGATTCTGTTGGGATGCCATCGATATGGGAACCGTTAGGTCAGTTCTTCTCCACAACCTTGATTGAGACCCGGAAGGTTCTGAACAGTCTCGTGAACCCTCCTGACAAAAAACCTGTGGACAAAAGGCCGACCCACAGGTCCAAGTCGTTCAGCAGTCGTCTGCTGCCTGTCTTAAAACCTGTTATGATGATGTTCTTCTTCTCCAAGCGCGGCTTTCAGTTGCCTGTGGCAAGTTCTTCACCAAAGCGTCTGTACTCTTCTCCGACCTGCCTTCGGCAAGTTCTTCAGCCAAAAAAAGAAAAACCCTGTTTCTTCCTGACGCTAAGGCAAAAATGTTCTTAAAGAGATCATCATCTGCAGCTTTGTGTCTGAAGCTGAGGTTTAAAAATGTCTTCATGGCATCTGGGCATGGACTTCTGTTCTGGAACCACAGCAAGTCTACAAGTAGCGCTCGCAGAACTGGTAGACCAGCCGACGGGTCTGGGTGGTCTTCTTGATGATACCCTTCTTGTAGTACTGGCGCACGGAGCGGGACAGCTTGTCGTAGTTCATGGCCGGGTGGTTCTTGCGGATGCCCCAGAGGCGGGCCACGCGGTTCGAGTCCTCGATCTTGAAGATGCCGTGCGTGCGGTCCAGCCACTTCATGGAAGGGTCCTGGTCCTTGAGCAGCTCTTTGAGGAACTCCCACAGGCGGATCTGCTTGCCTGGGCGGCCTCCAGTCTGTCGCTTGGAGGACGGGGAGGTGGTGGAGGTGGAGGTGGTGTTGCTGGAGACGGTGGAGAGGGGTTGATCGGCTGGGGTCAGATCTGGAAGAAGACAAGGTTTGTCTTGGTAAGAGATTTATACACACATGGTGGAGAGCTGGGCTTTTGGGTTCGAGACAGACATTTATAAAAGAGAGAAGGGAATGAGGTATGGGAGCGATTGTGTTCGTGACTTTCACCAATACAGACTTTACCCCTACTCTCTTTAATACAAAAAAAAATATTTCAAAAAATGACTGCAAATGAAGGAATGAACTTAAACTTTTATATTTAAAACTAAACCATCAGACGATACTAACACACACTAGCAGAATTTTGAAATGCTGATTTATAGATATCCCAAAAGAAAAACATGCCACGCACTGTCTCACACACACACACACACACACACACACACACACACACACACTGACACATAAATACACATAAACGTTCTCATTCTCACTCACTCCCTCCCTCCCTCTGATCTGTGTTCTGGCACACTCACCAGCGCCAGCGTCCTGGAAGAGGTCCTCTTCAGAGCTCTCTTGGCACCAGAACATCATCTCGGCCTCAGAAAACGACGACAACGACGACGACTGCGAGCTGCAGTTGCTATCGGTGCTGGGGGCCGGGGAAACACTCTGGGGTGAACGGGACAGCGGGGTGGCTTTCACCTGGGCTGGCACCTGCAGGTCCGGCACCGGGGTCAGAGTGACCAAGGACTGCTGCTGCTGCTGTTGCTGTTGTTGTTGCTGGGGTTTGGAAGGCAGGGGTGGGAGGTCAGCTGTGAACAGACAGAAGGAAATCGCCGGGTGAAAATCTTTCGTGTGGGAGGGAAAGGCGAGGGTTTAAATAAAGGTCAGAAACACAGTGGAAAGGCCAAAAGTAATGTTTTTAAAAACAAAAAGGGTGTCTAAAATTGCCTATTTATAGATTAGAGTCAAAAAGTGTGTGAAGGTTTTTGTTTTGTTTTTTTTTTTTCCTTTTAAAGGGGAGAATGAACAATGGACCTTTACAACTCGCAGATTTTATGTTTCGAGTTATTTGTTATTGCTGTTTTATTGTTCGTTTTGTTTGGATTGGTTATTTGCTTTTCTGTTCCACCCTCCCCCTCCCCCCCACTTTGATCCCATTTTCTCTCTCTTCGCTGTGTGTGTGTGTGTGTGTGTGTGTGTGTGGGGGTGTTACGCATATGTGTGTGTGTGTTGGTGTGTGTGTGTGTGTGTGTGAGAGAGAGAGAGAGAGAGAGAGAGAGAGAGAGAGAGAGAGAGAGAGAGAGAGAGGGAGGGAGGGAGGGAGGGAGAGAGACGCGATTCGACCAGTATCACAACATTCGCTGCCAACCGAGACCGAGCCAGAGGCAAAGGTTTTCCTTCCCCATTTATTTCCCCTGACGACCACTCCCGCCCGCACGAGAGACCCACCACCATTCTCACACCACCACCACCACCACCCGCTACCGACCCTCTACTCTGTTCACAATACCATTGATTCCACTCCTTTCATCTACAGCTTCCACCCCCCCCACCCCCCCCCCCCCCCGCCACCCCCCCCCCCCCTCCTCAACTGGCCCACTCACCCCCAAAGCCCATCGACCAATCAAAATACTCCGATTAGCGAAAGGGGATTCCCCTGGCAAGAGCGTCAACAACGGTCTACAACTGACCCGCCGGCCAGTATGACGTCAGAGAGTCCAGAGGGTTTAGTGAATGAGGTGTTATGTCATTTTCTTTGACCGACTGGTGCCCAGTGTTTTCTCAATGCTTGGCCAGCTGTGATGGGAATGGGGGGGGGGGGGGGTGGGGGGGGTAGGAGAGCATTAAACTAAATGACGGCTCGAGGGCAACGTCGTTCTCACAGTCGTACACACACACACGCGCACGCACGACACACACACACACACAGAAGGGGTTGAGGGTGGGGAGGGGGCTAGAGATAACAAGGGGGGGGGGGGGCGGGGTACAGAGAGGGTGGAAGGGGAGCCGGAGGGGGTAAGAGAAAAGAGAGAGAGAGAAGAGACAGAGAGAGAGAGAAGAGAGAGAGAGAGAGAGAGAGCACACTAGCGGTCGAGCCGAACCAACAACTTGGGCTGGTGTTGCAATTCCTCTGCTTGGCCTGTACAAGCACACCAGCTACACGTCTCCTTTCCATCCCCCACCACCTCGCCTTTAACACCCCCTCTACCCAACCCACTACCTGTGCGTCAGTCACTGGAGCGAGCAAGAGAGAGAGAGAGAGAGAGAGAGAGTGTGTGTGTGTGTTGTGTGTGTTTGTGCGCGCAGACACGCACGTGTGCGCGAGAAATGCGCAGATGGGTTGAGGTGGATTTTAAGGGGAGTGGGGGGGGGGGGAGGGAGCTGGAGGAGAGGAAGATAGAAGTAAAGGAAGGTGAGAGGAGCGAGAAAGAGGGGTGGGGGATGGGTGGCGAGAGATGAATTACGAATGAGATTGTATTTTGTTAATCGAGCCTTTTGGTTTTCGAAAAGCTCATATATACAAAGAAAACAATCTCCTCGCTCCCACCCTCTTCCCTTAATCCCCCCCCCCCCACACACACACACACACACGCACACATGTACACACACCCCTCCGATTTCTCTACAACTCTCCTCCCTATCAAGACCACACCTGAGTCACCACCACTCTTCTTCCCCTCCCAAACCGACGCGTCCAACCTGGCACGTACACAAATTTTCAAACACATACATGCGCGCGCGCTCAGACACACACACACACACACACACGCGCGCGCGCGCACTCACATTTCATTTGTCCCGAACAGCGGTAGACGACGACCCACCATCAGTCAACTCAAGTATGCAAATCAGAGCCGACATAGACACACTGACCCCCCCCCCCCCCCCCCCCCTCCTCCCGCACAGAGAGCAGCACGTACGAATGTGACCGTGTCAACAACTACAATCCCCCCCCCCCTCCCCCCCCCCCCCCCCCCCCCCCCCCCGCCGTTCTTTTAACCCGACGAAGAAAGACGGGAGTTGTTTACCTGTCCACCCAGTATCGTCTCTCCCGCTGCGCAGTTTGTGCACTGCAGGTGGAATGGAATGATAACATTCCACGGCTAACGTTTTTTTGTTTGTTTTTTTTTATAACCCTTTTAAAAGTTCTGTTCTTTTCTTTTTTTTTCTTTCTTTTTTATCTATTTTACTGTTATCTTTTCTTTCTTTCGCCGGTGCATACTGCGTGACTGATTAGCGGGTGACCAAAAAAAAAAAATGTGCGTTGTGCATGCACATTGTTAATGTGAAACTAAAATATGGGTACACGGGGTGTGAATTCTTTATGAACGGAGTGGAGAGAGAGAGAGAGAGAGAGAGAGAGAGAGAGAGAGAGAGAGAGAAGGGAGCGCTAGAGCCTTTGATATTTATGAAAGCAACACACAAATCTTAAAACGCTGAAATCAAGAACGAAAAGAATGGAAAAGAAAGGAAGGAAAGAAAGAAGGATTGAAGGAAGAAAGTAATAAAAAAAAAAAAAGACAAAAGGAGAAATGAAGGCAAGAAAAAGACATAGATGGAAAGAAGACAATGAAGAAAGACATTTTTAAAAAAGAAAAAGAGAAAGAAAGAAAGAAAGAAAAAGTAAAGAAAGAAAGCAGACTGAGAAAGAAAGAAAATGTGGAAATGGATGGGAAAGGGGAAAAAAAAGAAACAGAAGAACAGAAGAAAGGAGAACTCGAGATAAAAAAAAAAAAGAAAAAAAAAGAAAAGGGGAGGGAATCGCCCGCAAGGTAAAAAAAAAAAAAAGACTGCTCACCTAGCGCCATCCACAGCTGCAGCTGCTCGTGCAAGGATTCCCCGGTGCTCGGGGACAGCCACATGAGCTCATCCCGACTCTTCTGACACAGGACAGTGCCGGGCATGGCCAGAGAGGCCGAGCAGTCGTCCGAGCACTGACACTTGTCCAGCATGTAGGTCACCCACGACTTCGAGTCCTCCGCTGTCCACGACTTGGGGTCTGAGAGAGGGAGAGAACAACAACGATGGTGTTGAGAGCGACTCGATCGACGCGGTGAAATGAGGGGAGAGAGAGAGAGAGAGAGAGAGAGAGAGAGAGAGAGAGAGAGAGAGAGAGAGAGAGTTGTTTAAATGAAAAATGTATAATGTACAATTCATTTATTTCGCTTTGCTTGTGTGCGTGTACTAAAGGGAATCTTAAACGAGGCAGGAAAGGGTTAACAGTTAAATAACAAACAAACAAGGAGCGTAACTCTTGCATCGCTTGATGGAAATAATTACAGGCCATAACTCCAAACGAATGCTGCTTACCATAATACCAAATCGCCTATCAGAAATGACAACAAGGGAGTTAAAAAAAAAAATCTCATTTCTGCCAGGCGATTTGGTGTCGTGTGCAGCATTCGTTCCGAGTTCGAAGAAAATGCCGTTTTCTGGCGAAATGATTTTTAATGAGGAACACAAGACTGTTCCAGAATGCGATACCGTTAACATCCAAACCTGATAAAGAAAAAACAAAACAAAACAAACAAACAAAACAGCCATGACAGAGACAGCGGGTCGGCCACTTACTGGGCGAGATGTTGAGCTGCTTGCAGTCCAGCAGAATGTCCCGGCGCAGGCTGTCGAACGCCGACAGCAGGTGCTCCTGTTCGCTCCCCGCCAGGGGCCCCAGCTCCGTCAGTGAGGGGCCTACAGGCAGCAGCTGCTGCTGCTGCTGCTGCTGCACAGACTCTCTCTGACCCGGCACCGGCTTCATCCAGTCCTCGTAAAGTCCGGAGTCCTTGACCTTGGCGTCCATGGCGACGTCGTCGTAGAAGCTGTGTCGGTCAAGGTCGTAGAGGTCGGCCACGTCCACGTCCAGCAGTTGCTGGTCCTTCACGCCCGTCTCAACCACCGTGCAACCCGCCGCCGCGGCCTCCGCCACGTAGCTGGTGAGGACGGTGGTGGAGTGGGATTGAGGGGGCAAGGGCGGCGAGGGGGTGGTGGAGGGGGTGGGGGACCTGACGGGGACGGGGGTGGGGGAGGGCTGGCCCATGAGTTCCTCCAGGAAGCTGGAGTTGACCTCCATGTCGATCAGACTCTGCATCTGCGGGTCCATCATCTCGTACATGCTGCCCCCTTGACTCTGAGGGGCCGGGAGGGGGAGGGGGTGTAGGAAGGGGACGGGGAGGGGGTGGGGGAGGTGTAAGCGGTGGTGACCTGCTGGCCGTTTCCGACCGCTGATAGTTCCGTGGGGAAGGGGGCGAGGGTGGTGGTGGAGGGGGCGAGGGTGGGGGAGGAGGAGGAGGAGAAAGAGAACTGGGGGACCCCCTGCATGGAAAGAAAAATGACCGAGACGATCAGTGACTTGGTTTAACAGCATGTTGTCTGTGTGACCGAGACTGAAACTAAGTGAAAGGGTGGAGAATCTCTCTCTCTCTCTCTCTCTCTCTCTCTCTCTCTCTCTCAGCCACAATTCTGATGTGCAACTTTGTCACTGACAAAAACATGGACATCGTACTGGGCTTGAGGGCCCAAACAGCACAGAGAGAGAGAGAGAGAGAGAGAGAGAGAGAGAGAGAGAGAGAGGGGGGGGGGCCAGAGAGACTGACAGTCAGACACAGAGACAGTGACTGACAGACAGACGGGCAGACAGACACATACACAGTGGCACACCATACACACCTGCTGGTCAGCTAGGGGTCGAACTCTTCGTCGAAGTCCCCCGCCCCCGTCTGCATATCCTCCCTGATGAAGTTGTACGTGTCAATCACACTGAACCCTGCAAGGAATCATCATTGTTATCATCAATGTCATCCTATCCCCATCATCATCATCATCGCTATCATCATCATCATCATCACCATATCATCGTCATCATCACTATATCATCATCATCATCAACACTGTCATCACCGTCATCATCATCATCATCATTATCATCATCATTTCCATTATCACTCTGATATTCATTGTATCACACTACCGTCATTTTAAACTAATTTAATGCACTCTTGCATGAGCCACTTTAGCACCAACTCCTACGGTAATAACTGACAATTCATTAGTAGGTTGAATCAGAGTTATTAGACATGAACGTATTATCTGCAACTTAAACTGACTGAATTGAATGCACATCAATAAGGCATGCAGCCAACCTCACCAACACAATTCTACAATATTTCTAACATCGTAGTAGCGTTTTCAAATTCTGCGCAACGCGACTTCTAACCAAATCGACTACTGTAGGTTTATACTGATTTTGCACTTTCCACCCTAAAATCGATCGATGTCGAGCCGGTTTAACACGGCGTCAAATTACTGAGCAGAATCCTGTAAAGTGGTGAGAGGAAATTAACAGATACGCCGCTCTGTGACAAACACTAA
>CM065733.1:44496201-44501201 GCA_033310375.1 Conus canariensis | reverse complement strand
AGTAACTGTAAACGAAACAAGCATGGGCGCCTATAATATTTCTGTGGGATAAATTTTTGGCGAATATCTTTTAAAGCTGGGCAAATGAACAGAAAATGTATTTCATTTTCTTCACCTTGCGTACACAATGGACACACTAAATCGCTTTGTCTATGTTGTCGGTATCTTAAGAAATGAGTCCTTATCTCAGAAACTCCAAGTCTAAATTTAGCAATTGATCTTTTCAAATACATGTCCATATCGAATTTCAAATAAGGCTGAATACGATAAAAACTAGAACAATTTCTATACAAACTGTATCGTTCACTAGTCTGGATATGATCGTCCCACATTTGCCATCTACAGTCAATTAGCCTTTGTTGAAAAATACGAATAAACTGATTTTGATTTCCAACACCCTGAGTCAGCCAAACATCCCCAAATCCGTGCTTATACAGAAATAGACGCATACTTGAAACCCAGTTCGTTTTTCCCTTTAAATCCAATTCGAATAACATTTCATAAGACTTACGAGGCAATCTACCATTATCCATGTGTAAAAGCTTTAACCAATACCGAACACATCTAACAGCTGAAGTAATGAACAATGGATATCTGTTGAATTCCCCATACACCAAATCATTAGAAATACGCCTGTCGAGACCTAGAAACTTCTTCAAAGCAAATAAATGCACCGCCTCACAATGAACGACGGCGTTATCTAAACCCCAAATTTCAGCCCCGTACATCAAAATAGGCTGTATCTGGGAATCAAAGATCTTTAAGAATAACTCAAGTGAATTATTGTTTAAAGCATGCAATCTTTTTATTACGCAAATCAAAGCATTCTTTGCCCTACATGCAAGGTCTTTGCAAGCAAAGCTAAAACTTAGACGAGTAGAAAAGTAGATCCCCAGGTATTTATACACATTCACTACAGGTATAACAAGTCCATCATACATCCATCTTTCCCTCGCCGATAAATATCCTCCCTTTCGAAATACCACGATGTTGCTTTTATTCATGTTCACTTTCAACTCTAATGAAGAGGCAGCCCTGCTCAGATTATTTAGCTGGCGTTGTAAGCCAACTATCGTTTCTGAAACCAGAACGATGTCATCTGCTAATAGTAGGATAAATAATTCTGACACACCATCTGGAAATCGTCCACCATGAAGGCCATTGTTAATAACCTCGATAGCAACCTCATTAATATACATAGAAAATAATGCAGGGCTACACACATCACCTTGTCTTACCCCAGCGGCACAATTAATAAAGTCTGTAAGACTGGAACCACTTCTTATCCTTGTTTTAACTACTTGATACATAGCTCTAATACAACTAAATAATTTCCCCTTTATCCCGTTTTTAAGTAATACTGTCCATAAAAGCTTTCTGTTAATGGAGTCAAAGGCTTTTTCAAAGTCAATAAACGCAACATAAAATTTACGATTTAAAGAAAATTGCTTTTGAACAAACGCAAGGAGAGTAAACATATGATCGACAGTAGAGTAACCCTTTTTAAAGCCAGCTTGATGTTCTCCCGTGATATTATTAAATTCAATCCACTCCTGTAATCTGCTGTTAATGATAGTGCTATATATTTTACTGCTAACGTCAACCAAAGAGATGCCTCTGTAATTATTAGGATTATTTGCATCGCCTTTCTTGAATATGGGTAAAGTTACAGACTCTGTCCAGTTATCTGGAAAGATACCATCATCAAAAATTCTATTGAAAAAAGCTTGTAAAAAGTCGACAACTTGAGCTCCAGCATACTTAAACAATTCACCAATAATAGAATCAGGTCCTGCCGATTTGTTAGTTTTAATTTTCCGCATGGCGAACATAACTTCCTCTCTAGAGATGGGGCGATTGAAATACTCAACCTCTCCCTCATTGGTGACATCAGAAAGTTCATCATCACCTGAAATATCTTTATCTAACAAATGCTTAAAATGCTCATACCATGTGTTCAGGGAGATATTATTCTTTGGATGTTCTTTTTAAATGAAACTCTTTTGATAGTTTTCCAGAACTCCTGCTGAGACGGAAGAGATCTAATCATATCGTCTAGCAAATTTCTATTGAATGTTTTCTTTTTCTGCTTCAAAAGGTTTTTATATTCTCTTCTTGCAATAACATACTCAACTCTGTCGCCATCGTCTAGAGTACGAAGCCATACTCTCAGTAGTTTTAGCGCTTTTCTTTTTGTTACCAAACACACACTATCAAACCAATCATCCTTCTTAGCACAGTTCCCTTTTTGCACATATTTTTTCATACATTCAGCACTGGCTTTGATACAATCATTAAACACCTTTAAGGCTTTATTTACATCAACATTTATCAATCCGAAAGCCTCATTAAATTTTGAGCACATTTCCACTTTGCACAAATTGTCTCTGAAAATCAAGGCATAGTCATCATTCCACACAAACTTATCGCAGACAGTGGCCTCAACAGTCTCCGTAGTTTTATCGTCATTTACTGTTGATAAGTCAATGTGAAATTCAAGAGGTAAATGATCAGATTCGATCCGTTCAGAAACAAACAAATAACACAAATCACAAAAACTGGAGAAAAAGTCTTTAGATACTAGGAAATAATCATTTACGCTGCTTCCGCTGTCTGTTACGTATGTATAGCAACCATGGCGGTCGCCCTGACATACACCATTCATAATATACAAATCAAAGGCAACGCAGAGATTTAGCAACAACTTACCATAACTTATTCAATACATTATCCTGAGAAGAACGGTCTGTGCAGGGTGGCTGACTTTTCACTTGCAAACAAGAATCGAAAACATCAGAAGACACGTCAGGAGAAAAATCAGCCGTCCTGCTGTTCAAATCGCCACACACAACCACATCAATGTCACCTAGTGAACACAAGCAGTCTGCCAAACATTCCTCCAACATGGAAATACCATTATCAACATTAAAAGAAGTGTAGAAAGGAGAACCTTCAGGTTGAATATACGTACAAACCAAAGCAATATTTTTCAATGTCCCAAAAAGCGATTTTTTGATTAAAAAGACACACACATTAGAGCAATCAACATGTACATAAGATACGAAGGGAACAAATTCTTGTTTTATTAAGCAAACGAGCCCTCCAGATCGTCTCCCCTGATGACACAGCTTTACGGCAGGTTTAATGAAGGCTTTATACCCGACAAACACGTCCATGTTAAATGATTCAAGGAAAGTTTCTCCAAAGCAAATAAAATCAAAGCCACAGGCATAGGAAACAAATGCACTGTCAGAAACTTTTGAGAGTAAACCATTAACATTCCAAGAGAGTAGCTTGAACACATTCTTACACATAGGCACGTCCAGACCTCTGTTATCAGTATGACTATCATCAAGTACAATATTTTCCATACATATGTTGACATTGCTATCCACATCATCATTATATTTAGAAGAACCAGAATTCAAACGCCTATCTTTCAAACCGTGAAACGAATTCATGTAACTGCCAGTGCCAACGCTCACACCGTCCACCACACTGTCGTCAACATCACGTGCTAAACGGTTCGAGTCACGCACGGCAGAGTCCGGAACGGCCAGTCTTTCCACCGGTGTAAAGCAATCTTTTCTCCCATTTGAATTAGTGTCTACAACATTGCGAGCGGACCGGCCAAAACCCTATTTTAGCTCTTTTAGCTCACCGGAAACATCGAAACCAAACCTCTTGCCGTCAACAAGCAAATGGTCAAACACCATCGTGGCCCTCTTACCGTTGTTTCTCGCCTCTTTCAGATGAGGAGAGGAGAGAGAGAGAGAGAGAGAGAGAGAGAGAGAGAGAGAGAGAGAGAGAGAGAGACAGACAGACAGACAGACAGACAAGAACAGACAGACAGACAGAGACAGAGACATACGGATAGAAACAAAGAGAGATAGAGAAAGACCACACAGAGAGAGAGAGAGAGGAGAGAGAGAGAGAGAGAGAGAGAGAGAGAGACAGAGACAGAGACAAACAAGACACAGAGATAAAGACAGAGACACAGACAGACAGTCGGACAGACAAACAGACAGGCAGTCAGACAGAAAAAGACAGAGAGAGAGAGAGGAGAGAGAGAGAGAGAGAGAGAGAGAGAGAGAGAGAGAAGGGCAATGCAGGGGGGGGGGGGGGGGGGGGGGGGGGAGGGGGAGGAAACGAGGGGCAAAGATGTAGAATTTCGTGGAAAGAATGCTTTAGGTCCCCACCATGTATATCTAACCCTACGAGGTGAACCAGTGCATGACAACAATGCACCTGCCGCTTATAATGCTGCGACCGTGCCGCAGTTAGGCCGGCTACTGGTCTGCATACATAATCACGCGAGCATTTCTGAGAAAGCCAGTTCCTCGAAGTCTTCAGCATTCTACAGACTGTCCACATTCATTAACCGTTGTTCTCAAGCTGAAAGAGGCGGGGATAAAAAAAAAAAAAAAAAAGAAAAGAAAAGAAAAGAAAAGAAAAGAAAAAAAAGATAAAAAGGTGGGTGCAAAGGGAGGCGACTACAGGCGAAGATCTCGCAACTTCCGCTCATCCACCGATTCTTGTCTGCTTCGGCTTTCCTCTGCTCGCCTGAAAACTTCAGGCCAACGATCTTTCTCTTACCTGGCATCTGCTCTGTGGAATGGTCTGCCTTCCTCTCTACGTAACACGAACTCTTTAAAGACTTTTAAAACCTCCCTAAAGACACATCTTTTCCCCCGGACTGATTAACGATATCCACTTATCGCTGTGCGCGAGTCTGCTTGTTTTGATGCGCTCGTGTGTCTGTCTGCGTGTGTGTGTGTGTTTTTTGTTTTTCGTGTAAGTGTGTTGTGTGTGTGTGTGTGTGTGTGTGTGTGTGTGTGTGTGTGTGTGTGTGTGTGGGGTGGCGGTTGTGTGTGTGTGTGTGTGTGTGTGTGTGTGGGGTGTGTGTGTGTGTGTGGTGTGTGTGTGTGTGTGCGTGTGTGTGTGTGTGTGTGCTTTGAGTTAGAATTATTATTTTATCATGTTTTTGTAATACGCGCTTT
>CM065733.1:44468701-44476201 GCA_033310375.1 Conus canariensis | reverse complement strand
TTAGTGTCAGGCTTTAAATCTTGTTGTCTTGTAACCAAGCCCCCAGTCAGACTTTAATTCGTGTTGTCTTATATCTGAGCCCAAAGTCAGGCTTAAATCCATTTTGTCTTCTATTCCGCCCCAATTTCAGGCTTAAAGCCTGTCACGTTGTCTCATATCTAAACCCAAAGTCAGGCTTTAATTCACGTTATCTTATATCCTATGTGCAAAATCAGACTTTGATTCAAAGTCAGTTTTAATACATGTTGTCTTACATCTCAGAATAATTTTAGGCTTTAATTCATGTTGTCTTATATCTCACCCCAAAGTCAGGCTTTAAGAATTTTTGTATCTGAGTCTTAAAGTCAAGCTTTAATTCATGCTTTCCTGTACCTCAGCCCAAATTCAAGCTTTCGTTCATATTGTCTCATAGCTAAGCCCAAAGGTAGGCTTTGATAATGTTGTCTTATGACTGAGTCCAAAGCCGGGATCTAATGCATGTTGTTTTGAAACTCTGAGTAAGGACCGGGTGAAACTTTCGTAATTGAATTTAGCACTGGGCGCAACTTTCATTAGTTAAGACTGGTTGAAATTTACACAAGTCAACACTGGCTAAAGCATTCATAACTTAAGACTATGTGAAACTAGCATTGGTCAACGCCGGGTGAAACTTTCGTAGGTTAGGATTAGACTGAATTTGTTTTACTTGAGACTGAGTGCAACTCTACTAAGTTGAGAACCAAATGGAAATTTCATAATTTAATGGAGAATAGCTCAACTGAGTTAAGGACCGTGTGAAATTTTCATTATTTTTAACACAGGGAGCAAATTCTAAGTTAAGGACGGAGTACAAATTTCATAACTTAAGACTGAGTGCAACTCTCCTGAGTTAAGACTGAATGCAACTTTCATAAGAAGTTAAGACTTGGTAAAACTTTCGCGAATTAAGACTGTGTGACATTTTCATAAGTTAAAACGGAGTGCAGCTTTTACAAAATTAAAACTGGTTGCAGCTTTCATAGTTTAAGGGTCACTTTCATAGATTAAGACTTGGCGAAACTTTCGAAAGATTGAACGAACTTTTTTTTTGTCTAGATAACACCGTGGATTCATGCACCCATGTTTGTACGCGGATTTCCAGTAATGGCGCGGATTCCAAGGACGTTGGTTTTAAATGGAAGCGTGCGAAAGGAAGTGGAAGGTGTAGACGACAGATTAGGAATGAGAAACATAAGAGCAGGATTGCGGACGGGAGGGAAGAGGGGGGGGGGGGGGGGGGGGGGGGAGAAGGTAAGTAATGCACGTATCGAATTCAGCGCGACTGCTGACTTCCCTGTATCTAATGATCGGTTTTACAAGCTTCAGGTGCAGGCATAGGCCAACGGGTGCATTACGGTTTCATAAGGTCCCTATTGTCAGGCAGTTTACAGAAGTCCTCTAACCATATAGTCCGACACCGATACATATATTTACATAATTCTGTTGATCAAATATGGACGAAAACAAAGCAATGTTTAGTAGTGATTCAGTCTTTTTTTTTTCATTTAAAATCCACTTCAACTTCCATACAACCAAAATACATGATGTCCTTAACGGCAAGAAGTCAGAAAAAGAAGTCTTTGTCGACTGATGAACCACTATTCTATTCTCTCCCCTTGAAACCGTCATTGTATTATTCTCTGATTTGGTGCTTGAGCTGCTCGGTTTTCTTCACTCACGTGTATGTTGAGAGTGAGGACGAAGGGGGAGGAAAAAGGGAGGGGGGGAGGGAGGGTAGAGGCTGGGAGGGTTCCACAGGCGAAGAGAGGAAGGAAGAAATTCGTCTAACTCTTATTCATAGAATTGTACGGTTCCCACAATTCCAGATTCGGGTCAAGTGTTCTAGGTATGTATTTATATCACACATTATATATATATATATATATACATACATATGTGTGTGTGTGTGTGTGTGTGTGTGTGTGTGTGTGTGTGTGTGTGTGTGTGTGTGTGTGTGTACGTACGTACGTACGTACATACATACATACATATACCATAAAATAAAAAAACAAACAAACAAACAACAAACAAGATAAATGTTTCCCAAGTTTTGGATTTTTACTGTCTTACTCAGTGGAATGTCCATTTGACAGACAGACACACACACACACACACACACACACACACACACACACACACACACATATATATATATATATATATATATATATATAGAGAGAGAGAGAGAGAGAGAGAGAGAGACAGACAGACAGACAGACAGACAGACAGACAGACAGGCAGACAGCGAGAGAGACAAACAGACAGACAGACAGACAGACAGAATGTGAAGAAGAGAGGAAACAAAAGTGGAGAGAGGGGAAGTACGAGCAAAGAGCGGAGGGGGGGGGGGGGGGGGGGGGTGGAGGGAGGTTGGGGAGAAGAAGTATGAATAATCCATTTCAAGGTCAGACGTATCTAAATGGCAGGAGTGCCGGTTTCACGGCTCTGCGTCTACACTTGTGTGTGTGTGTGTGTGTGTGTGTGTGTGTGTGTGTGTGTGTGTGTGTGTGTGTGTGTGGTGTGTGGAGAGTGTGCGCGCGCGCACAGCGAAGTAGGGATGAATGTTTCATGATTTATTCATAGAACTTGCCGGTCCCCATGTTCCCGCATCGAAACCCTTTTTCGAGAAACTGTATAGACCAATGCCCATGTGAACCCTCAACATGTTATTTCATGCAGCCGTGGAAAGGGGGGAAAATCCAAAATACAAATAAACAAAACAGAAGGCAACCTATAATCCGGTCGTCTCGATGTCGCTCAAAAACACAAGAAAATCTGCATATGGCAGGGTAATTCACTCTAACCTCTGTCAAAAGTTGATCCACGCAGGTCACCCCGAACTAATGAACCCTTTCACGGCTAATGTGGCAGTGTTATTCGAAACAAAAATTACCCCCAATATGAGAGTCATGTGACAACAAAGATTACCTCTCATCTGGCGGCCATGTTCACAACAAGGCTCACCTCAAACAGAGCGCTCATGTGACAAGAAAGCTCAACGCTTTTGGAGCAATCGTTAAAACAAGAGTCCATCCAATATAGCGATCAATTCACAACAATTTCTCCACCATTAAGACAACGACTTACTGAAGATATTTTACACACACACACACACACACACACACACACACACACACACACACACACACAGAGAGAGAGAGAGAGAGAGAGAGAGGAGAGAGAGAGAGAGAGAGAGAGAGAGAGAGAGAGAGAACGTGCACACAAAATGTTGTCCATTGAAGCAAAAAATAAACGCAAAGTCAGTGGCTTTTTTTTTTTTTCATACAGCCCTCAAACAAAGAAAACATATCTGTAAATATATGAAAAGAAAACATCGCACAAAACCGCATATCTACACATATACGACTTCAAAACATAACAATTCATAATGAATAATACAATGTATCTGTAGGGGAAGAGAGAGAGAGAGAAGAGAGAGAGGAGAGAGAGAGAGAGAGAGAAAGAGAGAGACAGACAGACAGAGAGAGAGACAGAGACAGAGACACAGAGAGAGACACAGAGAGAGACAGAGAGACAGAGAGAGAGAGAGAGACAGAGAGAGAGAGAGAGAGGGGGGGGGGGGGCAGAGAAAGAGCGAGAGATAGAGAGAAGGGGGTGACGAAGAGGATGTCATAGTGTTATCATTTAACACTTCACTTGCAGCAGCGTCATCTCATCTCATTCCCATGACCTAAACAGTCGCGAGGGGTGGAGGGCGGGGGGGGGGGGGGGGGGGGGGGGGGGGGGGGGGGGGGGGGGGGGGGGGGAGTTGGACGTGAGGGACGACTCCGCCGATGTTCTTCTCCATCGCGGCCTGTCCTCTGCTTCTCGCAGGAGTTCTGGCAGCCTGAGGTGTGTCCATTCTCTCACGTTCTCCGACCAGCTCTTTCTGTAGCTGCCTCTGCGCTTTCCTCCCCATCAAGCGTGCCTTGCAGGATGGTCTCTGCCAGGGATTCGTGTCGCGTCACCTCCACCAAGCTCTGTCTTGAAAACAGGACCCTCTGTATGACATGTCCAGAGCCGACTTTCGTCCTATGGCTGAGACTCATCAGTGGAAGTTTACTTGTTGTATTGGTCCATCGATTGCATCAAATGGAGAACAACCTTTTTTTTTTTTACATGGATCTGCTAAGAGATGACATCTTCCACTGCACTGCTTGAGAAATTTACCAAACTGTCAACAACAACAACAAAAATAGAAAGAAAGAAAGAAAGGAAAAGAAAGGAAGTAAGAAAGAAGAAAAAGAGAAAGAAAAGAAAAGAAAAAAAGGTTGATCTCGCGTGTGCAAGAAATGGAACAAATTATTCCTGGAAAACGTTTCACCTGCCACCAACCAAAATTTCATGGGTTCGTTCCCCTTTCCATTTATTCGAATTGGCTTAGTTGTAAAATGAAAAGAAAAATTACTGTATCGCAGAAGGAAAGAACGAGCAAATTTACAAACAAACACGACACGTTTCGACCTCTTTGGTCTTCTCGGTTCAGTTGTCTTTGAGTTGTCTTTAGAAGAAAGAAAAAAAGAAGATTCAAACGTCCATTTTGCGCCCAATTTTTAAAGAAAAAAAAAGATAAGTGATTGCTCGTTCTTTGTTTTCACTGTCCTAATTGTTGTTCATCTTGCCTGGAGAAAACCACAAAGAGGTCGAAACGCGTCGTGTTTTGTAATTTGTTGACCCTTTTTTGTACGGCAGAAATAGTCATAATGATTAAGGGAAAAAAGATAACTACCGCAGGTTAAAATAACCAACCAATTCAACCAACCAAACAAAATCACTTCAGCGAAGTTAGAAATAAAAAAACAAAAAAAAAAAAAAAAAAAAGCAAGCTCATTAACTAATGCTCACACCAGACAACATGGAAGAGTTAACCGCCTT
Organism: Conus canariensis; assembly: GCA_033310375.1. Taxonomy (NCBI): domain Eukaryota; kingdom Metazoa; phylum Mollusca; class Gastropoda; order Neogastropoda; family Conidae; genus Conus; species Conus canariensis. Next base: position 44,471,308 of record CM065733.1, on the reverse strand, counting down.
GAGCGTTCGCAACTGATCAGTTTCAGTTTGACGTCACGAGTCAGTCAGCTCCCATTTCATATTCGGGTGGGCGAACCACAGCCTGCGACGACTTTTTTGTTCGTTGAGAGCTAGGTGGGGGGGGGGGGGGGGGGGGGGGGGGGGGGGGGGGGGAAGGGGGGAAGTATGGAATGTACAGTCGGGTACCTCACACGTCCCGAAATAGACCGCTTTGTGATTGCATGATTGGAAACGGCAGAGGACAGACTGAATGAATGGTGGGGCTATTTTGGGCTGTCACGACATTCAGTCGAGCGAGCTTTGGTTTCTGATTCACTGTCAAGAGGAACGGGTGGAGGAGAGGAGAGGGTGGGAGGAGGTCGTTTTGTGGGTAGGGGGAATGAGGTGGAGCGGGGAGGGGGAAGGAGGGGGGGGGGGGGGGAAACAGGAAGATTTCAAGTCTGAAAGAAGATTGCATGGCGGTCTTTCATTCATGTTATAGTGCGTAATGCACCGCTTCCCTCCCCACCCCCACCACCATCCCCACCCCCATCAAATCGGTTCTCTCCTTCGCTACCCTCATCCCACCCCCTCCTCCCTAAACTCACGCAAGCACATGTGTGCACGCGTGTAACCCACACCACACACACACACCCCACCACACACACACACACACCACACATGCACACTCACACACACACACACACACACACCACCACGCACGCACGCACGCACGCACACACACACAACACACGCACGCCACGCACGCACACACACACACACACAAACACACGCACACGCACACACACACACACTCGCATACACGCAAAGATCACCACACACACAAACACACACACACACACCACACACACACACAACATACAGGAGAGAGAGAGAGAGAGAGAGAGAGAGGAGAGAGAGAGAGAGAGAGAGAGGAGAGGTACGTCAGCAGAAATTCATAAGTCAGAAGAAAGATTTGAACCAAGAAGAAGAAGAATTTGGTATGGATGACACATCACACATTACCTATAGCATGCACCGTGCGTGAGAAATTGAAAGAAAGAAGGAAGGAAGGAAACTGAGAGAACGATATTGACTGGATGACACGGGAAAGGATTGAATGAAGCGCCGGCAGGCAGCTCTTCAGTCGGCACTACCCAGGTAGGTAGCCTGTTCCGTACACGAGGAGTGTGGATTGCCAGCGCCTAAAAACCTTTGGCAAGGTGCTACTAAATTCCCCCCTCCCCCCCCCCCTCTGTGTGTGGTTGTGTGTGTTGTGTTGTGTGTGTGTGTGTGTGGTTGTGTGTGCTGTGTGTGGTGTGTGTGTGTGTGTGTGTTGTGGTGTGTGGTGTGTTGTGGTGTGTGTGTGTTTTGGTGTGGGTGTGTGTGTGTGTGTGTGTGTGTGTGAGGTGTGTGGTGTGTGTGTGTGTGGTGTGTTGGTGTGTGTGTGTGTGTGTGTGTGTGTGTGGTTTGTGTGTGTGTGTGTTGTGTTTGTTGGTGTGTGTGTGTGTGTGTGTGTGTGTGTGTGTGTGTGTGTGTGTTTACACGCGTGCACACACGTGCTTGCGTGAGTTACTGTTGTTGTTATTATTATTATTATCATTATTATTATTGTTATTATTATCATCATCATCATTATCAATATCATTATAAAATTTTATTATTGTTAATATCATTATTAGAAGAAGAAGAGAAGAAGAAGAAGAAGAAGAAGAAGAGAGAAGAAGAAGCGACGACCGACGACGACGAAGAAGACGACGAAGAAGAAGAAAAGAAAGAAGAAGAAGAATAGAAGAAGAAGAAGAAACGCGGACAAAATCTAAACGATGATCTCCTTTAATTTTATGAACTGAGCACAACACACACACAACACACACACACACACAACACACACACACACACCACACACACTGTGTGGAAGGGACGGGATGGGGAAGAAGAGGATGGAGGGGGGGGGGGGGGGGGAATACTATGATACTCTTTTAAACTCGAAACTACAAATCATGAGTCGGACTCCCGTTCCTCTGTCTCCCATTTAATCTGACCCTCCATCCTAGCTGATCTGTCCATAGGCACGAACAGTCCATTTGCGCGCGAGTTCTCTACTGCGAAAAGCGCGCGGTTTTAGTGTCTAACATGATATGCGTTCATGGGTCTGTCGCTGTCCAATGACGTAACCCCGCTTTCTTGAAATCCGGTAACTGCCATTTGACCTTTTGACATGTACATCAGATCTGCTTCATGTTGACACGGAGACACTGTGTAGCATATGGAAGAAAACTGAAAGAGAGAGAGAGAAAAAGAAAATTGAGCAGAGTGAGGAGACAGGTTAAAAGATATTCTTTTCAACAATTCTTCTTTTTAACTGTTTTTCAGCAAGTTTGAAAGGCTTTTCATTTGTTTGTTTGTTTACCATGAGACGCTTGTAATGAAATCATCTTTATTGACTTTATTAAATTGAAAGAAAGAAGGAAGGAAGGAAACTGAGAGAACAATATTGATTGGATGACACGGGAAACGATTGAATGAAGAGCCGGCAGGCAGCTCTTCAGTCGGCACTACCCAGGTAGGCAGCCTGTTGCGGTACACGAAAAGTGTGGATTGTCAGCGCCTAAAACCTTTGGCAAG
>CM065733.1:44461201-44463701 GCA_033310375.1 Conus canariensis | reverse complement strand
TTCTTTCTCATGCAAGTGACGCGACACCCAAGGCTGTTGCATGAATGGTGTGCAAGAGGGTCATTGGTTCGTATCCCACGGTGGAATTTTTCACAATAAATTATTACTAAAACTGTCCGTTTGGGTGAATGACCAGTCAGAAACGTTGTTGCCATTTGAACTAACTCAGCAAGGCATGATACTGCCATAGTCACTGATAAGAGGTTTGAACCATTACACCTATTTTCTTGTTGGATGGTTGTTCGTGTAGTGATACTATTTTCAATTTTCTTCATTCATGTGTAATCGATAAAGAATTGCTAAAAAGAATCAGCTAAGCTGCTTGTCTTTAAAAAGAAATAAAAAAAAAAATAAACGATGACAGTATTCCACACTGTAGACACCTAAGAATTTCGATCAAAGGCAGGGGATTGTGAGAATTCCTATCGTTGTTTGCATCAGTCAGAGAATGTTACTGTTTGTGGTGCATGAGGAATGGAGGGGGGGGGGGGGGGGGGGCGGGAGAAGGGGTGGGATGGGGGGAGGGGGGCGGAGTAGTGGTCCATAACGTAAACAAGTGAGGGAATGCAAGAGGGTTGCAGATAGTGACAACAATGCTGTGATCTGGCCTATTCCTGGCCACGTTCACCACTGACAGATGATGACAACAACGCTGTGATCTGGCCTATTCCTGGCCACGCTCACCACTGACAGATGATGACAACAACGCTGTGATCTGGCCTATTTCTGGCCACGCTCACCACTGACAGATGATGACAACAACGCTGTGATCTGGCCTATTCCTGGCCACGCTCACCCTGACAGATGATGACAACAACGCTGTGATCTGGCCTATTTCTGGCCACGTTCACCACTGACACACGCCAAGCAAGCCAGAATCATCGCCACCTCTTTCACTCTTTGTTCGCTCAACGGTTTGTTTGTTTGTTTGTTTGTTTTAGTCTCGCGCTTTATTTATTTAGAAATACGCCATAATGAGACGCGAGAAATAACCGCCTGGCCCAACTTCACAGAGGGTAGCATCACGTAAAATACTATCAGCCCTATCTCCAGGTCTCTCTATATTGTAGAGACTTGGGCAATGGACTGAGTTCTTACAGGAAAGGACTCAACCCTATTCGGCTCTTAGTTTATAGCCCCAAGGTCTATCACCAAACCCTAACAGTGAAAAGAAAGGTGGGTTCTGCATGTTTTATTGGTCGACCTTCAGAAGTCCAGTGAATGGTGGTGTGATTCTATCCTCTTTTGCAAACAAAGTTTTCTGCCTTGTTATACTAGCTATATGTATCAGACCTGAGACGAGTTTCAGAGACATGAGAACTCGTGAGGTGGCTGGCTTGCTTATCCATTTGATGACGAAGGATGTGAGAGGCGAGGAGAGTAAAGAAATGATTACAAGACAAAAAAATGAAATCAACAACGTGATTACTTCTTTAAACTCTTCTTGCTGTTGAAGGGTTAGCGTTTTGATTGTTTGACGTTGCAGTCAGATAATGCTACCGTTTTTCTTCACCATCATGGGGTGTTGCAACTGTCGACCATTTTTCTTTGCGTGCGAGAGAGCCCCAAGACAGTCTACTACACTCTCACCTATACCTAGCACCACTCGCCGCTAGGATGTGCTATGAAACGCTGACACTTGTCAAGCAAGCAAGAAGTCTCGCCACCTCGCTTTGTAAAACCTGTCTGTGATCCTCACGGGGACATGATCTGAGATGTGTTTCAGGAAGGCTACATGGCGAAAATTTTCGTTTGCTTGGCGAAACAAAATGGCCGACAGTCGTAATGTACAACTATCATTGGCGCTAAAAAAAAAAAAAAAAAAATAAATAAAAAAAGCAGTAACATTCTCTGATTGGTGGTGCAGAAAACGATCCAGACACTGACCCTTCGACAACAAGGAGAGCATGAAAAAGCAGTCAGTCACATTGTGAATTTTGACTTTGCTCCGCGTTCGTTTCATTTACCCATCTCGCCTCCATCATCCCTCGCTGCTAGTTTAAGTCCGCCACCTCACGAGTTCTCGCGTCTCTAAAACTCGCCTCTGGTCTTTAGTTTAAAGCTGGGTCTTCTCCGTCAACTATGGCTTGCCATTCGTGTCAAAGGCAGACTATAACGCCCATCTTCATTGACACAACATACAAGAGCCGGAATAGCTCAGTTGGTAGAGCGCCGGACTCGTAATCTTGGTGATCCTGGGGTTGCGGGTTCGAACCTCCGCCGGGGGCGTTTCGGTACAGGGGGATTTTTCCCTCGGAGTTAACATTGGTTCTGACTCCATTTCCCATACAGTCCTTCGAATGAGACTATAAACCGAGGTTCCGTGTGTGAACGCACGCATAACATCTTGCACACACGTAAAATCCCATCACCAACTTTCGGAAGAGTAGGCCAGTTTGGCCGTTGGTATGGATGACACGTTACACATAGCATGCACCCTGCGTGAGAAATGGAAAGAATGAAGGAAGTAAGGAAAATGAGTGATCGATATTGAACGATA
>CM065733.1:44448701-44453701 GCA_033310375.1 Conus canariensis | reverse complement strand
GACAGACAAACAGACAGACAGACAAACCGTTAGACATTAGTGAATGTGTGGTGTTCCTGGTGAAGGTAATTATCAGAAGAGGAACACCAAGAACAATATGGACAGCAATGATTACAACGACATGAAATGAATTTTTTTTAAATAATCATTGGCATGATATATTTAAGACAGAAGATCAAGAGTTATCAAATGTGCAGAACACTACCAGTCTCTCTCTCTCTCTCTCTCTCTCTCTCTCTCTCTCTCTCTGAGGGGGCGGCGGGGGGAGGAAGAGGGACTAGGAGCGTGTGCTCAGGTGAGGAGGGAAGAGGAATAGGGGCGTAAGGGTTGGGTTGGTAGTAGGGGGGGGGGGGGGGGAGGTAGTTGGTGGTGGTACAGACGAGACTTAACGGTGTCTATTTTGAATAACGTCCTTCGCTGTCTGTCGCTGGCAACCATTCTCATATTGTTGGTTCTCAGGTAGAGAGAACTGTCTGCTATAGACCATAACGGTGAATGGTGTTTTTATTGCCCCTAGGGCGTGACACGAACGGTGCCGTCGTTGTTGCACCTTCTGGCTGAAATTACTCCCCTTTCTGTCCAAACATTGGTCACATCAGATCGTGTCCGCCTTCATGAGAAATGAGTGTGGGCAAATAATTGGGATACGAGTTGAGGGAAGGGGTGGGAGTGGGGGTGGGGGAGGCGATATTTCTTCGCACCCGTTCCCCGTTCTGCCTGATTTTGCAAAGTTCTGTAAAGTTCTGAGGGCCAACTGTTGCCTCGACTCAGAGGAGAGGCGAATGTGAACGAGTTCCAGCAAATGAAAGCTGTTTCGTTTGGTGCAGAGGTTGTCAGTGTCGCTAAAGGTTCCCGACTGCAGGCATACAGGCACCTGTAAATAAATGAATTTATGTAAGCAAAAGGTGATTGCTGCCAGAGAAAGGTGGATATATAATTGAATTGACATTCACATAGGGATTGCATACAAGTACCTTTACATATGTTTTATACACGACTGTGGTTTACTTCTGCTTGCAAGACTTGCCTTACAAACAAAGTATTTCGAAGAATCTAAAGCTGTTAAAGAATGACTCTCTGACTTTGTTTTCAAAACTATTTGAGATTTAAATTTAGCCGATGAAATATGGTGGTGATATGCTGGCTTTTGATTCTGCTGTTATGCATGTCGAGAAAATTCATTTGTACGCTGTCATGAAATTTCTTGGGGTTTCACTCAAATACGGAACAAATTGGTATATGGAGAGACTGATAAATATGCTTACAAAAATCCTCATTTTCAGTTACCTGTATTTGTTTTTGGTTAAGGACGAAACTAATGGAACAAAACAGACTAAATTATAAAGAACATACCATGCTTTTAGAGTTAGATGGTAGCGGGAAGTTAAATAGGTCATCCAAAGTTAGACAAAAGTAGTATGAATTCGGATTCGGGTTTTGGGAGGTAAAATCGGGGTATTCGTGACATAAACAGCTTTATCCGTATGCTTTGGCAAAGATTGATTGATTGCAGCCCGTAAAGGTGGAACTCACTTATTGAAGGCAGCAGCAGATCAACTATTTACAGCATGTTAAATCATGTGCAGTATAACCCAAGCTTTTGGCCGATGGTTTTTGAAGGGCATTTAAGATAAATTGTAATACAGTTCAGATGAGATACTTTTGATGTTTCTGCGCATTCTTGGTGTTACAGAATAACAAACGATTGTGTGGATTTGTGTACATTATTTCAAGAATAACAGGAAAACTACGTTCATTTTGAATAACGAACAAGTAGGGTAACTCTTGCTCCCATGATGAAACAAATACACTCCCATAACTCCGAACGAATGTTGCTTATAACACCGAATCGCCTAGTTGAAATGACAACACAGAGCACACAGAACAAACAAGGAGACCTAGACATTCATCCTTTTTTTTCAACCTGATGTTGTTAATGACATCAAAAAAACGAAACCAGCCAACCAGCCAACCAACCCGACAACAACAAAAACTAACGGACTGATTGCTGAATATTTGTGCACAGGTTTTAAAGGACGAAACTTCTTGTCAGCTGAAGTTGTTAACTGCTTCCAGTTGAAATGCTTTTCACAATACTGTTTTGTGTGTATCCGTCTTCCATGGGGGTTACGGCTATTATGGATCTCTCTCTCTCTCTCTCTCTCTCTCTCTCTCTCTCTCTCCTCTCTCTCTCTCTCTCTCTCTCTCTCTCTCTCAGGTTTTCGTTCGCTGTTAGCTCGTCCCCTTTTTTCTCTCCCTCAATCCCCCCTCTCTCTTTCTCTCTCGCTCTCTCTCTCTCCCTCCCTCCCTCATCCCCTCTCTCTTCTCTTGCCTCCCTCCCTCCTTTCCCTCCCTCCCTCCTTTCCCTCCCTCCCACCCATGTCTCCACCCCCACCCCACCCAACCTCACCCCTCTCTCTCTCTAACTCTCTCATAATAATGAACTTTCGACATAAAAAGACCTTCAACCAAGGAGAAGCAAAACAACTACTGTATATTCATGATAAGCCCTTCAGTTCCGTCTGAGTGAGTCTCTTTGGGTCACTTGCTGAGCTGTGTACCCCGCCCAGACACGGCTTGGTACCGTTTGTATGGTGGCTCACTACCAATAAATTGTCATCTCTGGCTGCACACCACAATTGAATGTGCCAAGGCCTTGCTTAAGGGGTCGAGTATTTACAGACTGGCGCGATTAGATTTGAAAATGTGTGTGTGTGTGTGTGTGTGTTGTGTGTGTGTGTGTGTGTGTGTGTGTGTGGGGTGTGGTGTGTGTGTGTGTGTCAGAAAGTTGATTCTCCTCGTTTTTTTTTCTATGGCCATCACGATACAAGCCCCAAACAGATAGATTAAAAACAAAAAAAGGGGGACTATTTGGGGGGCTTCCACCTGGCGCAAAGATAGGGTCACGGATGAGTGCCAAGGCCTGATATGTGTCGTTAACTAAGAGGAAGGTCATGTGTTTGAAGATTGCACGTGATGTCCTCGGTGGACCCCTCCCCCCCCCCCCCCCACCTTTTTTTTTAACAAGGGAAATAATCGATGGGGAGTTGTTCCTCTGATCAATCATCAGTGTATCCCTGTTGTTTGCCGGACTCACTAACAGTTCTATTTACAATGTGTTTCACTTTCCGCCTGCAGTCACCTCACTTTGAAACTAGCAGTTTAACATTAAAAGTTGGCTCAAACTTATGGTGGACCTCCAAACGTTTACATGGATTGTATCACTTGCGGAGGTTCTGTCGTGTCTCATCCAGTGGCCATGACACCATGGCATCTGCCAGGGAGCAGTTATGTCCCTTGACGTCTTAATGGCATGCCCTGTACCGTGCCTGCACCCTATGTGAACACAGCGCAGGCTTCAAAGGCTGGTGCAGGATGGGTCCCAGCTGGTTTGTTCGGCTGTTGTGGGCAGTACTTCTCTGGGTCCCACCCGCACCTTCGAGTGTTTCTTCTTCTTCTTCTTGATGTAGTGCCAAGTCCTGAACTGTGGCGTGTGGCCTTTCCCTCACGACAGTCCAAGGGGCATTGTTGCTGGGGCTCCACCATCTCAGCAGGGGCTGACCTCTCAGGGGAGGCCATTGGCCCCTAGCCTTTCTGCCTCGTCACGCCGCTTCTTTTGTCAGCCTCCGGCCTTCCATCCACCCGTGACTTGCAGGCTGCTGAGCTTTGACAGGCTTCCAGCTCGCTCACACTGCAGGCGTGTTGGGGCATGACCCGCGCCGCTCCGGCCCCGTCTATGTTGTGTGTGTGTGTGAGTGTCGTTCTCGCCTCACGTGTGATGAAGGGATACGTCATTTTGAAGATTACGAGGTCGAAACGCGTTTTGGGGTTCTGTAGTTGTCGTGGTTGAGTTTCATTCGTGTGGTGGTTTAGTCATTGTCTTTTTCTGTCTGGCAGTCTGTCTGTCTGTCTGTTTGACTGTCTGTCTGACTGTCTGCCTGTCTGTCTGTCTGTCTGTCTGCCTGTCTCTCTCTCTCTCTCTCTCTGTCTGTCTGTGAGTGCGTGCGTGTGTGTGTGTGTGTGTGTGTGTGTGTGTGTGTGTGTGTGTGTGTGTGTGTGTGTGTGTGTGTGTGTGTTGTAGAAGGGAAAAAATGAACAATATAAACATCGCAAAATAAATGTGTGTGTCTGTGTGTGTGTGTGCCTGTGTGTGTGTGTGTGTGTGTGTGTGTGTGTGTGTGTGTGTGTGTGTGTGTGTGTGTGTGTGTGTGTGTAAAGTATGGTGCAGGGGCAGATCATTTCAGTTATGGAAGAGGTGAGGTCTACGAAGATACTTGGGGAGGGGGAGGAGTGGAGTCCGGGAAAAATGGAAAATCGAAATGTGGATGGGTTTAATGGGGTGAAGGGTACCTACCACCTAAAAGAGAAATCACAAGAAACAAACCCGAAAGCCGGTTAACACCGCTGATTGGATGGCGATCGTGTTCTGAGCACGGAGCTCGCGCTCACATGGTCGCCAGTTGGAATCCTAGGCGACTAACATGGACATTGTTACTTTCAAAGTGGACGACTGCAGAAACGAGAACAAAAACAAAATTACTGCGTTGCCAAATGAAACAACAAACAAATTACAAAACAAACATGATGCTTTTCGACTCTGGTGTCGAGTCTTCTTGAGGCGAGACAAATAACGTTCAAGACAATGAAAACGAAGGGAAATCTGAAATGAAGCAGAGAACTGTAAATAGTAACTAACAAACAAGTACAGTAACTATTGCTTCCATGATGACATGAATAGACGCTCATATCTCCAAAGGAGTACTGCTTACAACACCGAATCCTCTTGCAGAAATGACCACACAGAGCACACACAACAAACAAGGCGATCGGTGTCGTAAGCAACATTCGTTCGGAGTTATGGGAGTGTATTCAATTCATTGTGTATGCAAGAGTTATCTTATATGTTCGTTATTCATGAAAATGAAGAATGAACAGACGGTCACTTATATCTTCGAAACGGGTACAAACTTTGGTCTTAGGTGAACCTCGTCCTCTGCTCC
>CM065733.1:44417364-44419864 GCA_033310375.1 Conus canariensis | reverse complement strand
TCCGGTCTCCTCTTCTCTCTGTCTTTCTGTCTGTCTGTCTGTCTGTCTGTCTCTCTTCTGTCTCTGTCTCTCTGTCCCTGTTCTCTCTCTCTCTCTCTCTCTTCTCTCTCTCTCTCTCTCTCTCTCCTCCTCTCTCTCTCTCTCTCTCTCTCTCCAAATTCAGACCAACATTGACCAGAGTCAGGCTCGGCTTGTGTAAGTTGAATGTGAACAACAGATATTCTCAGAAATCAAAGGACTGTCCATTTAGTCATCGTCTTGAGACTGAGCATCACTTCTTGTTTGTTTGTCCATGTTACCACTCCTTAAAAGAAAAATATGTTCTGAAATACGGCAGAAATTCCGTAGAACAGACAGAGTCATGTTCCAGCAAAGAGATGCTTAAGAGACATTGCAATGTACGGCTGTTAGCTTTAAAATTACGTGGAAAACTGCTAGCTCAGTAACCTTTCATGGGGAGTGGAGTTTTGCGGTTTGTTTCAAAGCAAAATTTTGAAATTATGCTTCTCACTTTGGGGCAAAATCATGCTTGTGTACAGGTCGTTGGCATCACAATTAAAGTTTCCGAGTTCCGATCTCTCTCTCTCTCTCTCTCTCTCTCTCTCTCTCTCTCTCCTCTCTCTCTCTCTCTCTCTCTCTCTCTCTCTCTCTCATAAAGTAAGTTTTCCCGTAGTTTGGCTTATATATATTATCGTGACAATAATATGAAGAGGAGACATCAAGAATCACAATAGTTACAGAAATGAAAGTTTCACAAATGTGACAGGAAGCGTTTAAATAAAAGACGTATGGATTGGGCTCAACACATCCTATTTTTACGCGGATTTAGAGCAGGCTATATACGGCCGATCATGTGTTCATTCTATCTGCTTTATTACAAAAATGCCGAGGTAAGAATTCTATACTTAATGCTATTTTGTTGATTTTCTGGAAGCTTTCAATTCAGTTTACAGAAACACCTTGTGGAACATTCTGAGGAATAGTGGTGTTAACTGTAGGTTATACAGAACGGTTTGTAGGAACAAATGAGGCAGTATCAGCTTGTCAAAGTACAAAAATGTGTACATCAATTTTTCTTACTCGTCCAAGAGGCTTAAAGCTATATGCTGAGCCTACAATTGTTCTCATTTTGTATCAACGAATTGGCTGTTGAATTGTCAAGAACTGGAAAACAATTAATTCAAATAATCCCAGGTTCTGTTGAGCTTTTAAAAATAATTTTTTGCATGATAACTTTTGATCTATGACACCAAAAGCCTTTGTGAAATCAAGATACAATACTCCACAAAACTTATTTTCATTGATATTTGTTTGACAGGGATGAACTAATTCTGATTGAGGCGTACGGCGTGAACAGTTTTTCAAAACAAGACTGATTTTCACTTAGTAGATTATGTGTCTCAATATGATCTTAAATATGTTTATGTGCTTTTATGAGGAGTTGGATGATACTAGCAAGAGAGGCGTTGATCTATTGTTGGTTTGTCTATAATTATCACTATATTTGTAAATGGTAAAGATTTTTCACAACTTTCAGTTGCATTGACATTTGACATTTTTCAACATGCAAGTTACAGACGTTTGGAAGTGTTTCAGATAACACTTGAATCGAACGTTTTAAAATTCTAACAACAGCTCCATCACGTCCATTCTGCTTCCTCTTAATGACATAATGAATGGTAAAAGTCAGTTACAGATATTAGGAGTACCGAAAAAAACATCGTTAATTTTTCGAGATGATTTGATTCAGTGTGGTTTGTTTTATGATACATTCTGCCACACGTGTGTGTGTGTGTGTGTGTGTGTGTGTGTGTGTGTGTGTGTGTGTGTGTGTGTGTGTGTGTGTGTGTGTGTGCGCGTGTGTGTCGTGTGTGTGTGTGTGTGGTGTGTGTGTGTGTGTGTGCGTGTGAAGAGAGAGAGAGAGAGAGAGAGAGAGAGAGAGAGTTCTTCGCCGGCCAAATGTAACAAAACAAAACAGACTCAAACACAAACATAAGCAACAAACATACATGAAGGGAGGTAACAGCGGTTATGACCCTGTTGAACCCTCTCCAGGCTGTGTGACCGGTGAGGAACGAAATGAATGAATGCAGTGCACATGACCCAGGCACCGGGTAGGCATGGGCCTTACAGGTGAACCCAACTTACTGACGCTGGCCTTTCTCGGAAAGAAGAGCTGGGTGGCGACAGGAGCGAGGGATGGGGGTGGGGTGAGTGGATGAGGGAACAGCTTGAGAAAGAATGGGGATGGCTGGGAGAGAAAGGGTGCGGGGGGGGGGGGAGGGGGGGGGGGGGAGGGGGGAGGGAGGGGTTGAAGTTTGTGGGATGGAGGTGATGGTTTGGGGTAGGGTCCGGAAAACTGTGAAAGATCAATGGCAGCACTTCCTTGTCCATCTTCAATGGCACAGTTGGCATGAACGCGCCGTCTGTGCACAAATTCTGAGGAAAACACTGAGAGGCACTCCCTTCTTTTTCTGTTCCATTATCCCGTCCCTCCCGT
>CM065733.1:44389864-44394864 GCA_033310375.1 Conus canariensis | reverse complement strand
TACTCATTTAAAAAAATATATCATTAATCAGTCACTGATGGGTGATGATCATGTGAGATCAACAGTACTATAGGAAGGTCTTCTCCGTTCACTTAGGCAGGAATCCTGGAGGTACTGGCAAAGGCTGCTGTATGGTGAAGGCCCTCCAGTGGTCAGTAAAGTTTTGCACTCATCGGTGTGTTGGCAGGATAAGTTTCTACTTTTAGTGTTGTTGGAAATGTTCCGCCGTCACTGGGGCTGCATGGATAAATTGAAGACTCCCCAGTGTGGAATATAGTGGAGATGTGATGTCACAGTCTGGAGTGCCCTGTTCTCAGTCTCACAATGATGGTCTTCTTCTTCGTTTACTCAGGTAGGAATCCTGGAGGTACTGACGGAGGCTGCTGTATGGTGAAGACCCTCCAGTGGTCAGTAAGGTTTTGCACTCATTGGTGAGTTGGCAGGCTAGGTTTCTAGTTTTCGTTTAGCTGGGAATGTTCCGCTGTCTTGGGGCTGTACTGCATGTCTCTGGGGCTGTACTGAATACAGTTTTTAAGGCCACAAACTCGAAGTCGAAATCTTGAGAAGCTGTCTCTATGCCACTTATTAGTAACACATGACAAATATTTTTCAGACTCAAAGACATTTTTGAAAGAATGAAACCATCCATATTTATCATTATCCTCCAACTCGGAATGCCAGTTCTGTTTAAAGCAGGAAATGAGCGTATCTTTCAACTCTAGAATAAAAGCAGATTCACACCCAACACCTTGACTCAACCAAACTATGCCATACCCATTTTCCGTCAAAACTTTTTGTACTTTTGATGCCCAATCAAAGTGACCAGATTCATGCTGCCTTAACGCATTTCATAAGCCTGTCTACATATTATTGACATGGGCAGTGCCACGAGTTTTAACCAGTATTTGATACACTTTATTGAAGTCCTAATATACAGTGGGTATCTTCCGGTTTCCCCAAACACCAGATTGTTTGAAGCATGCAGGGGGACATTTAGGAATCTTTGTATAGCAAAGGTGTGTACAGTTTCGATTTGTCTACAATCATTTTCTAGACCCCAGACTTCAGCTGCATATGTTAAGATAGGTCCAATTTGCGAATCAAAGAGTTTCCAGAACAAACGTGCATCTATTGATCTCAGTTTTTTCAGAGACTTTATTATTTCTATAACTGCTTTTTTTTCCCTTTTCTACAGGGTTCCGACAGAACAGAACTTACACGTAATTTTGTCGTAGAGAGCATGCCCAAGTATTTATAAGAATTCGTTACTTTAACCACTTCATTCCGTAGTACCACTTTTCCATAGAGGCTAAATGTCCCCCCTTCCTAACAATCATTACGTTTGTCTTTTCAAGGTTAACAGTTAAAGCCAAACGGTCAGCTTCTCTTTTTAAACAGTTCAGTTGATGTTGAAGTCCAATGACTGTATCAGACAACAGAACAACATCATCCGCAAATAACAATAGAAATATTTCAGTAGCACCAGGGATTAACTGAATACCATGTTTTCCGCTTTTTGACAAATCAGTAGCCAGTTCATTTATAAAGAAAGAAAATAATTGGGGACTCGGCAGACAGCCTTGTTTCACACCTCTAGGACATTCAAAGCAATCAGAATAATTACACTTGTCACGCACACATACCAAAACATTATCGTATATGTTTCTAAGGGCATTATACAGTTTACCTTTCACACCATTTTTCCTCATAATCGCCCAAAGCACATTTCTGTTTACTGAATCAAATGCCTTTCTAAAATCGACAAAAGCAACATATAGTTTAGTTTTTTTTTGCAAAAACTTTTCAACAATTGCATTCAATGTGAAAATATGATCGACAGTACTGTACCCTGCTCTAAAACCTGCTTGCTCTTCAATGATCTTGCTTTCTTGTTCTGCCTATTTCTTTATTCTTTTATTTAGTATATGTGTATACACTTTACTAACAACACTTGTTAGGGCAATACCACGATAATTGTCTGGCTGGTTTACGTCTCCTTTCTTATGCAAATTTACAATAATAGATTTAGACCATTCAATAGGAAAGACTCCCATATCAAACAGCTTATTAAAGTAAACAACGAGGAAATCAACAACTGAGGCATCAGCATGTTTTAACATTTCAGTAACGATTTTGTCTGGCCCTGCGCTTTTCCCGGCTTTGAGTTTACCTATACTGGCGAAAACCTCCTGCCTGGAAACAGGGCTATTAAACATTATGTCTGGTGTGTTATCATTAGTATCTTCCGTAACATCAATTTCCCCAGTCTGTTCCTCATTGAATACACTAAAGAAGTGTTTATACCATTGTTCTGAAGTGATTGTGTTATGAATAGCCGATTTTCTGTTCACTGATCGGATTGTTGGCCAAAACAGCTTAGGATCGTTAATGGACTGCTGCAATTTTTCTAATCTCGTTTGATCAAAATCATTTTTCTTTTTGTTAAGTAAATATTTATATTCTTTCCTTTCTTTAACATACGCTTCTTTCTTTTCATGGTTATATTTCTTTAACCGTTTAAATGTCCTTAACGATTGTCTTACCTTTCTCTTTTTCCTCTCACATTCGTCATCAAACCAGCTGCTTTTCTTTTTACCTGTTCCTACTTTTCTGATCATGCACGCAGCAGCGCTGCACAGTGATCTTGTAAATGTTACAATAGAACTGTTAATGTCTGTATCGAGTTCCGTATAAGCATTCTGTAGGCATTGTTTAAAGTGTACAGACTGTTGTTCTTCTTCGTACTGGAATGCATAGTCTTCAGACCATATGATGCGATTTTCAGTACTACCATTTTCATCATTACAATCTCTATTGCTATCACTTTCCGTACAAACATTCTTCCATTTGAATTCCACAGGTAAATGCCATGAGTCAATTTTATCGCTGACGTATAAATCACAAGACTGTGTTAAAAACATAGTCTTCTGAGATGACTACATAATCTATCACACTGCAGCCATGCGGCGAAACATATGTGAACTCACCATTAGAGTCACTAGGGCATAAACCATTGACTATGATGCAGTTTAACTGAAAACACATATTTAATAAGGATTTGCCAAAATTATTGCTACAAACATCTTTTGATTTCCTCTTCAACACCCCCCCCCCCCCCCCCTCCCCTCCCAATCACAATGTTTTCATCCATGACGTCGTAATCAGAATTGGGAGAATAATTCAACATTGATTCGAGTCTAGTTTGATCACAAGCTGTTCTGGCATTAAGGTCACCAACTATCATAACATGAAAATCATGACTTTCTGTAATCTGTAGAATACTTTCCTCCAAAATAACAATACCGTCTTTAATTTCCATTTGGTCATACAACGGTCCATTTTCTGGAACAACTAAAAACCACGTAAAAGAATATCTTTATCCTGGTTGAACACAGATTTGTGAACTCTAACAGCAACAGTGTTACAACTCGACCCTCGACACAAAGCTATCTAATGACTTTCTTAATAAGAGCAAAACACCGCCTGAATTTCGACCATGTCGAGATAGTTTTCTGGCTGGGGCAACAAACTTGACATGATCATGAAAAACACCATTAAAGTCAAAGGTATTATCCACAAAAGTTTCAGTTAGACAAACAATATCAAAAGAAGAAACATAATTCATGAATGACATACCACTTAATTTAGAGTACAGGTTTTCTACATTATATACAAGGAAAGTCAGTTCATCAAGATGACCCTGCCTGTCCTATGGGTTAGTCCGTGTTGATCGCCGGGGCTTGGTGGGGTTATTGCAGAGAGAGAGAGAGAGAGAGAGAGAGAGAGAGAGAGAGAGAGAGAGAGAGAGAGAGAGAGAGAGAGCGTCTGCTTTAATTTCTATTCTTTTATTATCCCCCTTAATCTCTAACGCAAACCAGATCACCATTGTCTTTGCTGACGAGTTGTCAGGTGACTTTTATTTTCTATCACCCTACCCCCCCCCCCCCGCCACTGCTTACCCCCCACCCACACCACACACACCCTCCCCTCACCCCACCCCCTCCCTCCTCCTCCCCCTCTATAAAAAAAAAAAAAAAAAAAAACATCTTCTAAGCGATGATGAATTTTTACGGAGTTTTCACTTCCTACATCGTTCGTTCCCACCATTTTAGTGTTGATGGGTACAGCTAAGAGACAGGAGAGGGAGGGTTGGGGGAGAGAGGGCGGTGTGTGTGTGTGTGTGGGGGGGGGGGGGTGGAGAGGAGAAGGGAAAGTCTTTAGAAAGGCGTGTCCATGGTCTTTTTAGTTGAAACGATGGCGACTGATGATCACACTACCACCATCGGCAGTAGAGAAGATCTACTTGCTTGGACCCAGAAACAGCTGATATTGAACACCACGGAAATGATAGCACGGCCAAACTCCACGGGAATATATAACGTCATTTCATGTTTGTAGCCCTCTCAAGCACTACGAAAATGACATCATTTAATGTTTACAGCTCTGCCAAACACCACGGGAATGACATTATTTGATGTTTACAGCTCTGCCAAACACCAGCTGCGGGAATGACGTCATTTAATGTTTATAGCTCTGCCAAACACCGCGGGAATGACGTCATTTAATGTTTACAGCTCTGCCAAACACCACGGGAGTGACGTCATTTAATGTTTACAGCTCTGCCAAACACCGCGGGAATGACGTCATTTAATGTTTATAGCTCTGCCAAACACCACGGGAATGATGTCATTTAATGTTTACAGCTCTGCCAAACACCGCGGCAATGACGTCATTTAATGTTTATAGCTCTGCCAAACGCCACGGGAATGACGTCATTTAATGTTTATAGCTCTGCCAAACACCACGGGAATGACATCATTTAATGTTTACAGTTTGGGAATGACGTTATTTAATGTTTATAGCTCTGCCAAACCCCCCGGGAATAACGTCATTTAATGTTTACAGCTCTGCCGAACACCACGGCAATGACGTCATTTAACGTTTACAGTTCTGCCAAACACCGCGGGAATAACGTCATTTAATGTTTACAGCTCTGCCAA
>CM065733.1:44369864-44374864 GCA_033310375.1 Conus canariensis | reverse complement strand
ATTCCTGTTTCATAAGAGACAAAACAACGACACAGAGACCGAGAAGAGTCACTGACGCAGTCAGATGATTGGCAGAAATTCATGTCACTCTCATTCTCATGCCAGTAAATCAATTCCAAAGCAAGGGAAGACAACCCAGAAATTGACACTGCTCCTGCGTAAAAATGGATGAAGCGAGTTTGAGAACATTGGTATACGGGAGCGTGTCTTCTAATAGGCAACGATCTCTTTCCCCGTCACTTCCTGTTAAGAAACCACATCGTCTGAATGAACTGCAGCACGGCTTCTTTCTCTTCTGATAACAACTCGGCAAGAAAGGAGCAGGCGGGGGATGGGGGGGGGGGGGGGGGGGGGGGGGGGGGTCCCTGAAATCAGAGCAACTGAAAACAGATTTGAAAAAAAAAGCCAAAAAAAAATTATTTAAAAAAACACACACACAAAAAAAAACCAGAACAGAATTACTGAGCCGCCAAACGAAGAAACAAATTAACTACAAAACAAAAAAAACAAAAAAAAATTGTCTTGCCAGAAGAAGACCCAATAGGTCGAAAGGCGTTGTGTTTGTTTTGTACTTTCTTTGCTCCTTCGTTCAAGACAATGAAACCAACGAACAAAGAAACAGACACTTATCTCTTCGAGCTGGGTGCCAACTCTGAAAATGGATTGGTTCTGATTTCCACTTCATGTCCATGCCCGCGGGAAGTTTGTGTCAACACCAGCAAGTTCACGGGAATTGTCGTTGGATGGATCTAATGGCGCCCACCGGAAGTTAGGGGGATTGGGATGGGAAGGCAGATGGAGGGGGGGGGGGGGGGGGAGGGGGTGAGGGGGGGGGGGTAACTCGGACAGTGAACAGTGAGAGATTTCTACCTGTCGATCAAGTGTCGACAGTGTTGCCATATTCTGAAGGTGATGGGATATCTGTCGTTTTGTTCACGAGTCTGCAGAGCTGTTTACTATTCATGCCTGCAGTTGTTGTTTTTTTGTTTTGTTTTGTTTTTTCCCGCCACAGAGTATTCGCTCCGTCAATCAAAGGGGAGTTGCAGCTCTCAAGTCACGCAGGTAACCACTTACTTTATACAATTTCTAATCACTGACAATGATTGGGGTTGTTGCACGGTAGAGCTGACAACACAAACTATCTTTAAAACAGAGGCTCGAATTCTCTTCTTTTTTTTTTCACGTATCATTTATTTCCTTTTTTTTTCTTTTTCCTTTCTTTCTTTTTCATCTATCAGTTAGTTAGTTAGTTAGTTAGTTAGTTAGTTAGTTAGTTGTAGTTAGTTAGTTAGTTAGTTAGTTAGTAATTGTCTATTCATTTTTTTTTCATTTATTTATTCATTCTGACATTTACCACAGTTTCTTCCCATTATTCCGCTCTTCTCTGGCTGGCATGGGAGATAACTGGACCGTAATTGTCTGCTCATGGCTGTGAGACTATCACAGACTAGGAAGTAGAGTTCTATGTTAGGAACAACGGGTGAATTTTCAAAACAGGCCGGTTTCAAAATTAAAGTAAGATGGTCGCCTGCGATGATTCCTTAGAGCTATCAGCGAAGGGTTTCATATCTATAATGTTACGCTCCCTTCTTCTACCCCATCCCTTTCCCTCCCTGTAGCCCTCCCCTCCCCTCCCCCTCCCCTCCCCTCCTCTCTCCTCTCCCCTTCCCTCCCCTCCCTGTGTCATTGCGCAACCTGTGTTTGCCTGTAAACATTCCACCTGCCTCCACACCTTTGTGAGAGTTCCTAGGTTTACTGGGTTTTTTTTTCTTTGTGTGTGTGTGTGTGTGTGTGTGTGTGTGTGTGTGTGTGTGTGTATGTGTGTGTGTGTGTGTGTGTGTGTGTGTGTGTGTGTGTGTGTGTGTGTGTGTGTGTGTAATTCCTTGACAAACTTTGAGGAGTATGACAATCGCCGAACGCAAAATACTTTCTGTGTGTGTGTGTGTGTGTGTGTGTGTGTGTGTGTGTGTGTGCGCGCGCGCGCGCGTGTTGTGTGTGTGTGTGTGTGTGTGTGTGTGTGTGTGTGTGTGTGTGGGTGGAGGGGGGGCAGGGGGAAACGGCGAATTCCGCTCAATTGAATAGACTGTAAAATATGACCGAACATGAAAAATTACCGAGAGCAGTGTCACAGAAAGGGAGACAAATCTTGACTGCTTTTGGCCATTCTCTGCACAATTGACAGATTACGTCCCCTCAAAGTTCCGGCATTCGGTTTTCTTCTTGTACGTTTTCCCACTACAAAATTCTCCCAAAGTTCCAAACAGAATCATTTATGGATTTCCAACGTTCTGCGCCTTCTAATCTGGCACTTTTAAATATAAACATTCACCCAGTTGTGTTCGAGTTCCCTTCTGGACAGACACACTTGGCGCATATGCATGGACATATGCGCGGTGCATGTGCACTCACACACAACACACACACACACACACCACACACACACACACACACACACACACACACTCTCTCTCTCTCTCTCTCTCTCTCTCTCTCGAGCGCGTGCGCGCGCGCGTGCGCGTGCACACACCACACACACACACACACACACACACACACACACACACACACACACACAGCATGGTGAACATAAAACACGTCGATCGATTTTTCAATTGCGTTCTTAACCGACAGAAAGCAGCCAAACGTAAATCTAACCCTAAACTAGCTTAATCCTATTCAGCCCCCCTAAGCCTAACCCTGCCAAACGATTTTTTGTTTTATGGGTGTTTCTTCCCTCCCCCTTCCCCCCCTCCCCCCCCCCCCCCCCCCCCCCTAGCTTCAGCCCTGATATGGCCCTTTGTGTCGGCTTGGCTAAGAGCAACATTAACTTACCTTTCATAGCTTATATGAGGAACCTACTCAAATATGAAACATTGATTTTTTTTTTTATAAATAAAAACTGTTTGTTGTAAGGTGTTGATTGTTATAAAAATATTTCCGATTTTTAGAAACATTCTCTGAGATCTAAAAAAAAATAATAATAAAATAAAGATACTTCACAAAAGTGGGTTTCTGGAAAATCGTCCCACTTTCGTCTTTCCTTTTCTTTTCTTTTTTTTTTTTTTCTTGATTATTCATTTACTTATTCATTTTGTAGGTTGGCCATTAAACCCAAATCTATGATTATTTGTATTCATACACCTCTCTGAAATCTGATGGATAGAACATAGTTTTTCCTTGCGTTCCCAGCCATAGGGGGATTCCAGGCAACGAGTTGGTTGATCAGCTTGCCAAGAGCGCCACAAGGAAAGAGTTGAGCAGATTGTCTTTCCCTCACACTGATCTGAAACCCAAAACACAAGCTTATGTCAAAGACCTCTGGCAAGAGGAATGGAACACGCAGACGGATAACAAAACTGTTCCAAACTGTAGAACAGATTTTACCATGTGAGTGCCGAAAAGTAGAAACAGTTTTGTGCCGTATGCACACAGGCCACTCCTTTCATACACGCTCGTACCTTTTAGAAGGTGAAGAAGCTCCGTGTTGCGTTCCATGTGATGTACCACTCACTGTAAAATATGTTCTGATAGAGTGTTGGGATTTATATGATGTCGGACATAGACACTTTACAGCAGACTCCTTGAACATCTTGTTCAGAGATGTCCCACCTGATGTGATGTTTTCAGTCTTTGAAATACATCAAAATTCTTCATTTGATTAATTTTTTGAATTTTGTCGATGAAAGATTCACAGCAATTCCACCATCTTTTTTTTTTTTTTTTTTTACAAACTATGGTTGTTGTTGTTTTTAGTTGTGTGTTTATTTTCTTTATAATCTGTTTATTTTCTATTCAATCTATGTTGAGAGTTGTCGTCAACAAGACCACAGCCCTGATTTGGCCCCTTGCAGTCGGCTGGGCTAGAAGCAACATGAAATGAAACGAAAAGTGTGTGTGTGTGTGTGTGTGTGTGTGTGTGTGTGTGTGTGTGTGTGTGTGTGTGTGTGTGTGTGTGTGGTTTTGAGGGCATGCCGGTCAGGCAGAGTCTTTCGCGGTTACAGCTTCATCACCGGGGGTAAAAAAAAACGAAAAGAAAAGAAAAACAAAACAAAAAAAGACAGAGACAAAGAAAAGGAAAACCAGCTCCGGGTATTACAGAAGTAGGAAGTTCCGGGGGGCAGACAATTCAAGGACACGCGTTACCTCCCATGGCAGATGCCTTTTGCGCCACAGTGGTATGAAGAGGGAGGGAATTCCGGTCATTTTGTGCCCCAAGGAGATGATGTTACTAATTTTAGAGCGTGATCAGTTAGTAGTAGTAGTAGTAGTAGTAGTAGCAGTAGTAGTAGTAGTAGCAGTAGTAGTAATTGTTGTTGTTATCAAAATAATGAGGACAATTTCTATAGCGCTCATCCCAACAACGTAGGCCAGTGGGCGCTTTACAAGTTTCAACAAATCAATATCTAACACACACACACACACACACACACACACACACACACACCACACACACACCACCCAACATGGCAAACAATGTCGCATAAACAGACATACACTATATAACACATAAACTGCCCATTCGCACACAACCAACGTGTGCAACTGACAGGCAGCAATTCAGCAATGTTTCAGGTGGCATTCTGCAACTGACGTTTAAACAGATCAGTTTCAAATGCAGACTTGTCAGTCACGAAGGACGGGACATGACGTAGTTGGAAAGGTAGCGAATTCCAGAGTATTGCCACAAAAAAAGGGGGAATGCTCTAGAACCATGCTACTTTCGGTTGTATAGGGGAACCATCATCATCATCATCATTATTATTATTATTACTATTATTATCATTATCATCATCATCATCATAACTATTATTGTTATTATTATTGTTGTTATCGAGAGAACTTGTGTGCCGCCTATGCCTGGTTTGAGATCAAGCTCCATACGCTTTATAAACAACACCTTCTGAAACCACGGGCTGCCTACCTTGGTAGAGCCGACTGAAGAGCTGCCTGCTGGCGTTATGCTCTGTCGTTTTCTGCGTCATTCAGTGTGTCAGCAATTA
>CM065733.1:44357364-44364864 GCA_033310375.1 Conus canariensis | reverse complement strand
ACACATACACACATACAACATACACCACATCATACACACATACATACATACATACATACATAACATACATACATACATACATACATACATACACACATACAACATACATACACACACACATACATACACACTACATACACAACATACACATACATACACATACATACACACATACACACAGAGAGCTACGAGTTTCTCCCGATGCTGCAAGCGTTCTTCACAGCTGTTTACCTCTTACATCAACAATGTACGCATGTTCAGCTACTCATCTCGTTAAACCTGAAGTAAGGAACTTACGGGGGACGGGGGGGGGGGGGGGGGGGGGGCTGACTCAAGGGAAGGATGAGAGCGGGGGGAAGGGGGGAGGTATGGAAGGTGAGGGCAAACGGATGAAGATGTGGGCGGAAGACTGAAGGGCGGGGCACGATAACACTCGAGCAATGTTCAGTCGGACCGTTCACGCAGGGCTTAACAGTTGTTGGTTTGTCTTAGTGTCAAGACCCTCTCCGGACTGTCGTGTATTGTCTTAGTAAGCTATGAGTGGGCGTGGGGCACAATAGGCGTGTGACCTGGGGGTGTAGTATTATGTGTGTGTGTGTTGGGGGGGGGGGGGAGGGGGGACGGCGGGCAGGGAGGGTCAGCGTGGTGTTACTTTCTGTCTGCTGCCAGATTTAGTCACAGGATCGTGTAGAATGTAGCTATGTTAATCTCTGGGATGTCCGATCATTGTACTTGTGTGTGTGTGTGTGTGGATAGGGAAGGGGGTGGGGTGGCGGGGGGTGAAGAGGGTGGGGGTGGGGTGGTGAGGGTGGGGATGGAGGGTACGTGCGCCCGCGCGTGAAGTTGTGTGAGAGTGAGACTGTGTGTTTGTCTCTGTGTCTCTGTCTTTGTCTCTGTGTCTGTCTGTCTATCTGTGTGTGTGTGTGTGTGTGTGTGTGTGTGTGTGTGTGTGTGTGTGTGTGTGTGTGTGTGTGTGTGTGGAGAGAGAGAGAGAGAGAGAGAGAGAGAGAGAGAGAGAGAGAGAGAGAGAGAGAGAATACGAATACGAATACGAATACGAAGATTCATTCAGATCAAAGCCTTAGCCCATGCTGAAGGGGTGGTACCCGCAATATAAATAATATCAATCTACAACATCAAAGAAAATGATAAACGAAAGTAAGTACATATGCACCATACGATATTAAGCATACACAGTACGTAGCGGTTTTTTTTCTCTGCTTTTGTTGCTTGATGAATGTACTTAGCAATATTGAAGTGAATGGCTTCATTTCTTGTCGTTAGGAATAAAATTTATTCTGAAAATACAAAGGTCAGAATAATACTTCGGCTTTATAAATCTCATTCTAAGGTCATAAAAAGCAGGACAGCAAAAAGGAAACGGATTTCATCATTCTTGGCCAGATTACGTAAGCGGCGTGTCAGTTCATTATCACTAATGGTACTGTACCTGAAACGTTGACAAGCAATATCAGAAACACCAAATCTAAACTTGCTTAATGCGCTCTTAATATATCCTCTACGTCTCTGATATATCTATTTATATCCATTTGGACATATGGCTCTATCATATTAGTTGATCTAAAGAGTCAGTATTGCGCGCAAAACTCTGTCACTGTTATAAATATGATCATGCCAGTCCTGCCAATATATAATCAGTTATTCTTTGTTTAAAACATGTCTAGAACCCTGCGATATTTTCAACTCCCCGGTTGTCTCCAAACAAAAGCAAAGCTATATGAAAGACGAACTTTGGTACTCCATGTCTTCTTGCCTTTACAAAACAAGATATTGCAATATCTTATAAGCTTTAACAGATATTTTGATTTCTTCCATTCTTGTTCTTTTCACTCAGTATTTAATACATTTCAAAAACGAATTAATGTAAATTGGATATCGTCCAAGATCACCATAAACTGAATAATCCGGTGTTCCATTGTCTACATTTCATTTTTTTTTGTCGTCGCATACAAATGCACATTTTCCAATTCGATACTTTTCGTAAGAGCCCAAATTTCCGCTCCATATTGTAAGATTGGCTGCACCTCAGTCAAACAGCTTTGAGAAAACTGGAAATGCGTTACAATTCAGTGTATACAGAATGTGAAGCATAACTGTGACCACTCTCTTTGCACTATTTGCAATGTCTTGGCATCCAAAAGTGAAACTTAATCTGGTTGTGAAATAAAATCAAAGATAGTTATATGCCTTGACTACAAGAATATATACATCTCTCATTTCGTCCCAAATAACAACCTTTACGAATACAGTAATATCGGTCTTTTGAAATTTAATCTGGCTGGAGAGAGAGAGAGAGAGAGAGAGAGAGAGAGAGAGAGAGAGAGAGAGAGAGAGAGAGAGAGAGACAGACAGACAGACAGACAGACAGACAGACAGACAGACAGACAGAGACAGACAGTGGGGTAGACAGACAGACAGACAATCCCAGACATGTGTACTGTGCCCCTCTGTGTGTGTGTGTGTGTGTTGTGTGTGTGTGTGTGTGTGTGTGTGTCTGTGTGTGTGTGTGTTGCAATACACCGTACCGCTCCCAGCGGGTTTCCCAGTGGGCTGTCACAGACTGATTTCCTCGTCCCTACCCCCACCCTCTCCTTTCCGCCTCTCCCCTTCCACCCCCACACCTTCACTTCCCTCCTCTCTCCGACCCACACCTTCACCCCTGCGCCTTACTCAGCAGAGCGTGGTCCTAAGTGACCTTGAGCCAGAGGTCACACACCTTGGCTGACCTTTTGACATGGCAGGGACTTCCCTGATGCGGGTCAGTTATTTCACTCACCCGATGTCCCACACATGAATGCCGATGACTCTTTCGACCAATCGCAGGGAACTTCACAGAAATGGACGAGTCCAACACACACACACACACACACACACACACACACACACACACACACATACACGCGCACGCACACACGCACGCATGCACGCACGCACGCACGCAAACGCACACACACACACACACACACACACACACCACACACACACACACACACGCACACACACACACACACACACACACACACACACACACACATGTGAATATGTATGTATGTATACACAACACACACACACATACACATATATATATATATAAAATATTATATGTGTGTGTGTGTGTGTGTGTGTGTGTGTGTGTGTGTGTGTGTATGCAGACAGAGGCAGAGGCAGAGAGACAGACAGAGAGAAAGAGCTAGAGAGACAAGAGACACAAACAGACAGAGATAGAGAAAGAGAGAGAGAGAGCTAGAGGGAGAGAGACAGACAGACAGAGACAGACAGACAGAGTCACAGAGAGAGAGGCAGAGACACAGAAAGAGAAAGAGAGGGAAGGAAGGAGGGAGGGATGGGGGACCAGTTGAAGGACTAGTGGTCAAAAGCAAATCTTTTCGAATCATGTTCAGTCATCACCATTCCCCTGCCCTCTCCCTTCCCCTCCTCCCCGTGCACCAAAAATAGTAACATGCTCTGATTGGTAGGAAGAACCGGCGGCATTTCTTCGCTCGTTACTGGGTGTGAATACGGAAGTGTGGGAGGAGGGGGGGGGGGGGGGGGGGGGGGGAGTGCTAAAGATGTCTTACACATTTTTTTTAACCTCTCTCAAGGCGATGTTTCCATCCGTGTCTTTTAATGTGTTTGTCTGAGCATCGACCAGATTATGCAAAAACGGCTGAACCGATTTTGAAGTAAATTTTGGTAAAAAGATAATAGAATGCAAAAGCAATAGTCCTCCAAAGGGAAGAAAACATTATAGAAAAATCACAATGCCACTCATCTAATTTTCGGCCACGTGGCCTTTTTCAAGAGAAAAAAACAAAAACAATCCAACTACGTGATGTCCATCTTTGGCAACTGGTCAGAGCAAAGAATTGACGTCATAAATATAATGCGCAAGTTTTGACATCATAATATGTGATGTCATCAACAAGGAAAGAAAAAAAAAAAAAAAAAAAAAAAAAAAGGGGGAGGGGGGAAGGGGGGAGGGGGGTGCAAGTTGTGTGTGGGTGTGGGTGTGGGTGTGTGCGTGCGTGCGTGCGCGCGCGTACGCGCGCGTGTGTGTGTGTGGGGGGGGGGGGGGGGGAGGGGGGGGTGGGTGTAGTTATACTGTAACCAATGTACTTCAAAAACATAGCAATACGCTCCATAAATCACAATGAAAATGAAACCATAGAATAATGTGACCATAGTCCTGTCTGTGACTGTGCATGGCATACAAGAACTGTCATATGAATATATATATATATATATATATATATATATATATATATATATAAATTTTATGCCAATCATCAATGTTGTTCGTAGGTAAATCTGGATAAGGTTGTTACAAATTTGTCTTAACATTACATCCATTTGGCATCCTAGTATCTAATGCCTTATCCATTTTTCTTCAGTAATAAGTCTGAAGCTTTTGCTTTCACCATAAGCTTTTGCCAACACTGCAACAGCAAGGTCTCCCACTGAATGCTGAAGGAAATGTCGCATTATTGGCTTTTCTCTTTGGAACTTGATGTCACGTCTGTGTTCCGCTATTCTTTCTTTCAATGAACGTCCGGTTTCACCAACATAAACTGTCTTATTACACCGTTTACACAACAGAGCATATATCAAATTTCTATCAGCACATGTCACATTACTAATAACATTGTGTGAATATTTCTGCTTTGTGTCCAACACTGTGGAAGTTACTAGTGAAGAACAGGTGTCACAATCACAAGTTTCTGTTTTTCCCTTCACTGCTCTTTCAGTTTTCTGGTGAACCAACGTATCACATAAATTTTTATCCCGTCTGTATGCAGGCATCGGTAGTTTATGGAATACTTTGCGCATGTATTCTGACTTATAGAGCGTATCACTATGTCTCTTTAGTACAGCTTGTACATCTGGCAATAATCTTGTCAACACTAGTGGTACTCTTTCAGTGTTTTCTTTCTTCTTTTTCTGAAGAAGTTGATTCCTATCTGTGTTATCAACTGTTTTCAACTGACCTTCTATGAGTTTGCTACTATAGCCCCGTTTGCGCAACTGATTCTTAAGTTCAGATCTGTGTTTTAGATAGTCCTCATCTTTTTCACAGATTCTTCTCAACCTAACACCCAAACCATATGCTAGAGATTTTTTTGTATGTGGGGGATGACAAGAATCCTGCCTGAGGTATAACTGTTTATCAGTATCTTTCTTGAATAGATCCGTGTAGACATGGCCATTCTCTAACTTAACCAGAGTGTCAAGGAATTCAATTTGTTCTCTACTCCATCGTAGAGTGATTTTTATGTTGGTATGTATGGTGTTGGCATAATCTGTGAAACGTAAAAGGGAGTCAAGGTCACCATTCCAAATGCCAAACCCATCATCAATGTAACGTTTGTAGAAATAAGGCTTCTGTTCAAACTCCAAAAGCTTCTCATCCCACTTCCGCATGTATGTACAAGCAAAGTTTCTCCCTAGTCTGGACCCTATGGCTATTCCATCTGTCTGTCTGTAGTGTGAATCCCCTAAACTGAATCCATTATAATCTAAAACAGTTTCAATCATTTCAACTGCACAGTCTGTTGGTACGATGGGTCTAGGTCTGCTTTGTAAAGCTTCTATACATGCTTCTATTCCCTCTTTCCGAGGCACAGAGGGGTACAGTTTCTCTACATCAAAGCAAAACAGAATCGCATCGTCTGGGACAGGACAAGCACATTCTTTTAATTTACTTATGAAGTCTGATGTATCTCTTATGTAGGTGGGAGAGTTAATGACGTAATCATTCAACTCATGCTCTGTGACTTCTGCAAGTTTTTTCTGTGGGAGTGTCTATACCACTGACAATCGTTCGCAATGGTGCACCTTGCTTATGTAGTTTTGGGTTCCCCTTCAGTTTACCACCTTTTGGGTAGCGTGGGAGGAGGTACTGTTGTAGGTCTTTGGATATAACCCCTTCTCTATACATTCTATTCACTATCTTTTTCACCTTTTTTGTTGCTATCTCAGTGAGGTCTTTCTCTATCATAGTGTAGGATTCACTTTTGGTCATTTCATTGTGCAGCCCAGAAATGTAACCATCTTTGTTCATAACAACAACCCCAGATCCTTTGTCTGCTGGTCGAATGATGATGTTTTCATTATTTAGAAGTGCATAAAATGCATCTTTTTCATTACGACTGAGGTTCAGTTTACCATTTTTCTTCAAGTTGTTCATAATATCATTCTTTACAAGTTCAATGTACATATCTAGCCAATGATCCCTACCTTCTTTTGGTGTGAAAGTGCTCTTATTTTTTACTTTAAACTTTTCCTCATGAGACTCCTCTTCTTGTTCTATTCATCATTGCTATCTTTGTCAAAAAAGTATTCTCTGAGGCGCATCCTACGTTCCCACTCATCTAAGTCTGCCAAAAGTTTTGTAGTATTTACCTGTGATTTATCCGGTACAAACTTGAGCCCTTTAGAGAGCAGGGATATCTCTGCATTCGTGAGTGTGTGGTTGGACAGGTTTGTAACATTTTCTTTGTTGTCGTTATTCGTTCTATGTTTCTGTGACTTAGAGCATTCTTTTCTCCCTGTGCGCTTATGAATGCTATGTGCAGTATTTTCTTTACTAGCAACTTGATTTATACTACCCTGATCTTTTTTGTGCGAGGTAGGTCCTGTGAGAATGGTCTCTGTTTTATGAGGAGCCAACCGTGTCGAAGGGTTACCACACATGTTGCTACCTGTAGTCTGGGCATGACGCACGCACACACCCACACCCACACACAACTTGCACCTCCCCTCCCCCTTCCCCCTCCCCCTTTTTTTTTTTTTTTTTTCCTTGTTGATGACATCACATATTATGATGTCAAAACTTGCGCATTATATTTATGACGTCAATTCTTTGCTCTGACCAGTTGCCAAAGATGGACATCACGTAGTTGGATTGTTTTTGTTTTTTTCTCTTGAAAAAGGCCACGTGGCCGAAAATTAGAGTGGCATTGTGATTTTTCGATAATAGAATGGTTTCCAAGGACAGATCCGCTAAATTTTTCATGTGGATCCGGTTCAAAGGGCGGCGTCAACATCCGTGTGACCTTGGCAATGATTGGTGCTCCCCTGTCGTCTATTTCATAAATATTCATATTGTACTCCTGATTCGTTTTTGGGAGACGGCGTATGCTGGTCTCATTAACGCACAGTATATTCATTTGGAAGGCCATCTTGATGGTCATTTTCACTGGGTTATGGTTCGAAAAATTCTAGTCGTCATCAAATTTCCATGACGTCACTTCCTTCTTCCTGTTAGGTCTTGAGATCTTATCCATGGCCTCTAAGCAGAATTGTTCCTATGCTGTTTTGTTCCTGTTCCTGTGTTCATATTCTCTTTTATTCTAGTTCCTTTATTCCTATGCTGTTTTATTCGAGTTCCTTCCGCTGTTTTATTCCAGTTCCTCTGTCCCTACACTTTTCGTGTTCCCGTTCTTTTATTCGTATGCCGTTTCATCCCAGTTCCTTTATTCC
>CM065733.1:44319864-44349864 GCA_033310375.1 Conus canariensis | reverse complement strand
CGCACGTGTGTGTGTGTGTGTGTGTGTGTGTGTGTGTGTGTGTGTGTGTGTGCGCGTGCGTGTGCGTTCGTGCGTGCGTGGGTGTGCGGATACGTGGGTGCGCGTGTGCGTGTGTGCATGTGACACACGCATGTGTGCGTGCGTGCGTGTGTGTGTGCCTGTGTGTGCGCACGCGTGCGTGCGTGCGTGTTTGCATGTGCATGTATGCGCGCGTGCTCTGTGTGTGTGTGTGTGTGTGTGTGTGTGTGTGTGTGTGTGTGTCAGTGAAATACTGACAAAAAAAAGGGGAAACAAAAAAAGCTTCAGAGCCAGTAAGTACAAAAAGAGCAGAGCCTCTAACGAGTAACGGAAATATTCATTTCGTTGCAGATGGTCAACACGGGCATCATTTACGTCTCTCTCACAGATTTCATTTCTTTTCCTTAGCATGGACTGTGTTGTGTTGCCAGTGAAAGAGAAGAATCAGCCCTCGCTTTTGGCGACTAACGCCAAGAGGCAGACGAGCCGTCCGACCATATAGTGGTACAGAATCCACGCCCAGTGTCTGACAGCCCTTAGGTCAGAGTTCGGGGTTACCACAAAGGTCAAGTAGTAACAAAGCAGTTTGAGTGGATGAAAATCGTCCTGGTTCCGAGGGGGGAAAATTGAATGTGAAAAAGACGATTTTGTCCTGGAATTTTGGGTCGATAAATTAGTTCATTGCCATAATTATGTCAGCAAAGATAGCAGAATTCTGCACGACTTGTAGACTTCTTGTGTTTGTACGCTATTAGCAGAGCACGAGGATTTGGAAGTGAAAAGTCTAGCAGACAACAAAGCTTGCTCTTGAAGAAATAGGGGGAGATAAGCATTCATATCTGCAGTGGTAGATAATTCTGCCTAACTAACAGTATGTGCTTGAATGGGTGAATGGGGAATAACAAATGCTTCTCAAAATGAGCCTTCAGCAAGCTTATAATCTCCAAGGGGGAGACAATCTCCAATAGGGAGGAAACTCTCTAACATATAACTCCTGGTCAGATACCGGTATTTCGAAACCTGATTGTTTCTCCTCAGTGACCGCCGAAAGTGGTAACTCGACTCCTCCGCCTTTTCGGTTTTAAGAAGAATGCTATCCTAGAAAAAGGCTGGTGTGCAATACCGTAGTATGTTTGTTGAGTTCTCGATAAAAAATACCAACCAAAGGTGCCATATATATATATATATATATATATATATATATATATATATATATATATATATATATATATATCTAAGACATAAGAGCAAGCTTTGTTTGTAATTGAATATTTCTTGCAGTCATTGCAACACCAAGCTGCTCTGTAAGTTGCTGGAATGGTGCTCGGTACTTATCCTTGGAATTTATTAGTTTATTGTAATTTAGTCCCTTGCAGATTCATTCCAAGAACTGGCCCTCAGTACTTGTGTCTTAAGAGGTTATCTTTTTATATTTTATTCTTTTCACAAGTAAATGTAGCTTGTTTTGCTCTTTCATGATTTTCTTCTGCTTCTTAGGTGGCACCTTTGGTTGGTTTTTTGAAAACTCAACAAACATACTACGGTATTGCACACCAGCCTTTTTCTGGGATAGCATTCTTCTTAAAACCGAAAAGGCAGAGAAGTCAAATTGCCATTTTCCGCGGTCACTGAGGAGAAACAATCAGGTTTCCAAATATCGGTATCTGACCAGGAGTTATATGTTCGTGAGTTTCCTTCCCATTGGAGTTTGTCTCCGCCTTGGAGACTATAAGCTTGCTGAAGGCTCATTTTGAGAAGCATTTATTTTATTTTTCCCCATTCACCCACTCAAGCACATACTGTTAGTTAGGCAGAATTATCTACCACTACAGATATGAATGCTTATCTCCCCCTATTTCTTCAATCTAAGACATAAGAGCAAGCTTTGTTTATAATTGAATATATATATATATATATATATATATATATATATATATCATGCGCGTTGAATATGTTTTGGTACTGGCTGATCTAGTGAGGAAAGCCTGGTGCAGCTTTGAGTGCAATAGAGAATATTATTATAGTGTTTTGGGGCCTACACTGTAACTGTGGACGCGGACTCGCAACCATTTAAAGTATCGTTCGACTGCTCAGGCTTTTCAGTATCCGGGTTATTGCTAAAGAAAGTTTGCTCTGTGTGTGCGAGCGGAAGTGAGTGGGGGAGGGGAGGGGGTGGGGAGTCAGGGAAGGGGGTAGCACACGGGGGGGGGGGGGGGGGGGGGGGGGGGGAAAGGGATGGGTGGGGGGAGCGGAGGAGGGCGGGGCGGTGCTTGATAATAGTAAGTTTGAAATCAGCGCGCTCGCACCCACTCACCTATACCCACACCTACACCCATAGAGACGGAACTAAAAAGCTACTGAAACGGAAACATGCGGCCTATCATCGCAGTGTAAGCATTCGTTGAACAAAATGACGTTGCAAGTTTTTTGGGTTTTTTTTAACATGTTCAAACTGGGGCGAAAAGCTTTACAGTTAAGTAGCCATGCAATATCTGTGATGAGAAAAAAGCTGTCCTTACTTGAACTGTATTTACACATCCACGCACGCACGCACGCACTCGCGCGCGCACACACACACACACACACACACACACACGCACGCACGCACGCACGCACACACGCACGCACGCACGCACACAAACACACACATACACGTACACAGTCATACACACACACACACACACACACACACACACTAAAAGAAAAGCGCAAAAGAGACAGTTACAGTGATTGGATGTGCACCCCACCCCACCCCCACCCGCCTCCTCTTTCTCCAAACACGGACATTCAAAACGGGGTCAATCGAACACTAACATGTCATTAAATCCTGATGGTATCCGTTTGCTGTTTTTTAAGAGGATGGGAGTGGGTAGATATCTCAGGGTAGATCCTCTCTCTCTCTCTCTCTCTCTCTCTCTCTCTCTCTCGGCACCCTCAAGGCACCACACACACACACACACACACACACACACACACACACACACACACACACACACACACCATCACCACCACCACCACCACCACCACCACCACCACATTGCGAACATGCGATTTCTCTACCAAGTGCAAGGTAGCCTATATTTTGTCCTGTCGCCCAAAAGCAGGACAGGTGAAACATCCGTATAGATTTTTTTTTTATGCCTCAGCTGGAATTTCAGCTGTTGCTACTGCTGCTGCTACTGCTGCTGCTGCTGCTACTGCTGCTGCTGCTGCTGCTGCTACTGCTTCTGCTGCTGCTGCTATATCACTGCCTTGTGATTGCTGTTGTTGTAGCTTTAATTGTGTAATAACGGGATGGTGTTGCTCTCGTTTCGGTCTTTATGGATGCATATTGTTGTTGTTGCCCTTTCCGATAATTTCTTTCGTCATGGTCAGTATTACTTTCCTCTTCTCAGCTTCCTCCCCTCTTCCCAGTTTAACTTCTTTTCATCGACCGAATCTTCTTCTTGGAAATAGTCATCCTCTTCGTCAAGGAAATCTTCTTCATGGAAATTCTGGTATGAATTCTTCGTCACACGAATCTTCTTGTCAAGAGGTTCGTCGTCTGGTTTTCTTCCATCGATAAAATCTATTCCTTGAAAGTATGCCTCTTCTGTTTGTTTATCAAGGGAATCGTCTTGCCAAAAACATTCTTCATCTGCTCCTTCAATATGGAAAACTTCTCGGAGATATTCTTCACTTAGTCCATCAAGGAAATTTTCTGCTAGGAAATATTTATCCTCTTCATCAAGAGCATCTTCTCATATAAATAAAGATGTTCTTCATTTGCTCCCTCATCGAGGGAAATCTTCTTGTCGAAAATGAATTTTGTTTCTCTTTCATTAATGGAGTCTTCTGGTA
Source organism: Conus canariensis (assembly GCA_033310375.1). Lineage (NCBI taxonomy): Eukaryota > Metazoa > Mollusca > Gastropoda > Neogastropoda > Conidae > Conus > Conus canariensis. The sequence continues at coordinate 44,346,006 of CM065733.1, read as the reverse complement.
TGAAATACACTTCATCTCTGTTTTATCAAGAGCATCTTCCTCTGGAGATATTGCTCATTTCCTCTCAAAGGAATCTTTTTTTTCTTCATTTCTCTTTAAAAGGTGAATCTTCTCTCCACTTATCAGCGGAATCTTCTTTTTGGAAATATTCTTCATTTGGTCTTCCACAAAAGGAATCTTCTGGGACATATTCATTGTCGTCGTCAAGGGCATCTTCCTGTTGAAAAAAAAAAAAAAAAAAAAAAAAAAAAAAACCGTTCTTCATCTATCCTTCATAAATTGACTCTTCTTGTCAAAATAATTGTTCTCTTTCTTTCACCATTGGATTCTTCTCATTAAAAACATTCTTCATGTCTTCTTCATCAAAGGAATCTTCCTCTGGGAAATATTCTTCATCCTCTTTAAAACAAAAGAATCCTTTTCCTGGAAATATTTTTAATCTTTGCCATGACAGGAATCTTCTTCTTGGAAATATTCATCCGTTAATTCATCAAGGAAATCTGCTCGGAAATATTCTTCATCTCTTTAATCCGAGGGAATCCTCGTCTTGGGAATATTCTTCATCTCCGCCACGTGAATCTTCTAGTTGAAAATATTTTTCATCTGCCAGTTCGTTATGCAAATAATCTTGTTGCAAATTAGTTTTCATCTTTCTCATCACGGGAATTTTCTTTTTGGAAATGTTTACTTTTTCATTGGCCTGGAAATACTCTTTACCGTTTTAGTCAATGGAATCTTCTTTTCTGAGATGTCCTTCACCTTCTTCATCAAAGGAATCTTCTTCTTCTTCTTGATAGTCAGTCTTCACTTGCTCCTTCATCTGAGGAACATCAAAGAAATCTTATTGAAAATACTTGTCTTCTTTATAAAGGGAATCTTCTTCATGGGAATTTTATTCTTTGTCTGCTGCTTCATTAAAGGAATTTCCTTGAAAATCTTCTCTATCTGCTCCGTATCAAGGAAGATTTAGAGTTAGAAATAAGGCTCAAAACAAGGCTCAGGCGAACATTAAAAAGGACACAATGAATTCGAAATTACAATACCCCAACAGTTAGAGATAAGAAGAACTACGCATGAGTGGAGAGGGTGAAATACTATCACTGGCAAAACGAAACGAACAAAGACACCTGTCTTTTCTTCTGATAAAAACGTCCAAATAACTTTTTCAGTGATTTTACTGGCATTCGAAAGGTCCGATCTGGAAGGAGAACAGATTGCCGGTAACGTCGCAGTTATGGGTGAAAGGTCAACGAGGAGAGACTTTTGAGATCAGCGCAAAAGCTTACAGTCTTTACATTTGGGGGAAAAAATGTCAGGAACTATCTAATATGTGTTGTAAAATATTCGTTTGGTCTCTGGTAGAATGTTCTGTTCATAAAAAAAACACCTCTACACCTGTCCTCTCTCCAAGAAAAAGAACTCTGTAGCATCAGATAAAGTGTTTTGGAGGTGGGTACTACCTCCTCTTATAAAAAGAATAGTCATCAAATATTCTGACGATATCCAGGCCTGCTTTGCGGCTATTGCTAAGCCCTATCAAGATACAGTTGTCGTGATTATTGTCAAGCTTCAGTGTCAAACTGTTTCATACCTGCAGCATCGTTTTACGGGCTGGTGTAGATGCGAGCGTTTCATGCAAGTGAAATTGTACATTTCATCCTTTATCGTGGGGTTATAATGAGCGTTCATGCAGATGAAATTGTACATTTTGTCCTTTATCGTGAGATTGTTATGAGCGTTTCATGCAGATGAAATTGTATATTTCGTCCTTTATCGTGAGGTTGTTATGAGCATTTCATGCAGATGAAATTGTACATTTCGTCCTTTATCGTGAGGCTTGTTTTGTTGTTAGTTGTCTGTTAGCTCTTTTTTGCCCTTGGGATTGCTGGCAAGCTACGTCGGGCTTGGACACTGAACATATTCCGCTAGAGATGTATTCAGCGCTGATAACTTCACGTCTCGCTGGGCGTCAGCTCGATATTCCCCCTTATTGATAGATTCCCTGCTCGATACTTCCTAAGCTCGGTGCTTCCCCTTGCTCGATAATCCCCCTGCTTGCCTATGACGCGTCTTTATGTGTGCACGCCGTGTGGTCTTCATCTGTGGCATGGGAAAGATATCCTTTCGTACCCCTCTCTCCCAGAGCAAGAGCTTTTTTTTTTCTTCTTCTTCCTTGTGAGTGGTCGAGTATTGAGAAAGGGAGTGGGTGGGGGGAAAGGTATTGAGATGGGGGATTATTGGACAAAGGGGTTATGGAGCAGGTGTGTTGAGAAGCGACTCGTAGGAGGGAATATTGAGCACAATATCGAGTGGGGTGGGGGTGGAAGCAGGGAGGAGGGAGGGTTACTGAGGTGGAGGAGCATCAATACGCTCACCTTCATTGAAACCAGAAAAATCGGTTCCAGGTGTAAAAACTGCCTGTAACGCGGGAAATCTTAATAAACCTTTTTGAAACGATCCATTGCCTTTATCAATTATGCCATGGTTGGAGAGACTTTAGTGGGTGACGGCCATACCCTGGAACTGATTTAGATTACTGATAGAAATCTGGTTTTGATAAAAAAAATATGTTAACTCTGTATTTAAGAAAGCCCAAGGCAGATTTTTTTTTTTTTTTCCAGAGTCTGCATGAAGAATATTAATTACAATCAATTTTAAAAAATCAATTTTACAGTCACTGCAGACACAAATCGGAGTGCAATGTTTCATTCATCAGGTATAGAAGTCTGAGAGAGACCAGCAAGCAAATGGTGAATGACATTGTGAATGTGTAGGAAAGTTGTTGGAGTGAGGCAAACCAGCATGCAAGATTTTACGAGAAACATGTAGTGCAAAAGTCCAGCCAAACAGTAAATAATGACAGCCATGTTTTAGCAAAAATGTGACGAACTTCTACCGTAATAGTCTTAGTATATCTTGTTATTTCATAGTCAATACAGGCTTTTAATTCGTGGTATCATCAAATACATAAATTCCTGCCATAAATACTTTTCTGTACGTATGCACGCTTGTGTGTGTCTGCATTACCCCTTTGTGCTTCGTACACATGTTTTTCAGTATGTCTGTTGTATTATCTTTGTATTTGTGATGTGACGCATTACCATGGCGACAATGAATGCACAATAACGATGTGAGGAAATTGTCAGCACTCCGTGTGCATATGTATGTCTTGCATGACATAACCGTGTGTCCACACTATGTTCCACACGTTCTTAAATTATTCAGGGTCATTGTTTCACCCACGCTTTAAAACTAATAACGTGGTGAATTGCTGTGATCACACTGGACGAAACACTTTAGTGTTAATGTAGTGGGCTTCACCGTATATCACCACAGAAACAGCACCCAAGACTGGAGTGGCAATGTATCATCATGCGAGTGCCACCACAGAGAGCACACAAAGAAGAATGGCCACGACAAAAGCTTAGGCACTGGCACTTGGGTTCACATCATTTTTAACAATCTCATGTCATACTTCTTCTTCTTGTTTTTCTTTGAAAAGGGGAAGAAGGAAGTAGCAGGAAGACTGCGTGGGTGGGTGGGATGGGGCGCTGGGGGTGGGGACAGGGAGTGCTTTTCCAGCCAAAACTTGCCATTAAAGAGCTTTTCCAGAATACACATATCTTACACCAAACATCATTATACTACGTAACGACTTTTTTTTTTATCCTTTGATTTAAAAAAAAAAAAAAAAGCAGACACATTCCACCTGCCATGTTTGTGGACGCTCTTCTATTTTAACCACGGCATGTGTCTCAACTCAGTACACACTGAAACTTGCTATTTTCCACTCCCACATAAAGCATTTCACATTCTAAAATCTCTCTCACACACACACACTTTGATCCCGGGCCTTTTTAAGCACACTTTATTAATAAACATGATCAAAGTGTCCAGACCAGACAAAGACAGTGAATAGAGGTTGTCTTGTTTTTTTTTTTAAACAAAGCAAGCAAGCAAAGGGAAGAGCAGTGAAAAAATAAGGCGTCATCTTCATAGCCTCCAAACGTTATCAGCAGACTTCATCTACCTCTCCTCACTTTCAGCAGCCAATCTTTTCATCTTTACTCCCTTACTGTGTGTGCTCGTGTAACAATGTGTGGGTGTGCGTGTATGTCAGTGTGCAGGCTGTGCATTAACAATCACTGGAAAATGCCTGTTGATGTCCCTTTCCTGTACTAAGTGTATTTAACCCTGTGGCCCTGTTCACTTGCTGTCAGCAAAGCCCACACGATTGTTGCCAAAGTCAAACTCGGTGTAGTAGTGGCCGATGAAGACATCTCCCAGGATCCACAGTGGTCCACGGGGGGGAGGGATGTCCAGGCCTGTGAAGCCGCTCAGACAGATTGTCTGCCCTTGCTGGGATACCTGCCACACACACAGGGGGCATAACACAAAGGGTAAGGACCATGTGAGAGACCCAGTATCTTCACCCAACAACAATTAGAGACTTGGTTTGGTTCGTGTCCCAGAATTTCATAAATCGATGCAAACAATCTTTTGTACCCCCAGCTGGTCTGTATCTGTGAAAACCGACAAATCCCTATTACTTTGGTTGCTTTAACACACACTCACACAAACCAGGAACACTGTGCATCATTATTATCTGAAGTCATCCAACACACACTTGACACTAACAGTCATGATTCCGACTTTTATCACACACACACACGGATGGTTAATTCTTCAGACATAATCATGTTCATCAAAACACTTTCCCTTCATTCCCTGCCGGGAGCACAAGAGGCATCCTGGAATACAGGGAGACAGAAAATCATCATACAATTCACCACTTACTCTTATGTCATGCAAAGACTGTCTCTCAGTGTGCTCACTTTTTAATTCTTGATCACGGAGATCACCTAGCCAAGCAAGCATCGGAGCAAATTCTCGCCCAGTTTGGCAAGTTTAATATGCTCAACTTTACAGGCGAGACATTCACACAGTGACGACAATTAGCCAATCAGAGCAATCAAGAAGGTCATGCACTCTGCAAACTGCCGGCTGCTCTTGGCATGATTTTTGTTTTCTGTTGCTGCTTCTGTCGCTCCTCTCCACCAACAAGAATTGGTCTTCTCTTTCAGATTCTGTGTCAAATGCAACTGCACTTGTCATTTTGTACTCTTCCAGGAAATACCAAAGTCAGAGTGCTTCACCATGCACTAAACAAACAACATGGAGCGAACAACCGAAGTGAGGAACAAGTTCCGATCATTCAAGTGACCAAATGATCTGCCAACCACTTTCCTTCAAACTTGCCTGGCATGACCATAAAATGGTGAGGCATAGGAAAAAGCAAGCACAAGAACAAAATCTTTTTTCGTCCTTTGGAAGAGAGACCCACCCTATGTGATCATTTTCTTCCTTTGAAAGAAAGACCCACCCTATGTGACCAGACCTTTCCTGATGGACGCAACAGGCCTAAAAGACACAGGACACAGAATCAGGGGGGCGGGAAAGGTGTGAGAGGGACAGAGGGATCAGTTAACACCAGTATCTTATCAGGAACACACAGAGAAAGGAGGGAAGGGAAAAAAAAAGATGGGAGGGAGACGGGGGGAAAAGTGAAGGCAGCTGTTCATCGTTGCAAGAAGTACTAGTTACAGCATGAGAACATTACCCAGGCATTTTACATGACACTGTGTCAAAACAAAACGCAATCAGAGGACAAAGCTATCATCATTCTCGACACCACTAAATGAAGAGCTTGATGACTGTCATTCTCTATGGCATTAATACACTGATACAGCTGAAACTGACACAGAACACAGCCTGACTCTGTTCTGACCAATACCTACACTGCCATTACTGAAATCTAATGTATAAAAACCTAAAATCTCCCTTATGCATGCGTTTGACTGTCTCCGTGAATGTCCCTTCTGGAAGTCGAGTTCTTAATTGTAATTGTAGTTATTTGATTTTGTTTGTGTTGATAGGGCTTGTTTCTGAAGCGACAAACAGTATCACTGTATAGTATAACAAAGTAACAAATATACAATTCTATGTGCACATTGTGGATGAGTTTACACATTTTTCAGTTTTGTCTGAACCTATTTGTAAAACTGCAACAACAAAATAATGAAGCCTCGAGTTCCAGTCACAAAAAAAATTACATGTATCTACAGCTACAAGCTTCAACATTTCTTCGCCAATCTAGTCAAGTTATGGAATGGTTCTCAATTACACTTTGGCTTTCTTTATTTCAACCGACAGAAAAGGTTTATCTCCACAGTCCACATATGGTTTATCTCCACAAACAGAAAAGCTTTAAAGACAACAAAACAGAAAGAAAACAACCTATGGCACAACAATTAATCTGAAAAATATAAATCTGAAACAGTGTGTCTGTTGATAACAAAATGTCACATGAAAGACAAGAAAAGCAAACATGCATACAAAAACCAACATTAACAAAATAAACAAAAACAAAGCATACATTTTCAAGTTTCCATCGATTTGCATTAAGTAAAAGCTTAAGACAGTGCTGCCTGTCTCCCACATCTAGTACCAAATATTGTGCTTCTCTTCAAAGAAATGTTATAAAAAAAAAAAAAAATTAATAATACATGAAAACTTATTTTGCACTAAATGTGACTATCCAACCACCACAACATCACATAAGAAAATCAGATCCTTAGGTAATTAACGGAGTTCATTTGAACAATCACATCTTCGTGTTCCCCCGAACAGGTGACATTTGGGTCTAGAGCTTGCTCCACTGAAGTGGAAGTTATCATTACTCAGGCCTGGCAGCACGGAGATCAGACTGACATGGGAAAACTATGCCATGGATTTGAACTAAATGAACTGGTGGTTGGAGGTGAACGTTTGCAGTTGACGTGCGGGGTCAAACACGCAGCAGCCAGCACATGCGAGGCTGTCCAGCTATCTCACAGCATCCCACGCCCAATCCTACTGTGCTGGCAGCAGTGCTCTCACCTTCCGTGTCACAGTCTGCACTGTCAGCAACACTAACCACGTGCCATGTGGATGTCCACTACGATTAGCACATGTTGACACTTCAGACTTTTATCATTTCCCCTTCCTTTTTTTCTTTTTGACAATTTTGTAAGGAACAGCGGGGTAGGGGAGGAATGGTGGCAGGAAGGTGGGAGGATTGTGATCAAATGGTTCACCCTGCTCAAAAAAGTTTTAAGAAGTCCTATGAAACAGAAGGATCTGACTAAGCAGTCACTGCCAGACCAACCGAAACTAGAGAAGCTGGTTTCTCAGAAGGTGAGAGCACTGCCAGCAAGCAGGCCGCAGCCTAGTGACGATCCGAGGAGAAACGGAGTGGAGCGGAGGTGCGGGTGAGGGCGAACCCCACGCGGTTGTTCTGCAGGTCGAACTCCGTGTAGTAGGGCCCGATGAACACGTCTCCTAGGATCCACAGGGGGCCTGCTGGCGGGGGGATGTCCAGGCCTGTGAAGCCGCTCAGGCATACCGTTTTACCTGCTGACGACACCTGGAAAACACGCAGGGTGGAGGGGGGCAGGAAGGGGCAGAGGAAAGAGTGAGGTGACATCAGGTTACACATGTGCTAAAACAGGAGAATGTGGGTGCAGAGAGGTGCTGTGTCTATATCAAAGTGGGTTTTCAAGGGAGTTAAAAATACAAGGTGTGTCTACAAACAGTCCAAAGGGAGATGACTATCGAATGACGGTACACGTAACAATGATCAGAACAGCCCAACAAATATGCTTTGCTTGTTCCAGGCAAGGTCGGCTTCAAAACAGGAGGGATGGTAACTTCAAATCATTCATCAAGATAATGTGGACTTCAATTACACAGGTAACACTGACTTCAAATTCAGTCATACTTTGAGGCAAGGTCGACTTCAGTCATACTCTGACGCAAGGTCGACCTCAGTCATACTTAGAGGTAAGGTCAACTTCAGTCATGCATAGAGACAAGGTCGATTTCAGTCATATTTAAAGGCAAGGCTGACTTCAGTCATACTGACTTCAGTTATACTTAGAGGCAAGGTCTACTTCAGTCATACTTAAAGGCAAGGTCAACTTCAGTCATACTGACTCCAGTTATACTTAGAGGCAACGTCTACTTCAGTCATACTTAGAGGCAAGGTCAACTTCGGTTGTATGTAGAGGCAAGGTTGACTTCAGTCATATTTAGAGGCAAGGTCGACTTCAGTCATATTTGGAGGCAAGGCCGACTTCAGTCACACTTTGAGATAAGGTAGCTTTCAATCATAGTTAGAGGCAAGGTCGATTTCAGTCATACCTAGAGATAAGGTCGACTTCTATTATAATTAGAGGTAAGGTTAACTTCAGTCACAATTAGAAGTATGAATGAATATAATCACACAAAGGTGAAAGGCGGAATTAAATCAGACATGGAAGTCAAGTGAATTCAATCTCTCAAAGAAGATGGAACTAAACCACACAAAGAGGTAAGGTACAATTCAACCACACAAAGATACAATTCAGTCATAGGTAAGATACAAATCAATCACACAAAGAAGTTAAAAAAAAAAAAATCACACAATAAGATAAGGTACAATTCAACCACAAATACAAGCAGGGTATAATTCAATCACAAAGGGAGGTAAGGCAGATTCTAAATGTAAAATGATTAACAAATCACTCAAGATATCTGTTGCCCCATTAAATCAAAAACTAAAGAAAACAAACCCCCCAGTAACTGACACAATAACATCACCAAATGCTTTCCCAACACAAATATGAATCGTCATAACACTTTTACAGTGTGAAGCTGGTAAGCTCTGAACGTGACTAAACCATAACTTTATCATACTGTGTCAATACAAGAGAATCACTGACTGAATCCTAAAGACGTGTGCTTAACCATGAAGACCCGACTCACCCGCAAGACGTACTGTGTACCAGCCAGGGAGAATTTTTTGTCTCCAATGGTGAAGACGATCACTGGCAGGGATGGAATCTTCGTGCAATCGATCGAGTACTGCAACATCAAGGGGGAAAAAAAAAAATCACAAATCAACAGGTTTTGCTGCTTTTTGTCTCTTTATGGAGCGCGAGGGGTACCAAACCACCAGACCAATGATCAATACATCATTGAAATATATATATATATGTATATATATATATATATATACATACACACACATTTCTGACAAAAACAGCATCCGTGAGCATGACAGAAACCTTGTACACTCTGACGCTATTTCCTGCATCCACGTCAACTGTGGCTTAATACATGGAGAGCAATAACACAGTGTTTGTGCACAGTGTACCATCGACAGATACCAAGCACATCCCTGCACTTTGACAGGTGTTATGGACTGGCTTCAGTTCCCCCCCCCCCCCCCCCCCCCCCCTTGTTTTTAAGAGCAAATGCCAGCCAGCTATCCCATTTGGCTTTCTTCTTCATCATAGGATTCTGATTCAGAAACCAGTTTCATGCTGCTTCCTTGCCTCCATTTCACTCCATGAGTGATAACCCTCTGCTCCACCTGCACCACATGATTGCTATTCAACCAGTCCCAGGTGTGGGCACACACACCTCAGGCGAACAGACACAACGTGAAATGACATCGCACGTTATGAGATTGGCAAGACTGTAAGTTACTAAATATGAAGTTTTTTTTTACATGCCCATATATCATAGTTGGGAGGTTGGAATGTCCAAAAAAAAAAAAAAAAAAAAAACCCAGACAAATTGTAGCACTAGGCAGCTGTCATTACATTCACAGCAAACCGACACTATGTGAAATGACACTGTACTTTATCAGGTTGGCAAGATTGTAAGTTACTAAATACAAGTTTTTTTTTCTACACAACCGTTACTTGATAGTTTGGAGGTTGAAACGTAGAAAAAGAAAAAAAACAAACAATATGTAGCCCTAGGCAGCTGTCGTTACATTCACTGGCTGCCTTGCTGACAAGTAGATTCAAAGTCAAAGACGACTGAAAACCCTTTCCAGGTTCCCAATGATCCCCTATCGGCTGGGTAGAAATGCATGTTCACGACCTGAGGTCATAGGGCAGTATCCAGAAAAAATCAAGCATGTCAGCACAATTCACGTACAAAATAAAGAAGCAATCATGCATGCGCAGATGACAGTTCATATCGTTTCACACACAGTCAAAATGTCAAAACAGAACTGAGCGACATCGTTCATCTCTGTGTTGTCATGCATAGTACTGCACTATGTTGCATAAGACCAAGCTGTGCGGCATAATACAGCAAGTGCCATGTTTTTTTTCTGTCACACTGCTTTGTTTTATCTTTGCCTACACAGCACTGTGTAGTACAGCAATGCTTTGCAAGATGTACCATTTCTCACAAATTCTTGTATCTGAACAAACTTGTCTATATGAAGACCAAAATATATATACACACGTTTACAAATTACCCCTGCTACCTCTAGTACATGCGCACACACAAAGTCTTAGCCCAGCTACATCTTTCACACACACATGCATACATACACACGCACGCATGCACACACACACACATGCATGCATACACACACACACACACCCTTAGCCCATATACGTCTTTCATTCACAAGCAACACACACACACCCACACACACCCCTTAGCCCACCTACATCTTTCATTCAAAAACCACACACACACACACTCATCTACGCGCACACACACACACACACCCCCTTAGCCCATCTGCATCTTTCATTAAAAAACCACACACACACACACATTCATCTACGCGCACACACACACACCCCCCCCTTAACCCACCTACATCTTTCATTCACAAACAACACACACACACCCTTAGCCCACCAACATCTTTCATTCACAAACACACACACACACACACACACACACACACACACCCTTAGCCCACCTACATCTTTCATTCACAAACCACACACACACACCCTTAGCCCACCAACATCTTTCATTCACAAACACACACACACACCCTTAGCCCACCTACATCTTTCATTCACAAACAACACACACACACCCTTAGCCCACCAACATCTTTCATTCACAAACACACACACACACACACACACACCCTTAGCCCACCTACATCTTTCATTCACAAACCACACACACACACACACACACACACACACACACACACACACACAGAGTCAGACCTCTCCCTGAGCCAGAGGAGTGGCACCGATGGCAGCATTGAGCTCTTTGATCTCATCGGAAGGTCCGGCAATGAGAGAGGTGCCGGTGTCAGCGATGGCCTGACAGCCTCCTTTGGCATTGCAGAAGCTCTTGGGACTGCTCCCACCCACAGACACTCTGTGACAGTCCACAGATCATTATGACACACTCTGACAACAGTGCTCACAATCTGGCAACAACTGTCAACCTAAACTACTTAACACATTGCAACTGTCCACTGCTCTTGTCACACCCTGACAACAATGCTCATAATGTCACATCTGCGGCCTTGATTTGATTCCGTCGGGATCACCAGTATCGGCAAGTTCATGGGGGCTGTCGTTAGACGGATGTGGTGGCGCCCCCCCCCCGTAGGGAGAACTCACTCACGCCGGCTCCACGAGACAGCAATTATTGTTGTCATTAGGGGGCTTAGTAGGTGGTGTCCTGCGTATGATGGATCAGAACAGGCACCAGTGAACACCACCAAAGTGACTTGGCAGTAGTGCAGTGTCTCCTCAAGTGGGTTGTCGATGCTGGGGCTGTAAACATGCGGTCAGAATGAGCGGCATCGATGCAATGCCACTGAGGTGGCACAGAAGATGGGACAGCACAAAAAACAACACACACACACACACAATGGTCATAATGAGGCAACAACTGTCAATCTAAACTGCTTATCATCACACAGTGCTTCAGCCATGGCACAGCCTGACAACAATGCTCTTCGTGAGGCAACTGACAATTGCTCAACACCGATTCTTTTTCTTTTTTTTTTGTTGCATGCTAATCTGTCATTTCCAAACTCTCAGAAAATACAAAAAAGAAAAAAAAAGAAGGTAATTTTGTGCTTATCTCAGTTGTTTTTTTTTCATGCTGCTTGACATATATTGTAAGTAGAACAGCATTCTGGGTTATCTGCTGCATACAAACTACTGCTGTGGCCTGACTTTGTGAAAAGCTGAATGGTCTAAGGGAAGCAACTGTTCATTCTCCCTCTCTCCAAGCAAAAATGTGAGAACGCTGAATTGTAGTGTAAATAAAGTATGAACTCACTGCTTCTGTGATAAATTGTACAAAAATTAAACTCTTTGAAGATGACAAGTATAAAAAGGACTTCAAACTGAACACATAAATGCATTCATATATTTTGGATGTGAAATTTATCGCGTGTGACTCTTGTCACTAAATTTTAATATCAATTAACAGCACTTCCGTTCTTGGTTTTCTAAATGTCTATTGTTCTTGGTTTTCTAAATGTCTATTGATTCACACTATTGTGTTAAACCTCAAAGCAAATTTTGTTTTATGCATCTTGAAATACACATTCAAATTTCTGAAAATTCCAACAAGCAATGGCAGCAATGCCATACCATCATGTCAATAAGAATGAAAAGTGAAGTCACAGTTCCATGTCATGGCCCACACTAATACCAGGACTCCCACTGAAGAAAAGCAAAAATCGCCAAAATTCTAGGGGGTCCAGAAGGCATACCCTCTCCGCAAGTTTCCCATCCCTCCCATCCCCCCCCCCCCCCACTTCCCTCCAACCAACCTCCACCTTCCCTCCTTAACACAAAAAAGATCCGACTTGCTTTCAAAATGGTGTAATGTGACACAAGCCCAACCATCAAGCGGTATATTGTGCTTTTTCCAGTCCAACCACAGAAAGGACCATAACTTCATACAGCTTCTGTCTATCTCTTTCACTTTTGCAGCATCCTTCTGACACACAATATGAGAGACTGACACCAACTTGCTTTCAACCCAGCAGACAAAATGGCAACTGCCTGCTCTCACAAGGAAGTTTACAAAAGATTTCATAACGCCAGAGTCATCAGCTTGACAGACTGAAAACTGTTTGCAGATGCCACTACTAATTTTTTTTTTCCAATTCATTTTCGCTGAAATACTTTTTTTTTTCCTTCTCATTTTTACATTTCAGTGAAGTCCCCAAACTGGTAGAGAAGTGGGAGGCCCGAAAGACAGCATGGGTGGGAGGGTGGATCTTTTTTTTTTCCGGAAAGTATATCTATTCATGAAAGTTCACACAGTACAACATATATGGAAAATAAAGAAAGAACAAATGGCAGAAATGAAAAAAGAAACAGACATATCAATGATAATGATACCCATTTACCTTTAAAAGACAAAAGGTTAAAACATCTCTGAATGGTAGAGAGACAGAGACAGAGACAGACAGACAGACAGGCAGACAGAGAGAGAGACACAGAGAGAGAGAGAGAGAGAGAGAGAGAGAGAGAGAATACAAGGCAAGCTCAGTGCATATGAAAGTTTACATATATATATATTTGTTTTTAAAGATCCTGTACTATTTCCAAAGGGGCTCTTTTGGGCGAGGTTAACAGTTCTCGGGAGCTATAATCATATCAATACTAATATAATATGTACAATGTCAGAATCATTCATAATGAACTCTGCTCTGGGTCTGCCAACATTGGCATGTATGGGCTGGTGGATCCCTTACCCATCCATGGTGATCTGCCAGTAGCCCTGCCTGGTGACGTTCACGTAGGTGAAGTCGCCCACGTACTTCTTGGGGTCACTGCCTCCCAGAATCAACTCTCCTCCCTCAGCCGCGGCGGGGTCTCTGAGACAACACACCAGTCATCAACGATCCTGAAGCTGATGCCCACCCCCCTCCCTGAAACCTTCCCTTCCTAAGAGAGCTTTGATCAATCAAATTTGAGTGCCGAATTAGTTGAAATGTCATCTTGTGTTTCTTCAGTATGTTCCGATTTACAGTGTTTCCTTGTTACTCACCATGACCTTTGAGTTTGATGGCAAAATACGAGAGAGAAACCTTGTTTGAAGTTGAGCAAGTGACAAAAATGGGGCCCTAAAACTCCGGTTTTGTGCTGTTGTTTTTCTGTACCACAGCAATGAGAACATACAGCCAATATCCCAACTTCTCTAATTGCTATCTTGGCACTCCCCTCCCCCAATTCAATGTTAACTATGATAATTTGCTCTTTTTATTCTAATCCTTAGCAGTCACCTACTACTATTACTGTCAGTGACAGAGACAGTAAAAAGACTGAAATTTGCACATATTTCTGTCACTAACGAGAGGACTGATAACAAATGAACAAGTTGCAAATCACAAAGAAAATCAAACATGAGGCACGCAGACCTTTCAAAATGCGAACAATAGTAGTATGGTTGCCATGCACAGGAATATGAGATAAGCGATTGCTTGTTCTCCATTTTCATTGTCACGAGTGTTGTCTGTCTTCCCTGAGGAAGACCTACGAGGTAAAAAAAAAAACAAAATAACTGTCGTGTTTTGTCTTGTAATTTGCTTGTCCCTGTTGGGCAGACTCACTAAGAATTCTTTTTAAAATATCCGACAAGAAGAAGAAAAAAAAAAAAAAAAACCCGCAAAAAAAAAAAACAACAACAAAAACAAGTAACAGAAAAGAAAACCACACACAACAGAGAAGAAAACAACTTACAATATGGAAGATAACATACAACTCAGAACTGAGAACAGCATAACTGCAAAGAAAACATTACACAGCACAGAAGAAAACAGCATAGAACAGAGAAGAAAACAAACAACAAAGAAGAACATGATCACAGAACAAAAAAACGCCAATGGCAAAAAACAAAACAAAATGATAAGAGAGCGGGGGAAAAAAAAAAAACCCTTAGCAATCTCACCTGTCCAAGTAGAAGGAAAAGACAGGACTAGCCACTGTCTTCTGTGCCACAGCGTTGTAAAAAGGGGGCATCACTCCATCCACAGAAATCTGCTTGTAGGCCATTCCCAGAATGCCGTCAAACTTGGCGGCCACAAAGGTGATGCCAGGCTGCTGGGTGGCTTCGGCAAACGTCTGGTTTTTGATGACCAGGCTGCCGATCTGCAGTGACCACAGCAGACTTGATTCGCACCACACACACACACTTGTCTTAGCGCTGAAGAAAGGCTCAAACTGATTTCCCGTTTGTAAATTCCCAGACTTTCCCATGAATTTTCCATCATTATCACTTATTTTCGAAGACTCCTTTCAGCAAAATATCAATTAACAGGTATCAACACCCACACTAAGTTATAACAACGGGAAACCTAACAAATGTGCACAAAATGTTCTATTTTTCTTTTGCTTATGAACTCTAGAACGCTTGAAGCTACAGAAAAGATACATATTATATGAATAAACATAGAAGAAAAATGGAGTTAATGTCCTTGAATAAGGGATTTCACATGAGCCTGTAAGTTGTGTCCCTCCCATTTCCTAACCTGTTAACCTGGCAAAATGGCATGAAATCATATTCCTTTAGGGGGTACATGCATTCATGTTCACTCTGTGTGCCTCTTGTCTGTATGCCTGCTTGGTGAACAGGTACCCCAAATCAACATGTCTGGAGTTATGTCCCTTTAACTGAGTCGCTGCATGAGCAAATGTTTCTTTCCTCCATTATTCTGAGCTTCTCCAGGCTTTTTTTTTTTTTTTTTTTCCCCTATTTTTCTCCTTAAGCTGTCACTTGACTCCCAGAACTGACTTCTAAAGGGTCATTACTAAACATGTGGACTGTTTCACTAACGGTTTACACCTGTAACCGTTGTCGCCATTTTGCCTCATGCAAGCATCTTGCTTTAACAAATTCAAACTGTTTCTATTTATACCATTAAGCTCTATTCTACTGTGATCTTACTATTGTCCTCTAAAAGTAGTTACTACTTTCACAAACCTTCTTGATGTATGTGTCTACATCAGCAACCATCACTGGATTTTGTAGCAACTTACCGTCAAAGTGTCCTGGCTGAGGAATCCCGTCAGACTGCCAGTGCCGTAGCGAATCTCGAAGGACGTGCCATTGGCAACGTATGTACTGGACTTGGTGCTGTCATATTTGTTATGCAGCACTGCCCAAGAAAAAGAAAACCAACAGCATATCAATTGTTCTTATTTTACTGCCTAGATCTGCTGGTATATTAAGTTTGTCATTGCTGGTGAAAAATTTCCATTTCTGACAACTGACGCACTCCTAACAATTGACAGTTTGCTACATCACATTGGAATCAACTGAACTGCCGCATTCTGCTTCAATCTGACTTAAATTTCCTGCTCGTTTATCCAGTCAAGCTTTGTATTAGACAGTCACTGTTTTATGCAAATTAGAAGCATTTACTGTAATGGTGCATTCCTTTGAAATACTGTGACATGATTTTTTTTCCACAGCAGCTTACTAGCTTATGTGGTTTACACAAATTTGCTTTTCTTTTTTCTTTTTTTAACATGGGTATGCCTTATACACTTAACAGGTTTTAAACTTTTACTTCTATGTGTGTAAGCTCAAATCTTTAACTCTACTGATAACATGACACTTTGCTTTCATTCTTTTTTTTTTTTTTTTTTCAGTCTGTTGGTGTCTTGTTACTTCTCATATGATTTAGATATGATTTGTACCCCAGAGAGTTTAGGATGTTGTATAATACAGACAGATAGATAAATATACACACATTACACACAAATAAATATATAGATGAACAGACTGATATCCAAATACAATATCAACTTACAGCAGGCAATGTCGGAGAGTTTACATTTCTTGGAAGGCACCCACAGGTTGGAGGAGCCAGTATCAAACACCACCTTGAAGTTCTGAACCGGTGTTCCCAGACCAATCACCCCATAGTACTGAGCCTGTAACAACACGATACAGGTCTTAGTTTGTAACACCGCCCATTCTGTAACATGAATCATAGCTCACACTCTTTACTTTCCCACACTGCCCTGACAAAAGTAGGATTTTTTTTTTTTCGGAAAACTTTCACGAGTAAAATCTGTCCATCTACATCTGACTAAAGCGTTCATGTTTATGTGGGAGGGGAACCTTTTATGTCGTCCGGGGAAGAAGCCAGGTGCCTTGCTGAGGCCGAAGACTCAGCACCAGCTGCAGTAGGAGGGGAAGAAGATGTGGGGGCCTTACAGGACAGGCTGAGGCGACTGGAGTCGCAGCACCAGGAGGCTGTGTCAGAGCTGGAAGCCAGACTGCGACGGGCCACCCATGAGCAGATCACTGTGGTCACCCAGCCACCACCCATGGTCCCAAAGGTGAAGCTTTTCACCGGCCCGCCCCCAACGTCACCACAAGAGACAACCTTTGGGGAATGGCATTCCGTCATGCGGGATGCCCTGAAGGATGAGGCAGTTGTGAACAAAACTGCCTTCATCAAACAGCATCTTCGGGGCCCAGCCCTCCAGCACGTCAGCAGCCTCTCCACCACTGATGCTGCCCTAATATTAGAGCAGCTAAACGGGCTGTTCGGGGCACTGAAGTCACCAGAGGACGCTTTCTTCGACTTGTGCCAGGCAAGACCAAAGCCGGGACAGAAGCTGGCAGACCATCTTCTGGACATTTACGGCAGGCTGAAGGAGCTACAACCATCAGCCCACGGTGTCGAGGGGGACTTCAGCCGAGAGCTGTACCTGGCCTTCTCCAAGAGCTGCTCCGGCCTGATCGCTCTGGAGCTTCGGAGTAAGTTTGGTGTCCCAGATGAAGGGGCACCCAAGTTCGGTGACCTGTTCAAGGTCGTCAGGCAAATCGAGGATCTTCTACCGCAGGCAGACCGAAGGATTGGTCATCAGCCCAAAGCAGTGGTCCATACAACCCAGGGGACCACACCAAAGGGGGATGTGCAGCGTTATGTTTACCCAGACAGTCATGCTGTATGCAAAAAGATTTGTTTTCTTCTTATCACTTTAGTGACTTTGTGCATGACGATTGGATTTCATTTTCAAGGTGCTGCATTTGTATTATTGTGGGAATTCTCATTCACATTTGCATTCTTATTCCCATTGGCACAACCAATATCGAGTTGTTGATGTTTCCTATATTTTGTGAGTTTTTAAGGAAACATCTGCCCTTGGAGGGGTATGTGTACACCACCTATGGTGTACCAGAGATTCCTGTGTACTTCCACTGTGGAGTGCCACAGTTGATGTTTAAATTAACCGAGGCAGGTAGTCTGATGACCCCCGATGAGTTCGCCCAGTTGTGTGGCGATCTGAGGAGGAATCCCTTTGTGGGCACTGCCAGCAACGGGCTGGAAATTCCAAAGAGGGAATACTCTCAGCTAGACCGGGGAAAGTTTATGGAGGTGCCAGCCCCATTATGTAAGAGGAAGATCAGTAGTTGTGGGAGGGGCTTACTATTTAGGATGTTGCTCAGCCGGGGAGATTTTAAGGAAATAGTTCTGATTACTATTTTCCTTATTTCAAACTTGCGAGACCTAGGATCACGCAATGTTTGAGAAGATGTTGTATGTTTAGGTTAGAGGGACATGTGGGTGATATGAAGTTTGTAGTTAATAGCTGCTGGTAAACATGTAAGACCCTTATAAATATTCATGAGGCGTAGGGATCTGAGAGGATGGCGTCCCTAGGTGGCGCTAAAGGAAAGCGTTGGGGTTTGAGAATTTACTGAGTTATTCAGTCAGGCCCCAAATCTCAAATGGAGAGGACTACACCTTATTCTGTTAAGTGTGGTGATGGTGTTCTGATGGCACCAGAAATGTAAGTTTATGTATTTCTTCATTTCTGTATTCTGGCCGTGCATCTAAGTACTATGTACTTTGTGTTTTGCTATGTGCGCATTGTTATCATGAAATGAGATTTGATTGTTCCATGCTTTGTATTCTTGACCCTTTGGGTTTTCTATAGGTCTTATAGAGCACTTAAGATTTTGAAATTGTTTTAGAAGTCGAGTTCATATTTGAAGGAAAGACCTACTTAATTGCAGGATGGAAATTCAGTTAAGGATTCAGTTCTGTGACAATAAAAAATAAATAAATGAGATAAAATACAGAAGTTATGGAGTCCTTAAAAGTAAGTGAATAAGCAGATAGTATAGTGATGTAGTAGACAGTGCTTTTTGACTGGAGCGATAAGCCATAACTCTCTCTCTCTCTCTGTCTACTAAGTATATTTCTTTTCTGAAGAACATGTCACCATACTGGCTATAGGTATCTGTCTCCCTTATATGCATGATGAAGGTTACAGGCTTGTTGCCTATATAGGCTGTTTGCCTTTAATGTCGACTGAAATTCGCATGTTTCTTTGTGTTGCGCTTGATAATGTTCACAGTCGATTCCTTTGACTGGTTGTAATTTGGGAATAAGTCTGTTATCCCAGGTTGCTTAACTACAGAAGCAGAGTGATGAGCAATTATGACGGAGAGCACATGGAATGTGATGGAATAATGGTGTTAGGGACATGAATCCCAAATAATTGGCAGTTGCTGTTCCGACTTAGGGCAGCACAGGGTTGAACCGTGTCTTCGAGGTTAGGTTTACCCTGGTTTCAGAGTGGTCGTTGTGTCACTCGATTAGTTCTTGTTTGGATAGGTTATCATTGTTGATAACCTCTGCGCAAATCCAATGCAAGAGATTAAAAGAGCTACAGTGGCTGAACCTATGGTTCTGAATGCCATAGTATAGCACATTCCTGGTTATGTGTCTCCTGGATGATATGCTCTGGCTTGCAGTTAGAATGAGGGATACCTTATCCCTGAGACTGACCTAGTCTCGCAATTTTGCTAAATGATGTTTTTCTGTCATGTGGAAGAACTTATGAAATGATTTGGATGTATGTGAACTACGCAATGGTACAAGATGCATTTGTGGTTTACGTTCGTTTGCATTTTCATTTACAGGTCACGGTTGCTAGAGCCCTTTATGTTTCCTTTTTTCCCCCTTTACCTTTGTTTTTTTCCCTATTTCCTGTTTGTTGGGCATTGTCACCAGTCCCTTTTATGTGCAAAAAGCTGTAGACCAAATTAAAAGAAAGAAAATCTTCACTGGGCCCGACTCATTTGTCTTTTTTGGATGAACCTAGTCCAACTTTCTCCCGAACCCGATCTCCTCTTGTGCGTTTCTTTACAGTAGGAACAAGGGGAGGTTTACATTCAAATCAATTCAATTAGATCCACCAGCTGCTGCAGCACGCTGGGATGTCATGGGTTTGATTCCTATCATGATAAATTTGCAGGACTTTTTGGCCACAGCTGGCTCCTACCTAAAACTGAGTTTGCTAAGGGCATAAATTTTATAAGAAGAGAGAGAGCACAAAGTGTGTACTGAATACTGAAAGTGTTGCTCAAATTTGTTGGCAGCAAATATTTCAGGCCTAGTTGAAGCCAGAGTATGGTATGACAGGAGGCAGAGTACAGCCTTGTATGTAGTGTCTGATTTCATGGAACTCCTTCACCATCCTCATCAATCATCGTTATGTCAAAGTCTCAACCTCTCTGGCCCTACATGCCCTGTTGTCATTGTGACCTCAGTGTCAACTCTTTCTCCACATCCGAGCCCACGGTAACTCTGTCAAAGTCGGTGGCATCGGCAAATTTTCAGGGACAGTCCTTGGATGGACATGGTGATGCCTTGCAGGGTGGGAAGGTCACTTTATGCTGGCTCTACAACCATGCCGTTGTGCTGGTCCAGTACAAGGCTTAGTAGGTGATGTTCAGGGTGTGTTGGATCAGAACAGCATTTCAAAACACTGCCAAAGTGACACAGCAGCAGAGAAGTATCTTTTCTGACTAGTTGCTTCTTGGCAACTGAGACTGTGACAACGCACATCTGAGTGTGGCTGTGTACGAAACGAGTCTAAATGAGCAGCATGAAAGTTTTGTCACTGCAGGAAAGAGGAAAAAATTGAGAGAAAAAAAACACATGATGTAACTGCCGGAAAGAGGACAAGATCAAGAAAAATAAAAGGGAAAAAAACATGCATGACGTATACTACAAATCAAGTCAAATTCTATCTTTTGTAATTCATCTCTGCAAGAAGAAACATCTCTGCATCATTACCACTTTCTTAATTGTTCTGTGGTCACCGCCTTCATTAAAAACTGGACACCAGCCAAATATTTCAAATCATGTTTATGATCATATACAACATCTAACCAAAGACACTGCATCAGTGCATGACTAAAAAAGAAAGCAAAGACTTATCTGATCACTGTGCAGTTCCTTAAAACGATGGTGTAACTGCACCAAAACCAGTTTCCACAGCCTCACTGAGCCATTAGACACTAAAACCACAGCTCCCAGAACAGACACAGACTTACATCCATGTAGTTGTTGAGGGGCTCAGGCACAGGCCCTGCTCCATCATGGGCCAGCAGACCATACTTGTACTTCAAGGCCTCAACACTGTTGCCAAATCCTTCCAATGTCTGCCTGGTTGTCGTCATGCGGTGCAGCTTGATTCTACAACAAAACACATGGTGTGCTGGTTTAGCACATGTACCGCTGCCACTTTATACGATGCCCAGCTGCACACCACTCTCACAGTCAACTTTTTCACTGATCAATTTCAATTTCTTGCCTACAGGTTTACTGTGCTGAGTGCACGGTTTCTGTTTCTCGTGTTACAATTCATAATACACACACACAAAAAAAGAAGAAATAAGCTACACGTACATCTTTCGTGATCTTCCTCCGAGGAGGTTAATGACAGAAGTTGGGGCTGGGCGTCCAGATACTAACTCACGGAAATTACTCTCTCACAAGCCTCTCACTTACACCCCCACCCCACCACTTTTGACTTCTTTTTCTCTCATGCTTCATCCCTTTTCCCTTCATTATCATCACATGAATTCTGCATTAGGCATAATAATATATATGGTTCTCTTCACAGGAGAGGTTTGATGATAACCTTAGTTGTGAATGAATGGTTCAATACTCTGTGTGTGTGTGTGTGTGTGTGTGTGTGTGTGTGTGTGTGTGTGTGCGTGTGCGTGCGTGCGTGCGTGTGTGCGTGCGCATGTGTTTTAAAGATAAACTTTTATCAAATCATTGTCTTGATTTATCTCTGTTTATCACACTTTATAATAATGGTCCAATGCTCCCATCCACGATTGAAATATTAACACACCGACAGCAGATGAAATGCATAAATGTAATGCACGCAGTTTGACAGGAAACAAAGTAGATCACAGATCAAGAGGTTTTTGTCTAGAGCTATCCTTGCCCAGACATAAAGCCAATACAAGACAACAGTTATGTCTGATCTCATCGAGCCACACTCAATATTAATTCACAATCTAAGAACACATGGGCCATGGGATAGAATCCAGTTATACAAACCGAGATCTCTTGTTCATATTTTCAGTTTCTAGTTTACATAGGCCAACAGCCCCTCAGGGCTGTTTCAGAGTTGTCTTCTGTATGTGTGTACATGCATCATACAGCACATGTTTGCTGCACTTACAAAAGTGAGCATAAGCATGCATGCAATATGCATAGTGTGTGTGTGTGTGTGTGTGTGTGTGTGTGTGTGTGTGTGTGTGTGTGTGTGTTGAGTCAGTGTGTGTGTGTGTATGAGAGAGAGAGAGAGAGAGAGAGAGAGAGAGAGAGAGAGAGAGAGAGAGAGAGAGAGAGAGCACATACTCATGTATGCATGGATGTGCAGGCATACTGTTTGTTGGCAAATCAGTGCACTGCAGAGCTGCAATTTAACCAGGAAGACCAAGAATTGAAGAAGTGAGCTATGCTTTAACTTGGGAAGTTTAGGCAGCCCAACATGTTTTCAGATTTCACAACTTACCTTGTAGCTACAAAACACACACACACACACACACACACACACACACACACACACACACAGAAAGTCTGACTGTGAAAACTGGTGTGTGCAGATTTAATCTAATGCAAGTATTGTGTGACTCTACCTTCAGCAAACACCTTCAGTGAATACTGATGAAAGATTATGCCTTAAGCTACTATCTTGCGTTGCTATACTGTGTGTGTGTGTGTGTGTGTGTGTGTGTGTGTGTGTGTGTGTGTGTGCGTGTTGTGTTGTGTTGTGTTGCACATGTCTAGAACAAGTATGGATTCACAACTGCTCAATCTTATACTAAAGCTCAGCCCTGACACTGTAATCCCATTTCCAAACTACTTATCTTAAAGTAACTGACTAAGAACGTTTTCAATACAAGCATAACTAGTGAAACCATAATCTTCAAAAATATAATATCAATATCAAAAACATAATAATCTCCGATCTCTGACAGATGATACCATCATTTTGTCTCTAATGGCATCTAAAATGTCTAACCCAGTGATGATACTAAGTGAAAGGGAGTTGTAGTACTTAACTCACACAGCTATAATTTACAATTTACAGTGGGGTCCCTTGTTCATTTTTCATCAGTAAGAAAAAAGGCATACACTAGGCTTAAATTAAAAAGACGGGAATCACACACAATCTGATCCATTTATTTCATAAACTGACTGAAGGAATAACCTTGTAAATTGAACACTTTCAAATCTGATCAAACTGAACTTTACTCTCTCCTAATCCTACTCCTACAAAAACTATGTGAGAACAGTTGCTTGCTCTCTTCAAATGCTTATCTGGAGGATGACAATGACTTTACTACTCTTATCATATGACTTGGATCCCACTGCAGATAACCTTTTCCTGTTTTAAGACCACCTGATAACCGGTCAAGGCTGACCGTGGTCTGGACTTGCATCAGGTCATCCTGCTGACAGTACTTTAAGGCTGACCTGGAGGGCCGTCCTCTGTTATCTGATGACCCAGTCACTGGCTCATGTCAAAACCCATTTGATTAACATGTCCACTAACCAGTGTGACCAATACTGTGAACTGCATCTATTTTACACAGGGGAGTGAATCTTACTTTACAACTGACATTCTGCAACAGGAATTAATTTTAGTACTTACGATGGAATGTGCAATACAAGCATTGCACTGATATAGAAATGACTTGAAAACAGCAGAAGTTATTTATAGTACAGTTAATACCAGTGTCACAGGAGTGGTGAAGGGTATTAGGATAGATGAGAGGGGAAGAACAGGCAGGAAGAGGGGGGGGCTGAACCTGAAGGCATAGAGAATGGAGCGACAGGATGGGGGAAGGAGGTTAAGACGGCAGTATCCAGAGAATAAAACAGTTTTGGAGGCTTCAAATTAATGGAGAAATTCCCCTTGAAAAGGTTCGGAACACTGAATTCACTGAATCAGTGAATGGTTCCTAGTTTAATAATCATTTAATTATCAATGAACACTGGTTGATTGTGGATTTAATCATGTCCTTCAGCAGGGCAATGAACATCAAAAGGCCAGCGTCCTAATCCTTGTCAGATGTGCTTGGTGACCTCTGCACTTTTGACCAGACCACTACAGGTGACAGAAGGCAGAGTGTTTGTGACTGCACTGACACTGAGGGGTAGTCCAAGGCTGGAAGGCTATATGACATGACTGACATGAAAGACAGGGATATTAGCTGTCCATTTCATTTATGCCTTCAAGAGATTTTGTAAAGATACCTTTTGTGGATAAGATCTCTTTTTGTCCCTCCACCTGACTCTGTTACAACATGAATCAAGTACGGTATTGTTATGTTCTGTTGTCATATTAAAGCGCTCTCAATATTTTCTTTGACAATTCTGTACATCACATAATTGGGGGTGGGGGTGGGGGGGGGGGGGGGGAGAAAAAAAACGGGTATTGCTGGGAGTACTTCCTTTTTGTATTCCACTTTCCATTCTGGTGAAAACCTGGTTATGTAATTCTAACCTTTATTTCCAGTTGTATCTGTTGGAATACAAATCAAACATGTGCCAAGCATTCAGATTGAGAAGCTGGTTAAGTGCTCACTGGGGTTTTATTTCTGTTGTGTCATTCTTCTCTGACAGCACTTTCAGCCTTCATTTTGTTATATCATGCACACACACAAATAAATTTTGCAAGTTTTACACTGGACAAACAGATCCATGAAAAATCAAATCAGCCAGTGATATCCTAGGTCAGTGGCATAAATATCTTTTGTAGTTTCCCCACCCCAGGAATGCAATGTTTCTGGCTCAAACTTTAATATTCTGTTCACAATAACTAAGACTAGGAGTAAAACATAGCTGACAGAGTACGCATTTAGAGAAACACCCTTTCAAATCATGATCCATGCACCTCTCACCAAGAGGTGGAAGACCAGGGGATTTAAGGTGGATTCTATCTAAACCAGAATTTTGCAAAAAGCGAAAATGGCGACTTGGTCATGTTGGCGTAGCATTACTGCTATCGTAATGTTTTTTAATGGTTGTAGCTCCATCTCCTAACACAGACGACAAAACGTCTGATTTACTGTTAGTGTACGCCTATCTTTGGGGCGCCTGAACAAGGACAGGGCCGATCGTTGACCTAGATTGATCCACGAATAGTTGAAAATGAAGCCAGGAACGGTTTTCGGTTTTTGACATATCACTTGCCAGTGAAAAACATGGCAAACTTCGCGTAGGACAAGTGTGCTACGAAACGAATGATTTACTCCCTAACAGACAAAGCTGTCTTCCAAAAAACAAAAATCTCTATCTGTTTTCAAGTGAGGGCGTAGCCTATAGGCCTACTCTAAAAACAAAAAATAATAATAAAAATAAGAAAAGAAAAGAAAAGAAAAAAAACCCGAAAATTCCTACAGCAGTAACCATCGGTAACCGAGAGACCCTGGCCTGACCGAGTCGGTGTCACAATGACAGTGTCTGTCTTTCACTCATCCAATCTCAAAGAAAGCCGGGAATGTCATGATACAAATTTAAAAAATTGGAACAAAGATACCTGTTCAGTGGAGTGAAATTCACAGAAGCGCCATGACAGCATACAGTTACAAGAAGTACAGCGGCAACAATTAAAAGCTTCATGTTGTCCTTTCTGCAGACGACAACCTCAATTTCTTGGTACTCTCGCAGGGAATGGAGCAAAAAAGGTCAAGCGCTAAGCTTTCCGGAAACGCTTTTTTGCGAGCCCTGCCGCCTGGACAGCCAATGAAATGACTCTGTGTGCAGATGGACGCGGCTAAATATCCGCATTGCCTGTCAGGTGGTGGGTCACAAAACTCAGTGCCTGATCACATGACTGTGAATCAGCTGAGGCATGTGACTTTCGATTTTAGTAATTAACAGAAGTCGTACAAAGATAATGGCTCTGTCTCTCGTGATCTATTACATTCAAGAAGGAGACACTAAACATCAAGCAGATGCTAGTGATA
>CM065733.1:44302364-44304864 GCA_033310375.1 Conus canariensis | reverse complement strand
CATTTTAAAGTGAGGTAACTACAGCTGGAAACTGAAACAAATTTTAAAGAGAAATTATAATAATTTTGCCTAACAAAAGAGACAAACAAATGACAAGATAAAACACACGCGTTTTGACCTCTTTGGTCAACTTCAGGTAAGATAATCAACATTCAGGACAATGAAAACGATAAACGAGCAATCGCTTATCTTCTCTTCTCACACTGGGCGCAAAATGGACGCTGAGTTTCGGTTAGCATTTTTTTTTTTTAAGCCAACACAAGGCCGCTTGAGAAGGTTATCCTTTTGCATGGTGGCTATCACAAAATTTAAGTTTTGGTGAATACATTTTTGGTGCGTGTATGCCTGTTGTGTCAAATGCATCGGTTCATTTCCTTGCCTATTAAAGACTTTGCATAATAGTTTTCGCAAGCTAAATAGTTTGTCTGATGCCTTTTTTTATTTTTTTGAATAGAAGCGTACGTAATGTGTCAGGGCCGACAACCCGCTGCATGTAAACGGCGTATATGTATTAGCTTCCCTTGGACTTGTTGAAATGATGACCGCTCTGTGTGTGTGTGTGTGTGGTGCGTGTGTGCGTGTGTGCACGCGCGCGCGCGAAACACCACACACACACACACGCACGCACCAGACGCACGCCACGCCACATGTCTATAAAAGCTTAACACGTAGGCATCGATGATAATATTTACAACTGTGTATACTATTCAGAACAAAATGTCAACACATTGTCATAGATTAAGCATAAACATCAATAGCAGTATAAACAACAATCTTGACCACGTTTGTTATTTAAACACTCATACAAAACAAAGAAAAGAAAGGAAAATGTGGGAAAGGGAGGGAGAGGGGGCACGCTGAGCGCGTCGATCATTAAACTTGGGGAGGGGGGGGGGGGGGTGTCTTTTTCTTTTTTGAGGGTTTGTTATGTTTTGCAATAAACACACCACAAAAAGTGTTAGAACTAATGTATATCCATTCCAATGTAACAAACGGCATAGAACCCATATCTGCAAATAATATTGCAGAACTGACACTTAGTGCTCATTCCACTTGTTAAATGTCTACTATTCACTCGCTACATTTCAACACGAATTACTAGCGTATGATAAGCTGTGACAAGAGAAATTCAAAACTTGTGAACGAACGGGTGTGTGACTAGAAAAAAAATCTGACGGGGAAAAAAATCGCCTTCTTATCAGTGTATACATTCCACCAAGACCCCCTGCGTCCAATACGGCTTTAACCTTGTTGAAGGACATAGAAAATGGAGTTGGAGAGTCTGTTATACTACGCCGAGATCATAATGCTAGGTCAAGTATCAGCAAGGCGCAAGTTTGAGGCACTGCGCCGGGACGAAATGGTGAATAAAGTACTTCGTAGTACATTGACCACGTCATCTCCAACGCCACTTAGAAGACAGCAACGTATCCCTGACAGTGCATTGACTTTGCACCCAAAACACCAAAAGTCGTAACCGATATAAATGCAGACACTTCGACATCATCGTAGCGATTGTCTCCTTGATGTATTCAGCTGAGAAAAAAGAATCCAAAGGGTATGAAAATTAAACCAGAAAGACCCGTATCATAATAACAACAGTCAGGCAAATATCACGGGGAAAGTTGAGATGTAGCAGACGCAATAGAACTGATGTCAAATCTGCACTAATTATTCAATCCCTTTGTTGGCACAGAGGCGCAGAAACAGCCTGGAAAATAAAAGAAACACAAAGCTGCGAGGGCTTTGCAGACAGAATAAAAACATATCCCGATCCAGTCATTAATGTGATTTAAGAGAGAGAGAGAGAGAGGAGAGAGAGAGAGAGAGGAGAGAGAGAGAGAGAGAGAGAGAGAGAAGGTAAAAATAGTATCAAAAGAAAACAAAAGAGAGAGAGAGAGAGAGATGAGAGAGAGAGAGAGAGAGAGAGAGAGAGAGAGAGAGAAGGTCAAAATAGTATCGAAAAAAAAAACCCCAAAGAAACCAGATGGGAAAATTTGAGTCACGCAATTATGAAGCAAAACTCACGCAGTTTTGACAGTTTAGTAATGGCATAGAAAGGAAAAATACAACGTTACAAATGTTTCGCTAGATATCTAAGCTGCTGATGAGACCACCGAGCTTCAGACAAACGAAGAAACGCTCTACAGAAGAAAGTCATTGAAAGAATTTAATTGAAGGGAACACTGGACAGAACAGAGTGATTAAAAGAATTTGAAGAGAAAAATGAAATGTGCTGCCGACTTGAATTTCATAAAAGAGTTTGAAGAGAAAAAAAAAATGCATTCACCTTAATTTACAATGTCCTCAAACTGGCAGCAGTAATACACTCCCGGCACATGAACTCAATGAAACAACCACAACATGCACTACCAGGTCCAGACAAAGTACGGTTCCAGTTATCAGCTAGCTTTCAGAAGACAAAATAATATTTGTAGTCTTTACCCAAACAATTCGAAAACGATTAAGTTCCAGACCACTGAAAATTCAGTTACCTGAA
>CM065733.1:44274864-44297364 GCA_033310375.1 Conus canariensis | reverse complement strand
ATGTTGGCTGATGAGTTGGTATGATGTGTACTACTTGATCATTGGGTATGATTTCTATTAGCTGATGGGTGGGTGTGATATGATTCAGATTCTCAGACTCAGACTCTCAGACTCAGACTTTAATTGTCACAAGAATCATTAAGAGGTCTACAGACACAGCATGGTATTATGATAAATCATGATAAATGGACATGCCATAATTAATCTGGGCCATACATATAGCCGATATCGTCCTTTGAAATTTATGCCATCATGAACATATTCGGCAATAACTGATACGCGTCACTGATGAATAAGTGCGATATAAGTTGGCAGATGTGTGGGTGTGATGTATGTTGCTGATGAATGCTTCTGATGTATCATACTTGATGAGTGGGCGTGATATATGTTGGCTGATGAATGGGTATGATGCGTATTGTTGATAACTGGTTGTAACATATTTTGGCTAATGACTGGGTATGATGTATGTTGACTGTTGAGTCGGCACTGAGCATGTTGGCCAGTGAGTAGGTATGATATATGTTTTGGCTGAGGGGTTGGTGTTGTGTTCGTAGGCTGATGAGGGTACTTGATATATGTTTTGACTAATGGCATATTTTACTATGTACGTGTGTTGATGAATGGGTCTGGTGTATGTTTAGATTGATGGGTTGGTATGTGTATGTTGGCTGGTGGGTGGGTATGGCGTACATTCTTGATGACTGGTTGTGATGTATGCTGGCTAATGAGTGGATATGGTGTATATCAGCTGATGAATGGGTATGATCTATGTTGGTAGATGAGGGGTATGACATGTGTCACTTGATGGATTGGGTATGACATGGTCACTTGATGGTTGGGTATGACATGTGTCACTTGATGGTTGGGTACGACATGTGTCACTTGATGGTTGGGTACGACATGTGTCACTTGATGGTTGGGTATGACATGTGTCACTTGATGGTTGGGTACGACATGTGTCACTTGATGGTTGGGTATGATATGTGTCACTTGATGGTTGGGTATGACGACAGGGTGGTCACTTGATGGTTGGTAGAGTGTATGATTATGATGTTCACTTGGGGGATGGTATTGAGGTTGGTATGATTGTCCTGTGTGGGTCTTCACTTGATGGTTGGGTATGATATGTGTCACTTGATGGTTGGGTATGTGTGTCACTTGATGGTTGGGTATGTGTGTCATTTGATGGTTGGGTATGACATGTGTCACTTGATGGTTGGGTATGTGTGTCACTTGATGGTTGGGTATGACGTGTGTCACTTGATGGTTGGGTATAATATGTGTCACTTGATGTTGGGTATGATATGTGTCACTTGATGTTGGGTATGATATGTGTCACTTGATGGTTGGGTATGATATGTGTCACTTGATGGTTGGGTATGACATGTGTCACTTGATGGTTAGGTATGACGTGTGTCACTTGATGGTTGGGTATAATATGTGTCACTTGAGGGTTGGGTATAATATGTGTCACTTGATGTTGGGTATGATATGTGTCACTTGATGGTTGGGTATGATATGTGTCACTTGATGGTTGGGTATAATATGTGTCACTTGATGGTTGGGTATGATATGTGTCACTTGATGGTTGGGTATGATATGTGTCACTTGATGATTCGATATGATATGTGTCACTTGATGGCTGGGTATGATATGTGTCACTTCAAGGTTGGGCATGATATGTGTCACTTCAAGGTTGTGTATGATATGTATCACTTCAAGGTTGGGTATGATATGTCAAGGTTGTGTATGATATGTATCACTTCAAGGTTGGGTCACTTGATGGTTGGATATGATATGTGTCACTTGATGGTTGGGTATGATATGTGTCACTTCAAGGTGGGTATGATATATGTCACTTCAAGATTGGGCATGATATGTGTCACTTCAAGTTTGAGTATGATATGTATTCAGTGATGAGTAGGTATGGTGTATAATGGCTGATTAGCAAGTATAGGGTACGTTGGCTAACGAGTGGGTATGTGTGTTGGTGATAAGTGCGCATGATTCTTGATTGATTTTTTTTTTTAGGTATCTTGGTTAATGGTTAGGTCCTATATGTGTTGGTTGATAGTTGGGCCAGCATGATATATGTTGATTGACGGTTGGTTATGATGAATGTTGGCTGACGAGTGTACATTGTATATCCGTGCGCTGGTGCTGGTGCGTGGCGTGCGGTGTGTGTGTGTGTGTGTGTGTGTGTGTGTGTGTGTGTGTGTGTGTGTGTGTGTGTGTGTGTGTGTGTGAAGTATGCTGGAGTAGGTATGATGTATGTTGACTGACATGTGAGTATGGGTGTATGTTGGTTAACTTGCGAGTATGACGTATGTCGGTTGATGTGTGAGTACGATGTATGCTAGTTGATGAGCGGATATGATGTACGGTCTGACGATTGGATAGGACGTACGTTGCTGATAAACGAGGGACAACAGCAAGGGCGCAGCAAGAGCAGGCCATTTTTGGGTATTCATATTCTGCAGGATGAAGTTGACGTTGATGATGAACTCAGAGTACTGGTCTTGATCCCCACCTCTCGTTCACTGATGAAAGACCCTGTGTATTAGCTAGCAGTTGCAATTGTTGTAATCTACATATGACCATGGGGTCGCAAAGAAACTACAGTCAAAAGGTTCCATGGCCTGTAGAGAACCGATTGCCGGATGACTCACTGGTGCCAGGCTTAAGGAATTCGTGGCACTGAAGCAACCCCTGGACTGACAGTACCACGTGATGAACTTGTGTCTGAGCACCGCAGCAAATGGAGACAGATTTCTGCACAAAGGAGTGTCCTGTCAAACATGCGAACAAGGTTGAGTCTGTCCTTGGAACAGGACTAAGGAGACCACCTGCTGCTGGAGCCTTGATCTGCCTTGTGGCTGCATGTGGACTTCAGAACAGAATGATGAAACTGTTTATAACATACGGTTACATTTCTTTCTACACACACACACACACACACACACACACACACACACACACACACACACACACACACACACACACACACACACACACACACACACACACACACACCAACAAGTGACTTAATCCAAAAGAAACGTGCAGTTAGAAACCAACAGACTGAATGTCCCTAACATGTACAAACATGTGGATGCCCAGAGATCCCTCGTCCCTTCTGGGCACTGGCTGTTGTCCCTCACTGCGTCCCGAGCCAATCCCCACTCCACTGCGCTACCACCCTACCCACGAGGGTCCCAGTCTGTGCACAAGTCGGCGAAATAACATCAAAAGAACAATGTCAGTTAAGGACACTTTGATCGAGTTCCCTGCGCGACTAAAAGCATATACTTGTGTGATTGCTGAGTTTCGTAACAGGGAAATTCCGTAAAGAAGGAAAAGATGGGGTTGGGGTGGGGTTGGGGGTGGGAGGAAGAAGACAAAAGATAAGAAAAGACGGGGAGAAAGAGAAAACGAAAGACCAAGGAATTAAAGGAATAAAAAGACAGGGAGGAATGAAAACAAAAAAAATGAAGAATGAAAAAAAAGGAAAGAATACAGAAAGGAAGAAAGAAAGAAAGAATAAAAAAACAAACAGCCAGGTCGAACAGAGAAAGCTGCCCGACGAAGGGACGTAATCGCATGACAGAATGAAAGTCGTAAAAGGAAAATTCGCCACAGTAGTTCTCTTCCTTACACACCTTCTTATGCTGCATGATGATTGATACATGGAGACGATTCGTGTTGGCTGAATAAGCACGTATGATGAACGTGGCTGGTGTGTGGGTGTGATGTATGTTGGCTGAATAAGCACGTATGATGAACGTTGGCTGGTGTGTGGGTGTGATGTATGTTGGCTGAATAAGCACGTATGATGAACGTTGGCTGGTGAGTGGGTGTGGATGTATGTTGGCTGAATAAGCACGTATGATGAACGTTGGCTGGTGTGTGGGTGTGATGTATGTTGGCTGAATAAGCACGTATGATGAACGTTGGCTGGTGTGTGGGTGTGATGTATGTTGGCTGAATAAGCACGTATGATGAACGTTGGCTGGTGAGTGGGTGTGATGTATGTTGGCTGAATAAGCACGTATGATGAACGTTGGCTGGTGTGTGGGTGTGATGTGTGTTAGCTGATAAGCCGATATGATGCATATCGGCTGTTAACGGAAATGATGTATGATCGCTGATGGATGGTTATGATGTATGTTGGCTGATGAGTGAATATGACGTACGTTGGCTGGTGATTGGTTATGGGGTATGTTAATGAGTTTGATGTATGTTGGTTTAAGAGTGGGTGTAATGTCTATTGGCTGATGAGTGGATATGTGGTCTGTTTTCGACTGACGAGTGTGCATGATCTATGTTTTGAGCATGGATTGATGCAGTGTATGTTTAGCTGAGGAGTGGTATGATGTATGTTGGATTATACATTGTCTAATGAGTACGTATGATGTATGCTGGATTATACATTGTCTAATGAGTAGGTATGATGTATGCTGGATTATACATGGTCCAATGAGTAGGTATGATGTCTGCTGGATTACACATTGTCTAATGAGTAGGTATGATGTATGCTGGATTATGCATCGACATGAAGTACACTGTCTGAGTAGGTATGATGTCTGCTGGATTATACATTGTCTAGTGAGTAGGTATGATGTCTGCTGGGTTATGCGTTGACATGAAGTACATTGTCTAATGAATAGGCATAATGTATGCTGGATTATGCATCGATATAAAGTACATTGTCTGAGTAGGCATGATGTATGCTGGATTATACATGGTCTAATGAGTAGGTATGATGTATGCTGGATTATGCGTTGACATGAAGTACATTGCCTAATGAGTAAGTATGTTTTATGCAAGCCGAGAGGGTATGACGTGTTACCAATGAGTGTGCATGATGTATGACAGCACTGAGTGGATGTGGTACGTGCTGGCTTTTGAGTGGGTATGGGACAGACATTTTGGTTGAAGGATGGGTGTGATATGCGTTGGTTGATGAATGGATATGATGTATATTGGTGAATCAATGAGTGGGTATGATATATGTTGGTTGAGAACAGTATGATCTGTATGTGCTGATGAATGGATATGTTGTATGTAGGTTAACGAGTGAGTACAATGTATGTTGGTCGACGAATGAGTATGAACAATAAACAAGTAGGGTAACTCTTGCTCCCACAAGAAAACATAACTCCAACTTATGTTTTCTTGTGGGAGCAAGAGTTACCCTACTTGTTTATTGTGTATTTATACTGTTTTCTGTCTCATTTCATATTTACTTTCAAATGAGTATGATGTATGTTGGCGGAAGAATGAGTGGATATGACGTTTGTTACTGATGAGTCACCATGATATGTGCTACTAATATGTTGATATGATGTATGTTGCTGATGAATGGTCATGAATGATACTGGTGATGAGTGGGCATGATGTTTGACGTTGAGTGAGTATAATGTATCCTGGCTAAAAAGTGGGTCAAATGTACATTGGGTGATGAGTGGGTATAATGTTTGACGTTGAGTGAGTATAATGTATCCTGGCTAAAAAGTGGGTCAAATGTACGTTGGTTGATGAGGGGGTATGATGTGTGTGGGTGATGAATGAATATAATGTATCCTGGCTAAAACGTGGGTCAAATGTACGTTGGTTGATGAGTGGGTATGATATGTGTGGGTGATGAGTGGGTATGATGTGTGTGGGTGATGAGTGGGTATGATGTGTGTGGGTGATGAGTGGGTATAATGTGTGTGGGTGCTGAGTAGGTATGATGTGTGTGGGTGATGAGTATAATGTATCCTGGCTAAAACGTGGGTCAAATGTACGTCGGTTGATGAGTGGGTATGATGGGTGTGGGTGATGAGTGAGTATAATGTATCCTGGCTAAAAAGTGGGTCAAATGTTTGTTGGTTGATGAGTGAATATGATGTGTGTGGGTGATGAGTGGGTATGATGTATGTGGTGATGAGTGGGTATGATGGTGTGTGGGTGATGAGTGGGTATGATTTGTGTGGGTGATGAGTGGGTATGATTTGTGTGGGTGGTGAGTGGGTATGATGTGTGTGGGTGATGAGTGGGTATGATGTATGTGGTGATGAGTGGGTATGATGTATGTGGTGATGAGTGGGTATGATGTGTGTTGGTGATGAGTGGGTATGATTTGTGTGGGTGATGAGTGGGTATGATGTGTGTGGGTGGTGAGTTGGTATGTTGTGTGTGGGTGGTGAGTGGGTACGATGTGGGTAGTGAGTGGGTATGATGTGTGTGGGTGGTAAGTGGGTATGATGTGTGTGGGTGGTGAGTGGGTATGATGTGTGTGGGTGATGAGTGGGTATGATGTGTGTGGGTGGTGAGTGGGTACGATGTGGGTAGTAAGTGGTATGATGTGTGTGGGTGGTGAGTGGGTATGATGTGTGTGGGTGGTGAGTGGGTATGATGTGTGTGGGTGATGAGTGGGCATGTGTGTGGGTGGTGAGTGGGTATGATGTGTGCGGGGGTAAGTGGGTACGATGTGGGTAGTGAGTGGGTATGATGTGTGTGGGTGGTAAGTGGGTATGATGTGTGTGGGTGGTGAGTGGGTATGATGTGTGTGGGTGGTGAGTGGGTATGATGTGTGTGGGTCGTGAGTGGGTATGATGTGTGTGGGTGGTGAGTGGGTACGATGTGGGTGGTGAGTGAGTATGATGTGTGTGGGTGGTGAGTGAGTATGATGTGTGTGGATGGTGAGTGTGTATGATGTGTGTGGATGGTGAGTGGGTATGATGTGTGTGGGTGATGAGTGGGCATGATGTGTGTGGGTGATGAGTGGGTATGATGTGTGTGGGTGGTGAGTGGGTATGATGTGTGTGGGTGATGAGTGGGTATGATGTGTGTGGGTGATGAGTGGGTATGATGTGTGTGGGTGGTGAGTGGGTATAATGTGAGTGGTGAGTGGGTATGATGTGTGTGGGTGGTGAGTGGGTATGATGTGTGTGGGTGGTGAGTGGGTATGATGTGTGTGGGTCGTGAGTGGGTATGATGTGTGTGGGTGGTGAGTGGGTACGATGTGGGTGGTGAGTGAGTATGATGTGTGTGGGTGGTGAGTGAGTATGATGTGTGTGGATGGTGAGTGTGTATGATGTGTGTGGATGGTGAGTGGGTATGATGTGTGTGGGTGATGAGTGGGCATGATGTGTGTGGGTGATGAGTGGGTATGATGTGTGTGGGTGGTGAGTGGGTATGATGTGTGTGGGTGATGAGTGGGTGTGATGTGTGTGGGTGATGAGTGGGTATGATGTGTGTGGGTGGTGAGTGGGTATAATGTGAGTGGTGAGTGGGTATGATGTGTGTGGGTGGTGAGTGGGTATAATGTGTGTGGGTGGTGAGTGGATATGATGTATGTGGATGATGAGTGGGTATGATGTGTGTGGGTGATGAGTGGGTATGTTGTGTGTGGGTGGTGAGTGGGTATAATGTGAGTGGTGAGTGGGTATGATGTGTGTGGGTGGTGAGTGGGTATAATGTGTGTGGGTGGTGAGTGGGTATGATGTGTGTGGGTGGTGAGTGGGTATAATGTGAGTGGTGAGTGGGTATGATGTGTGTGGGTAGTGAGTGGGTATGATGTGGGTAGTGAGTGGGTATGATGTGTGTGGGTGGTGAGTGGGTATGATGTGTGTGGGTCGTGAGTGGGTATGATGTGTGTGGGTGGTGAGTGGGTATGATGTGTGTGGGTAGTGAGTGGGTATGATATGGGTAGTGAGTGGGTATGATGTATGTGGGTGATGAGTGGGTATGATGTGTGTGAGTGGTGAGTGGGTATGATGTGTGTGGGTAGTGAGTGGGCATGATATGGGTAGTGAGTGGGTATGATGTATGTGGGTGATGAGTGGGCATGATGTGTGTGAGTGATGAGTGGGTATGATGTGTGTGGGTAGTGAGTGGGTATGATTTGGGTAGTGAGTGAGTATGGTGTGTGTGGGTGATGAGTGGGTATGATGTGGGGTGGGTGGTGAGTGGGTATGATGTATATGGGTGATGAGTGGGTATGATGTGTGTGGGTAATGAGTGGGTATGGTGTGTGTGGGTGATGGGTGGGTATGTTATGTGTGGGTGGTGAGTGGGTATAATGTGGGTGGTGAGTGGGTATGATGTGTGTGGGTGGTGAGTGGGTATGGTGTGTGTGGGTGATGAGTGGGTATGATGTGCATGGGTGGTGAGTGAGTATGATGTGTGTGGGTGGTGAGTGGGTATGATGTGTATGGGTGATGAGTGGGTATGATGTGTGTGGGTGATGAGTGGGTATGATGTGCGTGGGTGATAAGTGGGTATGATGTGTGTGGGTGGCGAGTGGGTATAATGTGTGTGGGTGGTGAGTGGGTATAATGTGAGTGGTGAGTGGGTATGATGTGTGTGGGTAGTGAGTGGGTATGATGTGGGTAGTGAGTGGGTATGATGTGTGTGGGTGGTGAGTGGGTATGATGTGTGTTGGTGGTGAGTGGGTATGATGTGTGTGGATGATGAGTGGTATGATGTGTGTGGGTGGTGAGTGGGTATAATGTGAGTGGTGAGTGGGTATGATGTGTGTGGGTGGTGAGTGGGTATGATGTGTGTGGGTGGTGAGTGGGTATGATGTGTGTGGATGATAAGTGGGTATGATATGTGTGGGTGGCGAGTGGGTATAATGTGTGTGGGTGGTGAGTGGGTATAATGTGAGTGGTGAGTGGGTATGATGTGTGTGGGTAGTGAGTGGGTATGATGTGGGTAGTGAGTGGGTGACGCAGCCTGTATACAAAACGGTGTCCTGGTATTTCTAAAATCCATGATTTGTGTAAAGAATGTCCTAGACTCGTGGATTCATTCAGGCAGTGAATAACCTGTTTCTCTAGATATGGGTGGATCAGTGTCTTGAATGGCTGATTGGTTCCTTTCTGCGTTGATCTTTGTTTTCATTGGATTGGTAATTTGGGCAATCAGTCTATGGATGTCAGGATCAAACGTCTGAACGTTTATTGATTGATTGGTCGGTACTACTGCAGATTTAAAACAACATTTACACTCAACACGTGAGACCAACACTCGTTGTGTTGCATGCTCTATGTAGAAACGCTCATTCAGGTCAGTCAGAGGAAAAGTGGTTTGCTTGTTTGATCTTTGATTGGCTTATGTATTAATTCATTCATTACTTTTCTGAGTGACTGAGCGAATGATTGAATCTCATTGCAAATCGGAACATCATCCATTCATTTCATAAGTGCCAGTCGCGTTTTCCGTAAGTGTTGTCTTAAAGAAGAAATAAACTAAAGTATAATCTGTTTGGAGAAATAGAGTATACTTTAGTTTATTTCTCTTTTTCCCCCTCGCGGGTTATGAAGAAAAGTAAAAACCGAGGGTAGATCGGGGTTGTTGGTTTTTACTTTCCATGAGGAGCTGTTGAAAGGGGTAGGAGTGAAAGAGTGGTTGTGTCCCCTTGGGGTCTAGGAGGGGGGATGGAGCAAGTTAGGTACAACATTATTCTGTTTCTGTTTGTCGTCGCCTGTGCGAAACCAATTAAAACATATACTTTATTCCTGTGTTGCGTGCATGCATCTTTTTCTTTTGTTTTCAGCTGGTTGCAAGGAAAGTTTTCCGGCCTTAGTTATTGCCACCGATTTTTTTAAGGTGATAAATTGTGTACATACTGCCAGAGAAGTGAGGGGGGAGGGGGGAGGTACACATATAAACATGTCGAGTTTCGTCTCGTCAGTGTGTGTGTGTGTGTGTGTGTGTGTGTGTGTGTGTGTGTGTGTGTGTGTGTGTGTGTGTGTGTGTGTGTGTGCGTGCGTGCGTGCGTGCGTGTGTGTGTGTGTGTGTGTGTGTGTGTGTGTGTGTGTGTGTAAGAGAGAGAGAGAGAGAGAGAGAGAGAGAGAGAGAGAGAGGAGGAGGAGGAGGAAGAGGATGAAGAGGTGATTAAAGTATAAACTGGCACCATATGGGAAACTTCGAATCCTGTCCTGTGAAAAATCTGTTACACCTGTGTAGAGCCAAGCTTCGTCTCCTCAGTGTGTGTGTGTGTGCGTGCGTGCGTGCGTGCGTGTGTGCAAAGATAATTAGATGGTCAGTTTCCTTTTGATATGTGAGAAATCCAGTGGCGGTATCATGTGGAGCACAATGACCTGGAAGGTGTCTGTATCGCTGTAAGATCCAGTTTTAGCGTACTGACGATGTGAAATACAGATTTATGCATGGGATATCCCTGTAGGCCTATGTGTAAAATGTAGACATGTTCAAAAGACGTCTGGGTATTTGTGAAATCCAAGTTCGTTCTAAGAATGGCCATAGTTCACTTTAAAATCCAGATTTACATATAAACGGCGACATCGTGCTTCTAAAATCCGTGATCTGTTTACAAAAAATGCCTCAGCCCTGTGGACTCATTTAGTCAGCGATAATCGATTTATCTATCAATTTATCTCAGGGGTGGATAGATAAATGCACTGAATGACTGACTGATTTCTAAATTTGTTTGTTTGGTTGGTTTTGTTTTGTTTTGTTTTCATTTGATCAATCAGTCCATGGATGTCAGGATCAAATATTTGAACGTTTTGTTGATTGATTGGCTGGGTTGTTAGATAACTTGATTGAGTAGTACTTCTCCAAATTTGGAACGACATCCATATTTACCCTCAAAACGCGAGACCAACGGTCGTTGTCTTGCATGGTCTGTGAAATACCGTTTATGTCAGGTTAATGAGAGGAAAGGTGGTTTGTTTGTTTGTTTGTTTGTTTGTCCTTGGCCGATTTATGAAGAAATTCATTCATTAATTCTGTGAGTGAGTGAATCTCACCGCAAATCGGAACATCGTCCATTCATTCCTCTCCTCCCTCTTCCTCCTCATCAAAACACATGGCAAACACATGTCATTGCAGTAGACTTTTATTTTGATGTACGTTTCCTGAAGCCCCTAGAGGACTAGGTACGGAATGGTTCATAACCACTTACACGTATGAATGAATCAAGCCACACAGGGTGGAACACAGAAGGGTGGGGAGGGGGGGAGGGGCATAAGACGCCAGAG
This sequence comes from Conus canariensis, assembly GCA_033310375.1. Lineage (NCBI taxonomy): Eukaryota > Metazoa > Mollusca > Gastropoda > Neogastropoda > Conidae > Conus > Conus canariensis. The sequence goes on along the minus strand of CM065733.1, from coordinate 44,286,367 downwards.
CACATGCGGGTAAAGCTTATGAGCACCAAAAGACAAGGCAGTAATTGCAGCACTTGTTATCATCCAAGTTACACGCAGCTTGTCCAGGAAGGCAGTCCTTCTTCCTGTCGGACACAGACAGAGACAATATGGTTTAATCACTGACAGGCATATGGATAATGGTGGAGTTATGAATAGAGGGATGAATGGACAGGTGGATGAACGGATGGATGATCGATCGGTTGATGGACTGGCTGAATGACCGATCGCAGGTAATTGATCAACTGATTACTTAACTTATATTTTGGTCATTGATTAAGTGATATTTTAGTCAGTCCGTCAACAAATGGATAACATGACAGTTAATTAGTCTTTTGATTAGACGATCAACTGATATTGGTGTACATCAAAAACATGTTGAATACTAGCTTGCAAAGTCGATAAATGATAATCAACAAAAGAAGAAAAAGAAAGAAAGAGTCACGGCGCCGCCAAACGAAAGAACACAGAAATTACAAAAAAACGATCAGTGCGTGCTTCCATCCAAAGACTGCGTTTTGCAGGCAAGACAAACAACATTGATGACAATGAAAGCGATGAAAACAGAACAAATAGACAGTCAATGGTCTCCTCAATCTCATTGATGACAATGAAAGCGATGAAAACAGAACGAATAGACAGTCAATGGTCTCCTCAATCTCATTGATGACAATGAAAGCGATGAAAACAGAACAAATAGACAGTCAATGGTCTCCTCAATCTCATTGATGACAATGAAAGCGATGAAAACAGAACGAATAGACAGTCAATGGTCTCCTCAATCTCATTGATGACAATGAAAGCGATGAAAACAGAACGAATAGACAGTCAATGTTCTCCTCAATCTCATTGATGACAATGAAAGCGATGAAAACAGAACGAATAGACAGTCAATGGTCTCCTCAATCTCATTGATGACAATGAAAGCGATGAAAACAGAACGAATAGACAGTCAATGGTCTCCTCAATCTCATTGATGACAATGAAAGCGATGAAAACAGAACGAATAGACAGTCAATGGTCTCCTCAATCTCATTGATGACAATGAAAGCGATGAAAACAGAACGAATAGACAGTCAATGGTCTCCTCAATCTCATTGATGACAATGAAAGCGATGAAAACAGAACGAATCAGACAGTCAATGGTCTCCTCAATCTCATTGATGACAATGAAAGCGATGAAAACAGAACGAACAGACAGTCAATGGTCTCCTCAATCTCATTGATGACAATGAAAGCGATGAAAACAGAACGAACAGACAGTCAATGGTCTCCTCAATCTCATTGATGACAATGAAAGCGATGAAAACAGAACGAACAGACAGTCAATGGTCTCCTCAACCTGGGCTCAAAATGGGTGTGGGATGGAAACAAGGCTGCTGAGAGGGGAGAGCATGCCCTAAAGTACTTTTAATTAAAAATCATAATAACATACAGAGAATATTACTACTGCTGCTGCTATTAAATAATGACGGTAGAATAATCATGTAGTCTCATATTGGACGCAAAATGCATGCGGAATGAAAGCAAACTGCTGAGAGGAGAGACAACACACTAAAATAGTTTTAATAAAATTTATAGTAAAATACAGAGAATTTACTACTGCTGCTCCTATTAATAATGACGGTAGTATAATCATGTAATCTCATATTGGACGCAAAATGCATGTGGAATGGAAGCAAAGCTGCTGGGAGGGGAGACAACACACTGAAATAGTCTTAAGAAAAATGATAGTAAAATACAGAGAATATTACTACTGCTGCTCCTATTAATAATGACGGTAGTATAATTATGTAATCTCATATTGGTCGCAAAATGCATGCGGAATGGAAGCATAGCTTCTGGGAGGGGGGAGACAATACGGGTTAAAATAGTATTAACAAAAATAATAGTAAAATAAAAGCACTTACTACTACTACTACTACTACTACTACTACTACTACTTATGACGGCAGTATAATCATATAATGATAATACTAACAAAGATAATAATGGTAACAGAGGAAGGGAAAGGAGATGGGTTAGGGGATATTAGTAAATAATGGCTAGTATGGTAGTATGTCTATGGAGAGTACTGCGGGCTGGTGTTATTAGGGTGGATAGGCACATGCTATATTTGAATGTTGATGCCAAGTGGGTCCCCAGTCTGGCAATAAGATGGGATTCCTGCAAAGTGCGCTCAAACTTGTTCTGTGACTGCCAAAAAATCAGGACTTTGATATGGTTGATGCGTGTTGGGGATGGCTGACGTGTAAAGGTACTGGTTTGGATCGATGTTGGCGGTTATCAGCCAGGTATTCAGAAATGCGCATGTCAAGTGTGCAGGATGTCTGAATTGCTGAATAATGAAGGTTGGTTTCCTGTCATACACCACTTGCCATGCCTCTGTGTGGCACATTGTAACTGGTCTACTCAGAAAGCAAACTAACTTACTAACTAAAGCCAACGACAAAACAAAGTTATTTTGCGTTTCCATTGATTGAAGAGGGCTCGTGACTCAACATGGAGCTAATATTAGTGATGTGTAATACGTATGGAAACAGATCAGATTCTTTTTCAGATGGAGAAGGTCAAGAGTGAAACTTATCTCCATTCCTAATTTCCTTGTATTTGAACGATTTGGTGGTGGTGAGGGGGGGGGGGGTATTTACAAGTAGCTGTCTCCCATTGTCGTCCATGGGAAAATTGCATTTGATGGAAATAACTCATCCACATTTGAATCGGCACAGGCTACTTTTATATCCAGGTGATTTTTCCTGTCCATTACCGAAGTTCAGGCATAAAAAAGGCACTGACAGCAGTATTGCCTTGAAAGAAAACATGGAAGTTGAAGTGTCAAGAAATACTCACCATCCACTCTAAATCAATCAACCTTACTTTTCTCTTGGCCACCAGCTCAGTCTGCCTGTATATCATTGACTCTTAATTCTTCAGTAGCCACCAATTCAGTGTGCTCTCATTTTAATGACCCTTAACTCTGCAGTGAGCACCAGTTCAGTCTGGCGGATTTTATAGATCTTTACTTTTTTTTTCAGTGGCCGCCAGTTCACGCTGGTTCATTTTTAAATGGGTCGCCAGTCCACCCAAGGCTACCACTTCACTCTAGCTTATTTCAATGACTCGCAAGTAGCCAGCGGCCACCAGTTCCGCCTGATTTTATTTCCATTATGTAGTTATTTATTTCATGATTTATTTCAATGATCCTTTATTCTCCAAAACATAGTGTTTCAGTCTACGTTTATTTCAATGACAATTAATTCACCAATTTGCCTTTTTTTCCAATGACCCTTCGTTTTCTAAGGACCACCATTTTGGTCGTGTTTATTTAAATAACCCTTAATTCTCCTGTGGCCAGCAGTTCATTCTGACTTTATTTCAATGACTCTTTATTGCCTACTCTTGCAAACAACTTTATCAGTTTCAGCATGGCTTGTGATAGCGTCCACAGACTTCCTTTTGGAGAATACTTGTATCCTGTTGTATTCCTGACAAAGTTGTCAAGGCCACTGAACCAATATATCTTGGATCCCAGTGTTCTGTAAGAACTGATGACGGTAGTTACTGGTTCCAGAGCTATAAATGTGTGTCAGGCTGCATTCTATTTTGTTTCTTTTCGCTGTGGCAGTTGATTAGGTCCTGAAAAAAGAGCAATTCCCCTCCAGAAGGCATTGAATGCTATGAGGAAAAGAGACTGTCAGACTTGACTTGCCCACAATATGGCAGGATAACAGATGGTCCACGGTACTTGCCAGAAATATTGGATATTAACATTGAAACTGTATGAGGGCTTGGTCTGGCCATCCATGGAAAGGAGGTAAAGGAATATTATGTCATGTGAAGAGAGACGCATTTATAGGGCATAAGAAAATAATTGTCGAGCGTCTTTGGGAAGCTCCATTAGCAACAAAGGTGAAATTATAAGGAAACTGAACCATAAACTGAAATAGTCTCTGCTGTCTGTAAACAATTCCACAGATTTTGAACTGGCAGGAATGTTTCTCTGAATGCCAAGCTGAAATTCAAACGTGCTGTCAAGTCTATTGTACGCCTGCAAAACATGGCGCCAGAAAACTGCCCGAGAGAAGCAGCTTGCACTTTCACCTTCAGGTGTCTTAGAAAGATCCTAGGCATGAAGCTTAAAGCGCAGCTACTTCTTTACCGACGCAGAAGTCAGGAAGGACACAAACTAAAGTCTGGTACCTTCGTCGTTTGCAAATGGCGCCTGAACTGGCTCGGACGTGTGGCTCGTCCAATCTTCCCCACTCCCTCCGTCTGTTTCCGCCCCCGCCCACGCCCACCTCCCATTCCTCTGATCACATTTGGCAAACCAAGTATTTTGGTAAACATTTTCAGGACGAAGACGAAACAGACGGCCAAATCTGAAGTAGGAACAGACCTCATAGTGTAAACTCCAACTCATGCCTAGGAGATGAAATGACCAATAATGAAAAAGGACTACGTCTGCTAGAATTTGCTAGTAACAATATTTGGGTTAAGCACTAAATTCCAGTCTCCTGCACACCCTATATTGCAATTACAAGCATGATAATGATGTGGAGGCCAGGGAAAAAGTAGAGGAGATGATAGATGACAGTTTGTTTGTAGATATTTGGAGAGAAAACAATCCGTAAATACAGCGATTCATTTGGGGAAGAAGCAACCCATTACTACAGAGCAGACTGGATTTTTTTCTTACTTCCGAGAATGTCTGCAACTATATTACCTCCGCAGATATTTTACCAGGATATCAAGCTGATCATTCATTGATAATAATGGAAATGGCTTCTGGAGAAAAACAAGTAAAATACGTTCTTGAAATTTTACTGTTCATTATCAAAGGATCAGGAACAAATTAACAAAATAGATGGTCTCATAGATAAGATAGTTTCACAGTGTGCCCCGACCCCGTATGATAGAAATAAACTACCGAATATACCAACTTTAGATATCCATTCTAATAATTCAGACCAGCTATTCCTAGATGTTTTCTTGATAGAAATTAGAAGTAAAACTATTGCTTACTCTACAATTAAAAAGAAAGCCAATAAAGAGTTAAAAAGTGGTATAGAGAAAGAAACTGAAGAGTTAGAAAAACATCCAATTAGAAACAATCAAGTGATCCAAGAAACAGAAAATAAAAATAGAAAATTAACAGAAATTAGGCAAAGGAAAAAGGAAGGTGTTTCAATACGCTCAAAAGCTAGAAGGGTCGCTGATGGTGAAAAAATAACGAAATATTTCTGTGGCTTACAAAAAAGAAACTACACCGTAATACAAATGAGAAAAATTGTGCGAAAAGATGGTAGGCTGTTAGAAAAGACAAATGATTTTGTCGATGAAACAAAATCTTTTTACTAAAAATTGTATGGAAAAAGACACGATCAACTGTGAAATAGAAGAAATAGTACAAAACATACTCTCATTCTCAGAAAATTAAGCCCAAAGTTTAGATGGTAAAATAACGTTTAAAGAAGCCACACAGTCTTTGAAAAATATTAACAACAGCAGGAGTCAACAAATGGATTTACGGCACAGTTTTTTTTTTTTCGGAAAAGAATTGGTGAGCTGGTCCTGAGGTCTATAAACGAAGGCTTTATCAAAGGAAAAATGTCTAAAACACAAAAGGAGAGAATCATTATATGTCATCAAAAAGATCATAAATCGAGAAATTATCTATAAAAAAAAATGGAGATCTGTTTGTCTTTTAAATGTAATGTACAAAATCGCCACAACATGTATCTCTATTAGATTAAAGAAGGTTCTCCCAAAGCTTATTAACGAAGATCAATCGGGCTTCATGAGTGATAGACATATGGGTATAAAATATAAGATTATCTATTTTTACTAATGACCTAGAAGGATGTACACAACTAAATTTTGATGAAAAAGTCTGAGAGATAAAAACAGTGTTTAACATATGGATGAAGCGATTAATAATCCCCCTAGGAAATGCTAGATCAATACTAACAATAGTATTACTGACGATACTGCTAACAACTATTGTGAAGGTAAAGGTAATAAAAGCATGATACAGAAATATGTTTAAAAAATACATTTTTATAATAATCATAATAAACAAATTCAAGAAAAAAACATGAAACATAAATTGTAAGGGAAAAGAATAGAAAAATACAAAAATAGATAAATGAAAAATAATAAGATAATAGTATGAATAATAGAAATAGTAACTAAAAAAATCAACAATTTTGATAATAGTAATGATACTAAAGGTATTAATACTAACACTAAGGGGATTAAACACACACCACACACACACACACACACACACACACACACACACACACACACACACACACACACACACACACACACACACACACACACACAACAATAACAGCAACAAAAACCAAGGGGAGAAGGGAGAGGGGAGGACAGCGAGAAAAGTAAGGAGACAGAAAGTATAAATTATGGGAAGGATGGAATCTAACAGGTATATTAATAATTATATGTATATGAATAGTTTTCTTAATAATTGTGATTGTAACTATACAATAATGATAGTGATGCTAGGCTGGATTAGTGGTAAACTTGAATGTCAGAAATATTGTAAAGAATAAAAAGTATATTAATGATAGAAGTAAATATAACATTAGTAATAGTTATGAAGTTGTAACAAAAGGTATACTGATCAAATAAATAAATAAAATGAAATTTAAAAAATTACAAATAAATATATGTATATGTGTGGAGGGGGGGGGGGAGGGGGAGGGGAGGTCCGCATAGTTACAAACATCTGCACAACATATGCACAGGAAAGAGGGAAGATGGAACAGAAGCTCTTGTAGAGGAAATAGTATGTGAAATTACAAGAAAACTAAATGAAGAAAATGGAGTGGACAAGTATCTGAATAAACAATAGATTGATGTGAGAAATAGAGAGTGTAGTGAGAAGGGAAAGGAAGATAGCTGTAAGTTATGTGTGAGGTAAATAGTGGGAGATATGGTAGTATGTGGGTTGTTGGAGGATATTATGGGCTGAAATTGCAGTGGTGGATAGGTACATAACTTTATGGTGTTGATGCTGAGGGTGGAGGGAAAAAGGGGATGGGTTGACATACTGACTGGGGGAGGGGAGGGGCAACATATTCACACCTATACACAATCTCTCTCTCTCTCTCTCTCTCTCTCTCTCTCTCTCTCTCTCTCTCTCTCTCTCTCTCTCTAACAAATAAGTTATTATATCCAAGTATTACTACTACTTTAATTCTACAATTAATGCTGGCAATGGGATTAGTGAAAAAAGGACATAATTATTACAAGTATAATGGTATAAATGATAATAATGGTAATAATAACAATGACATAAGCATTGTTGTAATGATGTAATGATGGTGATGATGATAACAGTAATGGTAATAATAATATGATGATAGTAATACAGTGATAATGGTTTTAAGTAATATTGGTAAGGATAATATTGGGTGGGAAGGAGCTGAAATGCTCAATGAACAACAGCAGACAGAACTGTTGAATGATGATAATAATGATAGTATTAATACTAGCAAGAACAGCAGCGCTAAGAAAGGGATGGAAACGACCAACGATAAAGGAGCTAGCATTCTAGTTATTATTGTGTGTGTGTGTGTTGTGTGTGTGTGTGTGTGTGTGTGTGTGTGTGTGTGTGTGTGTGTGTGTGTGTGTGTGTTCCATTTGTAATGTCAGCCTAACTCACTGCCCCCCCCCCCCTTGCCTCCACCCCCAGCCACCGCCATCCCCACCAACACCACTACACCAATCATTACTCGGGGAGGGGGGGGGAGTAAGTAGATTGATGTAGCAAGTGGAGAGACTCAGAAAGTGTAGGAAAAGGGAAAGGGATGATAGCTGTAACTTATGTCTGAGGTAAACAGTGGGAGTGTGCAGGTGGAGGATATTGCAGGCTGGAGCTGCAGAGATGGAATGGTACATACTACTTTTGGATGTTGATGCCATGAGGATGGAGGGTGCCTAGTTTGGCAATAAGATGAGATTCCTGCATAAGGCGTTCCAAGTTGTCACTCTTTGATTGCCAAAGTGCCAGGACTTTGACATGGTTGATGTTGTGCTGGGCGTGGTTGAAGTGTACAGTGACTGGTTTGGGCCGATGGTGGCGGATGTCGGCCAAGTGTTCAGAGATGCGCGTCTCAAGTGTGCGAGATGTCTCACCTACACAGATCTTACAACACAGCTGGCAGTGGATGGCATACACAATGTTGTGGCTCTGGCAGGAGAAAGTGCGTTTAATGGTGAATGAGCCATTGGGGCCACGCAAGATGGTGTCTGGTTTGGTGAGAGAGCAGATTTTGCAGTTGGGTTTGGAGCAGGGGAAAGTACCTGGTGGCTTAGGTGTGGAGATTTGGTTCAGCTTAGAGCGCACCAGTAGGTCTTTGAGGTTTTTGTCACGTTTCAAAGTGATCATTTGTTTGGTCTCAAAGCAAGTTCATGATTTTCTAGTATGTGTCAGTTAGACTTCAGGATCCTGCAGATGGGCTGAGTGTGAGGATGGAAGAGAAGGCAGGCGGTGGGTCTGTCTGTCTCTTTGGGGGCTTAGTTTCCAGAGCGGAAGTGCTGGATTGAGCTGCAGTGCGGCTGAGAGCATCATTGATGATGGCACTGGGGTAGCCACGGTTCGTGAAAAAATCAGACATTTTGGCTGCTTGTACATTGAAATCTTCTTCACTGGAGCAGAGTCTGCGTAGGCGAAGGAATTCAGAATATGGAATGCTGACCAGTGTAGCTGTGGGAGGGTGTTGTTAGCTAGGGGGCCGTTTGTTAATAAAGAATGCGAGGGCCTTCAGTCCATCAGCGTGAGGGATGGAAGTGTAGAGAGACGACATCAAGTGTTAAGAGAAGGCTGGGTTGGAAAGTGGGATCTGTGTTGTATGAATTAATCATGTTGAGTGTGTGGGTTGTGTCTTTGAGGTATGTGGGGAGGCCTTGTACTATGGGTTGGAGGAGAGAGTCGAAGTGCTGTGAAATGTGTTCTGTTGGGCAGCTGCATGCAGACACAATGGGTCTGCCAGGTGTATTGGTTTTGTGTATTTTAGGGAGCAGGTAGAAGGTGGGTTGTTTGGTGTCTGTCATTGTGAGGAGTATGGCTGTCTTCGGTAAGTTGTTATGTTTGATTTCTTGTTTAACTATGGTTGAGATGAGTTTCTGGTGTTGACGGAGGGGTGATGCTGTGAGTGGTATATAGAAATTTGTTCTGACAGTTGTCTGCGTGCTTCTTTTATGTACAACTGTTTGTCCCAGACCACCACTGCACCACCCTTGTCTGCTGGTTTGATGACAATGTCTTGTCGTTGTCTCAGTGATTCGAGGGCTTTTTGTTCATCCTGTGAGAGGTTGGAATGGCGGACAGGTTTGGATTTCACGTTAGCGATTTCTTTTCTACATTTTTTTATGTAGAGTTCAGGAATGAATTGAGTGTTTTGATATGTGCCATCATGAGTTTACGGCTGGCTTGGAAAAGAATCCTTGTAGTAGTAGTGGTAAGAGCGGTATTACGGAGATCGGATGGGGTGTGAGAAAGTGAGAAGCCGCGAAGGGGATTCGCAGTCGAATGCATTGTTTTAGAAAGTTGAGATGAGATGCAGACTTCGTTTTCTGAAATCGTGCTTCAGCATATCCTAGTGCAAATGGCTGGATGATATGCAGCAGGAAATGAATGGACTGGTGAAAGCTAGCATGGGTCCGGGAGAAGAATTGGGGGGCTGGCATTATGTTTTGATTTAGGGTCTTGTGACTCGTTTGTCCACGCTTCTCTTGGCGGTTCGCTAACATTTATTTAAGATTTGTTTAGATTTCCGCCTGCAGTCGTCTCACTTTGCAACTACTTCATCCAATACCGTTTTATATGGAGAGATGGGCAGATACCCTTTGTATATAAGTACATTTGTGAAATGTATTAAGTACTTGTGATCTTGAAGCTACCCCAAGAAGTAGGAAATGAGCAACAGCTCATTGTGGAATTTAAAGACAGGCTTATTTGTTCTTTTAAGCAGAATTGGCACTCAGATATGAAAGGTAAAGAAAAATACCGCTAGTTTTTCTGATTTAAAAATGTGTTTCATTTTGAAAAGTTTCTCAACGTCATAACAGATAGATGGCACAGAATAAATTATGCAAGATTTAGGTTGAGAACTTTAGGTTTTGATGCGAACAAAAAATGGTTTGAATGTGAAACATCCACAGAATCTCCTTGTCCTGCATGTAAACACATTATTGTTGATGAGGAACACTTTCTGTTCCACTGTACTGCTTATAATGAAGTGCGGACAAATTGTTCATTCTTCCAGTTAGATATAGCGAAAAGACAAAATGTCGCTGTCGTGTTATCAGATGATGAACTTGTAATTAAATCAGTTGCGAAATTCATTGCGGAAGCATTGAAAATTAGACAGATGAAGGATAGTGAAATTTACGACAATGCATTATCAGAGATATGTGAATGAATGTTATCATTCATCGCATGTGGACGAGATCCGTAAGATACAATGTCATCATTTGATTGAGTTGATGGTCGAGTCAGTCTTGAGATTTTTTTTAAAGATTCAATCAATCAATCAATCAATCTTTTCCTCCTCCTTTTCCTCCTCCTCCTCCTTCTCCTTCTTCTTCCATGTGCGATAACTCTTGTTACCAAGACAACGTCGATCTTCGAAGGGCAACTCCTATCTAAAGTCTTAAACCATGATTAGTCAAAACAAAACAACAACAACAACAACAACAACAACAAAAAAGACCAGCTCCCATGATGAAAAACGTACACACCCATGACTCCAGACAAATGTTCTCACGGTACCAATTCACCTGGCACACATGCAGACAGAAGGCACACAGAATTGTTTTACGCGAATCGGTACCGGAAGCAGCATTCGGTTGGAGAACATGGGTCTGCAACTGTCTCCTCAATGGAACAAACGTTATCTTTGTTCATTGTCACTTGGTAGAGCGTCGGACTCATGATCTTGGTGATACTGGGGTTGCGGGTTCGAATCTCCTCTGGACCGTTTCGGTGCAGGGGAATTTTTCCCTCGGAGTTAACATTGGTTCTGATTCCATTTCCCAAACAGTCCTTTGATTGAAACCATAAACCGAAGTTTCGTGTGGGAACGCACGCATAAGATCTTGCACACACGTAATATCCCATCAATTTTCGGAAGAGGCCAGTTTGGCCGTTGGTATGGAAAACACGTGTACATATACCATACACCTAAAGAATGAAAACATGAATGAAAAACTGATTGACTGACAGTCTGAATGACACGGGAAACGACTGAATGTATCGCCAGCAGGCAGCTCTTCAGTCGGCTCTACCCAGGTAGGCAGCCCGTTATGTAAAGGAATGTGTGGATTGTAGAGCGCTCACAGCGTGGTCTCAAAACGAAGACGGGTGTTATATAAGAACTATTAATAATAATAATAATGTAATTATAATAACAAAAACAGTAATAATAATGATGATAATGATGGTAATGATATT
>CM065733.1:44244864-44272364 GCA_033310375.1 Conus canariensis | reverse complement strand
TGTGTGTGTGTGTGTGTGTGTGTGTGTGTGTGTGTGTGTGTGTGTGTGTGTGTGTGAGTACAACACTATGTTAATCTGACAGTAAATGGTTTCAGTCAGTCAGTCAGTCAGTGTGTGTGTGTGTGTGTGTGTGTGTGTGTGTGTGTGTGTGTGTGTGTGTGTGTGTGTGTGTGCGAGAGAGAGAGAGAGAGAGAGAGAGAGAGTGGTGTGTGTGTGTGTGTGTGTGTGTGTGTGTGTGTGTGTGTGTGTGTGTGTGTGTGTGTGTGTGCACACGCGCGATCGACCCCCACCACCATCCACCCCCCCACCCCCTCTGCTAGCCATCCTATTTAATTTCATCTATCGCTCTCTCTGTCTCTGTCTCTCTCTGTTTTTTAATTTTTTGTTTTTCATTACGTCCTCCGAGGAAGCAGTATTTTCAGCTACGTCTGTTTGTCTGTCTGTCTGTCTACTGTCCGTTAGCAACATCACGCTGAAATTTCAGAACTGTGTTTAGTGACCAGCGTTGGCGGAGAGATGAACTGTGTGTGGCCCAGAAACGAATCCATCGGATCTGGCCGCAGTTGTGATCCGGATTCAGATCCAACGGTAAATCCAGAGTCCCCTCAGATGGATGGCTATACGTTTTTCTTTAATCATGAACACAGTGTGGTAATTGCTCAGGAACTGGAAACTATCCATGGATTTTCTTGCAACATTTAAACTCTCCTGTTACATTTCCGTAGTCTATGGCACACAAAAAGGGAAATAACTCCTTGACTTTGTCTCAAATGTTACTTCCCCTGATGGAAATTTTTCTCCCTCATGAACTGACTTTTTTTTCGCAGATTCAAAGTGGAAAAAAAAAATCAGAGAGAGAGAGAGAGAGAGAGAGAGAGAGAGAGAGAGAGAGAGAGAGAGAGAGAGAGAGAGAAACAAAACAAAAAAGAAAAGAAAACGCCCATCTTGCGCTGAATTTGACAAGAGAACTGAATGCTCGTTCTTCGTTTTTGTTGTCTGGGCTGTTGTTTATCTTGCCGGAAGGAGACCTATGCGGCCGACACGCGTCGTTTTTAATCTTGTGATTTGTTTGTCCTTGTTGTTTGGCGGAGTTATTTCAAACACCTTTTAACAACTAAAGAAAAAAAAAATAAAGGAAAAGAATAAAAAAAGAAACATAGTCCCATATTGTTTCTCTTCCATGTTACACGATACAAACCGTATATGCGTTTCTTTTGAATGTTTGTTTCTTTGGTCTGGTTTTGTTTTGTCATTCTTCCTCACATCCCGTTCAAAGGACAGGCTCGGGATATCCGCTTGACCTCGGCGGAGTTCTTCGCTGCCCAAAGTGCCCTTGTGATGAATGATCGTTTCAATGGCATGGAGAGTACATCCAGCCAGGGCATTGTGTGTGTGTGTGTGTGTGTGTGTGTGTGTGTGTGTGTGAGAGAGAGGAGAGAGAGAGAGAGAGAGAGAGAGAGAGAGAGAGAGAGAGAGAGAGAGAGAGAGCGCAGGTCTATGTATGTCGGGTTTCATGATTCCGTCTCTAAATTCGCACGTCTGTATCTCTGTGTGCACGTGCGTGCGTGCGTCCAGGCGGGCGAGCAGGTGACAGAGACAAAGACAGAAACAGGGAATGTTGGGCACAGAGAGAGAAAGAGAAAGACAGAGACAGAGAATGTTGGGCACAGAGACAGAGAGAGAAAGGGGGGGGGGGGGGGAGGGAGGTGAGGAGGGAGGGAAAGAGGAAGCGGGGTATTTGGGAAGGCAAGGGGCAGAGACAGAGAGACAGAGAGACAGACAGACAGACAGAGTGAGAGAGACAGAGACAGCCAGAGAGAGACAGAAAGACCGACAAGCAGACAGACAGACAGACAGACGAGAAGACAGACAGAGAGAGAGAAGAGAGAGAGAGAGAGAGACAGACAGACAGACAGACAGACAGACAGAAGAGAGAGAGAGAGAGAGAGAGAGGAGAGAGAGAGAAGAGAGAGAGAGAGAGAGAGAGAGAGAGCACGGCTCAAACTATCCTGTGCCCGCTCTCCCCTGTCAGCATGAAGAAGTGTCAACGTTTGGCTGTGGTCGCTATCCCGGGGTCAAAGTCACGAGGTCATGGCACTGGGGGGAGCACGTATTTACGTCACAAGTCATGCTCAGCGCACGCACAGGGGCTGGGATTTACAGCATAAATTTATTTATTTATTTATTCATTAATCTATTTATTCATTCATTTATTTATTCATCTGTCTATTTATTTATTTATATCTTTATTCATTTGTTTGTTTGTTTATTTATTCATTGATTTATTTATTTGTTTATATATTTATTTACATTACCATAATTTTTTATGGTTAGTTTTTTGGGGTTTTTTTGGTATGCTTTTCTCTTGACGCGAAATTGAGCTGAAATTGACTTGCTGACATATGCTTGTCTATCTATTCATCTATCTATTTATTCATTCATTTATTCATTGAAAACCATTCTGATTCTGATCGACTACGTTATTCCCCCGTCACTTCGCCATCCCTGCCCTTCTTCCACCTCCTCCCCCGCCATCTCTCTCTCTCTCTCTCTCTCTCTCTCTCTCTCTCTCTCTCTCTCTCTCTCTCTCTCAGTTATCTATCAGTCTGTCTGTCTGTCTCCTCAGTTTCATATCAGTTCTGTCATATTTTTGCGTGTTTTTGTGTTGTCCTTGTGAATTGTCGTGCTGTAGAGTAAATCCTACAGAGAGGAAGAACTGCATAGATATTTCTTTTCTTTTTTTTTTTAAAGAAACGTGCATCATTGCACATCAGTTCACTTTATAGATGCAAAAATGCTCCTCTCTCTCTCTCTGTCTGCAGCTTATCTGTTAACTTTATAGATGCAAAACTCCTTCTCTCTCTCTCTCTCTCTCTCTCTCTCTCTCTCTCTCTCTCTCTCCAGTTGCCTTTATTTTGGTTTCTATGGCTTTTTCCCTGAGTGATGTGTTCACTATCGTCTTCCGCAGTACTTTTCCATAAAAATGTATATTATTGTAATGAGTATTTGCCAGATCTTTTTAAAGTGTATTTCTATACCAGACAATTTTTGTTCCATCGTGTTTTATCTCGCACTGTAGGGCAGGCAGAGATCTCGAGGGCCGGGCGGGTAGGCTACAGCATTGTTCTCGTGATCCAAAAGTTTGTGGTTCAATCCCCGGCCTAAAAACAGGACAGATCAGGGGAAGTGTTCTCTTCAGAGTCAACGTCTGTGGAAACCCCAGCCTCCTCCAGGTTTTCCGGGAGGGACTTTAAACTGAGACTGTGAACACGCGATTATGTTTTTGTTTTGTTTTTAAATGCATGCCGGATGTTAAATCCCGCTGAGGAGGAAGTGATCGTGTGTCAATGGAATGGATATCACACACACACACACACACACACACACACACACACACAACACACACACACACACACACACACACACAACACACACACACACACAACACACACATACACACACACACACACACACACACACACACACACACACACACACACACACTTCATGCACTCTCACACGCACGCACGCACGCACACACACACGTATACACCCGTCTTCACACATACAGACGCAAATGTACATGCGCGAGTGCACATGCACCCACAAATCCACACGCATGCACACGCATACATTCACAAGCGCAAGCGCGCACACGCACACACAGACACACACACACACCACACACCACACACACACACACACACACACACACACACACACACACACACACACACACAATGCGCGCGTGCATACGCACACACATAAATTCACAACAAGCGCAAGCCACAAGCGCAAGCACAAGCGCAAGCACACACAATGCACACACGCACGACACGCACACGACACACCACACGTACACACACACCACACACCGCGCGCGCGCGCGCGCGCGCGCGGTCACAATCGCACGCACAACCCCACCTACACACACACACACACACACACACACACACACACACACACACACACACACACACACACACACACATACACACCAGACTAGGATGATTTCGCACAAAAGTTAAATGACTCTTAGAAACCCATACCATGACATTATAAAATACAGCGTTATGATCACAGCTGTTATCTCCTACAGCTAGTTCCTCATTCCGAGACATAAATACCAAGCACGTTAATACTATTTATATAGTTTTTTTTTTGTGATTGCATTACTTCAAAAACGCTGCACGGATCGGCCTGAAATTAAGTTCCTGTGATCTTCAATACCCAACCTGAGTCAGATTTAAACCTTCAAATCAGCTTCCGTGGCAAAGCGGTTAGCGTCGCGGACACCTGGCTGAGAGATCGTAGGTTCGATCCCCATCAGAGCCATTCATTTATGGGATTTTTCTGCCCTGACCAGCTCCTATCCGGATGTAATTTGCTATGGGCTTTGTCAGGAAGATTGAGACCACACAGGTCGACTTTCATTCACTCAGTGAATGCATCTCTGGGAGTCTTGGTCAAATTTCTCTGGGAGTGTCGCCCCATTTCTTGCGTGTTGTAAAAAACCTGTTCACTGCCTGTTATAACAGTAATGTCAGGTACTGACTGTAATGAGATGGCAGTGCTGATATGGCTCCTCGTGGTCGGCTGGGCTATAAACAGCGTAAATTGAAGTGTGTGTATGTGTGTGTGTGTGTGTGTGTGTGTGTGTGTGTGTGTGTGTGTGTGTGTGTGTGTTGTGTGTCTGTGTGTCTGTGTGTTGTGTGTGTGTTGTGCGTGTCTGAGTGCGCGCGAGCGCCTGTGTGTATGTGTGTGTGTGTGTGTGTGTGTGTGTGTGTGTGTGTGTGTGTGTGTGTGTGTGTGTCTGTGTGTGTCTGTGTGTGTCTGTGTGTATCTGTGTCTGTGCGTGTCTGAGTGCGCGCGCGCCTGTGTGTATGTATGTTGTGTGTGTGTGTGTGTGTGTGTGTGTGCGCGCGCCTGTGTGTGTGTGTGTGTGTGTGTGTGTGTGTGTGTGTGTGTGTGTGTGTGTGTGTATGTGTGTGTGTGTGTGTGTTTGCATTTTAAACGCACTGAGAAATGTTCATGTTGTTGCCATCCTTTTTCATTCGTTATCATCCATACCACCCCAAAGATGAAAGGATTAAACTCAAGTTCAAGTGTGCATTAGTTTGGACTTTCTTATTTGTCTCAATTCCACAAAAAATCATGGACTCTTTAAAAGACAAAAACAGCACACACACAAATTATTGAGTGATGAAGTAACCGAACAAACATACATTTGCTCGCAAATATGCATGAGAATATGGCAGCTTTTGTTCCAGTCGTAGATTCGTCTAAATGTACACATATCTGCCCACTTTCGACTAAAATAATTTGAAGCTTGGAGACTGAAAATGTGTTTGTCCGTCGTATTCAATATTCCCTGGATTCGTACCATCACCCTCTGGACGTTCATGCGTCTCAAAACATTGCCTTTTTAGACGAACGTCTTACCCACAAGGCTCTCGCACACATGTTTTCATTCAGGAATTCTACGCCTCATGAAGATCACTTTTGTTTCTCCTCGACCAGATCCAGCTGCAACGCGTTTGAATTGCCTCTGCCATGGTTTTACAGTTCTAGCTTTCTTTTATAAAGAAAAAAAATCGCGAGCTATTTCATGAGATCAATGACCAATGAGCTTACAAGCTCCCTTGCTCCAACATCTATGGCGAGGACTTTTCGCTGGGAAGCCAGACTCCTTCAAGCTGCTGGCTAAGGCTGACAAACGTCTCAGTCTAGTAGATGTGAGCTTCCTTCATTCGGCTTTCGCGTGGGTTGGTTTAGTTCAATCAGAATCACTTGTTTTGATGAGTGTGGGTGGTGGAGTTCAAGATCAAGACTCATGCCACCCTTCCTTATGATCTCTGGGTGGTTTTCACGTTATGGAAAGTCTGTTGTGCACTCTGTCGTCAACGCCACCCAGTCGTAGATTCGTCAACATGCAGGCCTACACACATTTGGCCACTTTAGGCTCAAATCATTTGAAGCCCGGAGACCGAAACATTTGTCATTTATGTCATCAGTCCTGGAGACAGTCTATGACCGAAACGTTGAAGATTTTTTGTTCTGTGTGTGTGTGTGTGTGTGTGTGTGTGTGTGTGTGTGTGAGTGTGTGTGTGTGTGTGTGTGTGTGTGTGTGTGTGTGTGTGTGTGTGTGTTCTCTACTTTCAAATCTTCTGAGTATCCTCAAAGATAGTTTAAAAAAATATCTGTTTTTCTGTAAATTTTAAGTTCCTGTGGCTAGTTTATAAAAAATATGTTTTTCTGTAAATTTTAAGGTCCTGTGGCTAGCAATAAGTGTGTCACTGATCTAGTGATATTTTGTAGCCCATTGTTTTTGGAGAGGAGCAACGTTATCTGCAGACAACAGACATGTGATTTTAGTTTCAGTTGTATTGTTCATGGAATAGCATAAGCATCCAACAATTGTACTGTCGTTTAAAAGATATGAAAAAGTGTAGCTGGTTTCTTCCCACGAAGTACTTCCTTTTGACTGGGGAATATCTATAAATACAGCTTTTGCTTTGCAACAGGTCATTGAGAGAGAGAGAGAGAGAGAGAGAGAGAGAGAGAGAGAGATGAGAGAGGAGGTGTGTGTGTGTGTGTGTGTGTGTGTGTGTGTGTGAGCCTGCGTGCGTGCGTGCGTGCGTGAGCGCGCGCGCGCCCGTGGTGTGTGTGTGTGTGTGTGTGTGTGTGGTGTGTGTGTGTTTCCTATTTCAGTGTATCACTGTGAATATGCGAGAGTGTATATGAGTCTGTGTGAGTACATGCACGTTTAGAGATATATGTGATCGATTAAACGCACGCGCAAGCACGAGAGAGAGAGAGAGAGAGAGAGAGAGAGAGAGAGAGAGAGAGAGAGAGAGAGAGAGAGAGAGAGAAGTGATTTATTCATCATAGATTATGGCCCCTTATGAAGAAAGTGGACTGAACATGAATAAAATGATATCATAAACATATTGAACAAAATTAAAACAACATAAACAGCATATAATCAAGAATACACTGTGCTCCGGAGTTCGAAAGCTTTGTGTAAGTACAAGGCAAAATTAAAGAAAAAACATCTGTTTAGTGCAAGCCATAAGGATGATGTATCTAAATACAGATACTTGTGTATTATACCTAGTAGGAATAATCTCATGTAAAACCGCTCAAGGCACTATAGGCTACTGCAAAACAATACAAACTTCATTTTTCACATGCAATTTTTGCATAATGGACAAGTCAAATCAGAATTAGTATGTTGCCCATAATGAAAATGAGAAGGGGAGAGAGAGAGAGAGAGAGAGAGAGAGAGAGAGAGAGACAGACAGACAGACAGACAGACAGACAGACAGATAGACAGAAGACAGACAGAGACAGACAGACAGACAGACAGACAGAAAGAGACTTCATCACCAAGTACCTGTGCCCCTCGTATACAAACTGACTTGAATGACTACAGACAGCAGCAAGCGCCACTCCAACCCCTCACTTCGCCAAGCGCTGTCAGCTGACTTCGCCGCTGTATATTCTCTCTGTTGACCCTTGGCGTAGGTCAAGAACTTTCTGGCAGGGGAGCTTCGACGGGCGAAATGACGCAGAATGGAATCGATGCTATCCGTGTGCTTTAATTTACCGCCTGCCTTGTCGTCTCGACAGCTGCAAGACACTCTAAATCTCCTCTGACTTGCAACGCGTGTGTCTTGGAAACGGAGGATTCGTCGCTGTCACCAGTTCTGCTCGTGTCTGTTACACACATCGACAAATTGTCCTTTTTAGTTTTCTCTATTTTTTTTGCGGGTTTAGTAACACTGAAAGTTGTTGACCAGTCAAGAACTAGTCTCAGTTTTGTTTGTTTGTTTGTTTGTTTGTTTTTTAACAAATAGAATTCATTTTCAAGAGGTAGTAATTCTTTGATCCGAGATGCGACAGATCGTGAATGAATAATCAATAATAGCAACGCCAGCAGCTGAGACAGTCAGCACCAATCACAAACGACTACACCTTGTCACGCACATATTACGTCATTTATGCGGTGACCCTTGAGAATCAGTCAAGGGGCTTTTTAAAGTATATATATTTGACCTGACGTTATAGCACCACTAGCGTAAAGCGTCATCGAGGAAGAGGATCAGTTTGTTCTGTTAACACCAATGTTCGGGAGGCAAACTTCCAGAATCAAGGACAATAACTGCAACCTGCAGGTAGCCAATGACTTGGCGGCTTGTGTGATGACCACAAACTGGAACCGGGGGAAGTGACTTGTCTCTGCTGCAGACTGGTGAGTTTTTTTTTTTGTTTTTTTGTTTTTTTGTTTATTGTTTTACTCGAGTATTGTAATCCATTGTATTATACTGTGTACTTTTGCAATTTATTGTGTTACATTGTATTGTATTGTATTGTATTGTATTGTATTGTATTGTATTGTATTGTATTGCGTTGCGTTGCATTGTGTTACTTTGCGTTGAATTGTGTTCAATTATTGACATTGCTTTGTATTCTATTGTATTGCATTATACTGTATTGTGCAATTATTGACATTGCTTTGTATTCTATTGTATTGCATTATATTGTACTGTGTTGTGCAATTATTGACATTGCTTTGTATTCTATTGCTTTGTATTCTATTGTATTGCATTATATTGCATTGTACTGTATTGTGCAGTTATTGACATTGCTTTGTATTCTATTGTATTGCATTATATTGTATTGTACTGTGTTGTGCAATTATTGACATTGTTTTGTATTCTATTGCTTTGTATTCTATTTATTGCATGATATTGTATTGTACTGTACTGCATTTGTTGACATTGACATTGTTTTGTATTCTATTGTATTGCATTATATTGTACTGTACTGTATTGTATTGTCTTGCAATTTATGACATTACTTTATATTCTATTGTATTGCATTATATGGTGCTGTATTGTATTGTATGGTTCCGTATTGTATTGTGTTGCAATTTATGACATTGCGTGTATTATATTGTATTGCATTGTACTGTATTGCATGGTATGTATTGTATTGTTGTTCTGTATTGCGTTGCAATTTATGGCATTGCTTTGTATTGCACTGCATTACATGGCATTGTACTGTATTGCATTGTATTGTACTGTATTGTGTTGCAAGTTATGACATTGCTTTATATTGTGTTGTGTTGCAAGTTATGACATTTCATTGCATTGCACTTTATAGCATTACTTTGTAATGTATTGCATCGTATTGTATTGCATTGCATCGTATATATTGGGTTGCAATTTATGACATTCCTTTGTATTGTACTGTGCTGCATAAGGTTTCCATCGCAACGCATTTTGCTGTTTTGAAGTTTGTGTTGCTTTCCTAGAGGTATGTGCGTCGCCACAGTATAGTTCCACTTACTGTTCTTTGTATGTACGAGTACGGTTCTTTCCCTTTCTTTATTTTTCCCTTTTTTTCTTTTTTTTTTTTTTCTTTTTTTTTTTTTTTTGTTATCTTATCACAGTGCATGCTTTCTGCCGACACGTCACTGGACTCATTAACTTCTTTGCTGTCACGGGATCTTTTACGTGCTGTACCTAAGACCCCTGGTTATCGTCTCTTCCACATTCCATATCACTCCGACCTGCACTTAAGATCGCAACAAGCTCGTGAGCATGAAGTGCCTGAAAAAGAGACTCGCCCTAGAACTATGGCGCCGAGAGCACTCTCACTCACTGAGTCAGCTGGCCCATAGTGAGATACTTTTCCAGATGATCATGTTCTAACACGCAGCACATTCAGGCTCGTTTCTTACCACGCACAATTAAAGACTGGAATTCTCTACCCCGAAGGGTTGTGGAGGCCAAGCCTGTTGACGTATGTGTGTCAAGGATCTCCAAGGCTTTGAAGGAAAATCAGTTACAAAGTTTTATTTTTCTCAGGGGAAGAGAAGGGACGGGTTGGAATGAAGGGGAAGTAATGCCCAAAGTCTTTCTTTAGGTAGGTTAGAGGTCAGGCTACACGCCACAGTTAGGATTTTGCCCTAAATCACTGTATAATCCATGTAAGCGTTTTGAGGCTTAGCATGAATTTGAGCCAGTATTTGATGTTAAACCGATAATTGATTAAAAGAACAACTCCCCACCAATCATTTCCTTTGTTTGGGGTAATTTCCAACGACGAAATAACAGTCTTCAAATGCATGACCTTCCCCTTGGTTGACGTCACATTTCAGGCCTTTGCACTCACCCATATTTGCACCAGCTGGAAGCCCCCCCCCTCCCCAAATAGACCCGTTCCATTTATTTTAATCCGTTTGCTTGGAGCCACCTAGCTTGTACCTTGATGACCATATGAAAGAAATTGAGGGGAGGCAACTTTCAGACACAATAACAGTTATCAAAACAATCAAATTGAGCCAGTCTATAGATACTCGACTCCTTAAGCAAGGCCTTGGCGCATCAAGTTTTGGTGTGCGGCCTCAAACTGTCCGTAGATCCGTCATACAGGAATAGAATGATCACCGGCGACTGTGGTCGCCCCATTAGAAGGGAGGAGGATGTGGTGGACAGTGGGGAGAAAAAGAAACCGTTTTGAGGGAGATTCAAATCACGGGTGTGGTGTCTTGAGTCTCAGGCCAGTGTGTTATCGACTGGGCTACCTGTGCACCACATCTTCATTTCATTCAGTGTCAGGAATTTGACGAATGATATATGTGCGCTAGACCAGCGTCATTATTTTGACATCACATGAGATGATAGAAACGTCGAGGGAGAGATGTAAGACTAGGCTGTGATAGTATGAATTACTACTATTGCTTCTGGTGCTGCTACTGTTGTTGCTGCTACAGCTGCTGCTGCTGCTACGCAACTACTACTACTACTACTACTGCTGCTGCTGCTGCTGCTGCTGCTGCTGCTATTACTACGACTATTACTATTGCTGCTGCTGCTGCTTCTGCTGCTTCTGTTTGTGCTGCCATTAATACTGTCGCTGTTTCTAAGACTATTACTACTACCACTACTCCTGCGGCTACTGCTGCTGCTACATGTACTTTGCTGTTGCTGCGACTACTGTTACTACTACTATTACTACTTCTACTACTGGCGCTGCCGCTGTTGCTGTTGCTGCTACTTCTACTGCTGCTGTTGCTTTGCTGCTGCTGTTACTACTCTTACTATCACCACAACTAATGCTGTCACAATTTGTGCAAGTGCTGTTAACACAACTTCAGGTGCTATTGGTCAGCTATTCTACGGCTATTACTGATGCTGCATCAACTATGACTACAGTAACCAAAACTGTTGTTACTACTGGTACAGTCACTGAGCACTGTGACAGCTCTTGCTGCTACTATTGCTGTTGCTGTTTTTATTTCTGCTGTTACAACTGCTGTATTGCTGCTTTTGTCTCCATTTATTGACAGAGGCAACACAAGCATTAGTCTGTTCCTTGTTGTGTCTAAAACTAATCATTGTCAATTTTCTTTTTTTTTTTCTTTTTTTTTGTGCTGCTATTCCAAAACAGTTCCTTCACAATAGTTCCTTCACGAGAACTTGTCAGCGCAATAGCCCTACTAACTGTCTTCACATTTTCTCTCCTGTAGCGTTGCGCTCTCTCTCTCTCTCTCTCTCTCTCTCTCTCTCTCTCTCTCTCTCTGTTTGTGTACGGGGAAGGGGAGGGTGAGGGTAAGGGTCAATGACCGAATTGGTAAGTATCTTTTGGCTGTAGACTAACACATGAGTCATTTCACATACAAGTCATCCGTCATGTTTAATGCATGGGCTTAAAACAATGTGAAACAATGCGGGATGACACTGGAAGAAACTACGACAATGAAGAAAGCGAAACGAAACGATGATTAATGGAACAAGAATTTTTTTTGTTAATCACCACAGGCACATGACACAAGTTTTATCATCACCGTTCCTACTGTCTGATTCGAGCAAAACAGTTCCTTATAATGTAGAGGAGAAGGAGTGATGGAGGGGATACGGTTTTGGTCTGTTTTTTTTTTTTCAAACACAAGCGTGTGAGTACATACGCACAAATACACACACGCGCGCGCGCGCGCACGCGCTTGCTCCTGCACGTTCACACACACACACACACACACGCGCGCGCGCGCGCGCGCGCGCGCAGAAAGAGAGAGAGAGAGAGAGAGAGAGAGAGACAGAGAGACAGACAGACAGACAGACAGACAGACCGAGAAATTTAAGATCTACGAACCTAACGTCATTTTAGTTGCTATTTTCCCCACTACCCCACCGCCCCTTTCTTCCTGTTTTTTTTCCAATCAGTCAAACAGACTGACTACTAACATGCACGAACCCGTGGTTCCTAACTCATATGTAGCTCCCCCTCCCACACCCTCACTCCTTCCCCTCTCCGCCGCACAAAACCCGCGATCAAAACAACCCGTTTTCCAAGGTGGAAACTTCGATGGACCAGTGAGAGTAAACGCACAACCTGTTCTTCATTTCAGTCAACAGATGTTACGGTTTTTGATGCTTGGAGGAGGAGGGGAGAGCGTGGGGGGGGGGGGGGGGGGGGGGAGAGTAATGAACTGAACATAATTGGAATAGAGTTCTTCTTCTTCTTCTTCTTCTTCTTCTTCTTCTTCTTCTTCTAAACACCGTTGTTTTTGTACTTCTGTCTTTCCTTCTTGTCTGTCTGTCTGTTTGCCTGCCTGCCTGTCTGTCTGTCTGTGTGTGTGTGTGTGTGTGTGTGTGTGTGTGTGTGTGTGTGTGTGCGTGCTGCGTGCGTGCGTGCGTGCGTGCGTGGTGTGTGTGTGTGTGTGTGTGTGTGTGTGTGTGTGTGTGTGTGTGTTGATGCGGTGCCTGGAGGGCAAGGGTGCAATTAACATAATTGGAACATACATCTTCTTCTCTTCTGCTTCTTCTTCTTCTTCTTTATTTTTGTACACCGTTGCTCTTGTACTTTTATGGAAAATGAAATGCATTTAAACGGGAAGATGCTGAATTTAAAAGTAGATTTTTTTTAAACTACAATTTTGTTTTTCGTCTCCGGGCTGTTTTTGCTTGTTTGTTTGTTTGTATGTTTTGTTTGTTTGTTAGTTTGCGTGATGAATGTTACTATAAACTGGAGGTCCATGAGTTGTCCAATTCGGCATACTTCCTTGAGATTAAGAAGCGCCATCTGATCTCACAGACATGAACCGGAAGTAGCTGACACGCGCATGCCCACAAAATACCTTGACCCAGATAGGGTTTCTTTCCTTGTTCGTTGTGTGCCTGACACCACCGTTTACTATTTTTTTTTCCTCCTGGGCCAAATGGCGGTTTTGTTTCCTTATAGGAATTGGTTTAGAACGAAGAGCCGCACGATTGATAGAAATGACGGATGGTCTGAGCACGTGTTTGATTCTCTCTCTTCTCTCTCTCTCTCTCTCTCTCTCTCTCTCTCTCTCTCTCTCTCTCTCTCTCTCTTCTCTCTCTCTCTCGTGACGGGTATGTCTGTGTGTGTGTGTGGTGTGTGTGTGTGTGTGTGTGTGTGTGTGTGGAGAGAGAGAGAGAGAGAGAGAGAGAGAGAGAGAGAGAGACAGAGAGAGAGAGAGAGAGAGAAAGTCAGTGAGTGTGTGTGTGTGTGTGTGTGTGTGTGTGTGTGTGTGTGTGGTGTGTGTGCGTGCGCGCGCGAGCGTGCGCGCGCGTCTGTGCGTCTGTCTGTCTGTCTGTCTGCCTGTCTGAGTCTGTGTCTGTGTGTCTGTGTATTATTTTCTGCTTACATAAAATCCTTCATTAAAACTGCCTGTCTTATCACAGAAGACCCTGACGTTGGCTGTAAACGTCACGCCGATGGCATCCCCCCGAAAGGCTCGTGTCTCTGGTCCGAATCCAGAGAATATTCCCTGTCCAAGTCAGCAACATTCCTCTGCAAATATAGACCGCAGGCCTTTACCTTTGTAGAGAAAGATCAGTTAAAACAAAAAAAGATGATAACAATAAGCAGGTGCTCCATGTCGGGCTGGGAGCATGATTAACTCGACGTGTTTAGCTAAGGCGACACCAGGCTGACAGACTTCCTATATATGGGCATTCTCTACATACATGGACATCTGTTGCGCTTCTCTCATACGAGGCTCTGTCGTTACGACCACTTATGATTCCTCCACTCGAAGAATTCCTTTGTATGGCTTCTTAAAAGGAAAACCTTTGTACTGTTTGCACCTTGGGGATCATCGGGTGCAAGCTTTGGAACGTAAAACTGGATCCTGTCAAAACAACAGTCGGCGTGGCAAAAAGGGGTGGAAGAAGAAGACAGGTAGGTAGGAGTATAACAAAGTCTGAAAGACTATCCAACAAAATGGTACGTCAAGACTGGTACTTGGAACAGCCGGAGCGTTGAAAAGGGGATTTGAACGATTGAACAACTAGGATATCGTTTTGATGTTTTGCGTCTAGCCACAGACCATTACATTTGGATGACTTCATAATCTTTCAAAAACATTCAGGACGAAGACTAGCTATGGCAGGGTAAAAAGAACTTGAAACTTGGACTTATAAAAATGGTGTTCGCAGCATAAAATGATTGATTGTATGAGACTGGAAGACTTGAGGGTAACAAAAAAAAAAAGCTTGCATTCGTCAATGCATACATACTCGGTTCCCACCATATAAAAAACGGCTTGGGCCTCATTGGAGGAAATAGAAGATGAATTTGGTGACCTTTCATTTACAATGTGGAGTATCTTAATACAACGGTCGGGGAAATTGGGGGATCGCATTTTTACCAACCCCCAAAGGGGAACTGGCTGGAAAAATTTTGGGGGTTTGAAGCACTTTCAGCGCACTGAATCATCTCCAGCACACGGGAGAAGAAGAAGAAAAGAAGAAGAAGAAAGAAGAAGAAAGAAGAGAAGAAGAAGAAGCAGAAGAAGAAGCAGAAAAGAAGCAGAAGAAGAAAAAAGAAGAAGAAGAAGAAAAGAAAAAGAGGAAGGAGAAGAAGGAGAAAAAGGGAAGAAGAAGGAAGAAGAGAAGAAAGAAGAAGAAGAAGAGGAAGGAAGGGGAAGAAGAGAAAGGAAGAAGGGAGAAGAAGAAGAAGAAAAGAGAAGAAGAGAAAGGAAGAAGGAAAGAAGAAGAAGAAGAAAAAAGAAGAGAAGGGGGGAGAAGAAGAAGAAGAAGAAGAAGAAGATGTAGAAGAAGAAGTTGCATGGAAAAGACCATCGCGAAAAAAATAAAGTTAACATGTTTTCTTTCTCTTAAAGTATCATGGTTGCCAGTTAAACGAAAATAGAATCCAAGTCTTGAATAAATATTTGATTTTGAAAGGGTTGCTTGTGTTCGGTTAACTTTGATTAAATTCGAACGGTGGACTTTTGAAGAAAAAAAATTGCGGAAGGAAAAATGGCGTTAACTAGTATTCTGAGTGCCAAGCCTATGAATGTTGGTGCCCAAGCCCAGTCTTTGAGGATTTTTCTACATATCGATCCAGACAGAGTAAAATGCAACTGAGTCAGATGGAATTGTGTTGAAAGCAAAAAACTTGTATAAGTTTTAATTAATCAAGATTTGGAATATGATTGTGCCGCTTCTTTCATCCGCTGTCAATTAAAACTTGATCAAATAAAGACTTTCCGACCTTGCCAACATTTCCCATCAACCATTTTCACTTTTTGACAATTTCGACAACCCACCCTTCATCCAAATATGAATGCAATGGAAATGCTATTCATTCCCCTTTCATTGATATCAACAAACGTTTGACAAAAAATAAATCTTTGTCCTCTCACGAACCGATTAATTCTCTCTCTTCCTCTCTCCCCTCTCTCTCTCTCCCCCTCTCTCTCTCTCTCTCTCTCTTTTCTTATTCACTGCATATTGTACTCCCTATCAGGGCGAGGACTGGATGTAAAAAGCGCTCAATGCTTATCTATTATCCCCCACAAAAAAGAATGTATCTTATTTCCTCTCTCTCTCTTTCTCTCTCTCTCTCTCTCTCTCTCTCCTTCTCTCTCTCTTCTCTCTTCTCTCTCCCCCCCTCCCTCTTTTCCCCTCTCTTTCTCTCTGTGTCGGCTACCTGCCTGCCCCTCTCTCCCTCTCCTCTCCCTCTCTCTCTCTCTTTCTCTTTTCTCTCTCTCTCTGCTACTAAACCTAACTGTCCTCTCTGTCCCCCCTTCTGGTTTTTACACTACCATTCCCTGCTGACAGCCATCGTGAAAAAGCGGGTGTTGTCCATCTTTAGGTTGTTATTTGACAGTCTGAATAAAAGGAAATTTTAAAACAAAACATTCACTGGTTTTGTTTCGTGTTTTGCATTTAAAAAAACATTACAATCACCCTTTTTTTGTGTGTGTTTGCATTTTGGCTTGTTTTCAGCCAGAGAGGACAGACAGAGAGACGGACGGATGGACGGACAGATAGACAGATAGGCGGACGGAGGAGGGGAGAAGAACAGTCGGGACAGACAGACGAACGGCGGACGAACGACGACAGATAGATAGATGATAGTTGATAGATAGATAAAATAGATAGATGGATGGATGGAAAGGATGGGGGGATGGATGGATGGATGGATGGAGGACCGACAGACAGGTAGGCAGGCAGGCAGGTAGGCCGGCACAGACAAATAAAAACATAGTTTGATAGATGGTTAAGAGATAGACAGGTAGAGAGAAGGTAGAAAGACAAACATGTCGGTCGTCAAACGGTCGTTGGATGGGGCGCATGGGCTGACAGGCGGACAGGTAAACAGACAGGGGCAGACGACAGATGATGGAAACCGATAAAAAAGAAGATAGATAATAAAAAAGAAGAAGACAGACGGACAGACAGACGATGGCCGATAGATGGATAGTATAGATAGATAGATAGGTAGATAGATGATAGATAGATAGATAGATAGATAGACAGACAGACAGTTAATAATAAATAGACATTTAGATAGATAATAAGTAGATAGGTAGGTAGGGTGGTAGTTAGCTAGTAGAAGATGAACGGGACAGAAGACAGAAGGGCGAGAGAAGAGAGAGAAGAGAGGGAGGGAGGGAGGGAGGGAGGGAGGGAGGGAGGAGATCTTTAAATAACAGCAAAAACATAAACAGACATGAAGAACTAACCCCTAGAAAGCATCAATGAGAGAGCAAAGATATGGGTTGGCCATTCTCTGAACCGGAGCGCTTCATACATAAAGGATTACAATGCACGAGAGAGAGAGAGAGAGAGAGAGAGAGAGAGAGAGAGAGAGAGAGAGAGAGAGAGAGAGAGAGAGAGAGCAGTAAATCAGAATGTATGGAGCGACATGTAGTATCTGTCCTACGAAGGGCAAATATTCTCCACTGTCCCGCCAACTCGGCGTGATCTCTCCCTCCTCCGCCCCCCCCCCCTCCCCATCACTCCCCCTCGCACCTTGTCCCCATCCTTTGCCTTCCCAATCTCTCTCTCCTTTCTCTCTTTTTGTTTGTTTGTTTTTTATTTTGCTCTCTCTCTCTCTCTACATCTCTCTCTCTCTCTCTCTCTCTCCTCTCTCTCTCTCTCTCTCTCTCTCTCTCTCTCTCTCTCTCTCTCTCATTAGGGGCAATGGCCGAAATATGAATTAAACATCTGAATAGGAATCTCCTCTCTCTCTCCCTCTCTCTCTCTCTCTCTCTCTCTCTCTCTCTCTCCTCCCTCCCTCCCTCCCCTCTTTCTCTCCCTCTCCTCTCTCTCGCTCCCTCCCTCCCTCCCTCCCTTCTTTCCCCCTCACTCCTCTCTCTCCTCTCACTCTCTCTGTCTGTCTGTCTGTCTGTCTGTCTGTCTGTCTGTCTGTCTCTCTCTCTCTCTCTCTCTCTCTCTCTCTCTCTCTCTCTCTCTCTCTTTTCAGATCTGTTTGAAATTCTGATCACTTTGTTTAGTGATGACACTATTCTTTTGTCTCATTCTACCACTGGTCCTCAAAGAGCAGCGTGATATCTTAAACTTAGTCCCAGTGTCAACCGTAAAAAAAGTAAGAAAAATTATCGTGTTATAAATTAACAAATCAAACGTTTCAGGAACTGCAGACACTTTGTACCCCTGGAAAAAAAAGGTATTGGAAGAGCAAATCTGTTGTAGTAAACATTGTTCTTGAGTTCAAAAGCTTTGGAAATACATATTTCGCCAAATATATTATATGTGTGTACTTTGCTTCCCAGAAGCGCTGACATCTTGAATTAGTTGTACTGGAAAAAAAAGGATTCGTAACTGCGAGTAATTCTTTTTTCGTCAGGATATGCTAGCCTTACCCTCTTCACAACATGTTCTTCATGTTTTACAAGTGGTATTGACACTATGTAATTTACTGGCCCCATTTATCTCTTGTAACCGATTTCTAAATTCAGCCTATGTTTACGTATGAAATAAATTTAGGGTACAACGGATCACATTTTGACAGCGAAAGGTCATTTGTTCGTAGTATTCTGAGAGAACTTAGGCAAAAGATTTATTGATCGTTACCTTAAAGAATGGAACAGCAACTTGACATTTCACCCACGTGCGATGAATACACCACAGAAAGATGAACGGGTACGAGTAGGTGGAACAAGTGGAGACGGAAGGTGGGGGGTGGGGGTGGGGGAGACAGATATGCAGATCTTTCTTCGTGATAAGATTCTACTATAGTCAAACAGCGTCAGAGTCTCGTCTGCGTCAAGAACTCGGAGAGACTCAATGATCATCGTGCAAAAACAAGGCTATGCTTAGAAAATTAGGGTTTGGGAAGCGGAGAATGGGGGGTGGAGATGGATGGATGGTGAGTGGAGATGGTGAGATGGGGGTGGGGGTGGGGATAGGAAAGGAGGAAAGGCGGCATGAAAGGGCATCTGTGATGCTGGCCATCTGGTTGGCTCCGTCAGACGTTTTACAGTCAGTTCAGGACATGGCATTTCTTCCTGTTCACCTGTTATAGTACATTAAGATACAAATAAAATTGTGTCCAAAATCATATTCAGTGCACCATGTTTGGAGTGTTCGAGGCTTCGTTTCTCAAACGGTCTAACGAATTTCAGCTTGTGTATACCCATGCATGCGAATCTGAGTATCCGTTTCTTCTTGCTTATCTGAGACATAACACGCCAACATTTGCCTCGCTTTTTTTTTTTTTTTTTCAAAACAACAAATTCAAGACGTCAACATCACTAGTGAACAAAGAAACACACACAATCTATCTGGCAAATGTCCAGTAACTGAATGATTATCAGTTCAATGAAGAGTTATCAACAGCTCATTTACGCCATATATACCTTTTGACTGATGATTAAAAGAACGTAACCCAGTTGCCACCATTTACCACGTACTTGGCTGAATCTAATGGATGCCATAATACGTACTTTTAAGGCCTGCTTACCTCTTTAGGTGGGCTTTCAGAGCCGAAATGGAGATGCTTATAAAATATCGCATGAACCTTAAATTTCATGCGTTAAATTACTCCTATCTCGATGTTAAAAAAAAAATCATTGTTGTTTGAAATAAGTAATGTAGATTTGTTGAAATCACACATCTCCCCATATCTTCTTTACCCTTCTCCCTCCCCATCTCCTTCCCCTCTGTCTCTCCGGTTTGGATGTCGAAATTTTGGTGTGGCTTAAGCGTTGTTTTGACGTTTTGATGTGGTTTTGGAGCTGTTTTGACGTTTTGATGTGGTTTGGGTGTTGATTTGACGTTCTGATCTGGCTTGGGTGTTGTTTTGACGTTTTGATGTGGTTTGGGCGTTGTTTTGACGTTTTAGTGTGGTTTGGGTGTTGTTGTGGCGTGCCGATTCGGCTTGAGTATTGTTCTGACACTTTGATATTACTTGCGTATTGTTTTGATGTGGTCTGAGCATTGTTTTGACATTTTCATATGATTTAGATCTTCTTTTGATGTGGTTCAAGTGTCATTTTGACATTTAAATGTTGATTTTAGTGTAATTTTGACGTTTCGCTGTGGTTGGGGTGTTGGTTTGACTTTTTGTTGTGGATGAGTTGTTATTTCGACACTTTTCCCTTTGTAGTTGGCTAAACTAAGATAAACTCAAAGATAAACAGCTCAATTTGCTTTAATCAGCTTTCAGGTGCAACTGAAGTAATTCGGAGGCCAAACGGATTCACTGACAAGTCGAAAACAAACAAACAAACAGACGGTTGGCGTGAACAGATTCTGCATTGTATAAATACCTGTCAGCCTTCAGACCAAATCTTTCCGAACCGAGCCAGATGCGACGCATCCTAACCGAACTTTCAAAAAGCAACCAAGATGATTACATTCATGGATGTCGTCCACGTCCTCGACTGATGGTAGTAAAGGTAAACGTAGATTGCCATGGCAGAAGTATGGGGGTGAGGGTAGATCTCTTTCTAACACTACACTAGTACACCAGAACATTAAGACAAATGGTCATGTTCATGAAGGGCGCAAGAGAGAGTAGAACTCATCATACATCTGTCTGCGAACTCAGTTCTGGGCCAAAGGGCCAAGGGAACCCCCAACCAAACACAGACCCGCTTGGGTTCCAATGTTTGGTCTGGCCTGACATGACTGGTGCAAAGAGCTGAGAATTATGACATGGTGACCTCACAAGCCCCTCACCTCTCTCTCTCTCTCTCTCTCTCTCTCTCTCTCTCTCTCTCTCCTCTCTCTCTCTCTCTCTCTCTCTCTCTCTCTCTCTCTTGTGCTCCACGAATTCCCATCATTCTTCTTCCTGATCCCCTGACACTGAATGTCACATCGCCTTACTCGTGGACGACACCGGGAGAAGGACGTGGAAGGTGGGAGAAGGTGGTGGTGGTGGTGGTGGAGAAGGTGAAGAAGGCTGGAGAGGGGTAGGTGGAGAAAAGAGGATGGAATGGGAGTATTAATGAGAGGTACCAAAGTCCACAACCAGGCCTAGGTTGGGGAGGGGGGGGGGGGGGGGGGGGGAGGACGGGTGTGTTATTCCATCCATCCTTTGTCATTGTTGTGATATAGGACACTTACCTACCTGACCTTCACCTGCCATCCTCACTCACTCCCAACCACCACCACGAACCCCCCCCCCCCCCCCCCATCGCCACCCCATCTTTCTTCACATTGTCTTCCTCACCGTTTTTCACCTACTTAATTCATCCGTGTCACAACGAGAGAAGTTGCTGAGCATTCAACAAGTGTCTGATAATTCTGAGGGAACCTCGAAGTCTTTTCGTTCATCCAAGTGGAGCTCTCAGGAAATGGTCGATGCGACGGGAAATTGGTGAGAATGTTTCCATGGCATGTACAGATAAGATCAATGAGGCTGTTGTCAGTTGCTCATATTGTTGTTGGTTTATGGATCTACTGAGTAGGAATAAAATGATGCGTCTGAGATAGATAGATAGATAGATAGATAGATAGATAGATAGATAGAGAGAGGAGAACAGACAGACAGACAGACAGACAGACAGACAGACAGACAGAAGAGTCCGTCTAGACTTTTACTCAATACCCATTTGAAGGGGAAAATTCACAGTCACATACACAAAAACAAAACTCTAACACACACACACACACACACAACACACACAGAACACACACACAGACACACACACACACACACACACACACACACACACACGCACGCACGCACGCACGCACGCACGCACACACACACACACACAGCACCACGCACACACGCACGCACGCACGCACGCACACACACACACACACACACACACACACACACACACACACACACACACACACACACCACACACACACACACACACACACACACACACACACACACTGCATGCACATGCATAAACACACACTGCGACACATACACTGAAACACAGCACGCGCGCGTGCACACACACACACACACACACACACACACCACACACACACACCACGCACGCACGCACGCACGCACGCACGCACGCACGCACCCCGCACGCACGCACCACACACCACACACACACACACACACTATGTAATCAGGATACAGAACCAAATCTGCGTTGCTGTCATCTTGAATGCTGTATTAAAAAAAAGAAAAAGAAACGAAAGTCATTTATCTTTTAGAACAACACAACATCCTTTAAACTTGCATTATTATCTATAATGTCTCTAATGCGGCAAACGTGTTCCAGAACTGGATAGCAAAATGCTTCTCATTTTCCTCATCATGCAGACTCACTGGACAAATCAAATCACTTTTCGATTCAGTTTACGTGGATATCAAATCAGTTCTTATTTGATTGCGAGTATATCACTTCAGTTTTTATTTTAAACTAAAGCATGAAGTCCAGATTTCTTACACACACACACACACACACACACACACACACACACACACACACACACACACACACACCGGACAGAAAGACAGACAGACGGACAGACAGCAGAAGACAGACAGACAGACAGACAGAAGACAGAAGAGAGAGAAAGCAAACTAGCCCTTGTGAGTGAGCGAGTAAGAAAGTCCTTCAGATATTTTAGCTGGTATAGGTTGAAGTGTTCATCTCAATTGTTTTGACTTTTTTTTTTTCTGCTTGCAGTAATGTCTTCCATTCCATTGCCACACCTTTCTTGTTCATGTTTTCAGTTCGTCCAGTCTAGTCAACCGCACTGGGTGACATCAAGGCTGTGACAACGTGACAAGGAAAACCCGCTGGGTCATGTTAATCTAACAACAAAGTTAAACACAGTAACAACAACACAACAGACAAGGAAAAAACAAGATGCAAAGCATATAAACGTGCTCCCAGTTTATCTTCAATACGCGTGAGATATTCCATAAAGAGGAAAACCCGTTTTGGACCGTTATAGCCGTTGGTAACGGCTATTCTGGTAAACATTGGCCATCATCTGTGACCCATAATGAACATACCTACAAATTTTCAGAAAGATCGGCCATGTACTTTCTGAGATTTTCCATAGAGAAGAAAACTGTTATGGGCTGTTATAACCATTAGTAACGGATATAACGGTAATATAACACATCGGGCATGATCCGTGACCCATAATAAACATACCTACAAATTTTCAGAAAGATCGGCCGAGTACTTTCTGAGATATTCCATAAAGAAGAAAAACGGCTGTAACGGTAAACTAAAACATCGGGCATCATCCGTGACCCATAATGAAAATACCTGCTAATTTTCACAAAGATCGGCCAAGTACTTTCTGAGATATCCATGAAGAAGAAAAACTGTTACAGGCCGCTACAGCTGTTAGTAACGGCTATAACGGTATTCTAAAAGATCGGGCATTATTCGAGACCCATAATGAACATACCTACAAATTTTCAGAAAGATCGGCCAAGTACTTTATGAGATATTCCATGAAGAAGAAAAACCGTTACAGGCAGTTACAGCCATTAGTAACGGCTATAACGGTAGAATAAAACATCGGGCATCATCCGTGACCCATAATGAACATACTGCTAATTTTCACAAAGGTCGGCCAAGTACTTTCTGAGATACTCCATGAAGAAGAAAAACCATTACAGGCCGTTACAGCCGTTAGTAACGGCTATAACGGTAAACTAAAACATCGGGCATTATTCGTGACCCATAATAAACATACCTATAAATTTTCACAAAGATCGGCCTAGTACTTTGTGAGATATTCCATAAAAAAGAACAGGGAGTACAAAAACACGTTATATTCATTGGCGGTCTGTCCAAGCAAAAACAGCTTACGTTCAATTTATTTAACAAAAAGATGTTTGTTTTTCTTTGGTCTGCAAATGGCATGATTTCCTTGAAAAAGGGTGTAATGGGAATGCTAGTCTTTTTCTTCTTCTTCTTCTGCGTACGCAGGCTGATACTCCTGCGGACATTCCCTATATGGACAGGCAAGTATTAATCCCATCTACCCAACAAAGGGAGTGGAGTTTTTTGTGTGTGCGTGCATGACCGTTTTTCATCCTGCCATTAAGGCAGCCATACTCCATCTTCGGGGAAGAATGCTAGTAGTGACGCTTACGTGGGCCTTTTGTTATATTCCTGATGGAGATTAGTATTCGCACAGCGTAACAAACTTCCGTCAGCATTTTTCTGTAATGACCAAATGCACATTTTGGAATCTCTTATCAGATGCCGTCTATGTAAATGTCATTGGTTACTGGTTCCGGAGTCCCAAGGGCTATAGCGTCACTGCCATGATGGCCGCTGCACCGGTTGTCCACCTTTGACGATTGTCCCTGTCCACACAGCCATGGTGTCTGTCCACCTCTGTCTCTGTCTGTCCTGTCTCCTCTTCCCTGTCCACTCAGCCAGGGTGTCTGTCCACCTCTGTCTCCTTCTGTCTGTCCTGTCCTCCTTTCCTCTTCCCTGTCCACTCAGCCATGGTACTCTGTCCACCTGTCTCTCTTCTGTCATCCTTGTCGCTCCTCTTCCCTGTTCCCTCAGCCATGATGTCTGTCCACCTCTGTCTCTGTCTGCCTGTCTCCTCTTCCCTGTCCACTCAGCCATGGGATCTGTCCACCTCTGTCTCTGTCTGTCCTGTCTCCTCTTCCCTGTCCACTCAGCCATGGTGTCTGTCCACCTCTCTTCCTCTGTCTGCCTGTCTGCTCTTCCTCTTCCTGTCCCACTCAGCCATGATGTCTGTCCACCTCTGTCTCTGTCTGTCCTGTCTCCTCTTTCCTGTCCACTCAGCCATGAGTGTCTGTCCACCTCTTCCTCTGTCTGCCCTTGTCTCCTCTTCCCTGTCCACTCAGCCATGATGTCTGTCCACCTCTGTCTCTGTCTGTCCTGTCTCCTCTTCCCTGTCCACTCAGTCATGATATCTGTCCACCTCTGTCTCTGTCTGCCCTGTCTCCTCCTCTTCTGTTCTGTTCCTTGGAGAGAGGGGGGGGGGGGGGGGGGGGAGGAGAGGCTTGGAGAGTCGTCTTGATCTTGCCACATTCCAAACAATAGATCTGTTTGTGTTCGTTGAAATTGATTTTGCAATCTTATTTTCAAAGGCAGGCTGAAATTGAAGGAAAACTATAAATAAAAAGAGAGAGAGAGAGAGAGAGAGAGAGAGAGAGAGAGAGAGAGGAAGAGGAGAGAGAGAGAGAGAGAGAGAGAGAGAGAGCAGAGAGAGAGAGAGAGAGAGAGAAATACTATATACCGCCGAACAAAGAAAACAATTAAACAAATCATACTTTTTTTTTTTTTTTTTTGTGTTGTGATTTGTTTCCATCCTTCGTTCGGCAGCATAGAAAATTTTTTTCTTTTACATTTCATTTAACAACGTTTGGATCACAGCATATTTTTTCAGGCTCTGAATTTCGGATTTGTGCACGGACATGTGGGTTTCTGAGAGCGAGGGCTAGACTAGTATTGACCGCTGTATTGTTGCAAGATTATCTTTAACATAGATTACAAACAACATTGGACCTGAAATCGATCCTTGTGAGGTGCATGCAGAGATTGTTCAACGCCTTTCACCGCAAAAGACAATTCCAAATAGGCTCTGAGCAGTCGTATGTAGTTCAGATACCCTTTGTAAACAGCAGAGATTTAAAATTAAAAACTTTGCTTCTGTTATTGGTGTGTGTGTGTGTGTGTGTGTGTGTGTGTGTGTGTGTGTGTGTGTGTGTGTGTGTGCGTGCGCGTGGAGAGAGAGAGAGAGAGAGAGAGAGAGACAGATAGACAGACAGAAGACAGACAGACAGACAGAGACAGAGAGCGTGCAAGCGTGTATGCGAGTGTGTGATTGTGTGTGCGTGCGCCTCTCTCTCTCTCTCTCTCTCTCTCTCTCTCTCTCTCTCCTCCTTCCCCTCTTTTTCTCCTCCACCTCTCTCTCTCCCTCTAACCTCTCTCCCTCTCAGTCAGTTCTCTCACAGGGAATGGGGAAGGGGACGAGGTATGAGGATGAAAGAAGGGAGCGAGGAGGGAGGGCGAGGTAAACAAACAAAGGGCACGTAAACTAAGGCACAGAGCGGACAGGGGATGGGGTGGGGGTGGACGTGGAGGGGGGGGGGGGAGGAGGACTTCAACCTCAGTCTGAAGGACAAAGGAAACGGGAGAAATACAAGAGCAACGCCCTCTGAATAGCACTGCCAGCTCCATTGTCAAACTAATAGGCGAGAACACACACCACACACACACACACACACACACCACACACACACACACATGCGCGCGTGCACGCACACACACAGGGACACACGCGCGCGCACGCACACACGCACAAACACACGCACGCATGCACGCGCGTGCACGTGCACACACATATAGATAGATAGACAGATAGATGTATACGCACGCGCGCACACACACACACACACACACACACATACACACACACGCACTCACTCACTCACTCATGCACACACACACACACACACACACACACACACACACACACACCATGCACACTCACACATACACACACACACACACACCCTGTCCCCCCCTCCCCCCCCCCCCCCACCCACCTTATATCCCAATCTCCCCTGACACCTTCCCTTCCTCTCCCCCTCCCCCCCCCTCCTCCTCCTCCTTTTTCCTCCTCGCTTCTCCCCCCCTTGCATCCCGGTCTTAACAGCCAGCGAGCGAAGACAATTTTTATTTTTATTGCAGAGTTATGTGAAGTTTGGAACGAATGGGAGAAAGACAGACTATAAAAGTAAGCCAAAAGGTCGCCCGTAAAACACAACACTTCAATCGCAATTTGTTGTAATCCATTCTTTCGCATTGCACGGTCGACGTCAGTCAACTTGTAGGTTAGTGAGAACATGTAAGTGCGCGCGGAAGTAACTACAGTTTCATCCGGTTGGTGTTACCGCGTGTGGACTAGTCCATATACGCTACACCGTGTGTGTGTGTGTGTGTGTGGTGTGTGTGTGTGTGTGTGTGTGTGGTGTGTGTGTGGTACGTGCGCGCGCGCGCGCGCGCGTGTGTGTGTGTGTGTGTGTGTGTGTGTGTGCCCCATCTTCCGTGCCTCCTCAGTAGCATTGCATCTACGCCGCTCCTTCCGACTGCCCTCGACCACAGCCATAGCCACGGCCCGACCCGACGCAGCCCCGGCACCAGCAATCCATAGCGAGCAGTCAATGTCAAGACGCCATGAGGCAACCCACCAGAGGAGACACTGCACTGCTGCCGAGTCACTTGGGTGGTGTTCAGTGGCGCCTGTTCTGATCCAACATACGCAGGACACCACCTACTAAGCCCCCTACTGACGACAATAATTGCTTGGTCGCGGAGCCGGCGTGAGTGGGCTCTCCCTCCGGAGGGCGCCACCACGTCCGTCCAACGACAGCCCCCATGAACTCGCCGATACCGGTGACCCCGACGGAACCAAACCAAGGCCACAGACGTGGAAAGGCGATCGAAACTCGAGGTCATCATGAGAGCAGGGCGTGGAGGGCTACAGAATTTGAGACCAAACACGTGAAACAACGGTGAACAGTTGTCTTGGCGAAGGCGGCAAATATGTAAACTAGATTCAGAACTCTCTCTCTCTCTCTCCTCTCTCTCTTCTCTCTCTCTCTCCTCTCCAGCATTTTCTTTCTCAGTTGTGCCGTCACTCAGTCACGGACGACCTCGAACTTGTCATTCACTTAATTTATTGCTTCATAAACAAATAAACAAACGAACAAAAAAAATCCCTGTCTTCTGAATACACACGTGCATACGTTCATTTATTCACATAGCACTGGTG
>CM065733.1:44232364-44242364 GCA_033310375.1 Conus canariensis | reverse complement strand
GGTACTTAAGAATGACGTCAGCGGTCTCATCGATTGGGGCCTTCTGCTTGGGCACGAGCACAACGCGTCGAGTGGGCGGCTGTTTGGTTAATTCATTGATAGGGAAGGACAGTGCAGCCGATCGCCCAGGCTCACTCCGCACGCTATGTTTGTGCGGGAAACCCGTGTGCTGTGATTCTGCCTAGAAGGGAAGGAAGAGTTGAGTCGAACGGTAGGAGCCTGTTGCTGTTGTTGTTTTGAGTTTCGTTGTTTGTAAACGCTGGCTGTCCTCGCTTGATGCCGTCTTCCTGGAGTAGTATAATTTTGTTTAATTCTTAGTTTTTGATGATGTTGATAATGGTGACTAGTGTTCTTGATGTGGTGACTTACCTTTTTTTTTTTTTTTTTTCTCTTTTTTTCGTTTTTTAGCCTTCATTTTACTTTGTTTATTCATTTATTGTTCTTTGGCTGCTCATGCTTTTATATTCTAACACACGTTAGATCTAACACATTCAGACTTTGGTCAGCGTTTCATTTTCAGGTTTCTTTTTTTTTTTTAAATCATTATTACTAATTCATGGTAGAGATGTAACATCGTGTATTTTCCATTTTCCAGTGCATAATGAATAGACAAATGAATAAACAAGTGAAACGGAAATATAAACAAAAACTAATATCCGTCTGTCTGTCTGTCTGTCTGTCTGTCTGTCTGTCTCTCTCTCTCTCTCTCTCTCTCTCTCTCTCTCTCTCTCTCTCTCTCTCTCTCTCTGTCTCTCTCGTTCAAGCAATGGAATTTAACATAAATTATGTGCGAGAAATGGTCACAATGGCTTTTCTTGTGGTGATTATATTCCGCTGTGTAATTTGAATGTTATTCAGCAATATGGTTAAATACAAGCCAAGAGGGTCTTGACATTAAAAGCTGTGTGTTTAAGTACCCCCACCCCCACCCCAACCGCTTCTCTCACTCTCTCTTTCTCTCTGTCTGTCTGTCTGTCTGTCTGTCTCTCTCTCTCTCTCTCTCTCTCTCTCTCTCTCTCTCTCTCTCTCTCTCTCTCTCTCTCTCTGTCCGTTCTAGAGCTAAGACGAAAAGGCCTTGTAAACACATTGAACAGCCAGCGGAAGGCGGGTCGATACAATCACACTCGCTCTGAGCAAACGATAACATCCCTGACTGCATAAACAGGAGATGGGATAGCGAGGAAGTCTCTAGACGATGAATGATAGAATGAGTCGTCGTCACTCCTAATCAAGAATGCGGACTGAAAATTGTTAGCGAAACTATGCGGACTCATACAAACAAAAGCGGAAGGTGAAAGGCAGAATGATAGAAACAACGAACAACGAACTTAAAGATACCGAACTTAACAGAAAAGAAGGGGCGCGTTATAAGTAGCTTGACGTAGGACCTCCATTTCCTTTTGTTTTCAAGTATTCAGTGATGAAGATCAATGAATGAATCAGAATGACATCATTAATCGCATGGGTGTGTTGACGACGTACAGAGAGTCTTATGGAAAAGAGAAAAAGAAATGTGTGTTTACAGCTCTCCCGCCTCCCCGCCCCTTCCTCCAACCATACACATTCTTGAGGAGATCCAGAATTCAAATAAGCAAGACCTTGCTTTCAGAATGGGGTGAGGGGCGGGGGCGAGGGGAGGAAGGGGGGGGGGGGGGGGCGGTGAACGTACTTTTTTTTTCTTCATAAGTCTCTCCGTGCGTCGTCAAAACACTCACGATAATATCATTGTGATTCTTTCATTGATCTACATCACAGAACATTTTCCAGAAAGGTCAAAGTCAATTAGTGATTCATAAACTATCGACACAGACACATCTAACCTCTTTTCTATCCTCCGCAGTAGAAAACAACTACCGTACCAAGACTGGCGCCATACGCTATCAGAACCAAATTCAGCAAGAACGGCAGACTCTCCTATGTTCCAGACTGGCAGTAGTTCCTGGTGACGTCGCCACCACTCCTTTCACCATCATGGACGTGGGCGGGCACTGGGGCCCCTCCGCCCTTCAGGCTAACCGTCACTCCGCCCCATCCTCAACAGCAGCAGCAGCAGCAGCAAACATCCTGGACAGCTGCAGCGGCACGGCGCACCACCACAACATGCACGCGGGCTCCGGACTGCAGAAGAAGAGGTCCTCCAGCCATTGCGA
Organism: Conus canariensis; assembly: GCA_033310375.1. NCBI lineage: Eukaryota > Metazoa > Mollusca > Gastropoda > Neogastropoda > Conidae > Conus > Conus canariensis. Next base: position 44,240,214 of record CM065733.1, on the reverse strand, counting down.
CCTGTGTGGGAAACGGCTGCTGAAGCTGGCCAAGTACGTGAGGGGGTGAAGGGGGGGGGGGGGGGGGGGTGTGTCAGGGCAGGCTGCTGATATGTCCCTCCCAATTATGTCCCTTCCTGTGTTAAAGGAATGCCCTGTGCGTGCCTGCACCCTATGTGAACACTGCGCAGGCTTCCGAGGGTGGGTGCAGGATTGCTCCCAGGTTTGTTCGGCGGTTGAGGACAGTACTTCTGTGGGTCCTACCCGCACCTTCGGGCGTATCTTTTTCTTGCTATGGATACGATAGAAAAAACAAAATGAATCCAAGAACTCTCACAAAGGGGGGAGGGCGAGAGGGGGAGGGTGTGAAGGTATTAACAGGAAAGCTCAGTTGAACAGCATCCTACGGTACCAGAAATAATATGCACAGCGACCTTTCTATCTAATAGATTTATATTATCCAACTATATTCACATCTCTCAGCCACTCAGTTTTTCAGTCATTCTTTAAGTTTCTTTTTCTCAGAAGATGCATGCTATTTGAAGAGATCGACGTGTCATCCATACCAACGGCCCAGCTGGTCTTCTCTTCCGAGTGTTGGTGATAGGATTTTACGTGTCTGCGAGATGTTATGCGAGCGTTCACAGACAGATCCAACTAATGCGTATGGCGACTCTAGATACACGGCTGACACGGAAATGAAACGATTCAGATATTCAGTGATGACTTTTCAAAATCCTACTCTGAAGTAGGTGACTACTTAAAACAGCCAGATCCTGTTTGTTACCCATGCCTTCGGTCACTGAAACCCGAGGCGAATTTCACTGACGCGAGAAATGGTACGTGGCTAGCGTTTGCTTGTGTGAAGAGAAGCGACAGGCGACATGAGCAAAAGAACAGGCGTGAGGCAAATTACGTTTTAACGAAAGTTGCTACCTCTTCAAATTCCTGATTGTCGGAGAGTGAGAATTCTGATAGTCTCATGCGCCAATCAGAGGACACTACTGCTGTCGGGCTTCTTTTTTTTTTTTTTTTTCTCGTTCGCGATAGACCCCCCCCCCCCCCCCCCCCAAAAAAAAAAAAAAAAAATATTCGAACGGTCTCTCGCTAGTGTCTCATACCATTCGCCACCAGCATGTGCTATGAAACGCCGCCACTCCCCAAACTCGCGAGATTTCTAGCCTTTCGCCATTATGAAACGCGCCTCTGTTAATGCTCGCCAGTGCACTACGACAAAGATGCAGAGGGCGCAAGGTGAGGATCGCGCCTCGCTTTTACATTATTCATCACAACCGTAGCCCATTTCGCTCTCGCAGGTCACTGACCACTTCAGTCAGCGAGCACACTGAGAGAATTTGTTCAGTTAATTGGTTGACCTCGCGAGTTACCCCGCCTGCCAGCTTCTTCTTGTCTACTGTGTAGCGAGGTCAACACACTACCTGCACGTAACTTTTTTTTTTATGTATGAACCAGCATGTATGTGCTTAAAACGTGGCAGTGTCAACAACAGCAGGGCGAGGATAAGTATTTTTGCCATTGACTAGTAAGCTCTATATTGCAGTTACTGAAGGCATTCATCACTTCCTGTTGGTCTGATTGGCTTTCCGTGTCTGCCTTATATTCTCAGCATGGCTGTCTGTTCAACACACTTTGCCGATGACCGTGTCACAATGTCAGGTTTGTAGCGTGCACAGGGTGGTTTTCGTGCAGACAATCAACCGACCTCGCTGAACAGCAGACATTAAGAATATGTATATATATGGTAACCTGAGAGGGCACTCAGCCAGTTGAACACGTCTCCCGTGACTTTGCTGCGTAAAAGTGATAAGTGACCTGTGAGAGCAAATGGGCGGGACTCCGACAATGGCAAACAGAGGAAAAATAAGACGAGATACTGAATCTCTTTCCTAAACGTCTTTGCCTTGTCATGATACGACATAGCACACATTTGTTTGTTTCCTGGCGCTTTTTTTTTTCTTATACAGGCTACGTAGCTAAGGACGCCTTCCTCGTTGCCGAGTTGTTTTGATTTGGGCGTGCTTCACGTAGGTCCCTCCTGATCACGTCATTCGGAAGACTAGCTCTCGGACTATCATTAAAATTCAAATAGGGTGGGAAAAAAAAGCAAAATTTGACATAAACGGGATTCGAACCAAGTCTCATGAAGAGCCTGGGGTTCTTTTGCATCATAGGCAAATGCCCTATGAACTTGACCACACCATAATAAGATTGTAAAGCTACATGAAAGCGGGCTATAGAAATCTCACTTTGACAATGTTTGAACAGAGAACGAAATCCAAGAAGAGCTCAAATTCCTTTGCGAGAAATCAAAATCAAGATTTGTGTCAAGGGAGATGGAAACTGTGATTACGAACATAAAGAAATGGGCGTGGTTTTGAATTTCAAATGACATCCCTAGAAACAAAATCACGATTTGTTTCGGGAGAGATGGAAACTAAGATTACCAACATCATGAAGAGACGGGTGTGGCTTTGTATTTTGAAATTCCATGGCTGGAAGTTGAAATCGCGATCTGTGTCTGGACAGATGGGAATTGCGATTACCAACTGAAAGAACATGGGTGTGGTCTGCATGTGGGTGGCCGAAATGTGCGGAAGGGGTCTGATAGGCCTGTATATCACTTAGGGCGGAGCGGGAGATCAGATAAGAGAGAGAGAGAGAGAGAGAGAGAGAGAGAGAGAGAGAGAGAGAGATGGTCACCTCTAATAGAATCTTCTTATGGGATTATAAAAACTCGGGGCAGCAAAGGTCACTGACCCAGTTTATCCCGGGAGCATTAAAACACCTTAGACGTGTTGTGATACCGCTTAGATCATTTCAGTTAACTGTAATGTTTTCTTTTCTTTCGTATCAGCTCTGCGTAACTCACTTCAGTGTGAGCCGTGTATGCTTCAAACTAACGACCAATTTCTCTCTGTGTCAGATGGAGGAACTACCTCACCCTGCCCTGCAGGTGTCGCCACGTGTTCTGCAAGCAGTGCATCACGGGAAGACTGCAGTGTCGACAGAGAGTCATGAGCGCCGCGTCCTTTGACCTCATGTGGACCTTCCCGTGCCCCGGAAGTGCTCAGTGCGGCCAGGAGCTGAACGTGGATTGGTCCAGGGGACGGAGATACTCCAAGAACCTCGTGGCTCGGGACCTGGGCAGCGCGGATGACTCGTGGGAGCAGGAGGCGGAGGAAGAGGAGGAGGAGGAGGAGGAAGCAGACGGGGAAAGTGTGTTTGGTGATGCTGTGATTGGCGTGGCCAATCCTCATCACACCAGCGCGTGCACTCACCCCACGGACTCGTCCTTCTTGAGAAAATCGGTCTCCTTTGATCTATAACATGCACTCGAAGGTGGTCGCTGTGTTAAAAATAAGCAAACAAAGAAACAAACAAAACCTGTTAACTTTTCCACAAACTTTCTAGTGTGCTTGCGTGTCCAAACAGATGAAGAGTCGTAACACTTGTCATTTTCTTTATGGCCGAATTAAGCACGGTGTACAGACCATATGAACAGAGAAACAACCACTTTGCTGCTGTCTTGAGCCGTGGATAGACTGGGATAGCGTCAGGTTCGATGGCCACCAGAATGACATGGACTACACTGGCTCGCTATCATGAACAAATAATGAGGGACTGGGCAGCCAGGAAGAGTGCCGATCGCATACTCTGCTTCGAGTTCCCATGTCCTTCATTACAACGTGAGATCTGGAACTGTGTGGAATTATGTGTTGCAGGACGCCGATCATGTGCAAAACTGGTTATCAGTTGTACAAGATGACTGAGATACACCACGCATCCACGCTTTGAACGTAACTATGACAAACTATGTACAAAATCACAAGGTTTTTCACAACAGTGAGATTTACGACAAAACGCATATTGATGGTTCATTAAATGTAAATACCCTCCCCCCCTCCCCCAACTCCTCGTTTTTCTTTTTTTTTTTCTTTTTTTTTTTTCTTCATGTAAACACTACCAGCGGGACCCTTACAAATCTCATGAGGACTCCGCATAAACCTCCAGTGAGGGTTCCAGAGACTTCTTAAGTAAACCAGCCACAGCCAAAAAATCATGCAAGACATGTTGAACAACACTTTTACATTGCACTCAAACATGTTCATTGTGTGTCTGTATGTGTCCATTCAGGCTGTGAGTACGGTGCAGGCGAACTTAAAACGTGGACACAAAATGCACACACACAAACAAGTACAAGCTACAAATTAATGCAAGTCTGCAATTATTAGTGCTAATGATCAGAGATCACTTCTTCCGTACATTTTACCGTTGTGATAATATGGACAGGCAGTCTGAACAACTGTCGTCTGCTTCAGGATCGTGTTGCTGTTTTGCGCATGCGTCTTCAAACTTCCCGTCTTTGCAATCCTGTGTGTTGAGCTGTAACTTTCCAACCCATCGGAAGTTAAAGTAGTGCAAAATGACGCTTGCATAGCAAACAGACGTTTTGTGCTTACAAACCAAAGTTGGAAAACACGACATGAAAAATTGTTATTTTGTAATGGGTTTGTATGCAAATAACTCTTTTTTTTAAATTTCGCGTGCTTGTGTGTGTGTGTGTGTGTGTGTGTGTGTGTGTGTGTGGTGTGTGTGTGTAGAGAGAGAGAGAGAGAGAGAGAAACAATTTCAAACATGATTATTTTCTTGTCTGATTTTGCTGAGTGTCAAGTAGGCCTATTTTTTAGTTTACTTTTACGGTAAACGGTTATTTGTTTGTTTTAGTTTATCTTAATTGTATTAAATGTCAGTACAACCTAACTAACAGTATACAAGTTCAATTTGACAATATACTCGTTTCAGTCCTCTCTCTTCCTGTATGTCTGTTGTGAGAAATATGGATGTGTGTGTGTGTGTGTGTGTGTGTGTGTGTGTGTGTGTGTGTGTGTGTGTGTGTGTGTGAAATGTTGTAAAAATACATACATATTCATCCATTTTATTTTCCCTGCATCAAATCAAATGTCTCTTGAGGCGTCCATGAGCGTGAAAGTAGGCATGTAGTACACACACGCACACACACACGCGCCCAGAGAGAGAGAGAGACAGAGAGAGAGAGAGAGAGAGAGAGAGAGAGAGAGAGATGCATATATAATACTGGGTTTTGTCTCGGTGATTAGGGCGTCTACTAGCACGAATCTCTCTCTCTCTCCTCTCTCTCTCTCTCTCTTCTCTCTCTCTCTCTCTCTCTCTCTCTCTCTCTCTAACTAACTAACTAACTAACTATATATACATATGTTTAATAGTGGGGGAAAACATGTGCAGGCGAACAATTCCTCCATAATTACATTAATGACTTGGCAAAGATAAAATAAATAGGGAAGGTGGGAGAGAGGTGTGTGTGTGTGTGTGTGTGTGTGTGTGTGTGTGTGTGTGTGTGTGTGTGTGTGTGGAAAGGGCGGGGGTAGTGGGAAAGAAAGAAAACGAGAATGAAAAACCGTGGGAATATATTACAGATTTAAAATTCTTCACTAGCAGTGTAAGGAAACCATCGGAACCCATCTCGAGAACAGCATCATACATATCGCCTGCTGCGAGGCCTTTCGTCCGCTGGATCGGACTCGTCAGGGAGGCACGGCTGATTGTGTCTGTGCTCCCTTTGCATCAAATGGAGATATACCACAGTCTATTAGTCTAAGGTGTTCTCACCACCAAGGGTTCAAAAACGGAATCCAACAGCACCCCGAAGCAGCCAGTGAAGGGTAGAAAAGTAAACAGAAAAAAAAACAAAAAAAACCACACACACACAGAAAAAAATAAAGCACCAAGGGGGAAAAAAAAAGAAGAAAAGTGAACAGAAGAAAATGTGGTAAGAAAATAAGTTGTTGAGAAATTAAATCATGATACAAACAGTATAAAATCTAGGGGACTTTCTTTGAGCCTATGCTCGAGGATTCATTTAAGGATGCAAGGGAGGTCAAAAGGTGTCAACAATCAGAGCGGCCAGCTGTGCTGCTTAATATCCTAAGCATTATCAGTCACATAAGTGCTTACAGCAGCTAAGAACTGTGCAGAACAGCCTTCACTTGGATCTTCCAGGAGATGCAGTCTCCCACTGATTGACCAAACGATGATATATGTAACAAATTAGTAGTGGGGGGAAAACAAGTGCAGGCTAACAATTCCTCCATCATTACATTAATGACTTTGCAAATATTAAAACAAATAAGGGGGGGGGGGGGGGGGGGGGAGGTACCGGGGAAGAAAGAAAACGAGAATGAAAACTCCGGGGAATATATCATTAAAAGATTCTTCACTAGCAGCATATGGGGACCATCACAACCCATCTCGAAGACGGAGCCATTCATTTTGCCTACTGCGAGGCTTTTCATCCGCTGGATCGGATATGTGTGTGTGTGTGTGTGTGTGTGTGTGTGTGTGTGTGTGTTCGTGCGTGCGTGCGTGCGTGCGTGTGTGCGTGCGTGCGTGCGTGCGTCTGTCTATCTGTCTGTCTGTCTGTGTTGAGTTGGAGAATGGAAGAACTTGTGAACACGTTGGCCTAACGAAATACTGACAAGTACGGATAGTTCTTTCTATATGCGATTAACAATAAGTTCTTGCTATATTCGAGTAAAAACAAACTTGTACATAATTATATGCCCATTGAGTTGTCATTTCTATGTACTTTTGTGGTTTTAAGATTAAAAAACAAATAAATCAGATTTTTTGTGTGAGTTCTCTCTCGCTTTGCGTGTGTGTATGCGCGCGCGCGTGTGTGCACTTTTGCATGTGTGCGTGCGTGTGTGCTTTCTCTCTCTCTCTCTCTCTCTCTCTCTCTCTCTCTCTCTCTCTCTCTCTCTCTCTCTCTCCCCTTTGTGTGTGTGTGTGTGTGTGTGTGGTGTGTGACAAACAAGATAAATGTTGTCAGCAAAGGTCCAAGGTTAAGAGAAGCTAGCCATACATCGAATTTTTGTTTTCTTTCTTTCCATGGATCAAAAATAGCGACGTCTCCTAATTGGTCGACAGAATATCGTCATTCTCACTCTCCTAACTCACACAACTAAGAGTTATAGAGGAGTGGACGATCAGTGTCCTCGCCTTCTGCTCATCAGAGTTCCGTTTATGGAATCAGTGCTGACTGAATGTGGGAATGTACTCAGAATGTGCAATTACTTTTGTCCATTATAATATATTACTCGTAATCGTGTGACTCTTCTGTTTAGATTCAAAGTATGTGTTGAAAATAATGGTAGTGTTCAAACAACAGCAGCAGCAGCAACAAGAATAATGACGACAACAACGACTTGTAACGACAATGATAATGGGAGCGTAAAATACTGAAGAAAAATGCGAAATGATCATGGATAGTCCAAAGATATCGTTTCATAATTGCCAGGGTGTTGGGACTTTGGAGGAAAAAAAGGAAAGCGTTTCAACATCTAAAACAAAAGCAATATTCAATGCATTGTCTGGAAAATACATATTTTACGAAGAAGTTTGAACGCCACATACGAGCTGAATGGAGATATGACTGTCCATTTTTCTTCCAACGAGTTTGTTTTTTTTTTAATTCAACTACAGCTTTGAATTTGAAATAGAATGATTAAGCATATAAAAGGAAATTATGTTATCGTAGTTCTAAGCACGTTAGGAAGACAGTTAACATTGGTTAATATTAATTGTACAAATAGAGACGACCCAGCGCCCTTTCAACATACACGAAAAAGAGTTGATCAAATCTAAATATCATTATTACTAGTGACTAGAATTCGGTTCTCAATCCACCTTCACATTGCGATAAATTAAAAAATATATATTCAGTAATACGAAAGCCAAGGAAGAAGAATTGATTGAAACGTTGAAGCTGAGATATATGAAGAGAATTCAATCCAGAAGTTTTCAGATATATATCC
>CM065733.1:44129864-44224864 GCA_033310375.1 Conus canariensis | reverse complement strand
CCTCCTTACGGTGCAACTTTCCTGCTGTCAACATAGCCCTCCTTACGGTGCAACTTTCCTGCAGTCAACATAGCCCTCCTTACGGTGCAACTTTCCTGCAGTCAACATAGCCCTCCTTACGGTGCAACTTTCCTGCTGTCAACATAGCCCTCCTTACGGTGCAACTTTCCTGCTGTCAACATAGCCCTCCTTACGGTGCAACTTTCCTGCAGTCAACATAGCCCTCCTTACGGTGCAACTTTCCTGCAGTCAACATAGCCCTCCTTACGGTGCAACTTTCCTGCTGTCAACATAGCCCTCCTTACGGTGCAACTTTCCTGCTGTCAACATAGCCCTCCTTACGGTGCAACTTTCCTGCAGTCAACATAGCCCTCCTTACGGTGCAACTTTCCTGCAGTCAACATAGCCCTCCTTACGGTGCAACATTCCTGCAGTCAGCGTGACCTCTTTAACAGTCGGTGTCACTTTCCTGCAGTCAACATAGCCCTCCTTACGGTGCAACTTTCCTGCAGTCAGCGTGACCCCTTTAACAGTCAGTAACAGTCTTGAGGCTTTCAAGACGCAAAATGAAAACCGTGGGGGGAGACAGAAATTTGTCAAAATCGTTTGCTGCTTTTTTTGTCAATCTAATTTGTGCACTTGTTACACAGCGACACAAATGTTCAGTCGGCAAGGAAAGCAACATTAAAGAAATGCTGAAGCAACTTAAAGTGCATGACAAGTAGATGGCGAGCATTTCCAAGTCTCCAATGACAAATTGCCACACAGTGTCTCAGTACAAAAACAGGCTTCAATTCTTTCTTCCTTCTTTTTTCCAGTCAGCCTTAGAATGTTGGAAACCGACTGTTTAACCTGGCACATCTGAAACATGAGTGCATCATTATGATCCTCAATTTTAACATCTATCGAGTCTGAAATCTGTGCATAATAGCCCAACATCTTAGGTATTGTCAGGAACAATGTGTTTAGCAAGTTTGGAATGTTACACTTCCTGAGCAGTTAAATTTGGAACGAAGGTCAAGACAGACTTCCTTTCTTTAAAGACAGGATATGGATCTGGAAGAAAAAAAAAACACCCTCATATTTCACAGAACAGTTCTATGTCAATGAAATTCAGTCTCACTGCATCTATTTTGTCAAAATCCAGAACAGATAGTAATCAATACGTACAATAATGACAGACAAGATGTTCCACCACACAGTTTATTACATGAGAACCACCCTTAAAATCTTACAATATACAGAGACATATAAATATTTTGTATAGATGCTAAATTACAGAGTACACTATCAAATATTGCATCAATATCATCCACCACATTTGCATGACACTGGTAATTCAGTTGTCCTGGACACTAATGAATTAGCCTAACTTTCTTTTAAATTGAAAAAAAGAGCTTTCCATGAAAATCTATGCAATAAGATAAATCTCAGAATACGAAGACTTTCCAGTGAAAAAGACCAGCTACGAAAACCGAGCATTGGAGGAAAATGTCTGCAGTCAGGTGTATTAGAGAAGCATTCAAGGAAAATATCTGCAAAAAAGTTTCAGAGAATATAATTTTTTTTTTACTACTCTGTGCAGAGAGTGACGGCACCCATTGTCTCACAATCTGCTCATGAGAAGCTGTTAAGGTTTAATACCAATACTGGCTCAACACTTATCCAGGCCCAGTTGGGAAAACACAGCATTCTGGGAAAATATTCAATGACATTTATTTGAGATTACCAAGGTTTTAAATTCCAGTCAAGATTTTTGCTGTTAAATTCATTAACTTGGGCAATGATTTCATAGAGTATGAATCTATCCAACAAAGTAGTCCTAAAGAGTCAAATACCTTATGCAAGTTGAAACACATATATCAATCAACCAGAAGCACAGGAACCGAGTGTAATGAAAGAACACAAGCAAGTGGCACACTATGCATTCAAAGACTGGAACAAAAACATGTTCACCTATACCTGTCCATTACACCCTAATGGCTACTCTGCCCCATTCACACACCAGAAACCCCTACAGAAGTGACGAAAGGAACTATCTTCAAGAATCCAACTGCGCAAGCTCACAGAAAAGCCTGTTGCTGATTGCAAGTCCTTGTAGCCAAAGTCTGGGTTATGCACTGCTGTGCAGCGAAGATCTTATTCATACACACATGCACGAAGGCCTCAAAAATCTCACTTATTGTGGAACTTTCAAGACAATCAGTTTGCAGTGCAAAAATATGATAAATTGTCCAAAAATACCTAGAAGGTCACTGAAATTTGAAAAGAATTATTTTTCCTTTTCATGTAGCATATCTTGCATATCCATCTTCTCTATCTGTTGGAGCTTGCATGCTTTTGCTGCTGATGATGATAAGTCTGGATGGGAGACAACTGTGTGGTGCCGAGACGGAGTAGAAAAAGAACCCATTGCCACTCATGCTAACTTACGGAAAATACTGCAAGCCCAACTGACTTTCTGAAAGCATATAGCAAAAGGCCCACACTTTCATCATCTACTCCTCTAACTTTGCTGTCCGTAAGGTTTCAATCATTGAAAAACAAATCCAACCATCTGCAAGGTTAAACAAACACATTCAGTCTGAAGAACAAAATCAACTGTTGAGCAGCGAAGAAATGTGTCGAGAGTAGCCATCATCGATTGAAACAGCATTTGCCTTCTCACAGTGTATTCTGCATGTGTATATTTATGTAGACATATGAATACAATTCCATGCAACGCCTTACCAGAGAGATGACAGGAATGACCTAGAGGACTGGTGGCAAGAATTACATCAAACAATACACTCTATCTTAAGATCATTTTGGACTGGTGGCGAGAACTACATGGAAACAATACAGTCTATCTTAAGATCATTTTATCTTCAACATAATCTTCCAGAATTAATTTGTAACTCCATCCCAAGAAATTTTCTGTATACACTGCCCTTCATACCAGCAGTTTCTATGTCCTGCTATGCCATCACATCAATGATCTCTCTCCTGTCCATCTTCCTGCATGTCCTCACTGTAACCGACCTTGAATGTCTTGTTCTGCTCTAGCTGTCATTGCAAATGATCAAAGAGTCTCGTCTTGCACTGTACATGCTATTCCGCACAGACAGAAAGATATCTATCGTGTCTTGCTTTCTATTGATAAGCCGTCATATCAACAAGATGCCGCTTCTCTCTGAACATTCTTCTCTTTGCCATCATAGCAGAAAATTTACCATGTCTATTAGCATCTGCATGTTATGCATGTACTGCCAACGTGACACAGGAACTCATGCATTCTCAGACACACTATGTCCACATCAATAACAGCAGTGCTCACAAACATATTTGACTGACAACAAAACCAGTGATTCACAAAACAATCACATTAAAATTTCATGACAGACACTGCACGTGGTAAGCACCAGAACTCAACTGGCCCTGCTCTTGTATAACTGTGACTACAGAAATAACAGAATGAATGAATAAAAGTGAACTGAACAAAAAAATAACAGCAGACCGTTCAGAGTACAAAAACAGAAACCACCATAAGCCAAGAACTAAAGAGAATCTAAAGCTTGCATGGCATAACAGAAACTGCTTAACTCATTTAAAAGATGCCAAGTCTGGACAGAGACACTGACATAGCATAGACTTATACATGAAATGGAGATCAATTAAGTTTGTAGACTGTTGATGACATGTAACAAACAACAAAGTTTCATTTGGTAGTGTGTTCATTCCTTTCGACTGGTAGCATTGTCAACAACTTTTGTTTCCTCTTGCCTCAGCTCTCCGCTTTAGTCCCTCCATGATCATCTGAGCTTTGTAACTTAAAGCCTGAAAAGCATGACAGTGACAGGCATTATACCACCACAGCAAGCACAGAGAAAGTTGAACTACAATCCTATCTGGCTCTCACAACACAAACTTCAATTCCATTCCACTACAACAGCTGACACTGGGACTGGCTATCATACCAGCAGGTCAGTTGCACTCAATGCCATTATGTGTTGTCGTTACCTTTATATCCGTTTCCTAAACTGGCCTGTCTGAAAGGTTAGACCAGTGATTCTTTCCATGCCCTGTAAACTGTCACATTCTTAATAAAATTCTTGAGGCAAGACTATGAACTACAGCCTAATATTTGATGTCTTACATGCAAGAAATTACAACTAAAGCCAATCATCTCAAGTTTCATAGGTTGTAAAAGGGTATATTCAATTCATTTAACCCTGACCTCAGATAACTTAACATTTTATCTATCTAAAATATTTCTCTGAAAGATTCCCATGAGTATCATGCTTTAACTCATATTTTATATACCACATAATAAGATCAACAGTAATGTACAACATAAAACTAACATGTTAACAAAATTTCATTTAAATCCCATGATTCATTTAAGCACAAACAAAAAATCTCTATAAACTCGTAAAATACTGGAAAAAAGAGAGAGAGAGAACTGCTCTAAATGATGCAATCGACTGAAAAAGAACTAAAGCCCCACAATCAGCACAACGTAGTTGGCTGAAATACTGTTTTGACACCCCCCTCCTCCCAGGACCCGAGTCACCCCACAGGCTCAGATTGCTTCTCTCAGTGGACTAACAGTAAGCCCAAAGTCCGCACTTCCCTCGAACTGCCGTCACTCTTGACATAGGCATTCTTCATCAACATCAATGCGGTTACTTTGTCTGCAGCTGCGCACAGGGTTTCTGGGGATGGTAGGTCTTGTGTGTGCAGAGACAATACACATGGTGGTGCGACCATCCAGAACATACTCCCTACCTCCCTTCATGAACACCACAAGACAACCTGTCATGGAGCAGTGGTGGTGGTGGTGGTGGTGGTGGTGGTGGTGGTGCTGATGGTGCAAGTGTGTCTATATCACAAAAAAAAACGTTCACAAAAAAATCAGATTCTGGTTCCTCTGTTGATGGACATGATGTGACACTAGGTGTGCATCTACAGAACTAGGTTTGCTTTGGCGCACTGGGGGCTAGCCAGCCTGCGATGACCAAGATGGGATGATGGAGACATCAACGTAAGGCAAGCGGGACAGAGGTAAGACATCTCCAGTAGTTCTTCACTCCTCGTCGTCTTCATCCTCGGATTCTTCCTCCGCCTGTTCCAGCCAGGTCAACCACTGGTTCACCTGCACACAGTCATCAGTGTGCCCTCTGCAGACAGCAACACACAGTTTGCTTCATAGCTTAGCTCCCTGCACACAGTCATCAGTGTGCCCTCTGCAGACAGCAACATACATTTTTCTTCAAAACTTAGCTCAAGTTCACCGTTAACTCTTCAACATCCCAATATTGGTGAGACTGCAGTCAGTTATATCACAGTGAAATTTTCAAACATTTATGTTTATAGAAGTGCTGAATGAAACACTGCATACAATGTCTACAGCATGTGGCTCTGCTGTCCTCAGTGCACACAGCACACTTGGTAGTGCACATTGTTATACACATGGAAACATTCAGCAACACCTGATCACACTGTCACTCTAACAATGATTCATGAACACAGATTTTCTGACAGCACTACTGAAGACAAACTGATTAATAACGCTGCAAGTTGCCAATTCTCCCTGGAAGTCCCAATGCCATAGTAAGTTACAGTGTACCCACTGCAAACTAGAATCCAAGGAAGACTCCTTCAGTGATAAAGCCACCCTTGTCATACACTAAACATTCAGTGACAATAAAATAATTCAGCACGTCCTCACAAGCCACCTGTGCTCACCTGGAAGAGGGCCTTGCCTTTGCCTGGGTACTGGTCGTTGACCTCTTCCTTCCAGTGCAGGAAGGCCTCCTCCTCGATGATCTCCTGGTCGTAGAGGGTTACAAAGAAACGCAGAAGCATGCCTGGAAGCCAAGCACATCGTCAGGGTTATGGGAGCACTGGGCAAGTCACAGAAGGACAAGAGTGTGTCAAGGAAAACTTTATGATCCTGAGAGGCAGAGACCTGAAGGCTGCTGAGGACTCACCATTTATCAAGTCACAGTTATTCCAATTCATGTCATGTTGTTTATAGCCCAGCCTACCACGCAGGCTATGTAAGGGCTGTCAATCCAGTTAAAATGGATCAAGACTGCACAAGTAACATAAAAATCTGAGTTAGAAGACAAGTCTACATTTGATTGTCAAGAAGTATGTAAAAATCAATGATACAGGATTATTTAAGATTATATATGACTGAAGATGTTCATCACCAGTAGAACTTGAAGATTCTATGACAAGGCAGATCTTTATTTCTTTTCTTTCTTTTTTTATATTAGGGAGACTGCTGTGTAACGGTTATGTCTCCCATGCTGCAAATCCCAGCAGCATTCAAAATGAAGGTGGTTAATCCCGATAGGCTCATCACACACTACATCACAACCATGGTTGTACTGACAAAACCGAAAACATCAAACCATCTACATCTGAAAGTTTACATACACACACAAAGCACCGACACGGGAACTGACCTTTGGGAAAGTCGTGATTGTGGCAGAAGACTTGCACGGCATACAGTGCTGCCACCTGCAGGTGGATGTGGTCATGGAGGAACTTCTGCAGCACTCCCTGTGATTGAACCACACACCATGTTCATGACCATGTTACCTCCCTTCTCCTCACACCACATACAAACCACACATCCAGTTCATGACCATGTTACCTCCCTTTTCCTCACACCACATACAAATTACACATACCGTTCATGACCATGTTACCTCCCTTCTCTTCACACCATATGCAAACCATACATCCCATTCATGACCATGTTACCTCCCTTCTCCTCACAGTACATGCAAACCATACATCCCATTCTTGACTCTATTACGTCCCTTCTCCTCACACTACACACAAACCGTATCTTATGACAATGTTCACCCCACTTGCCTTCCTACCACGTAAAAAAAAACTAGCGCTAACACATATCCCAGCTATGCCAATTTTCACCTTTTATTTCACACAGTTTGGAAATCTAGCACCGACTGGACACCAACCAATGAAACATCCCTTCTAACACTGTTACGCTCCCAACCAATGAAACATCCCTTCTAACACTGTTACGCTCCCAACCAATGAAACATCCCTTCTAACACTGTTACGCTCCCAACCAATGAAACATCCCTTCTAACACTGTTACGCTCCCAACCAATGAAACATCCCTTCTAACACTGTTACGCTCCCTTCTCTTCCCACTACTGGGATATCTAGCACTCCCTGTAATTAAATACATCTCGAGACAAAACTTCACCATACCTCTCCGCATTTTTGTGTTATTTTGTAGAGAAATGTTGTACAATGAAAAGAAATGACAGAAAATTGGGCTATCCTTTATCTATCCCCAAGACATTGTATGCAGAAACAGTGTAATCTACTGTCGTCATCCTTTTAACTTCACCCTCGTCAAAATGTAGTAGTGACTGACTTTGAGTTTGGTCAGAAGTTCTTTCTCCTTGTCCATGAGAGCTTTGTCAGGGTAATGGTGGTGTCCATGTTCTCCTTCATGGTGCTCTCCCCTGTGATGTACTTCATCATGCTGGACACACACACAGCATCAACAAACCGGTCATCCCACAATGAAATGGTCATTCAAGAAACCTTGTGCAAGAGATACCTACTTAACCAAAGAGTTTTTAAACCCCATTTCACATACAAAAAGAATGCACCATCTTTACCGTCATCTTTTCTTAAGGCAGAAATTTTATGAGAGCCTAACCCATGCAAACATTCTTTTTCATCAAATCTAGCCATGAAGAACTTAACCCTCTTGCATTTGCATTTTCCAACCCAAAACTGCTCCTAGTATTCGTATTTTTTGAGAAATCAATGGAATGCCGTCAGTTCACGACCCTAGTCTTTGTGAACGAATCGTTTCCCACACCCCATACAACTGCTAAGATTTCATTGGACACCTCTCAGTGATGCTCATTTATTTTCGCCAGCCTCAACTTAAAACAAGGTCTCAGTGTGTGAGGGAAAGTAATGCAGCATGTGCAGCTGGTTGTGGCCGTAATGAACACCAGGTGGGACAGAGCGGCCAGATACGGGCGAAACAAAGGCAAGAGGGTTAAAGGAGGCGAAAAATAAACAACACACACACCAACCAAAACAATGCAGAACACTATCCCAACAACAACAAACAATTCCCCTTCCCTACAGGTATACATACAAGGATCGCTAACGTAATGCGCTCTGAAACTGTGAAGACCAATATATATAACAGAATCAGAGAACCGTCTACTGTGCTTCTTATTTTACAGCTGACAAAAAAATCTCGACAATACAAGGATCGCTAACGTAATGCGCTCTGAAACTGTGAAGACCAATATATATAACAGAATCAGAGAACCGTCTACTGTGCTTCTTATTTTACAGTTGACAAAAAAATCTCGACAATACCGTTCTTTTTAAAAATCTGAGGGCAAAATCCGTAACCAAAGCCAACATTTCTTCAGGAATACTTTACTAATTTGATTTGTAACACTACATGATAACCTAAACGGGACCATTTCATTTGTCTGTGAATCAAGAAATCACCTCTCACAAAAACCAAGTCAAAACTGATCAAGTGTATATGCCTTAGCGTCCACAATCTCTTGCCGTCAACATCCCACACACAGCAGTGGTCAGCACCCACCTAGTCACAAGTATGTTGATAAAGTTGGGGTTGGTGAACAGCTCAGGGTCCACTCGTTCCTTGATCCACTTGAAGATGGCCCCGGCAGACGGCTCGGCAGCAATCTGGCGCCCCAGCTCTGACTGGACGCGCATCAGAGGGAACATGAAGCTGAGGCCACGGTCCTCCAAGATCTCCAGCATCCGCTCTTTCTTCTGGTCAATCTCTGTACATGTATCAGGGCAAATTCTTCCATTACTTATCTAAGTACACAAGGCCATGCTCTTTCATTACTTTGCTAAACACATCAGGCTATGTTCTTCCATCACTAAACGCTTCAGACTGTGCTCTTCCTTCGCTCTGATTAATGTAAGTTTGAACCACCCTCTGGACTGTCAATCCATCAAGAAATGGGTACTTGAACCAGTTCGGTGAAGGTTAAAGGCAGAGAAAAGTGGAGGGATGGGCTCTGCCTTCTGGATACTGTGCCCCAGACACAGTGAACTTCGACAGTTCACTCCTCATGGCCAATAGGCTATGGACTTAAGCTTTTTTTTTGATGCACAGGTTCACGCGCTTACTTGAATATTGTAAAAAAAAAAAATGTGCGTGTGCGCATGTGTGTGAGAGAAAAAGAGAGAGAGAGAGAGAGAGTCTACATGTGTGTGTGTGTGTGTGTGTGTGTGTGTGTGAGAGAGAGAGAGAGAGAGAGAGAGAGAGACAAGACAAGACAAGACAAATGTTTTATTGTCATAGCATTACAGCCTTAAGACAAGGGGGTGAACATGAACAATTGTATGCACATATCAATATTATTTACTGATTTCACACATGCATAAACATACACGCACACACAAACACGCGCGCGCCACAAACAGCACACACACACACACACACACACACACACACACACACACACACAAACACACACACACACACACACACACACACACACACACACACACATTGATACAGGATCATCTTGAATAGTTATTTTTTTAAGTTAAATGTTATCGCACATTAATTCTGACTTACTCTTTCTTATCTTCATTGCCAGTGCTATAAATTTAGCAACAGATTTAATAACAGTTTCATTACTACTGGAAAGGATTTTTATAACTTTGTTCTGATCGGGAATGTTGGGGAAGGATTCCAGTATGGCACATTTTTTACGGATATCATCATAAGTGGTACAGTAAAATAAAACATGAGTTTCATTTTCGAATCCATTTCCACATGATGGGCAATTAATATTTGTTTGGTCATTTCGGAACCACTGAATACAGTTTTTAAGGCCACAAACTCTGAGTCGAAATCTTGAGAAGCTGTCTCTATGCCACTTATTAGTAACACATGACAAATATTTTTCAGACTCAAAGACATTTTTGAAAGAATGAAACCATCTATATTTATCATTATCCTCCAACTCAGAATGCCAGTTCTGTTTAAAGCAGGAAATAAGCGTATCTTTCAACTCTAGAATAAAAGCAGATTCACACCCAACACCTTGACTCAACCAAACTATGCCATACCCATTTTCCGTCAAAACTTTTTGTACCTTTGATGCCCAATTAAAGTGACCAGATTCATGCTGCCTTAACAGCATTTCATAAGCCTGTCTACATATTCTTGACATGGGCAGTGACACGAGTTTTAACCAGTATTTGATACACTTTATTGATGTCCCGGCCACGGAACAGCCCAAGTACAACGCATCACGTCGCGGAGGTCATGAGGGCGCAGGTCACGACATCAGCGGAGGTCATCGGCGAGGTGAAGATTCTCATCGCTCCAACAGGGATAGTCGACGTGACAGCGCGCGAGGTGGATATGGCAGTGCACATGGTGGATACGGCAGTACACGCGATGGATACGGTAGTGCACGTGGTGGATACGGCAGTGCACGTGGTGGTGAGAGCACTGCACGTGGTGGTGAGAGCACTGCACGTGGTGGTGTCAGTAGTGCTCGTGGCAGTGTCAGTGGTGCTCGTGGTGGTGGTGGTGGTGGGGCTTGTGGTGGTGTCAGTGGTACTCGTGGAGAGAGAGAGAGAGAGAGAGAGAGAGAGAGAGAGAGAGAGAGAGAGAGAGAGAGAGAGAGCGAGTCAACATAATGAGTGTGTGAGTGCGAGTGTGTGTGTTTGTGTGAGTTTGTGTGTGCGCGCGCGCACGTGGGTGGGTCTGTGTGTTATACCAAGTAATCTATACATGCATTAGGAGGGAGCAGGAAAAGTAGGAGCAGGAAACAAGAGAGAAATGCAGAGATAGACTAGACTGCATGCACAGAAGTGTGCAGGTCAGTGATGGGGAAGAGAAGGGAGTGAGGAAGACGCGAGTGCGTCTCACCGGGCAGCATGTCCTGGAGGTTGATCTTGCTCTCGTTGAACAGGCGCACCAGCCAGGGTTTGTCCTGGAGGCGGTGGGCGCACTGCAGACACAGCATGAACAGGGGGTAGTGCAGCCCGTTCTGGAACGGCTCTGCCAGCTCCGCCAGACTGGCCACCTGGCACGACAATGCCTGCGCCCCGAACCGCGCCACATGAGACTTGATCAGCGGCGTCTCCTGCTCCAGGGCCGACATCTGGTCAGCCACCATCTTGAAACTCTGCTCGTTGGGAAAACAGACCACTGAATACAGGAAGCAAAGCCATGTGAGAAGACATCGCAGTGTCTTCTCCCTGCTGTATTTACAGAACTATTTGTAACCAACTTACCAGGACAGAATCTCACAAAAGCATATTTTTGACAAACAGTGCGATAATGTATTTTACATAAATTACTTTGAAAAAAACTGTGTAATTAAAAGTGCTTTTCTGAATAAGGAGAGTGAATAACTTGTAAGAATCATCATTTCCACGCAATCCCTATAACATAAGAATAAAATCATTGGAAACAAAGGTTGTTCACAAAATAAACCAACGTAATTTACAAGTCAATGTACTAGTGAAGTGATCAGGTGACAAATGTCCATCAACATTAATATTCAAGATGACCATCTACCTCAAGAAAATGACATAAAATGGACATTTTCAATCTTCGAAGCATGGGCTCCTACCTCAATGAACTGATCTGAGGTGATCATTTTCTCCGTCTTCAATGCTGCTATCAGCTTCATCCCCTCATCTTGTTCTGATTCTGAAATGAGGGAAAAACACACAACTTGAAAAATCGCAACTTTCTCACTCCTGTAACACTCACTTTAGCCTGCCTAAAAGGCAAAGAACAATGCATGCACAAGTTACGTATTAAAAAACAACAACAACAGAAAAGGCCCAATAAACCGGGCACACATAATTTCAAGGCTGCAATCAGACATCTAAAAACGGTATGAAACACCAATGCTTTACGTCACCATCAGAAAAGCCCAAACAAACTGAAAAGATATTACCCACATGAAAGAGAACAGTTTCAAGACTGCGATGATACACTTGATAAGTGCACAAATACATCAGTATTTTACTGTCTCATAAACGAACACTTCACAGTCTTTAAGCTCAACAGTAGCTTTTGTGCAAGACACAATAACAGTTATCACCAAACTTGGAACTTCCCAAGTTTCTTCCCTTCCTAAAACCTCAAACCATGCTCCTAACTGAATGCGTCATCTGTGGCATTCAACAAGTCTCACTGCTCTGCAAAACGGTTACATGCTCACCTGTTCTATTGACAGAGCCCACGAGAAACTGCGAGAGGAAATCGGGTATCATCCTGTGAACAAACAAATGGTTTATGGTTCAGTTACATAACACATCTCAGTACTCTCTGCTAACACTTCACCTCAGACTGGAACAGATATACTATGGATAGCAACAGCAGACACTGTTCGATATTACTCGCACAGAAAACACACAGACTTCCGCATACACTCTATCTCTCTCTCTCACACACACACACACATAGAGGCAAAACAGCAAGGTAGCCTGGAAAAATAAAAACACCAACCATAAACCACCTTGTGTATGATTACGCTAAATGCTGAAAAGATGACCAGGACAGCAAGTTTACAGATCCATGTAACTCAAAAGCTATCCCTTTAGGGCATCCATGACAACAGCCAGAGGTCAAAGGTGACAGTCAACCACTGACCTTTTTGGGATGTGCAGCTCCTTGATGGCAGACACAGTCTTGCTGACGTCTTGCTGGTTGAAAAACTCACTGACCAAATCCGGCTGTGACACAGGCAGACACAAGTACACCACACTGTAAATACCATGTTGTTGACTCATCCACTAAAACATTTAGTGTGCAGTGGGATAGGGGGGGGGATAGGAATGGGGAGGAAAGCAAATCGAGAGAGAGAGAGAGAGAGAGAGAGAGAGAGAGAGAGAGAGAGAGAAGAGAGAGAGAGAGAGAGAGAGAGAGAGAAAGAGTGAGAAAGAGAAACAAGAACAGGGGCAAGAGAGAGAATGGGGAAGAATTAGAGAAAGGGAGAGCGAGTCATCTAGCTGATATTGCATACAAGCTGAAAAACTGAAGGGAAAACAGTAGAGATGAAGAAGAGCATAAAGGAAGAAAATGAAAATGAGAGAGAGGGAGAGGGGGACAGAAAGGAAATTATTCTAATATATGGGGAGGGGGGGGGGAGATCAGAGACTAGAGAAGCAAAAAATAACACAAACAGGCAAGAAAAAAAAAGACAAAAGGGGAGCTGAAGAAATATCCCAAATTCACATACTGTTACTTTAGAAAGAGAATTAACATTGGCTGCACAATCTCTCGACTACAGTAACTAAAACAATCAACAGTACCATACAATTTTACTTCACAAAAATTTAGATCACAAAAGTGAAAATTCAATCACAAAATTACAAAAGTCATCCTTCCACTTTATTACTACTATACCCACAGAGGACATTTAACCACGACACCACCACTGTATCCCACATAGGGTTAACAAGACTGGACAACAGCAATCCAGTACTGGAGGACAACCACACAGACACAAGGCAACTGACCACTTTATCCTTCAGCTCTTCCTGCGTCAGGCTCTCCTTCTTGGGGGGTTTAGCTTTCTCCTCCTTGGCCGGTTTGATGGTGATCTGTGGCTGCATCACACACACACACACACACACACACACACACACACACACACACACTTGTTACATCAAAGTATACAGACCATTTTATCAACCATGCATGTCACTTTTACCGTATCTCAACGCTTGACGAATGCTATAAAAAAAATCTGTTTAAAAGGCCGGTTCAATGGGGCCTGAGGAAAGATTTCCACTTTTATCTGTCAAAGCTCCAATGCTCACATGATCACTTTACTGTGTCGCACTTACACAAAATTATGTATGTCATCATTACCCTCAGTACTGTGGTTCTAGAACTGATAATCTGATGAAAGATGCAGCCTTGGAAGTGGCCATCAGGGAAAAACTTATGGCTACTAAAGGTAAAAATTCACCTGCTGTGGTACATGAAAACAATCACAAAACTTGCAGCTCATGGCCACAATGTCGTCTCGCAGCTTTTCTGATCCAGTCATCTCATTGTACGGCATAATGAAGTATTAGACCTGTGTTTCCACTGTCTGAACATAGTTATCACCTCCTCCCTCTCTCTACATCCCTGGAGTCGTGTCTGACTGACCTGCACAGCTACACCCCAGACTGCCCTCAAGTCAGCATCTTGATTCAGGTGCATCTCACCTGTTTACTGAGGATGGGGTTGTGTCTCACCTGTTTACTGCAGATGGGGTTGTGTCTCACCTTTTACTGAGAATGGGGATGTGTCTTGCCTGTTTACTGAGGATGGGGTTGTGTCTCACCTGTTTACTGAGGACGGGGTTGTCTCTCACCTGTTTGCTGAGAATGGGGTTGTGTCTCACCTGCTTACCGAGGATGGGGTTGTGTCTCACCTGTTTACTGAGGATGGGGTTATGTCTCACCTGTTTACTGAGGATGGGGTAAGTCTCACCTGTTTACTGAGGATGGGGTTGTCTCTGTCTCAGCTGTTTGCTGAGGATGGCATTGCGTCTGTCTCAGCTGTTTGCCGAGGATGGGGTTGTGTCTCACCTGTTTGCCGAGGATGGGGTTTTGTCTGTCTCACCTGTTTGCCGAGGATGGGGTTGTGTCTCACCTGTTTGCTGAGGATGGGGTTGCGTCTGTCTCACCTGTTTGCTGAGGATGGGGTTGTGTCTGTCTCACCTGTTCACTGAGGATGGGGGTGTGTCTCACCTGTCTGCTGTGAATGGGGTCGCATCTGTTTCACCTGTTCACTGAGGATGGGGGTGTGTCTCACCTGTTTACTTCTGATGGGGTTGTGTCTGTCTCACCTGTTTACCGAGGATGGAGTTGTGTCTCACCCTTTTGCTGAGGATGGGGTTGTGTCTCACCTGTTTACTGAGGATGGGGTTGTTCACACCTGTTTTAATGAGGATGGGGATGTGTCTCACCTGTTTACTGAGGATGGAGTTGTGTCTCACCTGTTTTACTGAAGATGGGGTTGTTCTCACCTGTTTACTGAGGATGGGGGCATGTCTCACCTGTTTACTGAGGATGGGGGCATGTCTCACCTATTTACTGAGGATGGGGTTGTGTCACCTTTTTACTGAGGATGGGGTTGTTCTCACCTGTTTACTGAAGATGGGGTTGTGTCTCACCTGTTTACTGAGGATGGGGTTGACAGGGGGGTTGGCCACGTCCACAGTCATCTTCTTGGGGGACACAGTACCCAGGGTGCTCAGGCTGCTGGAAGGGGGGGCCAGTGGAGCAGGGGCAGCCTGGGCCGAGCGGGGCAGCATGGCAGGCGTGTTGGGCTTGAACATAAAGTTTTTCTGGGGACGCAAGCTCAGTTCTTCCTTACTGCTTAGCAATCCACCGCCACCTGGGAAACAGTGAGGAGCAAGACATTTCAAACTTGAACAGTGATTTGCAAGTGTGCGTGCGCACGCATCTGTGTATGTTTGTGTGCACACATTTATTGTACAGGTACATCAGGCTAGCTTTTATCAGAAAATCAGTTTTCTACCCAGAGATTTACTCTCTTACACTGATTCTTGCTAATACTCTGAGAGCATACTGACTTTGGATTTTCTTTTCTTTTTCAGTCTAGATCCTGATCCTAGGAATTAAAATGTCAGCTGGAGAAGACAGAGGTTTGTTGCATGGGATGGATGAGACTTCAAAGGGAGAGGATGAACAACAGCCACTTCCAGTACCTGTTCATACTTTCATCTTTCACAAAGATCCATCTCAAAGATCAATCATAATTACTGTCTTGTTCAATACTTACATGATTTTATGAATGATATAATGCAACATATGTCCCAAAATATGTTTTCCTGTAATCTTACACTTAAAACTTAAGTCCCCATTGTCATACTTAAAACACTGTCAAGCAAATGAAATAGAGTATGGTTAATCAAAAGTTTATGGTTTTATGCTTGAAACGGTCTTATAAACAAACCGAAAATTTGCAGTATGCTCGAGTGTTGGTAGTTTTTACTAATCAAAACATGGTTTAATTCATAGAAAAACTTGTTGGAAGAGAAACAGTCTGTGTATATATTAATGCACGCCTAATTTTTCCCACAGCAAAACTGTGCTTCCGACTTCATTGGAATAGCAGATATCTTAATATTTTTCATGAGTATTTTTATTGTGAGAGATATGTATATCATCAACATAAGTTCCAGTGCATCATGTGATTTTATCTGAACATTTTCGACCTACTACTTTTCTCCACATGGAAAATAGCCCCATTTCAAAGGTATCAAGCATGAAATCTATGGGTCACCATTCTTTTGATACTCGGTTCCACAGAATGCTCTTCAGAACCCAGATACTTTCCATGCCAACATGCCTACCCCAAAGACTTTCCATCAGGAACAGATATTGTAAAAATCCGGAACAAACCGCAATTTTCAAGAATTTTGTGGAACACACTATATTCTTACATATATAATACTGTGCACATGTACATTCATCAATGTTTGCTCACGCACGTCATTACGGCCACCATGACCGATAGAAAATCACAGGACACACCTTGCAGACTGCACATCAATGAACGTTTTCTCCTCTCTGTCCTTGTTGTCAACATGTGGCCACTGTTCACCAAATTACTTGCTGAAGATCTGGAAGTGCAGATTTTCTCCCTTTTTTTTCTTTTTTTCTCATTTTTTCTTTTTCTAGAAGCGAGATTCGCTGCCTAACTACCTAATCATTCTTATATGATCTGCTTCACTAGCTACACTTAGCTATTTGTTCAGCCCTTTGGGTTCCTCCATAGCCAGTTATGGACAACGCGCATCTGCAGTGTCCGAGTAACAACTTCCCCTCTGCCATCAGGTTTGCCTGCATTTGCAAAAAAGGTGCTCCTACTTGTCTTTGGGATGAGGTTGCAATCCTCTGGCAATTAACTCTCTGCTTACCGCATGACGTGCTAAATGACTATGAGAATACCATGCCAAGTGACGTAACTCCGCAACACAAACACACTTGACATAAAGAAACCTCAATAAAAAAAAAATTTGCTTTTAACTCATCTATTCTATAAAAGTAATGAAAAGAATTCAAAGACATCACTCCATCCAAAAGAGCCATTTTGTCCCATATAAAGTGAACTGGTACACCAGGAAAAAAAAAACAACGAACAGACTAACTCTACTTCAGTGTTCTCGGTGCTAAAACAATTTTCCCTAAATTCACTGTACCCCCAGAATGTCATGGATTAGGAGCACATAGTGATTTCCCAAGTCTAAACAAAGTACTGAAACCTTCAGGAACAAAATAAAGTTATTCTATATGGTCTGCACACTAAATAATCAACTTTTCTGAAGGAGGAAAAAAAACCCCAAACTTCAACAATTTTGTTAAACTGAAAGCATCACATACACGAAGATTTGTCTTCTAACTACTGAGGGGAAAAAAATTAACAAGAACAGATTACTGAATACTGGACTTTAGATTATGATGGAATTCAGCAAAAATGTGCTTTTGCACAAGTGCACTGAGCAATCCCCCCCCCCCCCCCCCCACCCAACACACACACACACACACTGTGGTGATGAAGTACCATTTGTACGTCTCCTCTTTGCTTTGATGAACGTGACAGTTCTTAATCTAGGCCAGAGTTTATGTTCATCGTTTTCTGCTTGCTTTTGTTCAGCAAATAAATGTTTCTCGCTAAAAGTCTGCCAAAGTTCCTCTGAAATCAAAAGGCTTAAGGTGACGCTCCCACAGGCAAATCATGGGGCACACCCACTGACTGACCCGGTTTCCAGGCTGTCGAAACACGCAAAACTTTTAGGGGGCTTCACTTCTTGTAGTCTACCACTCCAGTCAACAATTAAAGAATCTCTAGCAACCTTTTGTTTTTTTAATTTTCTTTTTTGGGGGGCTGGGCCCAACAGCAAAGGGCAATTCGACATCATCATTATCATCGCCTGAATCATTATTGATTCCGGCCTCAAAATCAGTCAGCAGTCGATCTTTATTTACAACTAGGTCAAGATCGACATCCGAAATCACCTCGCTTCAAATCTTCTTCAAGAGTGTAGCCCGCTAATACGCTCCCTTCATCACTATCACATCTGAAAATGAATTCTACAAGTTGCATAGTTACTTGATCCACCATTTTCCCAGGAAGTCTTCGCGAAAAAAAGCTGAACTTTGAAAATTTACAGCAGCAAAACTACTCCACCAAAACTCTTGCAACAAAAAACAAAATGGCGTCCAGAAACTTGCATACCAGAAGACTCTTCTGTCACAATTGTATTCTGGGATATGCGATGGTGAAAGTCATTGACCTAGTATTCAGCAGTCAATCTCGATCGATCCGGCATTCAGAAAGAGGAAACCTCGCAGTCGACCTCGGTCAATGCGGTAGGCAGTGGGTTAATAAACTGACCCGAAATTAATTCTTCTGTTTAGCCTGAACTGGCAGCTGAGCTGTCAGGGCAAAGAGGTTATACCACACGATGCAGGCGGGCGGTCACCAATTACAGCGTGCCACAAAACACCAGGTGTGATGAACCCCTCCTCTTTACCTGACAGGGAAGGGGCGGAGGATGTGGACAGTCCCCCCGGCCCGCCAGGTCCACCGCCCAGACCCCCCAGAGTCTGCTGCTGTTGCTGCTGCGCCATGCGCTGGAAACGAGGGGGGATGTTGTCCCGCTGACCTGCTCCCCCTGCACGACACAGCCATGCAAGTGGTCACACACACCAGCACTATTCCATTCACTAAGGTCCAACAGGGTCAGGGACTTTGGTCAGAGACTGAGACCCACTGAGAATAACTGACAGGAGGATGAGGCAGGGTGAAGAGTGCAGGAAACCTTTATCTTGTGGAGATAAAAAAAAAGGCCACAAAAGAGGAATGCAGGAAACCTCATCTAAGAAGAGAAAAAAAGGCCACAAAATATAAAATTCCCATAGCATCTTGGAGATAGATCTATTTCCCTTAGGAGGGAAAATGTTTGGCAAAGACTTCACAAAAGATGCATTTTAATTACACAACTGAATGCTGATTCCCAGACCAGTTCTTGGAGTGCCAAGCATAATAAGCTCCAGCCGCCAATGTTTTAAATAACAATACTAAATTCCACTGACCATCCTTCCTTCTGTACATGTATACTTCATGCACACCAGCTGGCAATGGCAATAGCGATACTAAATTCTGCCAAATTAACTTCATGCAACAGCGCAATGCAACAGCGATACTAAATTCTGCCAACCATCTTTCCTTCTGTATACTTCATGCACACCAGCTGGCAATGGCAATAGCGATACTAAATCGCAATGCGATACTAATTCTGCCAACCATCTTTCCTTCTGTATACTTCATGCACACCAGCTGGCAATGGCAAACGATACTAAATTCTGCCAAATCGATACTAAATTCCTGCCAATAAGCGATACTAAATTCTGCCAAATAGCGATACTAAATTCTGCCAACCATCTTTCCTTCTGTATACTTCATGCACACCAGCTGGCAATGGCAACAGCGATACTAAATTCTGCCAACCATCTTTCCTTCTGTATACTTCATGCACAACAGCTGGCAATGGCAATAGCGATACTAAATTCTGCCAACCATCTTTCCTTCTGTATACTTCATGCACACCACAGAGAGCAGAAACACCTGATACTCAAACTTCTCCACATCTTTCTAGAACTGATGCTACACAGAACTGGAAGAGTAAGACATGAACTATGCACACTCCCAGGCCAGCCAAGTATTATGCCACACAGTATTTACAAGCTGAACAGATCTCCTCCAGGGACATTGGAGAGTGAAAAAGGACGCCAGCCTCTCACCTTGTTCTGCCATGGGTGCTGACTGTGCTGTTGAGCTTGTTGTTGGGAGTTACGACGCTGGGTCATGGGCTGTTACGGCGCTGACTCTGGGACTGTTGTGGCCTTGCGTATCTGTGGCTGTTCCCGTTGGTTCTAGCGGCTGATGGCTCCTCGTTCTCCTTGTTTCCTCGGCGGTAGTTGTTCTGGAAGTCTGCAGCAGACACACGCTTCAATGCACACCTTGAGTTATGCAGAGATGATTAGGGTCCAGTTAAGAGGTTCAGGGTATTATTGGGGAAGCTGAACAAAACTCATACTTTACAACTGTTAAGGACTGCAACAAATTTCAGCATGTCAGCATTTTTCCAATGCAACTTCACTGCTTGAACACTTTAAATTTTGTTGCTTTGACCGACAAATTTTATTAAATGGGGATACCCCCCCCCCCCCCCCCCCCCCCTCTCCAATTATGTCTCCATCCTTTGAAAGTTGGGGCGACAAGACATAGTCCCTGCAGCATATTTTTGCTTTATTTCTTGTTTGTTATTTGTTCCGATGCCTTTTCATAGTTGTGTGGCTTTGCCTTTGTTTGTTATACAATATTATCATTGCGCCTCATGCATATGGAGTTACTGTTTTTGTGCTGCTTTTGTTTGTGTTCGATTTTATACCATTATACTTTTCGCGACGCGCCATGTGATAGTGACGGCAACTCCGTCAACCCGTTCCGTCATGCCTCCATGACGGCACAACTATAAAAAAAAATCCCCTGTTCCCTCATCTACGGTCTAAGGGATGCAGCTGCCCTAAATATTTAGAACAGGGTTCTAGCCACTGGAAGGATAAGTTTACATGCGCTAGTGATGACCTTTGTGACCCCAGAGTAGTCCGAACAAAGAGACCCGTCTGGCACTGGGAATTTTTGCAAAAGACACATGTGGAATTTCCTGCCTTGCCAACATATCTGGCAGAAGAAATACGACATGGGGTGTTAGAACTGGTTCAGTAAAGTGGTTCAGAGGATGAGTGGGGTAAAGGTGCACATGTTTATCAAAAAGAATCTGAGCTTGATTTTTTTGCTCTGTATATCTAATAATTTTAAACGTCGTATTGTCAGAAGCCAAAACAGTGAAAAATGTGTAGTGTGCAATGATTTCTTTTCCTTTTAAAAAAAAAAAAATTTTCACTTGATTTCAAAAATTGAATACTTCAAGGCTTTCTCTGCATCTATTCAAAGAGAGAAATTTTATGCCCCTTTTCTTCCTCATTTGCTTTTTGTCATACTAACCAAACAAACGTAAACAAGATTGTGTTCTCCTACGTTTTACTCATGTTGTTTCCGTAACTGTAGCGTTGCTATTTTACCTAAAATGTATTTAAGTCTATGCTCATTTCAAAGTTTGCGTTTTATCCTGTCCGTTGATATATAACAATTGCTTGTTTGGTTTATATTAGGGGACATAAAATAAAATCAAAAAGTGCAAAAATCGCACGTCTGCAACGTCTGTAAGCACATGCGGTGCACGCGTCTGCAGGGAAGTGACGTTGCTCTGCCACGCCCATCGTGAAAGTATTAAAAGTGGTAAAGGTGGCCTCCTCAAGCATCACATTGCTGATGATTGAAGCACATGGTTTTAAATGTCCTGAGCCCATTGCTCTATTCTCCCTCCCCAAGGAAGAAAAATCGGCTTTCAAAATGGTGCAGTCTGAAGCAAATCTAAGCATCGACTGGTGTATTGTCCACTTTCAGGTGCAACCAGGACCAACTGTTCATACAGCTTTTGACAGGCTCACTGTCACAGTGCCTAGCTGATGCACAAAATCCAATGAATCATTATTTCACCTTCAAAATGGCAACTGTTAGCTTTTGCAAATAAGTTTACACAAGATTTCATGTCATCAGTGTAGTCTTCTATAGTATCCCAAATGCAACCAGCGCTCCTAAGAATCAACTGCCACTTTTTCATCTTCTGAAATTTTTTCCTTCTGTTTGGCCTTTTTTTTCTTTTTTGTCTTTGCAGATTCTCATTTTTTTTTTTTTAACATTTTGTTGATATCTGAAATTTTCAGAAAGTGGCAGCCTTTGTCTTGATCTTTAACCCGTAGAGTGCCTTTAAGCCGTCAGCTGACGCCGCATTAAAAATGCTTTCCCAGTGCCTATGGGCCGTCCACTGACGTCATGCATTTTTCTTGAATTTTCATTCGTTACTATTTCTATCAACGGACTTAAATAGAGTGTGCGTAGTAAGCCTTATATGTCTGTAGTATTAAAATGATATGTAAATGACCACACGTGAGGGGAAAGCCCATTTATTCTCATCACTGACTGGATGACCAGCCAGCACTTCGTCTCGCTTGCAAAGATGGCGGCGCAACCTTCGACAAGCGCAGCGACCAAATCAACGTATTTACACAGCTGAGCAGGCTCTGCTAATGATTTTTGACAAAGACAATAATCTTTTATTCAACGACTCACTCGAGCATGAAGGTGAGATGATGATAGTGATGGAATTGCCAACCGTATTCGTCAGTTATTGTGTCGGGCTGTGTGACCTCAATGTGTGTTTCAGCTGACTGGTTTGCCAGCGTCGAACGAGCTCGCCTAGTGTGTACTCTGCACTGCGTGCCAGTGGTCAGTGACGTGGTAGTCAGCGTGAGAGGGGAGCGCGGCCTGCTCGCGGCGCGGCACGGGGCAGAGGGAAAGGTAGGGGAAGAGGAGCAGTGAAAGAGAGGGTTGAAGTCCAGCAAGGGGGCGTGGTGGGGAGAGGGGGGCGTGGTCGTGGACTGACCTGTCTGCATAGAGTGTGAGCATCTTGATAGACTTCTAAACTGTTTTACTTTCATTTACAGGTGTAGTGTGACAATACAAACTTTATTTTCAACTTTTTTGCTTTGTGTTCTTGTTTGGATGTGAAGATGTAGTGGTAAATACATATGCTTTTGATCGTGCAAAAAAATCTATCCAAATCTAATTGTCTAAATACTTTTTTATTATCAAAATTAAAACAAAAGAAGCCCAGATTCAAAATCTTCATTCAATTTCCTTCAAAAATCATATATATTTCATTGTTATATCTTTTGTAGTTTCTGAGCTAGAATTTTTTGTTAATTATTACCCCCAAATCATTAGATTTCCCTGGCACTGGGAAAGCCTTTGTTTGTAACATTTTCAAGCAGTGAACAGGTTAACAACTATATCAATTACAAAATAAACAAGAAAAGAAAATTTCAAACCATATTAAACTGAAGCAGAAACGTGTACTGATGTGACGGTTTACCATGTCTTTCATAAAAAAAAGAACGACTCAAATGTACAAGGTCTTGCTGATTACAGTTGGGGCCACAACTTAAGGATTTACTATTGTTTTAGAATTCAGTAGCAATAAAACAGAAGACATCAACTTTGCAGAATAACAAAGATAAATTTAGCAATGGAGGAAAAAAAATAGTGGCAAATGGGGAAGAAAAAAAAAAAGAAAACCATCAACTAAACAAAACACGTTTCTTTTAAAACTTGCACACACAGACACAAACAAGAAAATGAGAGAGACAGTGAAGAAAATGGAAAGCACTAGACAGTCACATGAAGTGACACGACACGGAAGGGTAGTTACTTGGATTCTGCTGCTCTCCCCGACTGCGTCCCATCCCGCTGCCAGCACCACCACCTCTACCTCCACCCATGTTGGGGGTGAACTGGGGGGCAAAGGTGTCCACTTGTATCACTCCTGGCCCTGTACCTATTGTGCTACCTGCCACACACCACACCATAATGTAGCAAGGATCGTTCCCAACACTGGACCTACCATGTTACCCATCATCCACATTCAACTCCTACTGTTGTAACAACATCCTTTCAGACCAGACACCTAGGTTTTTCTGGCCCTGCAACCATGATGTTACCTGTTACAAACATCACCACAGTTAACTGTCTAATTGTCCTAGTACATATCTTGACTTAATGCCTTTTTTTTTAGATTGATCTTACACTTAACGACTTGTTTTTGAATGATATTCTTGGTATTTACATTTGTACATAGTTGTTTTTAACTTACGCAGTCATGATGTGGCTGAGTTCAGCTCACCTGTAAACACTATAACTTGACCCTATTGTTTGGCTACTTTATCAAACACTCATCATGACTACATCGCATGCTTCACCTGATGATTATCAGGCACACAGACTATCTCATTTAACCCTCTAATATTTCATCCAGCCACAGCCCACTGGCCGCAAATCCCCCGTCTTTGTTCATATCTGCCGCAGCCCGATGTCTGTCACTCAGGCCTGCTGGGAATTCCCTATCACACAATCTGTCTGCATTGAACAACCTGATTGAGTGAATCCTTCTTTTCAAGTTAAACCAATGACAGAATTGTGTTAATTCTGGCATGACACAACCAAGACATTCTGTGTGCTTAAAAACATGCCCAACTTTCAATACATCATAACTCGACTTTTTCTGTACTATACGCTACTGTTTGAGGGTGAAAATGAGGTGGGCTGGACTTACTCATGGAGCCGACTGGCATGCTGAAAATATCCCCAAAGTCCTTCCACTGCTGTCCCAGGCCGTTCATCTGTGCAGGATTTGGAAACACCTTGCCTCCTGTATCACTTTCCTGCACACACAGGAACATGTCACACCATACAGTGTTTAAGACACACTGAATCAAAAAATAAACGGATGTTTTTGAAACACATGCTTCCATAATGACATTTACAAACAGGAAACGTATTTGCTCACTCTGCCATTTTCTTCACTGGTCAGCTTATGCTCTTTGTATGTGCTGCAACCTAAAGTTGCAACACCTATCATTCAACGCCTATCTTGCACTGAAGAGATTGAAGATAAGTGATTGCTCGTTCATTTTCGTTGTAATAATTGTTTTGTATCTTGCCTGAAGAAGACCTAAGAGGTCGAAACGTGTCATGTTTTGTCTTGCGATTCATTTGTCCATGTTTGGGGGGCGGTTCGCTGACATTTATTTAAGATTTATTTGCATTTCTGCTTGCAGTCGTCTCACTTTGCAACTAGATCTAAAGTTGCAAGATTTATTTCAAGCATAGGGTCTACCTAAACTGTCTGGTAAATCTGAATGTTCTTAATCCTACCATTGTGTGTATACGCATGTTAAAATGTGCTTCCCATTATTGTGATAATAACTCAAGCTCTTTGTGTTCACATCAATAAACTGAAATGAAACTGTGTAAAACATCTCAAACATTTCAGTCTGCTGCTGCATTCTTTCACTCAAAACCATAATTTGCTTATGAAAATGGTCCCCACTGTGTTTGTTCTCAAAGGCAGACTTATCTTATTGCCTTTCACATGCATGTGTGTATGATATATGTTGTGTTATCAGATGTTTTCTGTTTTAACCTGTTACAGCCTCAGTGTAGATATGGGGAGTTTGTGTTATACTCCCTGTTTGGCTAGTATACTTACCATGTCAGACCATAGCATTCAACGGCAGTTAGCCAGCTCTGTCAGGCCGAATTTTTTCCGTGGCCAATGCAGTCATAAGACAGTCACGTGATGTCCCCCACTTCCGGCCCCGGAAGAAGCCAGTGTCAACTTCCTATACGTCATTCAGCGAGGCCTGGTGTATGGTAACCCCGAGAACCTTGGCGCCAGAGGGGAAGGTAGGGAGGGAATTAGAGTCTGACATGGTAAGTATACTAGCCAAACAGGGAGTATAACACAAACTCCCCATTTTGGCGTCATATACTTTACCATGTCAGACCATAGCAGAATTTAAAGGAATCGGAGGAGGGCGAGCGCCCTAGTGGTTCTTGGGGTTGACCGATATGGCTGCATTGGCCGCCACA
Source organism: Conus canariensis (assembly GCA_033310375.1). Classification (NCBI taxonomy): domain Eukaryota; kingdom Metazoa; phylum Mollusca; class Gastropoda; order Neogastropoda; family Conidae; genus Conus; species Conus canariensis. Next base: position 44,199,192 of record CM065733.1, on the reverse strand, counting down.
AAGGAAATCCCCTTAGACCCATCAGCTCTGGTCATGCGGATATCCCTCAGGTAAAAATTAATGAAGGGATTTTCCGAACGCCAGTAGGCTGCCTCCAGCAGGTGGCGCACGGGGACAGAGTACTGGAACGCTGTGGAAGTGGCCAGTGCTCTGACCTCGTGGGCCCTGGGTGATAGGACAGGGAGATCCTTGTACACCTGAGCGTAGGTAGATCTCACCGTCTTGGAGAGCCACCTGGAGATAGTTCCCGCCGAGATATCTCTAGTATTGTTGGGGTTGAGGGAGATAAGGAGTCGTCTCTGGGAGGAGCGCCTGGGGCGTGTGCGTTCCCAGTAGTACCTGAGACACCTGGAGGGGCAAAGGTCCATGTCTCCATCTTTTTCTCCCTTTCCCAAGATGTCCGTCAGGGAACGGATGACGAGGAAGGGAGAGGGGGTGCCCGGTTCTTGATTCTTTGCCAAGAACTCCGGAAGGAACTTGAGAGAGACTGAGCCGTCCCTGTGGAAGGCGATATCTCTGGGGTCACCGCTGAGGGCGTGAATCTCACTTCGTCTTCTGGCCGAGGCCAGGGCGAGGAGAAAGGTGGTCTTAAGGGAGAGTGGGGGAGGGAGGGGGAGATAGCATGAGGGGGGGACGCTCGTGGGCCCAAGGAAGGCGAAACCCTTCCTGTAGCACCGCCACTATCCAGGGGTTGAGGCGCATACGTCTCCACTGGTGGGCATGCCGGGAGAGGCTGCCCGCCCGGGGGGGCGAGGGTCTGGGCTGGTGGGAGGGGGATAGGGCGAGGGGGGGTGCTACCTGATCTAAGTCCACCTCGGGCTGTCTCCCTAGTCAGCTCCGGGAGCGTGACTGTTGGCCGAACCGAAAATTTTGCTGATGGGGTTTTGGCTTAGGCCTTGGGAGAAGATTAGGTCGCTTGGCGGGCCGTGCGGTGCGGGAAGGCGATTGCCTGGGATAGGGTCTGTGCCTGGGGAAGGAACGAAGTGGGGGTCTAGCAGGGCGTGGCGGTGGCCTGGGCGCAAAGGACACAGCCTGCTTGCGTTCCTCAACTGCTTGGGCTATGACGTCAGCCGAGTAGTCGCCAAAGAGCGATTGGTCCTGGCCCGGGATGCATCGCAGGGCTGCCTTAAGCGTCGGGGAGAGAGAGGTCCGCGCCAGCACGGCATCTCTCGCGACCAACAAGCAGTTGAAGTGGCTTCTGGCTGCGCTGTCCGCCGCAGCCGAAAGGTGATGCGAAATCCTGTTAACTAAGTGTCGCATGAAAGGATCGCTGAACAAGCGAGGGTCAGGCTCTTGGTGCTCCTCAGAGCCCGAGTCCCCCGGTACTGGGATGGCACCATCATCCTCCGGCCATAGAGCCTCCGCTCGCTGAAGGAGCATGCCCAAGTAGGTGTGTCCCGCCGTGGTGTGGAGGATGCCCATCCTGGCTACTCGGTCCCATTCCTTCAGGTTCTTAAATGAGATGGTGCCGGAAGTAGGGGGGGGCAGGTGGGGGATCAACCGACGGTCCGACTGGGAAATGCCCATCTCCCTGGTCACGGGATTGTCCGTAAACAAGGAGGAGACTGAGGGGTTCTTGCGGTCCCCGAGGAGGAAACCGACCTGGGCTGCATGTGGGGCCGAGAGGGGTCCCTGTCCTGGTGGAGGGATGGCGTGCGCACCCCTGGCGCGAGTTGCTGGGCCTTCCCAAATTGAGGCGAGGGATTGGGGGGCAACGATCTTTGGTCTAGATCTCTGGGCCGGGGGGGGACCGGCGAAATGGGAGAGGGAGAGAACTTCTTCAGCGGGTGCGGCCTCCCTCCTAACGAGGTCTGGTCGCCACCGTTCTATCGTGCGGACATCGTACAATGAGGTGGAGGCTAGTTCTTCCTCATCGTCCGCCTCAGGGAGGTACTGGTCCTGAGAGGGTTCATAGCACCCGTCATCAGGAGGTAAGTCGAGGGGTGCCTGTAGTGAGTCCCCGGTGGCCCTATAATCGGCGGCCGGGACATCGTCCTGCCGATCGGACAGCTCCCGAGAGAGGGAGACCAAGGTCGACCCAGGCAAGTGAGGCCGGGTGCCACATTCGACCATATAGCTGGTCGTACTGGGTGTTGGCGTTAAGCCACTGGTCTCTCTCGGGGGCATAGAGCCACCGGTCCCCGGGGAGGTAAACGGGCTGTGGCGGCCCTGGGGTGTAGGCAGAAAATCCCCGGGGACCCGGGTAACCTGAATCACTGTTGGGGGGGTCTTGAGAGGCCGTGGCCTGTCGTCCCCGTCCAGGTCCGTGCACTGTACCATACACGTCCTTGGAATGGGCCTGGGAGGGCCATAATGGTATGGAGGAGGATGCGGAAGTCGAGCCCCCAACCCGCGAAAGTGCGGATTGGTCAGGATGCGGTCCCGTGTTCCTCCCCCTGGAGGAATATGTCAGGTTACCCTTGGTCCCGCTGGTAGATCCTCCCCCCGGAGGAGCGGGACCGCGGACGTTGCCCAAATGGGGATCCGAAAAGGTCGGTTCCCCAACGTCCAATACCCCTAGGGAAGAAGGTGACGTTCGATCGGGGTAGGTCGACCGTCCTTGTGCATGGGCACGGCCGGGCCCATGGCGCGGCGTGCCCGCACGCCCAGGATTATGGACACCACCGAGGTCGTGCGTCGGGGTGACCATAAGGCTGCTTCCGGAGTCGAAGCGCTCCTCGAGCTCAGGTGTTGGCTGCACCCGTGCCCGGTGGGGCCGAGCGCTATGAGTGGACGTATCAACTTGGGGGGAAAAGGAGATACGTGACTCATCAAGGCGAGTGACGGATGGTGATTCCATCCCAGATCCGTCACCCGTGCTGGTCCGCGGCTCGGCAAGGTGCCCCGGGGGCCGAGATTCGCGTGACTCAGCATGATAGTGAGAAGTCTCCGAGCGAGTCCGTAGGCTAGAGGGCAAGCTGGCCGATGGAGAAGGGGTGGGGAGGGCGAATTCCGTTGGCTAGTCTTTGCTCGGCAGGGCCCCTTGAGGGGAGCCTTGCCCTTAGACTTCTTGGGCAGCACCTTGAGGGGAGCTTTGCCCTTAGACTTTGCAGGCAGATCAAATGAAAGGCATTTTGAAATGGTGGCCGCTTGCCTATCAGCCTTGGGACGCCGCGGTCGTGCGTCCGTCGGTTTGGTAGACGAGGAAAGATCACGCGTCCCTTCCGCGGAGGAGTCGTCTCTGTCTACCTGAACCGTACGTTCATCGGTGTGAACGGATTGCTCTGAGATGGAATCGACCCGCGGGTTCTCCGGGAAATTGAGCGAACTCCGAGCAGTGGAGTGGCTCGACCCGGCGGTGTCCTTCACCATGTTGGGCACAGGTGGATAGAGCAAACCCGGAACACACGACCGCAAAGAGGAGACAAGGTGGCCGATCGAGAAAATCAATTAATCTCGATCGTCCGTGTGGTGTCGTGCAAAGTGCTCGAGAGATCGACTGAAACTCGAACTACCCGTACACGCCACCGGTCGGGTGACTGGTATGGCTATTAATAGCAATCTCTTTTTGGGCACTAAATCTTAATAAGCAGATCAGTGTCACGCACCCTTACTCGAACACGTTCTACCTGTGAAGGGTATTATTGAGCACTAAACCTTAATAAGTGGAACCAGCACAAAATGCGTGTTGAACCCGAGGCTCGGCAATATGGTGGGGGAACACGACCGGCGAGCGGTGCCGACGATCGCGAGTAACAAAGTCGCGAGAGTGCCGGTAAAAGAGACAAATCTTTTAATAAATACGCTCCCGAGAGTGCCGGTAAAAAGGATAATTCTTTTAATAATTTCGCTCCCACCAAGAGCCTCACACGGCAAAATACTCAGGGTCTAGTGCAAGCCACAACTGAATCAAGTGTAGAAACAAAACACAGCAATCTTAACACAAAGGCAAGTATAGGCGAGACAGAGCACAAGACTTATCTTGCTTTGACGGCAGGCCGAAGATGAATGACGTATAGGAAGTTGACACTGGCTTCTTCCGGGGCCGGAAGTGGGGGACATCACGTGACTGTCTTATGACTGCATTGGCCACGGAAAAAATTCGGCCTGACAGAGCTGGCTAACTGCCGTTGAATGCTATGGTCTGACATGGTAAAGTATATGACGCCAAACTTGCACTTACTTGTTTTTGTACCATCAGACGCCACAGTAAAAATCTCAAAGGTATCAGTTTTGTCATGTCATCTTTCAACAAACTGAAAATGACCTGTTAGAGACTCAGTATACATCTAGCACTTACTTGTTTTTGTATCATCAGACACCACAGTAAGAATCTCAAAGGTATCAGTTTTGTCATGTAATTTTTCAACAAACTGAAAATAACCTGTTAGAGCCTCAGTATACATCTAGCACTTAACTTGTTTTAGTATCATCAGACACCACAGTAAGAATCTCAAAGGTATCAGTTTTGTCATGTAATTTTTCAACAAACTGAAAGTGAGAGAGTTCCAACATACTTCAGTCAGCTAACTGATCCCTCAAATATACATGACCAATGAAACCCTACTGCAGCATAACGGAATCCTGTTGGCAGTTGAATTAACCAACCTTTACGTCAGTCACCGTCAATCATTGACTATAAATCAGTGGTTGGCTAATAACAAGATTTGTAATGCTCACACACTCAAAGTGGATGTTTCTAACAGTTCTCGTGGTCGTGCCAATTACACCGACAGATTACAGACATGGCCAGTGAATGTTTATCTTGAACTGGCAGGAAAGTGGAGGAACTGAGAGGTGAAAACTCAATGTAGCGGGCGTGATGATCACTTCCCCCCAAAAAAAATCAGTGGCTATGTGGAAGGCAAATAGTGAAAACTACATTCCTGCTCGATTGGTTTTATGTTCACAGAAGGATCGAATGCAAATTCAGCTTTTGTTCCAGCATATAGGAGTTCAAAAGGGTAACAACTTTCCTACAGTCGAAGGCTTAATTTTTCAGTTTTATCCCTGCCCCCTATAGACTGGCAGCATGGGTTCACAAGATGATGTAGCAGGCCTTAGCTTGTCAGCGTCAAGCAGCGTGTCACTTGAGCTTGGTGAAGAAAAAGGAAAGAGGTGGACATGAACATGTTAGCGCAGTACAAGGTCACCGCCATTTTAAAAACTTAGCACCAACTGAAAGTATGCTGCCAACAGATGTGAGGAGCATGCAACTAAGCAGTCCATGAACACAAGTAAGGTCTTAAACTGAAACAGGCATCAACATATCACAACAGTGCCTTTTATTTCAGCAAGAAGCATGGACTATGTATCATCACACTCTACTTCAATCGAGCCAAGTGTTCAACAAACTGAAAATGACCTGTTAGAGACTCAGTATACATCTAGCACTTCCTTGTTTTTGTATCATCAGACACCACAGTAAGAATCTCAATTTTCAACAAACTGAAAATAACCTGTTAGAGCCTCAGTATACATCTAGCACTTACTTGTTTTGGTATCATCAGACACCACAGTAAGAACCTCAAAGGTATCAGTTTTGTCATGTAATTTTTCAACAAACTTTCAGTTTGTGAGAGAGTTCCAACATACTTCAGTCAGCTAACTGATCCCTCAAATATACATGACCAATGAAACCCTGCTGCAGCAAAACGGAATCCTGTTGGCAGTTGAATTAACCAACCTTTACGTCAGTCACTGTCAATCATCGACTATAAATCAGTGGTTGGCTAATAACAAGACTTGTAATGCTCACACACTCAAAGTGGATGTTTCTAACAGAAGCATGGACTATGTATCATCACACTCTACTTCAATCGAGCCAAGTGTTTTGCTCCCTCCCCCCCCTCCCCCCCCCCCCCCCCCCAACCTGTAAGTTCTTGTTGGTCAGTGAATACTTTATTTGATTAACCCCCGAACACTGGCTAACAATGTGAAACATTCAGTGAAGTGGAATGAAAAATGTGGAACATGGTATGTGACATACATTAGAGACTTCCTTTCGTATGGCGGTGATAGTTTTGGGTCCATTCTCTGTGGCCACTCTCCTGGGCTTCCACTGCAACACCAACACTTTAACGTCAGTCCCAACCAGTGGGGTTACATCATGAGTATGTATTTTCCATGTCACACACTAATGAACACTGACAACAGAAAATTCCATTCCTTTTAATTCTTCTCACAGGACTTGTTCATGCAATCACTAACACAACATATTCTTTCCAGATAAAAACATGGAGCGACAGATAAAACACACTGTTCTTTTCAGACATTTTATACCTTCCCAACGATTCACACTCAATAACTTTAATACCATCAATGTGAAACAGTATCTCTCACCTCCTCTCCCCTGTTCATCCCACATGACCTGTGCACAGTTAGAAATCCCCACATCACCAACAGCCTCATTTTCACCATACACTGCCAACACAAATACTCGCATAATTCCATCCTGAAATTCTTAATGAGACAGCTAGACACTGCTACCATACATCTGACCGTTCTCACCTAAAGTAATCTCTTCCGACCCTGAAATTTCCCATACCAGTACTTGTCTTGTACTATCCTGAGATTTCCCCTGTGAATCCAGGTCTCATTCCAACCTAAAATCTCCCATGCCACTGCTTGCCTTCCAACACCCTGAAATTTCCCATACATTTCCTTGCCTCATTCCAACCTGAAATTTCCCACATCAGTACTTGCCTCATTGTCTCTCAGCTCCATCACATCCTGCAGCATGAAGCGAATCCTTGATGGCAGCTCGTCGTTGGTGGCAAACACCTCAATGCGGTGAAAGTACTGCTTCATCAAGGCCTGCAAAGGGCAGAGATACACTTTCACAACATGCTTGCAAAAAGCAAAAAATATCTATCCAACTCCATGCACAATTTTTGTTGAAAAACTGCATGGCTTTCAGAAAGGCTTACATCATGGTCCAGGTTTACAAAGGGTGCTAAGCTAACGCAGCACGTAAGTCGTGTAAAATCAGTCTCAACCTCAGGAGACATCAATTTACTTCAGGGTTCCAACAGATGTGACCAAACAAAATTCCATACTTTTTCCAGACTTTTTCCAGGGCTTTTCATAATTTTTCCAGACCCCAGAATGTGTGTGTGCGTGCACCTCTGTATGTGATTACCATGCTAAACACATCAGAAAGAACTGATTTAATGATAGTAGGGCATTCAATACTTACCAAAAAATTTAGTGTGTGCGTGTGCGCACGCGTGTGAAAAAGTCAGAGACACACAGAGAGAGACAGAGACAGATATACAGACAGAGACAGAGAGAGAGAGAGAGACAGACAGAGACAGTGTGTGTGTCTATGTATGTGAGAGAGACAGTCAGTGTGTGTGTGTGAGTGTGTATGTGTGTGTGTGTGTGTACGCGCGCGCGCGCATGTGTGTGTGTGTGTGTGTAGGTGTGTGAGAGACAGTGTGTGTGTGTGTGTGTGTTTGTGCGAGTGTGTGTGTGTGTGAGAGAGAGAGAGAGATATGGTCTGGTCAGTCAGGTCAGGTCGGGTCAGGTAATTAGGACACTAGCCTCGCAGCCTCTCAACTGTCCTTTCATTTTAATTGGATGTTCAACATGGCCGAGTACAAGTTACAAGCCAATGTGCTCTCTATTCAATTCCGTATTCAAATTTTGACATTTTTGGATAAGAGAGAGAGAGAGAGAGAGAGAGAGAGAGAGAAAGAGAGAGACAGTGTGTGTCTATGTATGTGAGAGAGACAGTCAGTGTGAGTGTGTGTGTGTGTGTGTGTGTGTGTGTGTACGTGCACGCATGTGTGTGTGTGTAGGTGTGTGAGAGACAGTGTGTGTGTGTGTGTGTGTGCGAGTGTGTGTGTGTGTGTGTGTGTGTGTGTGTGTGTGTGTGTGTGTGCGCGTGTGAGAGAGAGAGATATGGTCAGGTCAGGTCAGGTCAGGTAATTAGGACACTAGGCCTCGCGGCCTCTCAACTGTCCTTTCATTTTAATTTGGATGTTCAACATGGCCGAGTACAAGTTACAAGCCAATGTGCTCACTATTCAATTCCGTATTTAAATTTGACATTTATGGATAAGAGAGAGAGAGAGAGAGAGAGTGTTAGAGACAGTGTGTGTGTGTATGTGTCTAAAAATAGGCCAGTGTATCGCCCTTGGGCCCTTTGATTTTCTCTACCCCCCACCCCATTCAATGCATGATCGCATCCCATACTGCAGTAAAAAAAAAAAATCACTAATCACAATCCTTGGGCTGAAAATAATCAGTCACGGTCATTGTTGGAGTCTGAGTCGTTTTGTCTGAAAACTGCATCATTTCTTTGTTTCTTGCCTGCCGCATGGCTTTTCAGAGCAGCTTTGCCTATGTTCCCGATGTCTAAGTCTTTCTTGCACAGCTGGCACCATGCTTTTGTCTTGCATCCATTGGAAGCAGGAGCAATCCATTTGCGATAATTTGTATTGTCTAGCCAAGCTAGGCTAAACACACATTTTCCCATGTTTTCTTTACTACTTAGACGCTATTTTCCCTCACAGCGCTGTTGACTCTAAAGGAAGTTAAGCAATGGTACCAACTGCGCATGCGCAACGCTTTTTTCACAGTAAAGGGGAGCTACTCTGCAGAAAAAAATGTCGTCTGCTAAACCTCCGGCCAGAGGAAATCTGAAAACCGCGATCATTGTGCGTGATTTAATTTCTGTTTTTATTCCTATTTCAATGTTTTTGTAAAGAAACTTAAAGCAAAATTCGACATCATGAAAAAGTTTGCACAGCTTTTACAAAATTCCAGGACTTTTTCAGACCCATGGCCACAAATTACAAAATTCCTAGACTTTTCCAGCCCTAGAAATGATTTTTTCATTTTTCCATACTTTTTTCCAGGACTCTGTACGAACCCTGTTACTCATCTCTGTTTAAGTGCATAATGGGAGCAAAAGTACTTGCAAAAATAGCATATGACAGCACCACTATACATTCTGCCCCCTTTAAAATCATACTTTTAGGAAAGTCTCAACTAGTTCATAAACATGTTCAGAGTGCTTCACATTCCTAAAATACATTCATGGGAATCTGTATTACTATTCCTGATAAAGAGCAGCAAGAACATGCTCCTTAACACTTTTATAAAGCATGACAGTGAACAGTAACTTTCTGAATGCCAGGCAATACTTTTTTGTCAAATTCCAATCAGTCTGGTCGCAGGTTTCATATTACCCATACTTCTAAAAACTGCCATTTTGTAAGCAGAGAAGTCAATGAATCAATTAATTTAAAATTTTAAAAAAGCCCTTCAATACATAACATTTTTTTCTGAAAGATTCAAGAGGTGTGTTCAATACTTCAAGTTAGTTTGTGATCCAAAAATTGCTGATCTTCACATACAAAAATGGTCACTAAAATGACAGTAATATACCCCCATAGAAAATTATGCTTCCAAGCATTACTGTATGATACTTGTACTTCTTTGCAACAAAGTGCTACATGACAGCACAAAAATGGTCACCAAGAGGACAGTGGTATCCCCCTTAGAAAATTACGCTTCCCAGTACTATTGTAGCATACTTACTCACTGCAACACAGGTCCTTCCTTAGTACAGATATTCTGCTGCCTTTCTGTTCTGCAATTACGCTTCGCACTTTTGAAGCACACCTGTGAGAATTTGAACACAAAAAAAAAAAAAAAAGAAAAAAAAGAAAAAAAAGAAACCTATATTTGGCAGGCATCCATACCTTATCACCGACAGTTGAACCAACCAAGAAACTGAATCAGGGTCAGACCACTTACCTTTGCCTTAGGTGTGTCTAGCCGGGGGCCCACAGTGCGCATTATTTGACACAGACATTCCATGTCCTCCTCCATGTCTCGCAGCGGCGTGTTCTTCTTCTTCTCCAGTAGCTGCTGTATGCACTTGTGGAGGATGCCCTCGTGCAGCATCTCCAGCTTGCCAAGCTCACCTGCCCACACCACATGACCTGAGTGTCAGAAGCCGCTGAGTAGCCTCGAGAACACCAGCTCTCCTTGACGTCACACAGCTAACAACAAAGCCATGCCTAGTTTATAGCCCAGGAGATCATGGAAGCCACATCAGTGCTGCTTTGTCTAGCGAGGCCAACTGTCAAGGCAATGTGCAATGTAACAAATCCACTACTGGGTTAGCGAAAGGCATTGGTAGCAGTTCAAATGTTTAACTGTATTAAAGAGACAAAGACACGCTGGGAATACATGCATTTTTTTTCCCCGTACATGACAAAATCACAATTTTTGAATGCAAAAGATAGAGAAAAGCAGAAAATGCTTTTTTGAAGAACAATCTGGGGTGGGGGAAAGAGCACTTGAGACCGAAAGAAGTCACTGTAAATTCTGGGCTGCAAAGCGTATTTTTAGGGGAAAACTGAAAATTCAACACGTTTGTCACACGCTTGATTTACTGCAAAGAAGAGTGATAAATCAGGGAAGAGTGATAAATCTAGAGAGCAGCGCAACACAATGTAAACAAAGCCTGTATATTCTGAAGAGTGTTAAGAACTACAATGCATGGAAAATCAACACGTCAAGTCTCCTTCGTCATCTTTAGTCGATGTTGTACATTCTACAGTCATTGAATTCATTGCATGGCAAGAAACCTCGGATCCTGATGGAGACTAGTGTCCCCCCCCCCCCCCCCTCCCCCCCCCACCTGTCATGTCATGCCTGGTCACAACCATTGGTTGTTGCAGCTCACAGCCTGTACTTCCGAAGCGGTTGATTCTAAAGTGTTCTGGAGTTAAAAAAATGACACGGGAAGTTGACCAACCTGATCAATGAACATTTCTGTTGACTTAGCCTGTGAGGGCTGACCAGTGGATACCAAGGAGGGGGCAAAAAGGGACGAGGCATGTGCAAGCCTTTTTTTCAATCAGGGGACTCATTGAACGCATAACAGAATTCATGAGATATACATGTCATTTCTGTTCAGGCAACCTGGTTTTATGGTGAGCTGTTCTCACATCACAGGAAGCTTCTGTTCTGGCAAATATGATTATTAACAGGCAATTACTCTCAGGCAGTCAACAATCATCCATTTCCAGTTCCGACCCGCAGTGATGGAAAACAGAGATGGTTGGAAAATGTGGGTCAATGATGTGTTCGACTGAGGTCGCCAGACTGACTTTAGATTGAATCATTTTTACATATACAGAGAAAACAAACAGCAAGACAGACAGCGAAGAGGTTTACAGCTCACCAATGAATTTGATGTTTCCAAGCATCTTCTCCTTGGCCAGCTGATACTGCTCTCTCTCCTCTTCAGTGAGCGGGCCATCTTTCTTGTCGTAGACTGCCATTGCAAATATAACATTCTGTCATCACACAAGTCTCCTCTTTAAATAAAATAAAAAAAGGGAAAAAAAGTTGACCCTTCCAAAGTCAGATCATCTTTCCCGTCTATTGAATACTACCATACATTTCTACTCCCTACAGACAGGAATCCATACTGACCATACAACCTTAAAATGACAACACAATTTCACAATTTTACTGCTGAAAGCTGGAAAAGCTGAAGTTGGGTTTCAGGGAATAAAAAGCCCCTGGCTGGGTTTAGGGGCAGCTTCTTTCAGTCTGCCATCTGACAGAGAAACATAAACTGTATGCTTATGTTTGACAACAAATGGTGCTTTGCTCCACTCAATTCTCATGGGTATGAAGAATGAAAAGTTTTACTTCTGGTTAAGAAAAACTAGTCTTATTGCATTCTTTTTATTGTCTTTCCCTGTCCCTTTCTTCTTCATGAGTGAGTGTGTGGTGTGTGTGTGTGTGTGTGTGTGTGTGTGTGTGTGTGTGTGTGTGTGTGTGTGTGTGTGTGCACTCCTTTTTTTTTTTGTGCCAATTTCAAAAAGATAGCTTTCTGTAGAAAATGGAAAGGAGTTATACCCATATACCACTCCCATTCATAAAAATCCTGACCATTCAAAGAATACTAATTTGCATTGCCACTTTAACCCGTTTTTGTTACATAGAGGACTGTTGCAAACTTCATAACATGGCTGAACATCTTTCATCCATTTTTAAAGCCTAATCCTCAGGTCGCCATCTCTGCCTGAATCAAGCTGTAATTTCATCAGTTGTTTGTGCTTGGACAAAAAAAAAATCATGGCTATCTTTGAGATAAACTAGACAAGTGTCACTATGTTGGACTGAAGCCAAATTCTTAAAGAAAAAGGGTAATCTCTTCACTGCTGACTACAATACACATCTGAGCTTACATCTGACCTGGTCAGTGTCAATGTGAGCAGTCTGACCACCCACTAAAGATTTATTTTGTGCATATGACATGATGTTCTACCTGGTAAATTCTGGGAACTGCACTTCACTCTTTAAGGGAAGGGATATGGTGGGGCATAGCTTTCCCTGTATTATTCCAGGCAAAGTGCCTCCAGAATTCATAGACTGCATTGCAATGGTATCATCAATTACAAAAATACACACACCAAAATGCCGATCATGTAAGACATGTAAGAAACAAAACCACCTCAGTGGCTTTCCAGACATAAAGTTTACCTTCAGTTGCCTTGGATCTGTTCTCAAATTCGTCCTGACACTTGTTCAGCAGCAGTCGCCGGAAGCTCTGAAAACATATTTCTGCCACATCAAACAGTTATGGTAGCTGTGCTCGACTTCACTCACATAAAGTAAAAACTTGGGGAGAAAAAAAAGAAAGGAAAAAAAAAAACAGAGAGCAGTTACCATTGCAACAGACTGCTAACAGTTCTCTGGACAGCAAAATACACTGCTGACAAAATTATGTCACACTAAACGCTAAAGCATTAGAGGCAAATACCACAGCCAAAAATAGACCAACAAATCCAAACATAATGTGATGCCATCCACGAAAATCATGGATTAGGTTCAACGTGTATTAAGTGAGGTAAAATTCTGTATAAAAAAAAAAAAAATTGAAAAGAGAACCATTAACAAACTGCAAAAAGAACTACTTCAATTATCTCACTTCGTCTCTAACATGTGTGCATTCAAACTCATGGGTAATACATATAAAACTCTTGATATTTACTGAACAAAATCTAGTTCATATTTTAACTAAAGCTGAAGACCAGCCATGATTTTCACATGTGGAGTCACACATACAAGTTCTGGAAGCATCTACTGAACTACCATATGTCTGCTGTTATTAACTTACGGTGATGGAGGAGGAAGAGGGCTCGAAGTTGGGTACGTCCTCACATAGTCGGTGGCACAGCTGAGCATACAGTTTACTGTACTTGGGTTCTTCTAACGCTTTTTCAAAAACCTGAAACAACGTGGAATCCTCTGGTAAGTCTAACCATCATGACTAGCCACATTCTCAACACCACAGCTATTTGCCAGCTTTATCTGAACAACGACGTCTTTGAATCTACAATGCCATTCATTCTGTCAAAGTGTGCACAGTTGAGGAGTTAGAACACTGACCTTACAATCCACTGGCTGCTGATTCGAGCCCTGACATAAAATTTGTCTTTTCGCCAATTGTCTACAGAATAGGGCAAAACTGTATGGGTAAACATGTTGGTCTGTCAGCATTTTTTCTAAAGATTCTGAGAAAAAAAAAACACCCAAAAAAACCCCAGCATGCATCAGGAGACCTGGAGAGGAGAAGATGCCACCAATTATTTCCCACTGCAACTGTAATGTAATTAACAAACTAAAAAAAATGACATCATAGTTATGAATTAACAAACCAACCAATCAAAAAAAGTCAACATCATAGTTATGTGTCTATTTTGGTGCCCACGAACCCTATTTGTTGTTGAATATGAGACAATTCATTTTCTATACTTTTTAAAAATTGGTGGATGGAATGTGCTATTGTGGAAATAAAAACGGATAAATTGTATACATCCACAGACTGACTGCACACAATTTCTTCTTGCCTTCCCTCCACCCTTAATCTTCTTTTTCTTGCCTTCTGATCAGTATAGTCTAGAAAGTAAGCAACAACAAATCCCTGCACCAGGGTATACAGACCAGGAGGATAATGCCCTTGAGGATGACGGGAGTTTCAATGCCCACATTGAGTAGCTCAAGACTCAGCTTATCGAACTTCTCTGGGGTAAGTTTGTTGAGGATTCTGCACACAAAAACAGAGCACCACAACTGCAATTATATCTTTTATACATCAGCGCCCATTAACTATTTGATCAATATACGCACTTGTGTTCAGAGAAAAATTAAGCATAGTAATGAGATTTATTTCCAAAGATCTTCAATTCTTAAAAAAAGTTTCTGATTTTCAAGAATAAAGTGTGGTTTACACTTCACTCAAGCATGTTCTGATAACCAACAGCTCTTTATCTTGATATTATCAATACTATGCACTCTTTACTTTGCAATAAATCATATTTCTGCAATCCGGCTATGGCCTTTAAGTTGTCAGCATGAATATCTAACAACTGCAGGCTGGATCAGACTGACATCATTCAATCGTGACTGTGACAGTATACAATGAAATCAAACATGCTATGCAGAAGTGCTTTTACCATGGTAAACCTTAAACGTTAACAATTATCGTTTGTCTAAATCAGAGCTAGGTCCTTCAAAGACAAGGTCAGCGTCTTTTTTCCCAAACTCATCACATGATAACTTATGAAAAACAAACCTTAAACTCGACAAAACTAACCAAGTATCATGTGCCTGTGGTGTTCAAATCAAGGCAAACTGATCCCCCCCCCCCCCCCCCCCCCCCCCAAGGTTAATTATGTGGAGATCTACCAGAACCGGAGGAAATTACCAGTACAAACCTACTAAAAATCATAAACATATTTGTATTAAAAGAGCCCCAAGTATCCCCGGAAGCAGCACTGTTATGACATCACCAACTGTTAAGTCATATCAAACTCGACACACTTCAGAATTTCTGCACAAAAACAGCATTACAAAATGAAATGCCAATAAATCAGAACATGGGCATCAGCACTTTTGACAATGAAGGTACATGTTGACATGAAGTACATTTTGACAATGAAGGTTACATGTCGTGCACAGGCTAACAAACAAAAAACAATGAACAAACAAACAGAGGACACAAGCCTATACTTACCCTCGGACGCGTCGAAAGATCTTGTCATGTCGTTCGGTGGGTGAACCAGCATCGCGTCTGAGGACGCTTGGTGGCACCCATCTGGAAGCCTCTGCGGCCCGTGTCCCAGGCACTGTGGATTGGGTGGGTGGTCTGTTGTCCCTGGCAATTGGAACAGGCCACATTAACACCAAGCTGGGCTTTTTGGAGGAGAGAGGCTGACTTTCAAAATGGCGTTAATGTCAGCATCCACTCAGCAATAGCTGCTCGAGTTTTCATTTCCAACAAACTGAAGAGTATGGATCTGAGTTTTCATTTCCAACAAACTGAAGAGTATGGATAACACATGACAACATAACCACCAAAATCATCTTGTAATGAAAAAAAAGTACTCAACATGGCAAACTTGAGCCGAAGTTGGTTTTAGGCTATCAAACTTAAATCATAGAATACAAGCAAAATTCAGCTGGCAAAACTGCTCTCTATCCTCTTGTATGCAGTTTTTTTTTTTCTGGGTGCTTCACAAAAATTATCACAACAATAAAACAATACCTTACTGTTTGATGTGAAACTTGGCAGTCAAATCCTCAATCAAAATTTTTTTTTTTTTAATAATTAAAAAAAAAGAAAGAAAGAAAGAAAGAAACCAACCAGTTCTTATGAGAACTTGTTCACTTTCATCGAAGAACACAGGTTTGGCAAGTTAATGCTTCATGGCTATAGTACTAGTACCAAGTCATGAAGTCTGTAATTATTATTCACAAAATTCAAATTCAAGTTATAAATTTCATTTCATAATTTCACATTCTTCAAACAATTCAATATACTTTCTTCGGCTGGACAAAGCAGACAAGAACTGACCCATGAGATACTTACTGTCCTCCCAAGTGTGGAGAAACACCACCCTTTTTGGATTTAGAGTCCAGTATGCTGCTTATCTTTCCACCAAGCGGGTCAGCTCAATTGAGAGGGACAGGAAAAAAATAAAAAAGGGATTTCTCCCTTTTTCTACCTGTAATAACAGTGACATTTTAAGAATATGATATGCTGTTTAGTTACTGCAACATTTTACAGCCCCAACATGACAACCAAAAAGAAAAAGAATTTTTTCAAACATTGATTTTCAATATTAATCATTCATCTGGATTAAAAAACAGAAAACAACTTTATCTTCTGATGAAACATTAACACAATGTTGTACAGCAGACAGTAATACTCTTAGTAACTTAAATAACTTACATTTTTCAGGCGTTTAATGATAATTTTTTTTGACAGAATATCAAGTACATCACAAAATCAATGTGGATGGTCTTTAGTTGAAATTTTTTTTTTTTTTTTTTTTGGTCATAATTTACCAATAACATGAATGAGATTATTTTTAAAAGCTGTAGATTTTAATCTGGTTTTCGTGGTTTCACTTGTCAATCTCTTGATTATTTATTTTAAAAGAAAAAGACAGAAGAAAAAAGTTATGGTGAAGAACTCAATATTTGGTGTTTGACAATAAATTCACACGGGAGAACATTTAAAAATCATGTCCAAACTGACATTTCAAAAGCAGCTTCTAAACTAAGCTTTTAATAATCAAATACCAACTGGTAGTTAAAAGATTTTCAAGATATTCAATGCCTTGAAAAAGGATATTCAAAACCCAAGTGTTTCCAAGGAGCACAGGAACCCCGCCAAACAAAAATGTAATCTTTACAACAACCCAAAAAAGAAAAAGAAAGAAGTTGTGGTTAGGGTAACACAGCCAAAACAAACCGGAATGATAGGTCAGCTCAAACTTTAACTTTAAGCCACCTCTTGCATCTTTTAGTCTAAGAAAGCTCCAAATAAACAACTCCCAATCCTTCCCTCTCTCTGACCCTAGACAATTTTGAAACTTGAATTCTGAACGGTGCATTTAATCTGATAAAAATCTTAACATCAAGTAGAGTACTGCGCCCTTTTCAGTCCAACAAGGATCATGACCACTTGTCTCATGTTATTGTTAGGCTTCTATCAATCAACTGCCCTCTCTCATGAGGTTTAAACAAGGTTTTGTGATGTTGGTATTTTTTGCTAGAGTACAGTGCATGTGATTTGCACGCCCTCACCCTCCCTTCTATGTTCCCAACCCAGTTTTCAGTTTTACATTTCCATAAAAGAGAAGATGGGCAATGTTCACAATTACATCCATTGCAGAAGGTAATCTTTTGACAAAGAAAAGATTCAATGGATTATTCTGAAAGCTTCTACCTGCCAATGGATTATCTTCTCTCATGGGTAATGTGGATATAGCCAAAGTGGCTGCTCTGCAAATATACATAGGTTCTTTTTACCCAGTGTATCTGCAGCAGTCTAGCAAAACTTATCATTTTTAGAAAGTTCAGCATTCAAAGTCCTGAATTAAATTAGCTGAGATCATATAAAACCACTTCCTCTTTCACTTTCTTTGGTTTCAATGGCTCAAGGAAGACTGGATGGTGGTAGTAGTAGTAGTAGTAGTAGTAGCAGTAATAGGGACTGGCTCAAAAGCCTAGGCCTCACGGCCTATGTACGTCCCCTCTTTGTCAAATACTTTTTGTTAAAAGTATAGGTGTTGAAACGCAATTGTCATTTTGTTACACAATGCCTAATATGGCATTTTAATCATCAAAATGGTTGAAAAGTTCCTTATACTTTGGAATTACATCCAAAAGATTCTTGAATTATTGATAGAGACATATTTCTGAAACTGTACAAAGCACTTATCAGACCACATGTAGAGTACCGAAATGTCATCTGGTACCCACTGCTTAAGAGACAATCGGTGTCGATAGAAAAGGTCCAGAGAAGAGCCACTAAATTATTACCAGAATGCAGAGACATGACTTATACAGATAGATAGGCTAAGATATCTGGAGTTACCATCTCTAAAAGCCAGAAGGGTAAGAGGGGACCTGATCCAAGTATATAAAATATTTCACCAAGTGGACGATATTGATTTTAACTCTTTATTTCAAGTAAGTCTGATATCACAAGAGGCAATGAAGGCAAATTGTTTGTTCTTTTTTCTAATACTAATCTAAGGAGAAATTCGTTTGCAAACAGAGTAGTTAGCAGATGGAATTCTCTTCCAACCAACATTAAACTCACTGACACACTTAACAACTTTAAAAGCCTCCTTGATGCAGATCTAAGTTTTAAAGACATAGAATTTGATTTTGATGACTGAGACTTTTCTCATACCAATATATATATATATATATATATATATATATATATATATATATATATGTAACCGTAACACGCTGTGATTTACACCCCCCTTGTGCAATTACTGACACAATAAATTGACGGAGCACATGAAAGCCGCGAGGCTATACAAGCTCCTACCTACCTACCTGAACTTGTTAGTGTCTTCTGCAAATTTTATGTTAGTAGGGAGTTCATTCCATAAAGGGGCTACTCTGTGTGGTATCATTTCATTTTTTCTGTTGTTCCCCCCCCCCCCCCCCCCCCCCCCCCCCCCCGATCATAAAACAAGAAAAATTAGACAAAAAAAGTTTAGGGTCAGCTGGAAAAAAATTGAGGGTCAGTCGGGTTACCGCCATCATACTTCTGGTGTTTGTTTGGTTTTTTTTTGTTTTTAAATCTCCTTCTTAGACGGGGTTGGTAGTAATCTGAGCAGCTGGATGTATGCTTGTTAAAGCATCAAAGTTTCAGAATTATCACCATAGAACCTAAGTGAGTAAGTAAAAGGTTATTCTGACCACACCCAACTTTCTTTCCGAAACAATTCACTTTCCTCTCTTTGTTTCAGACTTATCAAACTCACATTTAGTTTATAACGATAACGTCTTAATCTGCGAAGGAACACTGCAGTCCAAACCCAAGCCCAAACAAAATGGAAAAGCTGAAGTTTTCGTATGCCCTTGGTACAATGAATCGAACAATCTACTCCGACATGGATTAGGCCTACAGGTTCTTGTCCGATGGCTGTGTCAATGGATGAGGAAGACTTCCGACCAGGATGAGGGTGCGCCTACCATCTATCTAGGTACTAGCTTAAACTTTTGGACTCGGTATCAGTTTAAACTTACAAGCTTTTTGAAACAACAAAATGCTTCTTTCATTCTCCAACTCAAAGAGCTTTACTGAACAATCTATGACTGTAAAATTCTTCTTCAGTTCATGAATCGACGATTTACCAGTGTCATGGATACCAGCACGATCACATCATTCCCATTTGTTCTGTATTCTGCTGTAAAGGTAAACTCCAAATAAAAGCACAAGTCTCCATAAACAAATAAAATAGCATGAACGAAAGAATATGTTCTCAGAAACTTACCCCCTAATGGTTTTTACTCCCGTGTTATCTATGATGGTTGTCATTAAAACTTGTTTACTGGCATCAGTTCTGCGTAACACACGAATTTTTCTGCTGATCCCAGAATGCATGTGCGTTGAAGCATCACGGGACAAGCTGAGAAAGCGTCGATTTTCATTACGACCATCTAAAACTTGAATGATATTACAATCAGTTCTATTTGAGTCCCATGACTTGTAAACAGCATCTCTGTTATAAAATAATATCTCCTTTTTCTTTTCATAATGATTAGATCTCGTTTTCATAGTTGTGGTATCCACAATTTCGAAATAATCTCAAGTAAATTTTGTTTTCGCTGGTCGACTATATGTAATGATAAAAGGGACATATGATGGGGAAAAAAGTGTGTGTGTGTGTGTGTGTGTGTGTGTGTGGTCAATGAGAGAAAAATAAAGATTGTCTGTACTAAGCGTGTCTGAATCTATGGCATGTAACCCGTACAAGATATTCTACTTTCAGTATTGCCGTAACAATGGCGCTGTTAGACAGCCACGCTGGTAGAATGGGAAACTGGCAGTCGGGATTGGATGACTTATTGAAGTCTAGTCAAGACAACGGCGGCCTCAAAACGTTTAGATTAATGCAGACCGACGATGATCGTAGCAGATTCGTTTTTGATCAGAAGCTGTTGGCGTGAGTCAGTCCTCTCTCTCTCTCTCTCTCTCTCTCTCTCTCTCTCTCTCTCTCTCTCTCTCTCTCTCTCTCTCTCAGTAACTAGACATCAGCCACATTGCGAGTTTTGTAGTGATGCACAGACAATGGTAACTGTTCCAAGGAACTTCAGCGTACCATGGGCCAATAAACCAATAGCAGACACAGGCAGGGCAGCCCCTTTAGCAAGGTGGTTCTCTGATCACACCTTCTTGACAGGTCAAGCGCATGATGAAGAGCAGCTCCAGAACAATCGGCAGACGCTGAAATAAATAGAGACCAAATGAGACATGCAGTTCCATCCAGACAAATGTAGCATCATGCCTGTATGTACCAGGAGAAAATCCACTGCCTCCCCCCATGTACACACTTCATTACTATGAACTCGAAGTTGTGAGTTAACATTATTTTTGAGTCATCCTGCAAGTGAACAGTAAATGGGAAGCCCACATTAGCAACATTGTGGCCAAAACCTGCAATACCTTGAGTTTAGTTGAAGGTTCATGAAAACAAAGTAACAACATGTCAAAATACAGGCCTAGAAAGTGCGGGTTCACCCTCATCTCAAGTATGGCTTCAGGATATGCAGTGCTGGTAGACAGAAAAAACATCCAGAACATTGAGGCTGTACAGCGCATGTACTGTCATGGGTGACTATCGATCAACATCAAACATGTCTGCTATGAACTTAAAAAGAAGGTTTGCTCTTCTGCCAAATGACAGAGACAAATACATTACAAGACAAAACACATTGCATTTCAACCTCTTTGGTATTCTTCAGGCAAGACAAACAACATCCGAGACAATGAAAACGAAGAACAAACAATCACTTACCTCCTCAAATTGGGAGCAAAACTGGAATTGACACAGTAGAAAAGAGAAGGACTACCACCAGCCTAAAGACCCTCTCCAAGATTTACAGTAAACAGTTGTATGTCAAGTGTAAAAACCTCAAGCCACTTAAAACCAAGCAAATGCAAGGACATGACCAGCAGCACTGCAGAACCCTCTACCACACACAACAGAGAAACTTCTCCTTCTTTCCCCGTACCATAAGAGACTAGAACAGTCTGAGTAAAGAATATGTTCAAACTCCATCTGTCAGGGCCGTTTCAGAAGTGTTCTGGCTGGATTGTGACCAACAAACTAACTCTGTTCTCTCTCTCTCTCTTTTTCTGTTTCCTCTCTCTCTCTCTCTTGGTCATCCAGCAGCATCTTAAAGTGGTTGAATCAGCTTCATTTTGGGGCTGCTGATTGGTCCGTGCCTGACTGGATCAACCTTCTCTCTCCCTGCCTGTCTTTCTTTCTTTTGACTCTCTCTATCCCTATCGCAGCAGTAAAGGTCAGGAGTGATCATAGTCACTACCTGGAAGACGAAGAACTTTGCAATCAGCTTATGAAATAAGACGAGACAGTCCATGCGCATAAATGGGGTAGTAGTGCTCATTAAACTGTGCGAATAGACAGTGTCTTGAGATTGTCATCCATGCTGAAGGAAGAAATCTGTTGGAGAGCAGAAGAGAAAGTTCAGAGAAAAGCTTCCCTCCCTCTTCCCACTTTCCCAACTGCCCCCCCTACCCTACCTCCCCCAGCATTATGGGGGGGGTGGGGGAGGGGGGGTTGCAACCAAGTCATGATTCCTACACCATGCCCTTCTGCCAAGATGCAGAGGTTACCGTATAACTTAGCATTTTTGCCTGGCACTTGTGTAAGCTCCACTAAGCACATTGAAGGCTTTTCTTCCTGTTTTTCTTACTGGCTCTGTGTCTGTCTCCTGCAGATGGGTTGGCTATCTGTTTAGAACACTTCACCACTCATAGAGTTAAGCTGTCAAGTTTGAAGCACATACATGGTGGTGCATGCATGAGCAAAGGCTATGTGCAGGTTGTAGGCTGACCTCTCTGACTTGTGGACAAGACTGGCTTAGCAGTCAACTGAGAGGTCAAGCACGCCAACTGAACAGGTTTCTTGTTCGCAAGGTGAAAGTGACCCATGCAAGGGAACAGGACTCTAATCAAGTTGAATAGTGGGAAAGTGAAACGAGACACCCATCCTCTGCCCTGTACGTCTCTGTTTTCTGTACTTCATCTTTTTCTTTCTTTCTTACTGCTTCATGGATTTGAACCTGTACTCACAGGATACTTGCATGCCTCAAGCCCAAGTCGCCTTGTAACAGATATCTGACCGCTTAGCAATTGGACACCACATCGTGACATGTATGATGAAAGTTACCAGCTATTGGACACCATATAAGTTATCAGCAATCAGTTACCATTTGTATAATGTAAGTTGTCACACACAGGGAGAAGTGCTCCTTTCCTGAAAAGTGGAGATTAGAAAGAGGAGGGAGAAGGGTTCTAAAATTTTAGGATTTTGTAAAAGATTTTACGTTCTTGCTCATTGGAAAGGGTCAGCTTTCTTTTTCATATGTTTTAAACTTGGTATAAAAACATGTTAACAACTTGAATAGGAGAAGGATCTGAGAAGTATATATTCAGTTGTGAATCAACCTTTGATACAGACATCTAGTTGTGGATATAATTAAGCTCACACACGAGTATTATCAAGAGGTTCTTTGAATGTCTAGGTTAAAATACCGTATAAAGGCAGCACATGCACACCTGTATTACTAAGAGACCCACTGAATTTCAGATGAGATCCAGTCTGTTAATCCAGCATGATTTGCACCTGCATGTTTGACAGGACTGTATATTTAAAAAGTGACACAAACCTAATCAAGGCTGCAGCAGGTCCTCTATTTATTTATTAGTTTGCATGTCTCTTTTTCCCCCCACAGGAACATCAGCTGGTTGAAGGATTATTTCACAGAACGCTGCCAGACATTTCACCAGAAGGATGCCCAACGTGCTGCACAGCACAAGGAACAGGGCAACAAGCTGTTCATGGTCCACCAGGATGAACAAGCTCTGCAGTCTTACACACAAGTATTTAGAATGGATTTGTCGTTATTCATAATGATATGAAATGAATTTAAATATGATCAGAGTGACTGATGGCCTGGTGGTTAGAATTTCCAAGGTGCTCAAGTTCCGGCAAATTTGTGTGGGTCACATATTTCCAACCTCCCACGATAACAATAAAACATACGTACTGTTGCTGCTGAAGGCATAAGCAACTCCTGTATACCCATATATATATATATATATATATATATATATATATTTACACACACATAGGGGTACACACATATATATATATATATATATGTATATATATATGGAAATGACCCAAAACTGACAGAAAAGAGCCTATCCTCCACTCTGCATCCAACAGGCCCTGAAACAGGTCCAAAGCATTCCACGTAGTCAAACGTTACAGTACAGACAAAAACACAGCACACAACGGGTACCGTGTATTATCAAACACAATCCTAAGAACCCTCCCCTTAAAGTTTGGTTCCAGGAATATGTCACACTTGCATACATCTAGGAGATTGCAGCAGGCCATTCCTGACCCACCAATCCTTGAAGAATGAAACAGCAGATCTCTAGAGAACCTGCTAATGCCTTCAGTCCTTCCCTGTCCCATCAGTGGAGGGGAGCAGGGATGCTTCAGATGCAGAAGAGATCGCTGTGTGATATGTGACAGCCACATGGTTGAGACTACCACCTTCACCAGTTCTGTTACCTCCAAAACCTTTAACATCAGAACCCAAATGTCATGTGAAACATCAAACATTATATATTAATTATTCTGTTCAAAATGCCTGAACTCACAGTACATTGGAAGAACCAAAAATTCCCTCAAACAAAGATTACACCTCCATCAATCAGACATCAAACTTAAAGCTGGACCTTTAATAACTTAACATTTCAATATACCTAAATCTGTGGTGCATTGCAATAGAAAAACAGAGAACTAATTGCCGTCCACATCACCTTAATAGGGAACACTTTTGGATAAGTAAAATGAAAACAAATTCTCCCAACAGGCTCAATTCTCTCTGTTAAAATTTTACCATTAAAGTGAATGATGGTGGGGGTGGGGGGGGGGGGGGGGGGGGGCTGTCACTTTCTATCAAAATTTTTCAAACACATTTCTAAGGACCAATTTTGACTTTAAATCATGTTTTATTTATTGGAGTCATCTGATTATACTTTTGATATATGTTTGTACCAGTGGCAAATGGGGAAGGTGGAATGTGAAAGCGGGACTGTGATATTGGTTGTACATGTGGTATGTACGTGCTGGGATGTGCCCAAACTGGGAGTGACAATGTGCATGTGAATGTGGTGAATGTGGTAAGATCAGCCTGTCCTGGATGGCCTGACCCATCATGTTGTCACTTGCATATTATGGTGATAGACAGGTTGCTTGGATGGGGAGTGTGGGGTTGGCAGCGGGGAGGGGGGGGGGGGGAAGGGGGAAAGGTTGAGGGAAAGAATGCAGATGCTGATGTGGTAACCCCGCATTTGTGAAACCATTCATATATGCCAATCCTCCTGCCCTGCCCCTCTCTCTCCCCCCTACATCTCTCTCTCTCTCTCCCTCTCTCTCTCTCTCTCTCTCTCTCTCTCTCTCTCTCTCTCTCTCTCTTCTCCCTATCCCTCTCTATCTCTCTAATTTGTGAATGGAGAATGTGTGTCCTTGCTCGCACACGTGTGTATGTGTGTGTGTGTGTGTGTGTGTGTGTGTGTGTGTGTGTGTGTGTGTGTGTGCATGCACGTGTGTGCATACTCGCCATGTGAGGTGGGAAAGTAAGGCACACCAGGGTGAACAAGTTTTACAGCTTTTCACGTGCCTTTACATTTTAAGCATTATACACATGCATTTTAATGTGTTAGTTGAACTCGATCTCTTGTTGTTTAACTGATGTGGCTCATGCCTTGTGTCATTTACCCTGAGGAAGGCAACAATAAGCGGAAATATTGGTACAAAATCAATACACTTGTTGTGGGTCTTTTTTAATCTTTGAGTATTTTAATATATATATATATATACACGTATATGAAGGCGAGGTGTGTTCGCCGAAAATTTGGGATAACGAAGAGCCAGGTTGTTGTTTTTTTGTGCATTGTTCTGTGTGTGTGTGTGTGTGTGTGTGTGTGTGTGTGTATATATATATATATAAAGAGAGAGAGAGAGAGAGAGATAAATATACATATGTATGTATGTATATATTTATCTACTTCTGTCTGTCTATATGTATAAGTGTATATTATGTACATATATATTTATATATATATATATATGTGTGTGTGTGTGTGTGTGTGTGTGTGTATAAATGTGCATGTGCGTGTACAGAAGATCAGGTCTATGTATTCATGAATATTAAAGATCCTGTAACTGCACGTCAGTGTTCAGTTGGTTATGAAAATATAGAAACAAATTTCCAGAATGCTCCAGAACATATGGGGAGGGACATGAGTACTGTCAAGCATTTCTGATCTAACATCAAAATACCATGATGAACACTTGAATAGTGACAACAGCGCTGTTGTTCATGTGTCTGGTGGCAGCATTATTTTGACTTTTGATTTTGGATGAATGGTGATGGTGATTAAAAAAAATCGTAATGATTATTGTTATTTTTTATTTTGTAAGTATTATGAAACTGTTTGTGGTGATCATTATCACTTAACTGATTTTTTACCAGCATCATTCTCTCTCTCTCTCTCTCTCTCTCTCTCTCTCTCTCTCTCTCCTCTCTCTCTCTCTCTCTCTCTCTCTCTCTCTAATCTCCTTTGCCATTTATGCCAGGAAGCACTTGATAATAAAGTTCATTTTATTTTCTCTTGCCAGGAACAAAGTAATGTTCAGCTTGAGTTCATTCCACAAAAATACCACAGACAACCATGCTTATTTAAGCTAATCATGCTGATGACATCAAGGAATGAAACGATTGTAAAGCAGTTCACATTATATTTGAGCAAAGCATTTAAGATTCGGAGGTTTGTTGCAGTGTAGGTTAATTTTTCATCAGTGTATTCTTGATTGTTATTTCTGTGTAGTAGCATTTGCAAATAGCAAACTGTGTGCATTGAAATTAGTTAATGTTTCGAAGGCTTAAACCGTTAAAACATTATTTTTGTGGTTATGCTTTATTTTGTGTGCATTATTTTTGTGGTTATGCTTTATTTTGTGTGCGTATTTGCTTTGGTTACAGAATACTGTTCTATCTTTGTACCCCCCTTCTGAAGGGCTATGGTCTAACAGAATAAAGGTTTGAGTCTGAATCTGAATCTTTTTTTTTTTCACAAGTCTTTAATCTGTCTCATTCTCAAGAATTTTCTTTCTTTTCCCAGGGATTCTTAGATTGCTTTTCTTTCTGAAGTAGTTGGTTTCCTAGGGCAAGATCTCATGTTTTCTTTTAAAAAAAAATGTTTGCAGTTAGTCTTCTCTAATACCTACTGAAACTTTGTTTCAGAGCATGCAGTTTGCAGCCCGCAGGGAAAAGCAGACAGAGGACAGTGGTACTGACCTTGGTGTTGCTTACGGCAATCGCTCTGCCGCCCTGTTCCGTCTTCACAATTACCAGGTGAAAAAGAGGGATCAGGGAACTGCTTTATGAAGCAAAATATATGAAGTAAATAACACTGCGGTCAAAAATCTGTTTTATATTGCTTTATGAAGATTACACTCCATAATGATCAGTGACTGCAGATCGTAGATGTGTGAAAAAAGAAGATGGCTGATGCCTGTAGGAGTGGATTAGAAGATCTTGGGTAGAGGTGAGACTGTGAATGTATTATGGCATAGACCCATCTTCTGGGCTTGAAAGGGAGGGAAATGGTGAACAGGTAGTAAGGAAAAGTGGAAAAAAGCTCAGTCCAGGGTAAAGTGTGCGCACACACAGGCATGCCATGCATGCACGCTCATACGCACAGTGATTTCTTCTTAAAAACATTGAGGGGAGTAGAGTGACGAAAAATCAGGTTCGTTGTCTATGTCTCAAAGTCTTTCGTTCCTAAACAACCTCATTTCCTTTCCCTCCTTCCCCATCCTTATCCCACTTACCAGCACATTCTTCAAAAGCGTTTTTATAATTTTTAACACAGAAATTCCTGGCTGCTTCTGGCACCCACCACACCACAGTGTTGGTGCTGCTGATAAAGATGACTTGTGACAGATAAAAACAGACTTTGTCAAATTAAAGATAAGCATAAAACGCTGCACTTGCCATCCACTCATAAGCTATTTATTTCATTGACCATATTTTCTCCACATTGAGGCTTCTTCAGGGTCTGTAGCAATCACATGCAACTGTGTTTTTATATATGAGTCTGAGCTGAGCACTTTTACCTCTGCAGTTCGTCCTGTTTCTCTTTCCCTTCACTTTGACCAAGCACAGGCCAAAAGGGACTATGTCCTGAAATGTGACCGGCTTAGTTCTACCATCCACCTGTTTCAACTGCTTCTCTTGTTTGTCTTCATTCTTTCACTGGAACAATACACACACACACACACACACACACACACACACACACACACACACACACACACACACACACACACACACACACACAAACGTCCTAAACATTTATGTTGTCCTTTCCAGTATATGTCAGGACATTGTTGACCACTTGGTCAACAGAAGGTGAATGTGTCACCTAACCATGGGACACATTTATCAAGCAAAGGCGTAGTTTTCATCATACGATAGAACTGTTTGACTGTGACAAACTCTTTTGGTTTGACAGATGAGAAGGCAAGCAGGTTGTTTGCTGTAATGTGTTGTGTGAGAGGGGATGCCTATCTTTGAGGCACACAGGTGCAGACGTAAGAGAAGGAGTTTGGGGAGCTGGGGTTCTGCTTCCCCCTGTTCCTGCTTGCCTTATCAGCTGACATTCAGTTCTGTTTGAAAGTCTGCGTCGCCCTGATGGCGCAGGTGTCGCCATCAGGGTCTCTCAAGGGCCATATCTTCCCAGGCGACTGTGTCCTTACTGCAGGTCTTGAGTCTGGTCTTCAGTCTGGCCTTGTACCTCAGGGGAGGTCTGTCTTGGTCTTGCTGTTCCTGTGTCACCTGGCGCCACCCCACAAGAAAAACTCTGAGGATCCTGCTGTCTTCACTGTGGATTATTTGGCCTGCTCATTGCTGATAGTTCTTGACAAAGTCAAATCTCAATACTGGGGAGTTGACAGGTTTTCAGATGTGGAGGATTCAACACTTTGTGTTGCCACTTACTGTCGCAGATCTTAAAACAGGAAATGCTTGTGTACTTTGTTCCAGCTTTTGGATGTGTTTTCCATAGTTTGTTCAGATCTCACAACAGAGTGCTCAGGACCTCCGTTCTCTCCAGTGCTTGGTTTGATCAGTAAAGAGAAAGTTGCCATGACACAGACTGACAGGACACAGTTACCATTCAGGGCTGGCTTTCTGTCGTATGACAGGACTGTGTGACCGACATAGAGAGGGCGCTGGGTGCAGGGGCTCCAAAGCAGTCGAAGCCAAAGCTGTTGGTTCGTCAGTGTCTCTGCTACATCAGGCTGGGTCAGAAGGAAAAGGCCGTGGCAAGTAGGTTGTGTGCATGTCGCTGTGGCTTTTCCTGCTGTTTGTATAATCAGTGTGTTTTTGTGGATGCGTACATGCACACATCACCATTGATTTGTGTATATGGCTGGTGCTTTTTGTGATCATGATTATGTGTGTGTGTTTATGTGTGTATATGTTGTGTGTTGTGTGTGGTGTGTGTGTGTGTGTGTGTGTGTGTGTGTGTGTGTGTGTGTATGAGCAGGTGGGCATGTGCGCTTGCGTTTCTATGTCCATGCTTGCATGTGTTTTCCATTGTTTGCTGAAGTAAAATCAGATCAAAAACATCTGGTACAAGTCAGACATTTTAGAACAAGGATTCACATAAATCATGTTTGAATGCATGATACTACTGTGTTGTCAGTTTAACTTGTTTACCATATTTTACTTTGTTTATCTGGTGTCTGTGCCTCTACTTAGTTAACTTGTTCTGAATGATTGTGACTCAGTTGAAAGTGTTATGCCATATGTTTTTCATATATTTTCTTTTCTTTTCAAAGCCTAGAAGAGATTACTTTGTCAATGACGTAAAAATGTACATTCTTCAGTAGGATTGATAACTAGTAGTATGTCAGACTCAAATTTCCTATTTACATTTTTTAGGACTGCACTCAAATGTTTCCATTAGTTAGAGTTTCTGTTGATATGTACACACTTTTTAACAAATTTTCTCTCAGGCAGTAGACGGTACAGCAGTCACTGGAGAATTTTCTGTTGGAAAAATGCCATTCATTAATAATGACACATGCCACATCCTAGCGGTCAAGTGTGCTTGAAACTAGACCCAGAAAAACTGAATGTACTTTCATGTTACCGTGTACAGAAAATGTAATGAAAACAAATTTCGAAATGAAAGAGGTGGTGAAAAACACAATATTTTTGCGTGTAAAAGAATCCCATTTGTCATACAGTTTAGAATGAATGTGTAACACTGTTTAGAATCAAATCAGACTGGTGTTTTCCTGTGTCTTAATTCTGATCAGTTCTTTGTAAAAAAAAAATGTTTTCTCTTCCAGCCAAGGAAGCGTTATTAGATCTTCAGGATTCTTGTGATGACAAAACAGCCCGTAAGTGTTTTAACATTTTTCTTCTTTTGTCTGTCAGCATCATTTAGTTTTCTGGCAACCTAAAATGTGTTTTTAAATTCAGCATATAGAGCATATATTAACAAAAATATGTAAGCGTCTGAAATGATGTGAAGATGAATACATTTTTCTTACATAAAAATCATCAAAAAATTACATTCTTGACACCAGATTGAAGACAAGACCGAAGGAGATGTAAGACTACATGTGTATGTATCCATTGGGTGCCTGCATTAGGAATCAGCATGAAATCATAAACTTGATCCAATAGAGCTGTCGACTTTCAGTGAATAAACATTTTTGAGTGTTGTTGTCTTCTGTGTATGTTTAACAAAATTGTTCTTCACTTGTGTTTCAGGTTATCTCAAGGGAGAATTGGAAAAGATAAAAACACAGATTGAATCAATGTGAGTTCAAAGATGTGTATTATCAAATGCTCTTGTTATTCATCTTATTCTTCTCCCTATTCTGTTCTCTACTTGTTTATTCTTTCTTTCTGTGTAACACAAAAAGTAAGTGAAATGACATAAATGCAAGTAATGAAACAGAACTTACAGATTTGGTGCACAACAAAAGTATACGACCAAATGAAGAAAATCTGGGGGAACAGTACATTGTCTCGGCGAACAATCAGAAACATGCTGTCTATGCTTCCATACAGTCATACATAAACTGTGGGTGTAGATGCCTTTGATGCCATATGATGAAGTGATCTAATGCTAAAGTGGTCAGAAAGAGATACCTCTGAACACTACCGGACTGACTCAAGCAGCAGTGCTGTGTCTCTTCTGGTGGGTGGCCTTTTGAGGACCTAGTAGTGGTTGCTTCAGGGGACTGTGACCTGCTGAAGCTGCAGCTGAGACAGGGTGAACATGGGTGTAGCTGTGTGGGAGGTGGCCGGAATGAGCAGGTTGGTAGTAATGCCGTTAAGGGGGCACAGAAGAAGAAACAGCAACAATAGAAAATGAAAACGATAGGAAGAGATGACGACTGCCGTCTGTGGCAGTGACAGTCTGCCAGTGGCAACTCCCGTGGCAGGATGATCTGCAAAGACTCCGTCCTGTGCAGTGTCTCCTCCGGTGGGTTGCCTCTTGATGATTTAACATTGACTGCTCCCTGTGGATTGCCGGTGCCGGGGCTGCGGTGGGACCGACCGGAATGTGGCTGTGGACGGGGTTTCGGAAAGAGTGGTGTGGGTGCACTGCCACTGAGGTGGCACAGAAGTTGGGACAGCAAAAAAAAAAAAAAAAAAAAAAAAGAAAAAGAAAAAGACTCCATTCTGAGAGTGGTGTGAAGTAAGTCATTAGTTGGATACAGATGTCCAGAGCAGTTCCGGAGAAGTTTGAAAATGTTCACCAACCAGCTAGGCTTGTGCCATCAGAAATTCTGGCAGTATGCCGAAGTTTTCACTAACTTCAAATATGGCCACATAAATTTTGGTGTTGTTTCAAACATGCAGGAAGCATTGAAATTGAAAGCAAACTGGGTACAATGTTAGTGTGAAATGAAAGTGGATAATGGACACAGCTGTATACAGTCATAAATTCCCTCAGTGCTGTGAACATAGGAATACTCATGGATTTAAAAAGTATGGTTATTCCTCTTTTTTATTTCAATCAATTTTGTAGCTGTAGCTCGAGTTTGAAAACCTTTACAAGTTTAAAGTAGGTCTTAAAGCTCTAAAATGAATTTGTTGCATCATCTTAGTGACATATTATATAACAGGGTTAGAAGTTAACATGCTGTCTTCTTCCCACAGACCTGACAGTTCAAACAGTAACTGTCACCAACCGGGGACACAGTGCCTTCCAGACCCAGCAGTGTCGTATGGCGTGAACAGTGTCGTGGTTCAAGCCACATCCGCCGTGGAGATGAAGACAACGGCTTCACAGGGCAGGTTTCTGCAGGTGAGCACAGAGCAAAGGGAGAGAAGTTAAGTATCTTCAAACAGGGCAGGTGTCTGCAGGTGAGCTGAAGCAAAGGGAGAGAAGTTAAGTATCTTCAACAGGGCAGGTGTCTGCAGGTGAGCATGAAGCAAAGGAGAGAAGTTAAGTATCTTCAAACAGGGCAGGTGTCTGCAGGTGAGCATGAAACAAGGAGAGAAGTTAAGTATCTTCAAACAGGCAGGTGTCTGCAGTGAGCATGAAGCAAAGGGAGAGAAGTTAAGTATCTTCAAACAGGGCAGGTGTCTGCAGGTGAGCATGAAGCAAAGGGAGAGAAATGCAATATCTTCCCCTTCCACAAGTTTCAGTTCTATTGTGCACACTGAAGGCACGCACCACTTCCTGTTGAACTGACTGGCTCCCTGTCTGCCTTCTGGTCATGGGTTGGCTGTCTGTGTGTCAGTTTTCGCTGCTGATTGTGTCAAACTGTCAGGTTTGGGGCACAGACATGAGAGTTCACATCCGGGGGCACAGGCTTTGTGCAGGTAATGGGCCACCCCTGCTGGACAGTGAGCAAGAGGCTCGCTTAATGAGGATACCCGAGGGGTGGGGGGGGGGGTGGGGGGGGGGGGGGGTAGTCCATCCAACTGAACTATGCTGTTATAGCGCATGGTAAATTGGTGCCCAGAAGAAGTTAATGAATGTAACACAGACATAAGGGAAATAAAGGGAATGGAGTTGAGATGTTTATCCTGTCCTTTCTTGATCTTTTGAGATGAGTTAGTTTCACAGGCAGAAATTGCAACCATTTTTTAAAAAGAAATTAAAGTAAATCTGCCACATAACAAGGACAAACGAATTACGAGACAATTTGCCTTGTAATGTGTTTGTCCCCCTGTCTGATGGGTTTACTTTAATTTCCTTGAAAATAATTTTTTTTAGATGAGTCGCACAACGAAGATGTGCCTCTATTGGTAAGTCTGTGACTCTTTGGTTGGGAACTGTTCATCTTCACCCTCGGAAATTCAACACTACATTTGGGCCATTTTTGTCTGTTGTTCTTGTCTTGTTTTTGGTACACTTCTCATTTTCAGCCTTACTGATCCACGTGCCATTATGTTTTCAGTATTTTGGGTTTTTTTTTTTCCCTTCAGGGACAGATAACTGGTCCTTTCATTTGGATGTGTTGTCGTTGGTATCCAGGAAAGAAAAGTCGACCTCTGACTTTGCTGAATGAATTCAGTAAGATGCAATGGTCAGTTGCATGCATACATATATACAATTAAAGCATAAACAAAAATTACACATATTTTACACATTCTGAAACGTTTTTCAACACATTCCCAAAACTGGCACCAAAAAATAATTCCTCTTTCAAAATCCCACAACATCACGACTGACAGAGAGGGAAATGTTTAGACTTTTTATGTATTGAAGTGGATCTGAACAACGTAAACAGTGGCGTGGGTGTGTCTTTGTCTATGAGAACTGTTCCAAGCAGTGAACAGGGGTATAGGTGTTTTGTTGCAGGCAACACGAGACATCAAGAAAGGCGACACCCTGATAGTGGAGCGACCCTTTGCCGCCGTTCTTCTGCCTCCACATTACGGCACACACTGCCTACATTGCTTTGTGGCTCTGCCGTGTAATCCTGTAGGGTGAGTCTTTTCTGCCTCCTCATTATGGCACACATTGTCCACACTGCTTTGTGACTGTGCCTTGTAATCCTGTGGGGTGAGTCCTTTGTGTCTCCATATTATGGCACACATTGTCCACACTGCTTTGTGGCTGTGCCTTGTAAGCCTGTGGGGTGAGTCCTTTGTGTCTCCACATTATGGCACACATTGTCCACACTGCTTTGTGACTCTGCCTTGTAATCCTGTTCGGTGAGTCCTTTGTGTCTCCACATTACGGCACACATTGTATGCACTGCTTTGTGACTCCGCCTTGTAATCCTTTTGAGTGAGTACTTTCTGCCTCCACATTACAGCACACTTTGTCCACACTGCTTTTTGGCTCTGCTTTGTAATCCTGTTGGGTGAGTCCTTTCTGCCTCCACATTACGGCACACATTGTCCACACTGCTTTGTGACTGTGCCTTGTAATCCTGTGGGGTGAGTCCTTTGTGTCTCCATATTATGGCACACATTGTCTGCATTGCTTTGTGACTGTGCCTTGTAATCCTGTTGGGTGAGTCCTTTCTGCCTCCACATTACGGCACACATTATCCACACTGCTTTGTGACTGCCTTGTAATCCTGTGGGGTAAGTCCTTTGTGTCTCCATATTATGGCACACATTGTCTGCATTGCTTTGTGACTGTGCCTTGTAATCCTTTGAGGGGAGTCCTTTCTGCCTCCACATTACGGCACACATTGTCCCGCACTGCTTTGTGACTGTGCCTTGTAATCCTGTGATGTGAGTCCTTTGTGTCACCATATTATGGCACATGCTGTCTGCATTGCTTTGTGCCTCTGCCTTGTAATCCTGTTGGGTGAGTACTTTGTGTCTCTACATTACGGCACACATTGTCTGCCCAGCTTTGTGACGCAGCTTTGTAATAGTGTGAGGTGTGTCTTTTTTGTCTCCACATTATGCAACACATGTCTGTATTGCTTTGTGGCTGTGCCTTGTAATCCTGTAGGGTGAGTCCTTTTGTCTGCACATTACTGCACACATTGCTTTGTGGCTGTGCCTTGTAATCCTGTGGGGTGAGTCCTTTCTGCCTGCACATTGTGGCACACATTGTCCACACTGCTTTGTGGCTCTGTTGCCTAGTCAGTCCATTGTCGGTGTGGTCCTTTATTTTCGTCCACCATTACGGCACACATTGCCAGCATTGCTTTGTGGCTCTGCCTTGTAATCCTGTCGGGTGAGTCCTTTATGTCTCCACATTACGGCACACATTGCCTGCATTGCTTTGTGGCTCTGCCTCGTAATCCTGTAGAGTGAATTCTTTCTGTTTTTATGTTATACAACACAATGCCTTTGTGGGTCTTTCATTTAATACTGCTGATGTGTGTCTTTTGTGTATCCATATTAGTAATGCATTGTCTGCATTGATTTGTGGTTCTGTCGTTTAGTCCTGTGTGGTGAGTCGTTTTTGTGTTCACATCGTATAATGCATTGTCTTTACTGATTTGTGACTCTGTCTTAGTAATCCTCTAGGATGAGTCCTTTCTTTCTCCACATTATGCATCACATTGTCGATATTGTTTTTGTGTTTCTGTCATTTTACTGCTGTAAGATGAGTCTTTCCTGTTTCCACATTGTGCAATACATTGTCTGCATTGCTTTGAGACTCTGTTTAAGTAATCTTGTGGAGTTAGTATTTTACTGTTGAACAATTAAGTAGTGGGGGGAAAACAAGTACAGGCTAACAATTCCTCTATCATTACGTTAATGACTTGGTAAATATTGAAAAAAAGGGGGGATGGTGAGGGGGGAATGGGGGAAGAAAGATAATGAGTATGAAAAATCAAGGAAACAGTCATAGATATGAAATTCTTCACTAACCCATCTTGAAGACAGAATCATTCATATTGCCTGCTCCGAGGCCTTTCGTCCACTGAACTGGACACGTCAGGGAGGCACAGATGATTGTGTCTGTGTTCTTTGTATCATGCAGCACATTGCCTGCAATACTTTGTGGCTGTGTCATGTAATCCCCTGCGGTAAGTCCTTTCTGTGTCACATTATGCATTGCCTGCAATACTTTGTGGCTGTGTCATGTAAACCCCTGCGGTAAGTCCTTTCTAGTTGTCACTATTATGCAATCACATTGCACACTTGCCTCACTATTGTGGCTGTGTCAGTAATCCCGTGGGGTAAGTCCTTCTGTCTCACTTCATGCAACACATGCCTGCCTGACTTTGTGGCTGTCAGTACACCGTGTGGGTGAGGCTTTTTCTCCTACGTCATCAACACACACAGCCGGTCTGCCTACTTTGTGGGCTTTTGTCGCCACTATGTATACTGTGTTGGGTGAGTCTCATTTCTGCACTTCGTCCATCTACACCAGCATTTACTCCTGTGGTACTCCCCCACACAGTCCTGTATGTGTGAGTCCTTGTCTGTCCTCCACACTATGCAGCACATTGTCTGCATTGCTTTATGACCATGCTTTGTAATCCTGGGTGTGAATCCTCATTGCCTCCACATATGCAGCACATTGTCTGCATTGCTTTATGACCATGCTTTGTAATCCTGTGGTGTGAATCCTCATTGCCTCCACATTATGCAACACATTGTGTTGTGAATGTTTGTATCTCTGCTATGAATCCTTCTGTGCCTCCACATTATGCAACACATTGTCTGCATTGCTTTATGACCATGCTTTGTAATCCTGTGGTGTGAATCCTCATTGCCTCCAAACACATTGTTTGGGAGACGTTGTGGCTCTGCTATGTAATTGTTTCTATCTCCACATTGTGCAGCATATTGCCTGCATTGCTGAGTGGCTCTACAATGTAATCCAGTAAGCTGTGTCCTGTCTGTCACCACATTATGCAACACTTTGTCTGCAATGCTTTGTGACGATGCTTTGTGATCGTGTTGTGTTAGCCCTCTTTGCCTCCATCTTGTGCGACACATTGTTTTCAGCACTCTGTGACTCTGCTGTGCAAACCAGTAGAACGAGTCTTTCCATCTCCACATTATGCAATACAATATCCACATTGCTCTGTAGCTTTGCGTGTAATCCTGTTGGGCGAGTCATTTCTGTCTG
This sequence comes from Conus canariensis, assembly GCA_033310375.1. Taxonomy (NCBI): domain Eukaryota; kingdom Metazoa; phylum Mollusca; class Gastropoda; order Neogastropoda; family Conidae; genus Conus; species Conus canariensis. Next base: position 44,163,029 of record CM065733.1, on the reverse strand, counting down.
TACATCAGGCAGTGCACTGTCCCATGAATGTGGATGCAGCTTTGTGTGGGAAGTGGGAATGAGCGGGGTGAGAGTGGTGGCAGTGAGGCTCAGGGAGAGGAGACAACACAAAGAAGAGCTGGTCTGGAAACGTTTCTGTTCTCACATGTTACATTGGTCACAGACATAGAGTTCTGAGAGAAGGGGCAGTCTTGATAAGTTTGCATCTTCACATTATGACACTGGTCGCAGATCCAGACCATTGAACGAAGAGGTAGTCACAATAAGTTTGTATCTTCAGATCAAGGTAGGTGGTCACAAATCCAGACGGTTGAATGAAGAGACAGTCTCATAAGTTTGTGTCTTCAGATTATTACAGTGGTCACAAATCACAGAAATGTGAAAGAAAAACTAGTCAAGAAATATTTGAGTCTTTACAAATTACATGGGTCACGAACTCAGAGCACTGAGAGAAGAGTTAGTTTTGACAAATCTGTATGTTCAGATATTACACTGAGTACAAGCACAGAACTGTGAAAGAAAGTTGCTCTTGAAAGGAAGGTGTCTTCACAAATTACAGCACTCAGAACACTGAAGGTTGGTATCTTGACAAATTATCTTGGTCCAAAAGCCAGAGCAAGAAAATTTTTAAAAAAAAGGAAAGAAAGAGATGGTCACGAAAGAAGAGAGAAAGGTTTGCCACAAAATGTTTTTCACCCAAGGTTTATCTTCTCCTTCCCCTCCTCTTTGCCCCTCTTCCAAGCTTTTATTTGTCAAGTTGCAAAGCGAGACGACTGCAGGCGGAAATCTAAACAAATCTTAAATAAATGTTAGCGAACCGCCCAGAGAACGTGGACAAACGAGTCACAAGACGAAACACAACGCGTTTCGACCTCTTAGGTCTTCATCGGGTGAGACATAAATGAATAAAACAACGAAAATTCACTTAGCTTTGATCGCTTCAGATCACTTCACAGGGTTCAGCGCAAGGAAGAAGGCATTGAATGACACCTTCTTCCTTGTGCTGAACCCTGTGAAGTGATCTGAAGCGATCAAAGCTAAGTGAATTTTCGTTGTTTTATTCATTTATGTCTCACCCGATGAAGACCTAAGAGGTCGAAACGCGTTGTGTTTCGTCTTGTGACTCGTTTGTCCACGTTCTCTGGGCGGTTCGCTAACATTTATTTAAGATTTGTTTTATTTGTCAGACTGTTGTTGTGTGTGTTTTGTGCTGAGCAACAGTGTGATTTGTTGGGCAGGTGTGGGCGATGCAGTGGCGTGCTGTACTGCAGTGAAGGGTGCCGAGACCTTTCCTGGTCTACCTATCATCATGTGGAGTGCAGATACATGGACTTGTTGCATTCGGTAATGGGATATGTATAGGTGTTTGTATATCTGTGCGTATTTGTCTGTGGGTTTGTTTGTGTGTGTGTGTGTGTGTGCGTGCGTGCGTGCATGCATGTGTGCGTGCGTGTGTGTGTGTGTGTGACTCTGTGTGTGTTTGTGTGTGTGTGTGCATGCGCTTGTGTGCACATGTTTGCATGCATATGTGTAAATATGTGCATGAGTGTGCATGTGTGTGTGCTTATGACTTACAAAGAAACAGAGGGAATGTTAGGATTCATTATGCTTTTTTTAAGAAAGCTTTTAAGCTTTATTTCCTTCTTTGATCTATTTTTTCTTTCTTTGAATGTTTGTTTGTTTCTCTCAGATTATTGACTTGTTCATTGGGTGGTGAATTTTCTTGAACTTTCCGTGGTACAGGTCCTGAAATTTATTATCATAGAAAGACACACACACACAACACACACACACACACACACACACACACACAAGGATCTTTCTTTCTGTCTTTGTGTCCATTGCTATCAGTCTGTCTGTCTGTCTGTCTCTTTGTGTCTGTCTGTCTGTTTTCTCTCTCTCTCTCTCTCTCTCTCTCTCTCTCTCTCTCTCTCTCTCTCTCTTCAGCTGATTTTCAGCAAAAATGAAGTTTTGATCTGTATGACCATGTGTGGGTGTGTGTGTGTGTGTGTGTGTGTGTGTGTGTGTGTGTGTGTGTGTGTGAGTATGTGCATGTGTGTGTTTGTGTGTGCATGTGTGTGTGTATGTGTGTGTGTGTGTGTGTGTGTTTGTCTGTGTGTGTGTATGTGTGTGTGTGTGTGTGTGTGTGTGTGTGTGTGTGTGTGTGTGTTGTGTATGAGTGTATGTGTGTGCGCAAGCGAATGCATGCGTGCATATATATAATTGTATGCAAATGAGTGTGCATGTGTATATGTGTGTGTGTGTGTGTGTGTGTGTGTGTGTGTGTGTGTGTGTGTGTGTGTGTGTGTTCAGGTAGGGATCGCTCACCTGGCCCTGAGGATTGTTCTCACTGTGGGATTGCCAGCACTGCAGGGTGAGTGTTTCTCCCATGTCTCTCCCTCAACTCTGTTTGAAAATAAAATATGAAATATTACTGGGAAACACAAACAATGAACATAGATGAGGAAGATCACTTTTGTTACATGGGTAAAACATGCTGATTCCACTTGCTTGTAGTTCATCAAGACACCATGCGAGAGAGCGCAAACATTTTCCTCACTTCAAGACATAACTTACCCAAGTGTTGACTCGCAGCCACAACTCTGTAGCAAAAATAATAATCAAAAGAACATTGTCATCTTTTTCAATACCTAGCATTTATAGGATACCACTAAAACGTAAGCGGTGCCTGGACTTAGTCATTGAAGACACATTTTGGAGAACTGGATCTTTCATTCTACTGATTTTCAGTGTCTGATTTGTCTTTGTATTTGGGTGCTTTGTTCCAAGCCCCACATGTTGGTCGATATGACTGGCTCAACCGATGTGAGAAACTTGACTGTTCAGCTGTCCACGTTGTGCTATTCAGCAGCAAATTCAAGGGCTTCAACAGCAACTGTGGAGAAAGCTCTCATTTGTTCACTTGATTTTTTTTTTTTTTTAAATAGAAAACCAACATGTTTGGACTATACATGAAACACATATGCCCCAGGAAAAAAGAAACAGCTACTTAGCTCTTACAGTATTAGAAGAAAAAGAAAAAGATACACCAAAAAGTGTATTAAAATGGTATATCACAAATATGATATTACATTGATATAACATAACATGTAACACAAGTTTAATATAAAATTGTCAATAAAATGATCTGAAAAGACAAGAAAGCATACACTCCAAACTGATTAATAGAAAGTAGATGATATATGACTGTAAACAAAAGTTACCCGTATGTGTCAGTTGCAATGAAGCTTTAGAGAGGAATGACTGAGTCTGGGGCTGCAAGGCTGTGTTATGTTGATCACAACATTTGCAGTAATATTACAAAGTGGGAAATCTCTTTAGGGGGAAAGAAGGGTTTTTTTTCTCCTTTTGAATAGATTTGTTGCTTAAATGTTACGCTTTGGGCACCACAGGCAAATGTAGACTGTGCAGGTCGGAAATCCTTTCAAAGTGTACTAGGACTGGCACTTCCAGTGCAGACACAACAGAGAGCTCCTGCGTGGGCCTAGGAAAACTCATTTTTAAAAGAACTGTTAGTGATTCCACAAGACAACATGGATAGACAGATGACAAGACAAAACAGGATTCAACCTCTGAGGTCTTCATGAGGTAAAACAGACAACATTCAGGACAATGAAAATGAAGAACGAGCACTCACTTATCTTCTCATATTCAGTGCAAGATGGTTATTTAATGAAGGGAAACTTGCTGATTTTTTTTTAATGACGCCTTTCTCGGGCAGTCTTTGCTGTGGCTTTACTCGATCATTTGAATTTTTATAATGAAAACAATTATGGGAGGCGACTCATGTAATACTGCTCAGCAGCAGCCCGCCCACAGACTGATGTAGCAGATGTGAGACCTGGGCGAGTGGAAGAAACCTGAGTTCCTATGAGGATCCAAGAGCCTGTGTGGGATCAGCAGGTGGGCTTCAGGGGCAGTGGCCTTGAGGGGTCAGGGGGTGAGTTGAACGGCATGCTCAAGGCATCCTACATTCCAGTAATTTTTTATGCCTGCAGTCTTGTCAATGTTTCTTGCAAACTCATCTCAGTGTCATATAGAAGGCAGCAACGCTGTTTCTGTCTTGCAACAAACGCATATACAGATCCGCTGTGCAGTGTGTCTGTACAGGTGTGAATTGATTCTCAGATTTCCTGGAGCAGAGGAAGACGAGGGAGGGGCATGCATCTGACGCTGTGCCAGGTGTGACAGAGGAGGGTCGTTATGAGAGGAATTACCTGTCGGTCTATGACCTCATGACTCACACAGACGACATGGTCACTGATGATCTCTTCCAGTATTCCTTGGTGGGTTTCATTTTTGTTGTTTATGTACATGTGTGCTTGACAATTTGTGGGTATGGGTGTATGATGTGTGTTTGTGTGTCTATGTTGTGTTTGTGTGTGTGTGACACCTGAAAACAGACTGTTGTCCCTCTGTATGGTAACAGCACTGAAAGGTAGGAATACGCTGACACCTGAAAACAGACTGTTGTCCCTCTGTATGGTAACAGTGCTGAAAAACAGTAACACACTTACACTGAAACCTGAAAACAGTCTCAATCTAAACCACTGAAGACTTCATGTTCTGGACAGTGATACAGAGAGATTTTAGTCATGTTTAAAGTGTTCATTTGTCTGGTAGGTGCACTGTGAATCATTAGTCTTTGAGGAGCACTTACAACAAAGATCAACTTGTTTTCTCTTTTGGCTCAAACATTCACGTGTGTGCAAAGGCATTCTTACAGCATACTAATACCACTGTCTGAAAATACAGCCATGCAGAGATTAAACCACAGACTTGGCTGACACTGTCTGTACATTACTCTGATGCAGATAAACTCTGTTTTGAAAAGAAATTCTTCTCCTCAGTCAGATAACGAGATTAAACCACAGATTTGGCTGACACCATCTGTACATTACTCTGATACTGGTATACTGCACACACGTTTTTTAAAAGAAATTCTTCTTCTCAATCAGACAGCGAACTTACTGCTGGCCATACTGATCCACTGCGGATGGTTCGGTCACCCGTCTCAGCCAGAACCAGGATCAGACTTTGAAGTCAACAACGACGACCTCGTGGCATTCCTGGAAGGACGTCTGTTCCAGACAGCTGACGATGGGTCAGGACTGAGTGCCAAGCAGGTGTTTTCTGTGGGTGGGGTGCTGCTTAGACACGTGCAGCAGCTGGTGTGCAATGCGCACGCCATTACGGCGCTGCGCACCACGCAGGTCAGTCAGGAGCATCTGGTGGAGACGCAGAGCCAGGTGCGGGTTGCCACGGCGATCTATCCCACGGCCAGTTTGATGAACCATTCCTGTGACCCCACCATTATCTCCAGGTGGGAATGGGAGTTGGCTTTCGAAAAGCTTGGTGGTGGTGTGCATGGCTTTTGGTGTGTGCGTCTGCTTGTATGTGTGTGTCTTAGTGTGTCGTTGTGTTTATCAGTGTTTGTATAATAGCCTATGGTTTGTAGCATAGGAACAGTGTGTGTGTGCGCGCGTGCGCGCGCGCGTGTGTGTGTGTGTGTGTGTGTGGTGTGTGTGTGTAAGAATAACAGTAATAGTTTATGAGTGTTTGTGTGCTATTGATTGAATATGCCAACATTTTCCGCCTTGTGTGCCATTGATCATCATAATATACCAACATTTTCCCCCTTGTGATCCATTGATCATCATAGTATGCCAACATTTTCCCCCTTGCGATCCATTGATCATCAAAGTATGCCAACATTTCCCTCCTTGTGATCCATTGATCATCATAGTATGCCAATATTTCCCCCCTTGTGTGCCATTGATCATCATAGTATGCCAACATTTCCCCCTTGTGTGCCATTGATCATCATAGTATGCCAACATTTCCCCTTGTGTGCCATTGATCATCATAGTATGCCAACATTTCCCCCCTTGTGTGCCATTGATCATCATAATATGCCAACATTTCCCCCTTGTGTGCCATTGATCATCATAGTATGCCAACATTTCCCCCCTTGTGTGCCATTGATCATCATAATATGCCAACATTTCCCCTTCGTGTGCCATTGATCATCATAGTATGCCAACATTTCCCCCCTTGTGTGCCATTGATCATCATAGTATGTCAACATTTTCCCCCTTGTGTGCCATTGATCATCATAGTATGCCAACATTTCCCCCCTTGTGTGCCATCAATCATCATAGTATGTCAACATTTTCCCCCTTGTGTGCCATTGATCATCATAGTATGCCAACATTTCCCCCCTTGTGTGCCATCAATCATCATAGTATGCCAACATTTTCCCCCTTGTGTGCCATTGATCATCATAGTATGCCAAGATTTCCCCCTTGTGTGCCATCAATCATCATAGTATGCCAACATTTCCCCCTTGTGTGCCATTGATCATTATAGTATGCCAACATTTCCCCCTTGTGTGCCATCAATCATCATAGTATGTCAACATTTTCCCCCTTGTGTGCCATTGATCATCATAGTATGCCAAGATTTTCCCCCTTGTGTGCCATTGATCATCATAGTATGCCAACAGTTTCCCCCTTGTGTGCCATTGATCATCTTAGTATGCCAACATTTCCCCCTTGTGTGTCATTGATCATCATAGTATGCCAACATTTCCCCCCTCATACGCCATTGATTATCATAGTATGCCAACATTTTCCCCCTTGTGTGCCATTGATCATCATAGTATGCCAAGATTGTCCCCTCTTGTTTGCCATAAATCATCATAGTATGTCAACATTTTCCCCCTTGTGTGCCATTGATCATCATAGTATGCCAACATTTCCCCCCTTGTGTGCCATCAATATCAATTCTTGTATGTCCAACATTTTCCCCTTGTGTGCCATTGATCATAGTATGCCAACATTTTCCCCCTTGTGTGCCATTGATCATCCAACATAGTATGCCAAACATTTCCCCCTTGTGTGCCATCAATCATCATAGTATGTCAACATTTTCCCCCTTGTGTGCCATTGATCATCATAGTATGCCAACATTTTCCCCCTTGTGTGCCATTGATCATCATAGTATGCCAACATTTCCCCCCTTGTGTGCCATCAATCATCATAGTATGTCAACATTTTCCCCCTTGTGTGCCATTGATCATCATAGTATGCCAACATTTTCCCCCTTGTGTGCCATTGATCATCATAGTATGTCAACATTTTCCCCCTTGTGTGCCATTGATCATCATAGTATGCCAACAGTTTCCCCCTTGTGTGCCATTGATCATAGTATGCCAACATTTTTCCCCTTGTGTGCCATTGATCATCATAGTATGCCAATATTTTTTCTCTTTGTGTACGTTTGATGAATATAGTTTGCGAGCATGTTTCCCCTTTGTGTGCAATGGACCATCATAGTCTGTAGCTGTGGGTGGACATTGTTGGTCATTGAATGGTGGTAATTGTGGATGGACAGTGTTGGTCATTCTTTTGGCGGTGGTCAGTTTCCAGAAGGATGTGCTGGTCGTGAAAAGTGTGAAGGACGTCAGCCGAGGAGGAGAGATCTTCAATTGCTATGGTAACGCTTCTTTGTCTGTGTGTGTGTGTGTGTGTGTGTGTGTGTGTGTGTGTGTGTACATGTGTGTGTGTATGTGTGTGTGTATACACATGTGTGTGTGCACATGTGTGTGTGTGTGTGCATGTGTATGTGTGTGTGTGTGTGTGTGTGTGTGTGTGTGTGTGTGTGTGTGTGTTCATGTGTGTGTGTGTGTGTGCATGTGTGTGTGTGTATGTGTGTGTGCATGCGCGCATGTGTGTGTGTGTGTGTGTTTTACAATGCTGTCCTCATGTTTCATTGCATTCATGACTTCCTTTACAGGACTGTAGCAACAACATTGGTTTTTTTTTTTTGAAAGATAAATTGTTTTATTAGAATTGACAGGCAAGCATACTTGCACACGAAGACGCTCACACATAATGATCATTGTGCATGTTTCTATACAAGTTCTGAATATTAAATGACTTGTGCACAAGTACAAGCATTTAGATGCGTGCACATGTTCCTGGGCTACACACACACACACGCACATGCTCACACTCACACACACACACACACACACACACACACACACACACACACACACACACACACACACACACACATCATCATCATCATCATCATCATCATCATCATCATCATCATCATCATCATCATCATCATCATCATTCTCATGACTTAAGTGGTTGTTGGGGGGACATGAGGGACGACTCCATCTTTCTTCTCAATCATGGTCTGTCCTCTGCTTCTCTCTCTCATACACACACATGCACACACACACACGCACACACGCACGCATGCACGCATGCTTACACACACACACACACTTGCACGCTTGCATGCACGCACGCATGCATGCATGCACACAGACACACATACACACACACACACACACACACACACACACACACACACACACACACACACACACACACACACACACGCAGAGCCGCAGAGCCAGGTAGCACGGAAAATAAGTAAACATTTATCAAAGTCACAAAGGAAATGATGTAACAACAACAGCAATTTTTTTCCTGTTTATTGACAAGTATGTAATCATTCTTTTAAGAACAGCACACAAGCTTATGTGTCAAAAAACAAAACAGAAAAAACTGACAGCTAATGTGTGTGTGATTCAGGACCTCACTGTAAACGTATGAAGAGAGCGGAGCGGCAGGAGGTGCTAAAGACCCAGTACTTCTTTGACTGTCGTTGTGAGGCCTGCAGTTGTGACCAGGAGGACACACTCCTTGTCAAACAGGTATCACTGTACTTCTTTGACTGTAACTGCTAGCCTGTAGTAATGACAAAGAGAGTCAGCCCTTCGTTATACAGGTATCACTGTACTTCTTTGACTCAAACTGCCAGTCTGTAGTAATGAGAAAGACAGCAAATTTCTTGCTACACAGGTATCACTGTACTTCTTTGCCAGTAACTGCCAGCCTGTAGTAATGACAAAGACAGCCAGCCCTTTGTTACACAGGTATCACTGTACTTCTTTGCCTGTAACCGCCAGCCTGTAGTAATGACAAAGACAGCCAGCCCTTTTTTACACAGGTATCACTGTACTTCTTTACCTGTAACTGCCAACCTGTAGTAATGTCAAAGACTGCAAGTCCCTGCAGAGCAGTGTCTCCTCTGGTGGGTTGCCTCATGACGACTTGACACTGACTGCACCCTGTGGATTGTTGATGTCAGGGCTAGGACAGGACAGGCCAGGCTGTGGCTGCGGACGAGGAGTCGGAATGAGCTGCGTGGACGCAATGCCACTATGGTGGCACAGAAGATAGGAGAGCAAAAATCAAACAAACAAACAAAAAGACAACAAGCCCCTTGTTGCACAGGTATCACTGTAGTTCTTTTTTTTTTTCTGTCGTATCTTTGGTGCCACTCTAGTGGCATTACCCCAATGCTGCATACTCCAATTCCCAATCCAGCTACACCTTGACTTGTCCCATCATCGCTCCGGCACCAGCAATCCATAGGGAGAATCAGTGTCATGTCGTCATGAGGCACAGAGGACACACTGCCCTACCATCGAGTTACTTCAGTGGTGTTTCAGTGGCGCTTGTTCTGATCTAGTATGTAAGGTACACCACATGCTAACACCCGCACTGATAACAGTAATTACCTAGTCTGAGCGTCAACATGATTGGCATTACCCTTCATCAGGTACCACCACATGCACCCCACTGACAGTCCCTATGAACTCACTAATACTGGAAATTTTGTTAAAAATCTTTCCTCCATAAAATCTTCGATCAAATGAAAAATGTTAATCTCCCTCAGAAACTCCACGATCACATCGGAAGGAACATCTTTGGGCTGTATTTCCTCTCTTACTTTCATGATATGTGCTGGTTTCAAGCAGGCCCAAGATACAGACACCTGCAACCTGCAGGAAAGTTAAGCAACATTCTCAGGAAGGCATCCATTTAAGAGGGTAAACCTCGATTATGAGGTTACAGTCTTCCCAGCTGACCCCATAGCAATCTCAACTGTGGGTAAGAGCCAGTAAGGGACCAAAAAATCCCACAAATGTAAATGGCTCTAATGAGAAACGAACCCACAACTTCCCAGCCAAGAATCTACAATACTAATCTCTGTGCCACAGTGGCTGATATTACTGTATTTCTTTGACTGTCACTATCAGGCCTGTCGTAAACAAATCACTTGTTATATAGGTATTACTGTCTTTCTGTAGTGTCATTGTCAGGCCTGTCGTAAACAAATCAGTTGTTATACAGGTATTACTGTCTTTCTGTAGTGTCATTGTCAGGCCTGTCGTAAACAAGTCAGTTGTTATACAGGTATTACTGTCTTTCTGTAGTGTCATTGTCAGGCCTGTCGTAAACAAGTCAGTTGTTGTACAGGTATTACTGTCTTTCTGTAGTGTCATTGTCAGGCCTGTCGTAAACAAGTCAGTTGTTGTACAGGTATTACTGTCTTTCTGTAGTGTCATTGTCAGGCCTGTCGTAAACAAATCACTTGTTGTACAGGTATTACTGTCTTTCTGTAGTGTCATTGTCAGGCCTGTCGTAAACAAATCACTTGTTGTACAGGTATTACTGTCTTTCTGTAGTGTCATTGTCAGGCCTGTCGTAAACAAATCACTTGTTGTACAGGTATTACTGTCTTTCTGTAGTGTCATTGTCAGGCCTGTCGTAAACAAATCACTTGTTGTACAGGTATTACTGTCTTTCTGTAGTGTCATTGTCAGGCCTGTCGTAAACAAATCACTTGTTGTACAGGTATTACTGTCTTTCTGTAGTGTCATTGTCAGGCCTGTCGTAAACAAATCACTTGTTGTACAGGTATTACTGTCTTTCTGTAGTGTCATTGTCAGGCCTGTCGTAAACAAATCACTTGTTGTACAGGTATTACTGTCTTTCTGTAGTGTCATTGTCAGGCCTGTCGTAAACAAATCACTTGTTGTACAGGTATTACTGTCTTTCTGTAGTGTCATTGTCAGGCCTGTCGTAAACAAATCACTTGTTGTACAGGTATTACTGTCTTTCTGTAGTGTCATTGTCAGGCCTGTCGTAAACAAATCACTTGTTGTACAGGTATTACTGTCTTTCTGTAGTGTCATTGTCAGGCCTGTCGTAAACAAATCACTTGTTGTACAGGTATTACTGTCTTTCTGTAGTGTCATTGTCAGGCCTGTCGTAAACAAATCACTTGTTGTACAGGTATTACTGTCTTTCTGTAGTGTCATTGTCAGGCCTGTCGTAAACAAATCACTTGTTGTACAGGTATTACTGTCTTTCTGTAGTGTCATTGTCAGGCCCGTCGTAAACAAATCACTTGTTGTACAGGTATTACTGTCTTTCTGTAGTGTCATTGTCAGGCCTGTCGTAAACAAATCACTTGTTGTACAGGTATTACTGTCTTTCTGTAGTGTCATTGTCAGGCCTGTCGTAAACAAATCACTTGTTGTACAGGTATTACTGTCTTTCTGTAGTGTCATTGTCAGGCCTGTCGAAACAAATCACTTGTTGTACAGGTATTACTGTCTTTCTGTAGTGTCATTGTCAGGCCTGTCGTAAACAAATCACTTGTTGTACAGGTATTACTGTCTTTCTGTAGTGTCATTGTCAGGCCTGTCGTAAACAAATCACTTGTTGTACAGTATTACTGTCTTTCTGTAGGTCATGTCAGCCTGTCGTAAACAAATCACTTGTTGTCGTATTACTGTCTTTCTGTAGTGTCATTGTCAGGCCTGTCGTAAACAAATCACTTGTTGTACAGGTATTACTGTCTTTCTGTAGTGTCATTGTCAGGCCTGTCGTAAACAAATCACTTGTTGTACAGGTATTACTGTCTTCTGTAGTGTCATTGTCAGGCCTGTCGTAACAAATACACTTGTTGTACAGGTATTACTGTCTTTCTGTAGTGTCATTGTCAGGCCTGTCGTAACAAATCACTTGTTGTACAGGTATTACTGTCTTTCTGTAGTGTCATGTCAGGCCTGTCGTAAACAAATCACTTGTTGTACAGGTATTACTGTCTTTCTGTAGTGTCATTGTCAGCCTGTCGTAAACAAATCACTTGTTGTACAGGTATTACTGTCTTTCTGTAGTGTCATTGTCAGGCCTGTCGTAAACAAATCACTTGTTGTACAGTATTACTGTCTTTCTGTAGTGTCATTGTCAGGCCTGTCGTAAACAAATCACTTGTTGTACAGGTATTACTGTCTTTCTGTAGTGTCATTGTCAGCCTGTCGTAAACAAATCACTTGTTGTACAGGTATTACTGTCTTTCTGTAGTGTCATTGTCAGGCCTGTCGTAAACAAATCACTTGTTGTACAGGTATTACTGTCTTTCTGTAGTGTCATTGTCAGGCCTGTCGTAAACAAATCACTTGTTGTACAGGTATTACTGTCTTTCTGTAGTGTCATTGTCAGGCCTGTCGTAAACAATCACTTGTTGTACAGGTATTACTGTCTTTCTGTAGTGTCATTGTCAGGCCTGTCGTAAACAAATCACTTGTTGTACAGGTATTACTGTCTTTCTGTAGTGTCATTGTCAGGCCTGTCGTAAACAAATCACTTGTTGTACAGGTATTACTGTCTTCTGTAGTGTCATTGTCAGGCCTGTCGTAAACAAATCACTTGTTGTACAGGTATACTGTCTTTCTGTAGTGTCATTGTCAGGCCTGTCGTAAACAAATCACTTGTTGTACAGGTATTACTGTCTTTCTGTAGTGTCATTGTCAGGCCTGTCGTAACAAATCACTTGTTGTACAGGTATTACTGTCTTTCTGTAGTGTCATTGTCAGGCCTGTCGTAAACAAATCACTTGTTGTACAGGTATTACTGTCTTTCTGTAGTGTCATTGTCAGGCCTGTCGTAAACAAATCACTTGTTGTACAGGTATTACTGTCTTTCTGTAGTGTCATTGTCAGGCCTGTCGTAAACAAATCACTTGTTGTACAGGTATTACTGTCTTTCTGTAGTGTCATTGTCAGGCCTGTCGTAAACAAATCACTTGTTGTACAGGTATTACTGTCTTTCTGTAGTGTCATTGTCAGGCCTGTCGTAAACAAATCACTTGTTGTACAGGTATTACTGTCTTTCTGTAGTGTCATTGTCAGGCCTGTCGTAAACAAATCACTTGTTGTACAGGTATTACTGTCTTTCTGTAGTGTCATTGTCAGGCCTGTCGTAAACAAATCACTTGTTGTACAGGTATTACTGTCTTTCTGTAGTGTCATTGTCAGGCCTGTCGTAAACAAATCACTTGTTGTACAGGTATTACTGTCTTTCTGTAGTGTCATTGTCAGGCCTGTCGTAAACAAATCACTTGTTGTACAGGTATTACTGTCTTTCTGTAGTGTCATTGTCAGGCCTGTCGTAAACAAATCACTTGTTGTACAGGTATTACTGTCTTTCTGTAGTGTCATTGTCAGGCCTGTCGTAAACAAATCACTTGTTGTACAGGTATTACTGTCTTTCTGTAGTGTCATTGTCAGGCCTGTCGTAAACAAATCACTTGTTGTACAGGTATTACTGTCTTTCTGTAGTGTCATTGTCAGGCCTGTCGTAAACAAATCACTTGTTGTACAGGTATTACTGTCTTTCTGTAGTGTCATTGTCAGGCCTGTCGTAAACAAATCACTTGTTGTACAGGTATTACTGTCTTTCTGTAGTGTCATTGTCAGGCCTGTCGTAAACAAATCACTTGTTGTACAGGTATTACTGTCTTTCTGTAGTGTCATTGTCAGGCCTGTCGTAAACAAATCACTTGTTGTACAGGTATTACTGTCTTTCTGTAGTGTCATTGTCAGGCCTGTCGTAAACAAATCACTTGTTGTACAGGTATTACTGTCTTTCTGTAGTGTCATTGTCAGGCCTGTCGTAAACAAATCACTTGTTGTACAGGTATACTGTCTTTCTGTAGTGTCATTGTCAGGCCTGTCGTAAACAAATCACTTGTTGTACAGGTATTACTGTCTTTCTGTAGTGTCATTGTCAGGCCTGTCGTAAACAAATCACTTGTTGTACAGGTATTACTGTCTTTCTGTAGTGTCATTGTCAGGCCTGTCGTAAACAAATCACTTGTTGTACAGGTATTACTGTCTTTCTGTAGTGTCATTGTCAGGCCTGTCGTAAACAAATCACTTGTTGTACAGGTATTACTGTCTTTCTGTAGTGTCATTGTCAGGCCTGTCGTAAACAAATCACTTGTTGTACAGGTATTACTGTCTTTCTGTAGTGTCATTGTCAGGCCTGTCGTAAACAAATCACTTGTTGTACAGGTATTACTGTCTTTCTGTAGTGTCATTGTCAGGCCTGTCGTAAACAAATCACTTGTTGTACAGGTATTACTGTCTTTCTGTAGTGTCATTGTCAGGCCTGTCGTAAACAAATCACTTGTTGTACAGGTATTACTGTCTTTCTGTAGTGTCATTGTCAGGCCTGTCGTAAACAAATCACTTGTTGTACAGGTATTACTGTCTTTCTGTAGTGTCATTGTCAGGCCTGTCGTAAACAAATCACTTGTTGTACAGGTATTACTGTCTTTCTGAAGTGTCATTGTCAGGCCTGTCGTAAACAAATCACTTGTTGTACAGTAGAAAGAAACTCGTGGAGAGCGTGGCAGCAGAGAGTCCTCAGAAGAGAAGCCCCCTTCAAGCAAGTGTTTCGGCCCTTATCTCCTGACACTCTAGGGGGGTTGGGCCACACCCGGTTCATGACTCCGGATGTCCCTCTGCTGCCCCTTTTTTCCCATCTTGGGACGAGCCATGGCTGGGATTCGAACCCATGACCCTCTGGACATGCTCATTTTCCACTTAATGACTCGCGCTTTAACCACTGAGCCACAGGGACACCTGATATTTGTAGGGAAATTAAGCCTTATGAAGTTCACTTTTGTTCCTCCTTGACCAGATCCAGCTTGAACACCTCTCTGCCGCTTCTGCCATTGCTTTCAGGGCTCTGGTTTTTTCCTTCCCTGCAACTGAGAGCTGTTTCATGAGGCTGTATGCAGACGTTCCTACAAACCCCCTAGCTCCAATTTCTGCAGTGAGGACTTTGACCTGATAGCCTTCTCTCCTCAGGCTGTTTGCCAGATCAGCATACTTTTCAGTCTTGTAGATTTGAGCTGCCTCCATTCTGTTCTCATATGGCACCGTGAGCTCGATCATGATCAGCTGCTTGGTTGACTTAGAGTGGACTACTATGTCTGGTCTCATGCCACTCTTGCTGATGATCTCTGGGTGACTCTTCCATTCTGGGAGGTCTGCAGTGCACTCCCAGTCATCTGCCCCGTCCAGCAGACTCTGCCTGCATGTTTCGAGTGGCACTGTTGTTCTTGGCCATGATTTGCTGCCTCCTGCCGTGAAGAATGTTGCGGGTGCTTTTGGAGTCCTGATTTTCCCTTTTGTGGTGTTGGTACTAGCCCAGACTACTTGTACAATTTCTTTGAGCACTTGGTTGTGCCTCCATGTGTACCTTCCTTGAGCCAGGGCTACTTTACATGAGCTTAGGACATGCTCCACTGTTTGTTTTTCATGGCAGAGGGGGCATGCAGGATCGTCTGTTTTCCCCCACTTCACCAGGTTTGCATTTGAGGGCAGAAGGTCGTATGCAGATCTGAGAATGAAGCTGATCCTGAGAGGGGCCATGTGCCAAATGTCATTCCAAGTGAGACTTCTTTGGAGTGCATTCTCCCACGTTGTCCATTGCCCTTGCTGGCTCTGCTGGACTGCTTTTTGGAGTCTTTTTTGGTCTTCTTCTTTTCTCATCTCCTGAATCATCATGTCTCTTTTGGCTTTTCCTTTGGCCTTTGACCACCATTCAGTTTTGGTCACCCCCAGTCCTTGTCTGTTGGTCTGTGTGTGTCCTGTTATTTCTCTGATCTTGAGACTTTCTTTTGCAGAATCCATCGCCTCTTGAACTTTCCATTTTCTGCCTGTCTTCAGCTGGGGCTTGATTGCTTCTACCACCTTGTCTCCTGAGTCCTCCAGCATGCTTTGAAGTCTGATCTTCCCTGCTTTGTATTCCTCCAGGATGGATTTCAGGGGTAGTTTCAGCTTTGCTTGGCGACAGTACAGCGCTATGTCAGTCAGACAGGGTGGGACACCAAGCCATTTCCTTGTGAACTTGTTGATTTTGGCTTCCATTGCCTCCACTATGCTGGTGCAGATGTCGTATATCATCAGAGGCCATAGCAGCTTTGGTATCAGCATGAACTGCAGACACCAGACCTTGTATTTGCCAGGGAGCCCACACTGGTCAATGGTCTCCAAGCCTTCCTCCGCCATCTGCTTGGTTTCTTTTGCTCTTTGTGTGTCTTTCAGCGTATCATCATACCATCTTCCAAGGCTCTTGACTGGTTCTTCTGTGACTGTTGGAATGGCCTGGTTGGCAACACTGAAGACCACAGATCCGGCCACTTTTCCTTTCCTCAGTGAGAGACTCCGTGATTTCTTTGGCTTGAACTTCATTCTGGATGAGGCAACTATGTCGTCCAGCCTCTCCAGCACATGACGTGTCTCGTCTTCTCTGGATGAAATCACTGTAGTGTCATCCATGAAGGCCTTGAGAGGAGGCATCTTGTATCCATCGCCAAGGTCTGTTTGTCTCGCGTTGTTTGTTGCTGCTTTCAAGATGAGTTCCATTGCCAGCACGAACAGTATTGGGGAAATTGCACAGCCCATTGCAATACCCACTTCCAAGTTGATCCAGTCTGTTGTGTACTCCTTGGTAGAGAACCGCATTGAGAAGCCATTGAAGTACTTCTTGAGCATGTCGCGGATGTTCTTTGGCACATGGTACATCTCAAGAGCCAACTGTATCATCTCATGGGGCACAGATCCATATGCGTTTGCCAGATCAAGCCACACTACGTCCAGGTCTCTCTTTTCTGTTTTTGCTTTTTGGATTGCGTCCCAGATCATTGTGGCGTGTTCTACACAGCCAGCCACGCCTGGGATGCCACCTTTCTGGACTGACACATCCAAGTACTTGTTTTCCATCAGGTACTTGGTCAGCCTTGCTGCTATGACAGAGAAGAAGATTTTCCCTTCGACGTTCAGTAGTGATATTGGCCTGAACTGGCTAATGTCACTTGAGTTTTGCTCTTTGGGGATGTACACACCATCTGCCGTCATCCACTGGCCGCTGATCTTCTGGTTTCTCCAAGCCGATCGCAGCAGCCTGTGGAGCCACTCCAGCACCTTGGGACATTTCTTATAAAGCTGGTAAGGTATTCCGTTTGGCCCTGGTGATGATTTGGCTCTGGCTTTGTCGACCACCTTCTTGATTTCCGCCAACGTTGGAGGCTTGCCATTGAACTGTTCCTCAGGGTTGGTTGGCCACACCAGACCTTGAATGTCGAGTGGTGCTTTGCTCTGTGGGTCAGAGTATGTTTTCCTCAGATGCTGCTCAAGAACTCCTTTGTCCACACTTAGGGTCCCAGATTTTGGCTGCTCAAACAGTGTTCTGGCAAACTGGAAGGGATCTCTGAAGAAGCGTTCTTGTGTCTTCTTCTTTTTGCTCTTCCTCCTCCTCGCAGATTCCGCTTTGCTGAGGGCACTGTGTTTTTCTTTCAAGTCTTTCCACAGTTTTTCCAAGCCTTGTTTTTCAGCTGGCAGTGCGGTCTTCATTTGCATCTTGAGGTTTTTCTTTTGGACCCTGATCTTGTCCATCTTTTCTTGGCGTCTGGATTTCTTTGGAGGTGTTTTCTCTTTGGGTAGTTTTGCTCCATAGGCGTCTCTACATGTGGCATACACAATGTCCCCATATGTGGCTAGTTTGTGTTCCAGGGTGCTTTTCCCTATCAGTGCATCGAGTCTTTGGACGATTTTTGCATCCAGTTTCTCCCAATCTTCAGTTTCGTTTGCTCGTGGCAGGTTGAGTTTCAGGCGCCTGGCATCGAGGGCCTGTGCAAATTCCTCATCCGAACCAACAGCGTGGATGTCCTTGGCACTGTGGTTTAAATCCTGGCCTTGGTCTTCCGACGTCTTATCTGCTGATGCAGTGCGCTGCTGCTCATTCAGATGAGTCTTCACACATCCCATCTTTGTTCTGTGGATCTTCATGCCACGGGTGGTAGCGAAACGCTTTCCACAGACACATGGATATTCCATTTGGTCCATGTTCATAGTCCGTTTGGGATTTGCAGTCATGATTGGTTGAGCACCGATGGATTCATCATTCTCTCCCCCTTTCGGTGAATCCTGGGAGCATCTTTTCCTTTTATTCTTAGTAGCCACATGTTTAAAGCAAAGTGGGGAGCCAGCCCACAGAGCCCTTGGTTCTGGTCTTTCCCAGTGTCCTCCGGTCTTTCCCGGACGTCCTCCGGCCTATTCCCGGAAGTCAATGGTTTACCCATGCATCAGTAGAAAGAAACTCGTGGAGAGCGTGGCAGCAGAGAGTCCTCAGAAGAGAAGCCCCCTTCAAGCAAGTGTTTCGGCCCTTATCTCCTGACACTCTAGGGGGGTTGGGCCACACCCGGTTCATGACTCCGGATGTCCCTCTGCTGCCCCTTTTTTCCCATCTTGGGACGAGCCATGGCTGGGATTCGAACCCATGACCCTCTGGACATGCTCATTTTCCACTTAATGACTCGCGCTTTAACCACTGAGCCACAGGGACACCTGATATTTGTAGGGAAATTAAGCCTTATGAAGTTCACTTTTGTTCCTCCTTGACCAGATCCAGCTTGAACACCTCTCTGCCGCTTCTGCCATTGCTTTCAGGGCTCTGGTTTTTTCCTTCCCTGCAACTGAGAGCTGTTTCATGAGGCTGTATGCAGACGTTCCTACAAACCCCCTAGCTCCAATTTCTGCAGTGAGGACTTTGACCTGATAGCCTTCTCTCCTCAGGCTGTTTGCCAGATCAGCATACTTTTCAGTCTTGTAGATTTGAGCTGCCTCCATTCTGTTCTCATATGGCACCGTGAGCTCGATCATGATCAGCTGCTTGGTTGACTTAGAGTGGACTACTATGTCTGGTCTCATGCCACTCTTGCTGATGATCTCTGGGTGACTCTTCCATTCTGGGAGGTCTGCAGTGCACTCCCAGTCATCTGCCCCGTCCAGCAGACTCTGCCTGCATGTTTCGAGTGGCACTGTTGTTCTTGGCCATGATTTGCTGCCTCCTGCCGTGAAGAATGTTGCGGGTGCTTTTGGAGTCCTGATTTTCCCTTTTGTGGTGTTGGTACTAGCCCAGACTACTTGTACAATTTCTTTGAGCACTTGGTTGTGCCTCCATGTGTACCTTCCTTGAGCCAGGGCTACTTTACATGAGCTTAGGACATGCTCCACTGTTTGTTTTTCATGGCAGAGGGGGCATGCAGGATCGTCTGTTTTCCCCCACTTCACCAGGTTTGCATTTGAGGGCAGAAGGTCGTATGCAGATCTGAGAATGAAGCTGATCCTGAGAGGGGCCATGTGCCAAATGTCATTCCAAGTGAGACTTCTTTGGAGTGCATTCTCCCACGTTGTCCAGGTATTACTGTCTTTCTGTAGTGTCATTGTCAGGCCTGTCGTAAACAAATCACTTGTTGTACAGGTATTACTGTCTTTCTGTAGTGTCATTGTCAGGCCTGTCGTAAACAAATCACTTGTTGTACAGGTATTACTGTCTTTCTGTAGTGTCATTGTCAGGCCTGTCGTAAACAAATCACTTGTTGTACAGGTATTACTGTCTTTCTGTAGTGTCATTGTCAGGCCTGTCGTAAACAAATCACTTGTTGTACAGGTATTACTGTCTTTCTGTAGTGTCATTGTCAGGCCTGTCGTAAACAAATCACTTGTTGTACAGGTATTACTGTCTTTCTGTAGTGTCATTGTCAGGCCTGTCGTAAACAAATCACTTGTTGTACAGGTATTACTGTCTTTCTGTAGTGTCATTGTCAGGCCTGTCGTAAACAAATCACTTGTTGTACAGGTATTACTGTCTTTCTGTAGTGTCATTGTCAGGCCTGTCGTAAACAAATCACTTGTTGTACAGGTATTACTGTCTTTCTGTAGTGTCATTGTCAGGCCTGTCGTAAACAAATCACTTGTTGTACAGGTATTACTGTCTTTCTGTAGTGTCATTGTCAGGCCTGTCGTAAACAAATCACTTGTTGTACAGGTATTACTGTCTTTCTGTAGTGTCATTGTCAGGCCTGTCGTAAACAAATCACTTGTTGTACAGGTATTACTGTCTTTCTGTAGTGTCATTGTCAGGCCTGTCGTAAACAAATCACTTGTTGTACAGGTATTACTGTCTTTCTGTAGTGTCATTGTCAGGCCTGTCGTAAACAAATCACTTGTTGTACAGGTATTACTGTCTTTCTGTAGTGTCATTGTCAGGCCTGTCGTAAACAAATCACTTGTTGTACAGGTATTACTGTCTTTCTGTAGTGTCATTGTCAGGCCTGTCGTAAACAAATCACTTGTTGTACAGGTATTACTGTCTTTCTGTAGTGTCATTGTCAGGCCTGTCGTAAACAAATCACTTGTTGTACAGGTATTACTGTCTTTCTGTAGTGTCATTGTCAGGCCTGTCGTAAACAAATCACTTGTTGTACAGGTATTACTGTCTTTCTGTAGTGTCATTGTCAGGCCTGTCGTAAACAAATCACTTGTTGTACAGGTATTACTGTCTTTCTGTAGTGTCATTGTCAGGCCTGTCGTAAACAAATCACTTGTTGTACAGGTATTACTGTCTTTCTGTAGTGTCATTGTCAGGCCTGTCGTAAACAAATCACTTGTTGTACAGGTATTACTGTCTTTCTGTAGTGTCATTGTCAGGCCTGTCGTAAACAAATCACTTGTTGTACAGGTATTACTGTCTTTCTGTAGTGTCATTGTCAGGCCTGTCGTAAACAAATCACTTGTTGTACAGGTATTACTGTCTTTCTGTAGTGTCATTGTCAGGCCTGTCGTAAACAAATCACTTGTTGTACAGGTATTACTGTCTTTCTGTAGTGTCATTGTCAGGCCTGTCGTAAACAAATCACTTGTTGTACAGGTATTACTGTCTTTCTGTAGTGTCATTGTCAGGCCTGTCGTAAACAAATCACTTGTTGTACAGGTATTACTGTCTTTCTGTAGTGTCATTGTCAGGCCTGTCGTAAACAAATCACTTGTTGTACAGGTATTACTGTCTTTCTGTAGTGTCATTGTCAGGCCTGTCGTAAACAAATCACTTGTTGTACAGGTATTACTGTCTTTCTGTAGTGTCATTGTCAGGCCTGTCGTAAACAAATCACTTGTTGTACAGGTATTACTGTCTTTCTGTAGTGTCATTGTCAGGCCTGTCGTAAACAAATCACTTGTTGTACAGGTATTACTGTCTTTCTGTAGTGTCATTGTCAGGCCTGTCGTAAACAAATCACTTGTTGTACAGGTATTACTGTCTTTCTGTAGTGTCATTGTCAGGCCTGTCGTAAACAAATCACTTGTTGTACAGGTATTACTGTCTTTCTGTAGTGTCATTGTCAGGCCTGTCGTAAACAAATCACTTGTTGTACAGGTATTACTGTCTTTCTGTAGTGTCATTGTCAGGCCTGTCGTAAACAAATCACTTGTTGTACAGGTATTACTGTCTTTCTGTAGTGTCATTGTCAGGCCTGTCGTAAACAAATCACTTGTTGTACAGGTATTACTGTCTTTCTGTAGTGTCATTGTCAGGCCTGTCGTAAACAAATCACTTGTTGTACAGGTATTACTGTCTTTCTGTAGTGTCATTGTCAGGCCTGTCGTAAACAAATCACTTGTTGTACAGGTATTACTGTCTTTCTGTAGTGTCATTGTCAGGCCTGTCGTAAACAAATCACTTGTTGTACAGGTATTACTGTCTTTCTGTAGTGTCATTGTCAGGCCTGTCGTAAACAAATCACTTGTTGTACAGGTATTACTGTCTTTCTGTAGTGTCATTGTCAGGCCTGTCGTAAACAAATCACTTGTTGTACAGGTATTACTGTCTTTCTGTAGTGTCATTGTCAGGCCTGTCGTAAACAAATCACTTGTTGTACAGGTATTACTGTCTTTCTGTAGTGTCATTGTCAGGCCTGTCGTAAACAAATCACTTGTTGTACAGGTATTACTGTCTTTCTGTAGTGTCATTGTCAGGCCTGTCGTAAACAAATCACTTGTTGTACAGGTATTACTGTCTTTCTGTAGTGTCATTGTCAGGCCTGTCGTAAACAAATCACTTGTTGTACAGTAGAAAGAAACTCGTGGAGAGCGTGGCAGCAGAGAGTCCTCAGAAGAGAAGCCCCCTTCAAGCAAGTGTTTCGGCCCTTATCTCCTGACACTCTAGGGGGTTGGGCCACACCCGGTTCATGACTCCGGATGTCCCTCTGCTGCCCCTTTTTTCCCATCTTGGGACGAGCCATGGCTGGGATTCGAACCCATGACCCTCTGGACATGCTCATTTTCCACTTAATGACTCGCGCTTTAACCACTGAGCCACAGGGACACCTGATATTTGTAGGGAAATTAAGCCTTATGAAGTTCACTTTTGTTCCTCCTTGACCAGATCCAGCTTGAACACCTCTCTGCCGCTTCTGCCATTGCTTTCAGGGCTCTGGTTTTTTCCTTCCCTGCAACTGAGAGCTGTTTCATGAGGCTGTATGCAGACGTTCCTACAAACCCCCTAGCTCCAATTTCTGCAGTGAGGACTTTGACCTGATAGCCTTCTCTCCTCAGGCTGTTTGCCAGATCAGCATACTTTTCAGTCTTGTAGATTTGAGCTGCCTCCATTCTGTTCTCATATGGCACCGTGAGCTCGATCATGATCAGCTGCTTGGTTGACTTAGAGTGGACTACTATGTCTGGTCTCATGCCACTCTTGCTGATGATCTCTGGGTGACTCTTCCATTCTGGGAGGTCTGCAGTGCACTCCCAGTCATCTGCCCCGTCCAGCAGACTCTGCCTGCATGTTTCGAGTGGCACTGTTGTTCTTGGCCATGATTTGCTGCCTCCTGCCGTGAAGAATGTTGCGGGTGCTTTTGGAGTCCTGATTTTCCCTTTTGTGGTGTTGGTACTAGCCCAGACTACTTGTACAATTTCTTTGAGCACTTGGTTGTGCCTCCATGTGTACCTTCCTTGAGCCAGGGCTACTTTACATGAGCTTAGGACATGCTCCACTGTTTGTTTTTCATGGCAGAGGGGGCATGCAGGATCGTCTGTTTTCCCCCACTTCACCAGGTTTGCATTTGAGGGCAGAAGGTCGTATGCAGATCTGAGAATGAAGCTGATCCTGAGAGGGGCCATGTGCCAAATGTCATTCCAAGTGAGACTTCTTTGGAGTGCATTCTCCCACGTTGTCCATTGCCCTTGCTGGCTCTGCTGGACTGCTTTTTGGAGTCTTTTTTGGTCTTCTTCTTTTCTCATCTCCTGAATCATCATGTCTCTTTTGGCTTTTCCTTTGGCCTTTGACCACCATTCAGTTTTGGTCACCCCCAGTCCTTGTCTGTTGGTCTGTGTGTGTCCTGTTATTTCTCTGATCTTGAGACTTTCTTTTGCAGAATCCATCGCCTCTTGAACTTTCCATTTTCTGCCTGTCTTCAGCTGGGGCTTGATTGCTTCTACCACCTTGTCTCCTGAGTCCTCCAGCATGCTTTGAAGTCTGATCTTCCCTGCTTTGTATTCCTCCAGGATGGATTTCAGGGGTAGTTTCAGCTTTGCTTGGCGACAGTACAGCGCTATGTCAGTCAGACAGGGTGGGACACCAAGCCATTTCCTTGTGAACTTGTTGATTTTGGCTTCCATTGCCTCCACTATGCTGGTGCAGATGTCGTATATCATCAGAGGCCATAGCAGCTTTGGTATCAGCATGAACTGCAGACACCAGACCTTGTATTTGCCAGGGAGCCCACACTGGTCAATGGTCTCCAAGCCTTCCTCCGCCATCTGCTTGGTTTCTTTTGCTCTTTGTGTGTCTTTCAGCGTATCATCATACCATCTTCCAAGGCTCTTGACTGGTTCTTCTGTGACTGTTGGAATGGCCTGGTTGGCAACACTGAAGACCACAGATCCGGCCACTTTTCCTTTCCTCAGTGAGAGACTCCGTGATTTCTTTGGCTTGAACTTCATTCTGGATGAGGCAACTATGTCGTCCAGCCTCTCCAGCACATGACGTGTCTCGTCTTCTCTGGATGAAATCACTGTAGTGTCATCCATGAAGGCCTTGAGAGGAGGCATCTTGTATCCATCGCCAAGGTCTGTTTGTCTCGCGTTGTTTGTTGCTGCTTTCAAGATGAGTTCCATTGCCAGCACGAACAGTATTGGGGAAATTGCACAGCCCATTGCAATACCCACTTCCAAGTTGATCCAGTCTGTTGTGTACTCCTTGGTAGAGAACCGCATTGAGAAGCCATTGAAGTACTTCTTGAGCATGTCGCGGATGTTCTTTGGCACATGGTACATCTCAAGAGCCAACTGTATCATCTCATGGGGCACAGATCCATATGCGTTTGCCAGATCAAGCCACACTACGTCCAGGTCTCTCTTTTCTGTTTTTGCTTTTTGGATTGCGTCCCAGATCATTGTGGCGTGTTCTACACAGCCAGCCACGCCTGGGATGCCACCTTTCTGGACTGACACATCCAAGTACTTGTTTTCCATCAGGTACTTGGTCAGCCTTGCTGCTATGACAGAGAAGAAGATTTTCCCTTCGACGTTCAGTAGTGATATTGGCCTGAACTGGCTAATGTCACTTGAGTTTTGCTCTTTGGGGATGTACACACCATCTGCCGTCATCCACTGGCCGCTGATCTTCTGGTTTCTCCAAGCCGATCGCAGCAGCCTGTGGAGCCACTCCAGCACCTTGGGACATTTCTTATAAAGCTGGTAAGGTATTCCGTTTGGCCCTGGTGATGATTTGGCTCTGGCTTTGTCGACCACCTTCTTGATTTCCGCCAACGTTGGAGGCTTGCCATTGAACTGTTCCTCAGGGTTGGTTGGCCACACCAGACCTTGAATGTCGAGTGGTGCTTTGCTCTGTGGGTCAGAGTATGTTTTCCTCAGATGCTGCTCAAGAACTCCTTTGTCCACACTTAGGGTCCCAGATTTTGGCTGCTCAAACAGTGTTCTGGCAAACTGGAAGGGATCTCTGAAGAAGCGTTCTTGTGTCTTCTTCTTTTTGCTCTTCCTCCTCCTCGCAGATTCCGCTTTGCTGAGGGCACTGTGTTTTTCTTTCAAGTCTTTCCACAGTTTTTCCAAGCCTTGTTTTTCAGCTGGCAGTGCGGTCTTCATTTGCATCTTGAGGTTTTTCTTTTGGACCCTGATCTTGTCCATCTTTTCTTGGCGTCTGGATTTCTTTGGAGGTGTTTTCTCTTTGGGTAGTTTTGCTCCATAGGCGTCTCTACATGTGGCATACACAATGTCCCCATATGTGGCTAGTTTGTGTTCCAGGGTGCTTTTCCCTATCAGTGCATCGAGTCTTTGGACGATTTTTGCATCCAGTTTCTCCCAATCTTCAGTTTCGTTTGCTCGTGGCAGGTTGAGTTTCAGGCGCCTGGCATCGAGGGCCTGTGCAAATTCCTCATCCGAACCAACAGCGTGGATGTCCTTGGCACTGTGGTTTAAATCCTGGCCTTGGTCTTCCGACGTCTTATCTGCTGATGCAGTGCGCTGCTGCTCATTCAGATGAGTCTTCACACATCCCATCTTTGTTCTGTGGATCTTCATGCCACGGGTGGTAGCGAAACGCTTTCCACAGACACATGGATATTCCATTTGGTCCATGTTCATAGTCCGTTTGGGATTTGCAGTCATGATTGGTTGAGCACCGATGGATTCATCATTCTCTCCCCCTTTCGGTGAATCCTGGGAGCATCTTTTCCTTTTATTCTTAGTAGCCACATGTTTAAGGCAAAGTGGGGAGCCAGCCCACAGAGCCCTTGGTTCTGGTCTTTCCCAGTGTCCTCCGGTCTTTCCCGGACGTCCTCCGGCCTATTCCCGGAAGTCAATGGTTTACCCATGCATCAGTAGAAAGAAACTCGTGGAGAGTGTGGCAGCAGAGAGTCCTCAGAAGAGAAGCCCCCTTCAAGCAAGTGTTTCGGCCCTTATCTCCTGACACTCTAGGGGGGTTGGGCCACACCCGGTTCATGACTCCGGATGTCCCTCTGCTGCCCCTTTTTTCCCATCTTGGGACGAGCCATGGCTGGGATTCGAACCCATGACCCTCTGGACATGCTCATTTTCCACTTAATGACTCGCGCTTTAACCACTGAGCCACAGGGACACCTGATATTTGTAGGGAAATTAAGCCTTATGAAGTTCACTTTTGTTCCTCCTTGACCAGATCCAGCTTGAACACCTCTCTGCCGCTTCTGCCATTGCTTTCAGGGCTCTGGTTTTTTCCTTCCCTGCAACTGAGAGCTGTTTCATGAGGCTGTATGCAGACGTTCCTACAAACCCCCTAGCTCCAATTTCTGCAGTGAGGACTTTGACCTGATAGCCTTCTCTCCTCAGGCTGTTTGCCAGATCAGCATACTTTTCAGTCTTGTAGATTTGAGCTGCCTCCATTCTGTTCTCATATGGCACCGTGAGCTCGATCATGATCAGCTGCTTGGTTGACTTAGAGTGGACTACTATGTCTGGTCTCATGCCACTCTTGCTGATGATCTCTGGGTGACTCTTCCATTCTGGGAGGTCTGCAGTGCACTCCCAGTCATCTGCCCCGTCCAGCAGACTCTGCCTGCATGTTTCGAGTGGCACTGTTGTTCTTGGCCATGATTTGCTGCCTCCTGCCGTGAAGAATGTTGCGGGTGCTTTTGGAGTCCTGATTTTCCCTTTTGTGGTGTTGGTACTAGCCCAGACTACTTGTACAATTTCTTTGAGCACTTGGTTGTGCCTCCATGTGTACCTTCCTTGAGCCAGGGCTACTTTACATGAGCTTAGGACATGCTCCACTGTTTGTTTTTCATGGCAGAGGGGGCATGCAGGATCGTCTGTTTTCCCCCACTTCACCAGGTTTGCATTTGAGGGCAGAAGGTCGTATGCAGATCTGAGAATGAAGCTGATCCTGAGAGGGGCCATGTGCCAAATGTCATTCCAAGTGAGACTTCTTTGGAGTGCATTCTCCCACGTTGTCCAGGTATTACTGTCTTTCTGTAGTGTCATTGTCAGGCCTGTCGTAAACAAATCACTTGTTGTACAGGTATTACTGTCTTTCTGTAGTGTCATTGTCAGGCCTGTCGTAAACAAATCACTTGTTGTACAGGTATTACTGTCTTTCTGTAGTGTCATTGTCAGGCCTGTCGTAAACAAATCACTTGTTGTACAGGTATTACTGTCTTTCTGTAGTGTCATTGTCAGGCCTGTCGTAAACAAATCACTTGTTGTACAGGTATTACTGTCTTTCTGTAGTGTCATTGTCAGGCCTGTCGTAAACAAATCACTTGTTGTACAGGTATTACTGTCTTTCTGTAGTGTCATTGTCAGGCCTGTCGTAAACAAATCACTTGTTGTACAGGTATTACTGTCTTTCTGTAGTGTCATTGTCAGGCCTGTCGTAAACAAATCACTTGTTGTACAGGTATTACTGTCTTTCTGTAGTGTCATTGTCAGGCCTGTCGTAAACAAATCACTTGTTGTACAGGTATTACTGTCTTTCTGTAGTGTCATTGTCAGGCCTGTCGTAAACAAATCACTTGTTGTACAGGTATTACTGTCTTTCTGTAGTGTCATTGTCAGGCCTGTCGTAAACAAATCACTTGTTGTACAGGTATTACTGTCTTTCTGTAGTGTCATTGTCAGGCCTGTCGTAAACAAATCACTTGTTGTACAGGTATTACTGTCTTTCTGTAGTGTCATTGTCAGGCCTGTCGTAAACAAATCACTTGTTGTACAGGTATTACTGTCTTTCTGTAGTGTCATTGTCAGGCCTGTCGTAAACAAATCACTTGTTGTACAGGTATTACTGTCTTTCTGTAGTGTCATTGTCAGGCCTGTCGTAAACAAATCACTTGTTGTACAGGTATTACTGTCTTTCTGTAGTGTCATTGTCAGGCCTGTCGTAAACAAATCACTTGTTGTACAGGTATTACTGTCTTTCTGTAGTGTCATTGTCAGGCCTGTCGTAAACAAATCACTTGTTGTACAGGTATTACTGTCTTTCTGTAGTGTCATTGTCAGGCCTGTCGTAAACAAATCACTTGTTGTACAGGTATTACTGTCTTTCTGTAGTGTCATTGTCAGGCCTGTCGTAAACAAATCACTTGTTGTACAGGTATTACTGTCTTTCTGTAGTGTCATTGTCAGGCCTGTCGTAAACAAATCACTTGTTGTACAGGTATTACTGTCTTTCTGTAGTGTCATTGTCAGGCCTGTCGTAAACAAATCACTTGTTGTACAGGTATTACTGTCTTTCTGTAGTGTCATTGTCAGGCCTGTCGTAAACAAATCACTTGTTGTACAGGTATTACTGTCTTTCTGTAGTGTCATTGTCAGGCCTGTCGTAAACAAATCACTTGTTGTACAGGTATTACTGTCTTTCTGTAGTGTCATTGTCAGGCCTGTCGTAAACAAATCACTTGTTGTACAGGTATTACTGTCTTTCTGTAGTGTCATTGTCAGGCCTGTCGTAAACAAATCACTTGTTGTACAGGTATTACTGTCTTTCTGTAGTGTCATTGTCAGGCCTGTCGTAAACAAATCACTTGTTGTACAGGTATTACTGTCTTTCTGTAGTGTCATTGTCAGGCCTGTCGTAAACAAATCACTTGTTGTACAGGTATTACTGTCTTTCTGTAGTGTCATTGTCAGGCCTGTCGTAAACAAATCACTTGTTGTACAGGTATTACTGTCTTTCTGTAGTGTCATTGTCAGGCCTGTCGTAAACAAATCACTTGTTGTACAGGTATTACTGTCTTTCTGTAGTGTCATTGTCAGGCCTGTCGTAAACAAATCACTTGTTGTACAGGTATTACTGTCTTTCTGTAGTGTCATTGTCAGGCCTGTCGTAAACAAATCACTTGTTATACAGGTATTACTGTCTTTCTGTAGTGTCATTGTCAGGCCTGTCGTAAACAAATCACTTGTTATACAGGTATTACTGTCTTTCTGTAGTGTCATTGTCAGGCCTGTCGTAAACAAATCACTTGTTATACAGGTATTACTGTCTTTCTGTAGTGTCATTGTCAGGCCTGTCGTAAACAAATCACTTGTTATACAGGTATTACTGTCTTTCTGTAGTGTCATTGTCAGGCCTGTCGTAAACAAATCACTTGTTATACAGGTATTACTGTCTTTCTGTAGTGTCATTGTCAGGCCTGTCGTAAACAAATCACTTGTTATACAGGTATTACTGTCTTTCTGTAGTGTCATTGTCAGGCCTGTCGTAAACAAATCACTTGTTATACAGGTATTACTGTCTTTCTGTAGTGTCATTGTCAGGCCTGTCGTAAACAAATCACTTGTAATACAGGTATTACTGTCTTTCTGTAGTTGTCACTGTCAGGCCTGCAGTAATGAGAACAAGAAACCGTTTGCGGGGCTTCTATTTTTCTATGAATTTTGAAAATTTCCAAAAAGTTGTTAAATAAATATACAAGAGGAGAAAAGGTTTGAGTTAAATAAAATTCAGGAAGGTTATAAAAAAAAAAGCAAAGTAAAGACACGCTGTCATGGCATGCCTGCCAAAGAATGCAGTAAAAGTATGAAGGGACTGAAAGGAGGAGTACACATAAGTAGTCCTGGTCACGGCTGGACTGGTGCTTAGATGTATGTATTTCAAAGGGAAGTTTCAAAAGGTTTTCTACAGGGAGGGGAATGAAGGGGAGGAAGAGGGGAAGCCTGCCCCTGCTCTCCACCTTCACCCCATCTAGAATTTCAGGTATTTTTGCCTTTCCTCCCTGGGGTTCCTGCCCTTGTTGCGCGAGTATCGCAGACATCCGTGCTCTCATCCTGTGACGACAAGTTTAAAAGGATGCTATGATAGATACCTGGACAATCAGGTATTTGCAGGTGATGTGGCCGGTCTAGTCCCTCATGTTGCGATTGTTCTGTAGGACGTTCAGCCTCCAGAGTTTCCTTTAGGGTGGTCCTGGACAGGTCGTCGTGTCTGTATCCTGTAAGACCGTCATGAACAGAGAGTCATGTTTGTATCCTGAAGGATGGTCCTGGACAGGTCGTCGTGTCTGTGTCCTGTAAGACCGTCATGAACAGCGAGTCATGCTTGTACTCTGAAGGATGGTCTTGGACAGGGAGTTTAAGTCCATTAAGATCACAAGATCTTATCACTAAGAGAAGAGATACATGTCTGCCAACTTCTGTGGATGGAGTTGCCTTTCGTTTGGTTTATGATTTATTAGCCAGAAAAACAATGAGTTCTTTGTGGTATGTTAAATGGGTGTTATTCTATTTGACCATTTCTTTCAGAATATGTGTGCGTGCGTGCGTGCGTGCATATGTGTGTGTGTGTGTGTGTGTGTGTTGTGTGTGTGTGTGTGTGTGTGTGTGTGTGTGTGTGTGTGTGTGTGTGTGTGTGTGCACATGCCAGCGCGCACATGAATGTTTGAGGATGGCTGTATTTTAACCGCCGTACAATGCATGACCTTCAACACTCAAACCTGAACACAAGGTGTGTGACCCTCTCTGTGCAGGGTTTACAATGTCCACAGTGTGGAGGGACCATCGTTCCAGAACAGGAAACAGTGACCTGTCCGTCCTGTCAGGTCGCCGTCGACATGTCACCAGTTCTGGCATTGCTGGGGTCGGCAGATTCACTCTTCAATGACGGGGCCACACACCTGCAAAGCGGACAGCATGCTAGTAGGTTCCTCCTATTCTGTCCCCAGCCATGACAAAGAATGCGGAAAGAGTGGAAATGAGGATCCTGTAGCCTTCTGCTCATACACACTAGTAGTTTTATCTGCAGGTGTTCATGGCTGTAGTGTGGTTATGTTGGTCACAGTTGGGGTTCAGACACAGATTCATGTAGATTGCAGTTTAATGAACATGTCGAGACAGGCATTGGAGTTGAGGTGTGAGGAACGTAGCTTTTGTTCTTGGGAGGTAGGGGGGTGGAGAGGGTTGGAGAGGGAAGATGCAGGAGGTAGGATGCTGATAGGGAGGGGGTGAGACAGGGTTAAAGAGAGGTGAGGGTATCCTTTGTCAAGCAGGCAGGTGAAGAGTATAATGAAAAATAAACAGTTGACCTTGAAAGCTTAAAGGAAAACACATTCATTGCCATCTTCATTTCATTTATATGGTTGTTACTCTTTTGTATTATGACCTGAAGGCTCAACAAATGTTGTGCAGCCAGTGTGGACTTGTCGGTTCACAGTGACACTGTCTTTATGAACGTGCGTGCATGCATGCATACACACGACACATACGCATCCACTTACTCACACACACGCACACACATACTTTCATTCACACTCATACATAGACACGCATGCACATGCTCACACAGATACTCACAGATGCATGTATTTGCATGCACTCACACACACACACACACACACACACACACACACACACACACACACACACACACACACACCACACACACACACACCACACACACACACACACACACACACACCACACACACCACACACACACACACTACACACACACACACACGCACACACACACACACACACACACACTCACACACACACACACAC
Source organism: Conus canariensis (assembly GCA_033310375.1). NCBI lineage: Eukaryota > Metazoa > Mollusca > Gastropoda > Neogastropoda > Conidae > Conus > Conus canariensis. The sequence continues at coordinate 44,131,445 of CM065733.1, read as the reverse complement.
ACCACACACACACACACACACACACACACACACAACACACACACACACACACACACACACACGCACACACACATACGCACACACACACACACACGCGCGCGCGCGCACACGCACGCACGCACATACCTCACTCCATCTCTCTGATCATTACTGTTTCTCTGTCAGGGCTCCCCGTCAGCTGCTGGTGAAGAGGGTGGGTTCACCCCCTATCTGAAATTCTAGAGGGTATTTTCTTCCTCACTTTCAAACTTTAGAGGGTGATTTTATTAAGACTTGCCGCAACTTAAACAATATCTGCAGCATATTCTTGGTGACTGGTCTCTGTACCAAATGCACAGAACATGTGCAGGTTCTTTTAATACAAAGTAGTGTACCAAAGAATCATTCATACAACAAAAGTGTCAACCCAACAACAAGTGTTGACCCAACAACAAACGGATTTTGCTTGTAGGCCTACAGATCGGAAGTCGATTTCTGGCTTGCCGCTGTGCGCACTGTGCAGATCATTTTTGGCGGAGTGCATACTGAGTCAAATTTGAGCCATGGAAACTCTTGAACCCATGCTTTTCTAAAAGTTCCATGATTCTTTACGATCTTCTGATCTGTCGTCTTCCCCTCAGTTTTAGATTTTTTCCGTTCACTGCCACGGTCTTCCTCTGTATTGTTGTCAGGATTTGGTTGTCGTTTCAACCACTGGTGAAGTAGAGATGCCATCTTCGCCAGTCGCAGAAAAAGAGAAGCCAAATTCTTTGAATGAGACAGTGCCAGCGTTCTCTTAGGGGCCAGATAATTGACCAATGAAAAACACGCATCTAAACTAAAGCGATGACGCGCAGCTATTTTTATTGCAGCCTGTTGGTCAAGACTTCATGGTCTCGTTGTGCGAATGGGCAACACAGACACGCTCGACGCAAGAAGCGAGGTTATTTTTACTGCGGTTGGTTCTGAGAATTTATGGTCACGCAGAGCACACGGCCAGCCTGAACAAACAGCAGACGCGTTCAACGAAATCTTAGAGGGTGATTCTACCTCCAGATTTTAATTTTAGAGGGTGAAGCTCACGCGTGAAACACAGTTCTAGGGGGTGAAATAGAGTTCTAGTGCATGAATGATGCGCAGAATGCGCATCATGGGGAGCCCTGTCTGTGATTCCTTCAAGTAGGGGTGTTCTCAACACAACCATGATGTGGACTTCTCTGTCTGATTCCAGAGGCTGAGCAGAGCTTCAGGAAGTGTCTGGAAGTGCGCGCCAAGGTGATGTCCTCCAACAACCATGACCTGGGGCAGGTGCATGACGCCATCGCTCAGTGTTTGGCTAGCACAGGTGAGACATTGCACAGATGGGAATGGACATGTTTGTTTTCAGCACAGTGAGGCATTTTGCACAGGTGGGAATGGAGACGCATTGTTTTAAGCGCAGGTGAGACACTGCACAGGTGGGAATGGAGATGCATTGTTTGTTTTCAGCACAGGTGAGACACAGCACAGGTGGGAATGGAGATGTTTGTTTTCAGCACAGGTGAGATACTGCACAGGTGTCTGTGGAGATGCAGTCTTTGTTTTCAGCTCAAGTGAGACTAC